>OX493389.1:29141271-29753771 GCA_950371165.1 Lacanobia oleracea
TTTATTGTACTACTAGTGACCCGCCCCGGCTTCGCTCGAGACCAATTTAGAACAAAAAAAGAAGTGCGGTTGTAAAATTAATTTGTAACGCGGTTGCCTTTATTATTATTTTTTTTACTATTGATAGGCACGCGCTTGACCACCATCTCACCTGATGGTAAGCGATGATATGGTCGAAGATGGAGCACGCTTGCCTAGAAGTGCCTTTATTTTTCGAAAATTCCATATTTTTGAGTGGTTACATTTTCAAATGGTTTCAATGGTGGTTCATATGATAATTATGCGGCCTTGGAAAAATTGGAGGTAAATTAACACTCAGCACACATAGCACCCGAAAACCATGAACATGCATATGACACCCCTTTTTTATGGATGGGAAATCACCAAATGACTCCTTCCGCTCTGGACGGAGCGGAAGGTAGTGTCAGACTCTTACTGACTAAAACCCATCCGTGTTCCTCCTAATGTCCTTTGCGTTCCAGGGTAAGACGCTTCTTTCGAACGGATTCCGTATTGCATACACCCCTGAAGACGTTACGCCACTGACCCAATTGTGTTCCATAGTCATAGCAGTGATCAAGCTACAAACTGATATAGATACCCCAGATCTCGTACGAGCATTGACAAAAGTGCAAAGTGATGTACTACAGTTTTATAGAAGACATAAATATCTACTAAAAAGTCCGCGAGGGTATATATTTAACTATTATGGTTAAGTCACAATTACCGCTTTTTGTTTAAAAAGAGATGATTTTAGTATCGTAATATTAGTCCTTATCTATTTAAACTGGTTAATAATAATGGTGGTTATGTACATGTAAATCACTCTTTAAATTATTCAAATTGGTCCTTTCGTTTAAAAGTTATGACGGTTTAAAAAATACTCCATGTAAGAAAAATGTTGCGAGTGAACCGACTGCGCTACGTTTAGTCCATGAATAAGTAATTTACACATATCTTTTAAGACGTTACATGGGAGATAAAGTTTGTGGAGTACCAACTAAACCCGCGCGAACGAAGTCGCGGGCGAAGTGTTAGTGTGATTATATTATAACGTCAAGTATTGTTTGCGTAATGATCCGGATTTAAGCCACCAGGTGGCAGAGCCTTCGTCGTGCACAGAGTATACGCACGCTGGCCGCTGCGGCGCTCACGAGATCGCGCGCTCTGCAGCAGCCGCCTGCACAAGGACAGGCGAGGGAGCCCCGGACCTCGCTCGGACCGCTTGATCGGCTACATCTTTGTCTCGTCATACATTTATGATAAAGTATGTTCAGCACTAGTAGGTACTGCAGTTATCTTGGAAAGCGTAGCTTTGCAAGTTACTGATCCTAAGACACCAGGGATCGACAGCTCACCTTAGGCTCACTTCGCCTAAGTTTACATGGAGGTTTTTATAGAATGCACGCGAAGATATCGTGGCCGTCGAGACACTGGCTCAAGTACGGAAACTTTGAGATCGACTATTTATAAACATATCAAATCTGAACATACATTAATCATTTAAATATCAGTCACCTAACCGAACGTGAAACAAACAACACTATGTGTTACGTGAATGTTGCAAGTAAAATTTGTGACAATCGAATGGCCATGGTGATCAATTGGGTCATTTTGCTATAACATTGGCACTACTGAGTGACAACTAATCGTTGTAGAATCTCTACAGTTCTGATAATACAAAAATATTAGGCGAGTGAGTGTGCAGGTGCAGAGCGGGCTCGCAGGAAGTACGTCCACTCGCCCATTCGCCCCGAGTGACTCACAGCGTCGGCATGCGCCCTCGCCTGCCTCGAACATCTATTCATCAGCCACCCCACTACTCCCTAGTAGGCCGTTCCTAATCCTAAGCTGTGACCATTCACATTACTATCTTTATTGTCTTTCGCTATTACCTACTTTCCCTTTATTCCTTACCTTGCACACTCACGGTGCAAGCGTGACGCACTTGTTCCTGCAAGCGAACAATGCCAATTACAGGAAACTGGTAAACTTATCAGTTTTAGTGTGTTTAGTAAATCTTGATAAAAAAGTAATTTAATCCACAGCTATTAGAGTGCATTAAACATTTATAAAGCAAAACTGATTCCACGCAGTACCTACCTTTTAGTGTAGCTAGCTATTCTGGGAAGATTTACAGATTCGTTATTTTTTTACATTATCAGCACTCCATCAACACTCGATGAATTTAACCTGTGCCACTTATATCTATAATAACCCCAATATACTACTCTGTCAAGAAAGTACCGGGAAAAGATCAATAATACACAAAATGTCTGTTATTCATCCAAATTTATTTTATCACCTTCAAAGTATGCTCCTTTAGAAACGATTCACTTGCGCCAACGAATAATCCATTCATCAAAACATTTTTTAAACGCTGCTTCCGGAATTGAGTTGAGTTCTCGCCGCGAATTCTCCTTTATGTCTTCTATCGATTGAAAACGGTTCAGTTGGAAGGCGCCACTCCGAAGCTTGTTGACTAGTTTGCATATCAAACTCGTAAACCCACGTCTCGTCACCAGTAACAATGCGTTTCATGAATGTTGGGTCCGAACTGACTCGTTCTAGCATGTCCTCAGCGACATTCATGCGATTGAGTTTTTGGAGAAAATTCAGATCTTTTGGGACTAGCCGAGCAGCAACATGTTTCATACCCAAATGATTAGTTAAAATGGTACGGATCGACTCGTGAGATACAGAAAGTTCGGCGGCTATCTCTCTCAGAGTTGAATGGGGATTTTCAGTCACTATTTCCTTCACTTTTGCGATGTTAACTTCAGTTGCAGACGTTGACGGCCTACCAGAGCGAGGCAAATCTTCCATCACATCTCGACCGCTTTTAAACGCTTTGAACCACTCATAAGCACGAGTTTTTGATAAAGTCGATTCACCGTAAGCCTTCTGTAACATTTTCAGTGACTCCGAACACGAAATTCCATTGGCGATGCAAAATTTAAGACAAACTCTTTGTTCGATATTTTTGTCCATTATGAAATTCGCAATACACACTATATATGATATTACTAAAACCAGCACTGTATTTAATATAAATAACAGATGCAACTCAAACTCCGCGCCAAAATGGAAAACAGTTGTGCCAATCTAACAACTACAAAAAACAAAAATTTGAATTTGGAACCATAAACAAATCATCCATTCCCGATACTTTTTTGACTGAATGTATATGAATATATTTTTTTGTACTTTATTACTAAGAAATAAAACAAAAATCTTAATAATTAATTATGATCTCGTTCTAGAAGACTAATAAGCAATTTAAATTTCTCTCAATTATTTTGTGCTTGCCACTGCTGATTTAGAAGTCTCGATATTGAAGTCGGATCAGACTGATCATCGTCTAGTTTATTTAGTTGCTAAAAATTTAACTCTTACTAATCGGTTACGTGATGGATATGTTAAAACTAAAAACTTTTTTACAAAAAAAAATAAAGCCGTCTTCCAAAAACCAAACACTACAAAGTATAAAATAAATTTAATTTAAGTCGGAGTTATTGGTTTTTTGACACCGACTTCCGAAATTAAAGTAAAAAAGTTTTTAACAAACAAAAAAAAACAGCGTGCCGTCGTGATGTTATGTTATGAACTGGTGTAAACAATCAACAGACATGCGATTTTAGAAATCCCGAACCATTTGCTATCATTGATTGAAGAGTTCCGTTGCCTACCTCCGAAGTTCTTCATCAGATCTTCACCAAATTAAAATGGGACCAGTCCGGGAAAATATTTGTCCAAACAAAAAATGAATCATCCAACTCGGTTAAAAATTGGCGAAAATATCGCTGAACAAACATTTTTCATGGGACGCATCATCAGATCCTGACTTATACTTTTCATCATCAGCTCAGCAACATGAGATGATGATTATCAGGCCAAAATATCTGAATTGCGTTAGAAATTTTATGAAAAACATTGTATGTGCCTATAAAATTTGAGATTTCCCTTGATTTTCATGGGATCCCAACATCAGATCCTGACTTGGTGACAATGGGACCACCTCAGGAGTATAGGCTTTCAAATAAAAAAAGTTGTTTTTAAATCGGTCCACAATTGGCGGAAAAATCGGTGAAAATACATGAAAAAAAATACATTCAGCCGAACATAGAACCTTTTACACAAGTCTGTAGCACTTTCTTAGAGTCTGATATCTATACTACTTTAATATATAAAGCTGAAGGGTTTGTTTGTTTGTTTACTTGAACGCGCTAATCTCAAGAACTACTGATACGATTTGAAAAATTATTTCAGTGTTAGATAGCCTATTTATCGAGGATGGCTATAGGCTATATATCATCACGCTAAGACCAATAGGAGCGGAGCAGTAATGAAAATTGTGACGCAGACGAAGTTGCGCGGGTCAACTAGTAATTATAAAGAGGTAAAGTTCGTTAGTTTGTGAGGTCGTAGGGGGATATCTGGTTCTACTGAACCGATTTTGTGTAATTCTTTTACCAATAGAAAGCCACGTTATTTGTGAGTGTCATAGACTATATATATTATTAACCCGAAAAATACCGCCCAACGAAGTGGGCACGAGTCAACTAGTGTTTATATGTACAGCACAACATTGTTACTATTATTCATTCACTTTGTACACTGCACTAATTCAAAAGGTTTAGTTCTTTTAGCCTACGCACTAAGTCTGTGATGTCTGTGTTGTGAGCTGAATTGCCTCAACATGCACGTGTCGATGAAGTCTGTGTTAGTGGACTTCAGAAAATTTCTGGTGGTTGTGGTGACGAGTTGTATTGTAAGGTCACGGTGGAGGTCGGGCTGTTGGGTCGGAGGTTCTTATGTGCCAGAGTGCATTGACAGTATCCCGGAGTACTTTATTTTGGAATTGTTGACTAATTTTGACGTTGCTATGTTTAGAACAGCCCCAAAGTGGATACCATACGTCCAAATTGGCATCAGAATATGTTTGTGTAACTCTCTGCCTGCGTCTGTGTTTCCGAAAGCTTACAACCCTAATCTATTCAAAGTTAGAGTGAACAGGCTCCTTCTGGGTAGGCTCGCTCCATCATAGACTTTGTCTCTGTCATCTCTGACATAGACTAGAGTCAAGAGCAAACCCAATACAAATAAAAAAAAAAATATTAAAAAAAATATTTGTTAGCACTTATTATAGGTATTGATTGACAGATTGATCGACAAGAGTTGTCGGCCTTGGAGAGGCTCATTCTCTGTGCCGTGTGAAGGTTATTTAATTCTATGGTGCATAATTCACACTTAAGGCTTGTGTACTCATGCCAATGAGCTTGTGCATACAAACGAAGCTAACTACACCTCTATGCGCCACTCCATTACCCGTGTTTTAAATTTTTTATAATTAAAATTATAATACAAATTTTAAAAAGTAACAAAACCAAATTATTTTCGTTTGTATTGCAAAGATAGTATATGCAGTAGATAGTATTTTTTAGTCTTTTGTTAAAAAATGAAGGAGTGAAATAGTTTCATCTCAACGATTTGGGGGTGTTTTGGTGTTTTTTTTTTCTTATTATGTGATACCGATACATAAATTCTGGCTAAACAAAATTATGTACCATATCATGTAGTAGTTACTACCTATTTTAATTTTCGAAAAATTATTTCACTATTACAAATCTATACATGCAGACTTAAAAAACTACTAATTAACAAGAAATTATGTACAAAAATCATTGGGCATCAAAAAATAATCCACATCGCTGTCAATGGCAAAAGTGCCCAGAACACTGGCAGCATTGCCGCGTTGAATCGCAATGCTGATTCTTTGGCCGAAGAAAAGTCCAACCCTCTGGTCACATGAACAGTCGACAAGTTGTTTACTGATATCCCGAAAGACTCGATGCGCACCTGGACCCCGTGGCCCTAATGTTTCAACCCCAAACGGCTCAAATATGTCCCTCCCAATTAAGTTGTTATATTTGCGCCGTTTGAGGTTTTCTGCACCTGCAGCGGCCGCCCCAGCACAGCCCGCCGTGCTAAAAAGATGGGATGGCGCAAGGGTGTCGACACATGTTGCATCCCACACCAAAGGCCTACCCAACTTCCAAGGCATTATGGTCATCCCATCTGGCTTCTTTCCATAGTCGCGTGCCAAGCCGTTGGGTTTTAAAACAGCTGGCACCCCGGCGGTGACAAGAGCCCGACGGATGATGTCATTAATGCTGGCGTGCCGTGCTAACCAACCAGCGCTCCTACTGCAGGACAGGCCATGGTGTCCGAGACGGTCGACTGCTTTACCGCATTGACACCGATGTGGAGCTCCGCTAGGATCACCCAGACGCAGATACGTAGCAATACGGAAAGTACTGTCACTCAGCATAGTACCTACGTTGGGTGACGGTAGTGCCTGTAGCCAAAGACCCGACTCCCATTCACCCACAGCCAACAGGCGGGCACGCTTCGCAATATTGGTGGACGTATTTAAGAGGTTATTCCGTACCAACCTGCAGAGCGGCTCGTCCCATTGTCTTTGGGAAAATAAGTTATCGGGCAACGCCGTATTCGGACAAGCCAATTTCCAGGCGTTCACTGCTTCGGTCAAGTAAGGCACTTCACTGTTAACCGAAGATGGAGTTAAAATACTTTTGGTTAAATTTACAATTTATCTATGACCACTCGGATAGACCGATCCCTCAAGAAATCTGCGATCCAATCACACAAACCGGCGGGCAGACCGAAGGAAGGAAGCTTACTAATAAGGCTATTGTGCCAGACCCTGTCGAAGGCCTTCGAGATGTCATGGAGACCGCTAGTGCCTCCCCGTGCTTCACTATGGCTTCACTCCAAATGTGAATGGCATACGCTAGAAGATCCCCAGTTGACCGATTTCGGCGGAACCCGCATTGTCAGTCACTAAGGATATCATTCGCTTCTAGGTACGCCAGGAGCTTATGATTCAGCACGCGTTCCATAGTCTTACAGAGTATGGACGTTACCGAGATGGGTCTATAATTCGACGGGTCAGCACGACTACCCTTCTTGGGCACGAGTTGCACGTTAGCTTGCTTCCAAGCCCTCGGCACTTTTCCAGTCTCAAACGAAAGGCGAAATAGGCGTGTCAAGATCGGAGACAACTCAGGCGCACAAGTTTTCAGAACAATTGCCGGTATCCCGTCGGGGCCACTAGCCTTGTTCACGTCTAGGTTACGCAGTACCCTACGGACGTCCTTCTGATAAATGCGAATGTTCGACGTGCTCGACTCGCATCCATCAGGAGAAGCAGGGGGCGTCGCGCCACCAGGATCCAGACGTGAAGATTCCGCAAACAAGGAAGCAAACAAGTTCGCTTTCTCCTCAGCGGAGTGGGCCAGCGTCCCCCCGCCAGGTCTCAGCGGTGGTGGTAGTGAGGGGCGGCAGAAGTTCGATTCGTACGTTTTTGTCATATTAAATAAGGTTTATGTTTTTTGAGTGGCATATCTAACGATTTTATATTTAATGTATGTTATGCTTATAAAAATTAGTTATTTTAAAATTAAATCAATCGTTTATTAAATCAAACAAAATTATAGATTCAGTTGTTATATCTTGAAAATATTAGACATTTTGTAATTATATCATATCCTACTAGTTGACCCACGCAACTTCGTTTGCGTCACAGTTTTCATTACTACTGCGCTCCTATTGCTCTTAGCGTGATGATATATAAGCCTTCCTCGATAAATGGGCTATCTAACACTGAAATAATTTTTCAAATTGGACCAGTAGTTCCTGAGATTAGCGCGTTCAAGCAAACAAACAAACAAACTCTTCAGCTTTATATATTAGTATAGATTACTTACCCCACTCTAATTACTCGTGGCGTCAACTCGGTCTGGTTCCGCATAGTCCGCACTCCACAACTCCGCGCCGCACTATCTCGCTCCTCACTATCTCGCTCCGCACTATCTTGCTCCGCATAAATGGACAGACACAGTCCGCAACTTCGCTACGCATACCTCCTTCGCTCCGCTCCGTTACCTTCGCGTCGATGGGCAGGCAGCCTTAGACTTGTGTGTTTCTAGTGATTGATGTTTTTGCGACTTTGGGTTTTTCTTTGACATGACTCTATTTACCATGTCGAAAATGTGAAATATCGCGCTATTTACGAATACGAGTTCTTTCATTTCTTACAAAATATGTTCGCTACTCACTTACAAGTTACATGCCTACAGGGTGTATTTTTAAAGTCTGGCCAAATCCGAAACTATAAAAAATTGCTGAAACTATTCTTGAGCCCGATTTTGATAAAAACTAAACTTGCATCATCGGTTTTTGAAAAATCGTTATTTATACCCAGGAATCGAACCGGTTGATGTTGAAAAAACACACCCTGTGTTATAACACCATCTGAAAGTGTAGCTAATAAGGATCAAATTCTGGGAAGTAATATCACATGGTAAATTAATGGAAAATTTACCCACTTTTTCAAAAAGGAGGAGTTTCTATGTTCGGCTGTATGTATTTTTTTTATGTACCTATGTTCACCAATTTCTCCGCCAATTGTGGACCGATTTAAATAAATATTTTTTTTATTCGAAAGCCTATACCTACTCCTGAGGTGGTCTCATAATCACCAAGTAAGAATCTGATGATGGGATCCCATGAAAATCGTCCCATCATCTCTTGTTGCTGAGCTGATGATGGAAGGTATAAGTCAAATCTAATGATGGGATCCCATGAAAAATGTTTGTTCAGTGATATTTCCGCCATTTTTTAACTGATTTGGATGATTCTTTTTTTGTTTGAAAGAGTATTTTCTCGGACTGGTCCCATTTTAATTTGGTGAGATCTGATGAAGAACTTCGGAGGTAGGCCTTTTCAATCAACGATAGCAAATGGATCGGGATTTCTGAAATCGCATGTCTGTTTGATTGTTTACCTACACCAGTCCATAACATAACATCACGTACGCTGTGTTTGTGATTTCAAAACTTAAAAACTTTTTTTCAAAAATATAAAACCGACTTCCAAAAACAAAACATTACAAAGTATAAAATAATTTTAATTTCGGAAAAAGTTTTTATTTTTCACTTTTTAGTGGTACCTGCGTACCATGCTTGTGCAGACCCTAATTTTTCCTATCATCGATTATGGTGACGTGTGCTACATGCCCTGAATGCAGATCTCCTCAACAAACTTGACCGTCTTCTAAATTATGCTTTCGATTTGTTTTCAATCTACGCAAATATGACCATGTCTCTGCACACCGTTCGTTTCTAAAGTGGTTGCCCATACGCTAGCGCAGAGAGCAAAGGGCGCTAACTATCTTGTTCTCATTTCTTGACTCTCCCAATTCTCCTAGTTATCTAGCCCCTTATTTCCAATACATTAATTTACGCCAACCACAATAAAAATCTACGCTCATCCCATAATCGTTTTCTTCACTGTCCATCTCATCGTACTGACTTCATTCACAATTCTTTTTTCATACAATCCATTTCTCTGTGGAATGCCCTTCCCCAGGAAATCAGGATGGCAACCAGCCGATTAACCTTCAAAGTCAAGGTTCGAGAGCACATTCGTAAGAAGTTGGCAGTAGTATCGTCACAGCGTTAGTTATCATTCATTGTTTGCTTGCATCACTTGTTCAAGTATAATTGTGTACTAGTTTATTAATATGAGTATATATTATAGTATTATATTGTATTTATAGTTTATATATATTTATCTTTGTATTAATTTAAATATTAATCACGTTTCTGTTTTTTTTTTCACAATTTGCATCTACTAATATTATTCTCTGCATCACCTAAAGGTTGACTGGTAGAAAATGAAATGAAATGGAATAAATAATAATTAATAATAAATGCCTCAGGCATTAAGTCCGCCTCTGTACATCTGTGTGCGTAAAGTATTAAATAAATATATTAACTCGATAAATACCATCCAACGAAGTGGGTACGGTTCAGGTTTACAATAATTTGTGTGTTTGCCTGTGCCCTCTAGTAGGCGCGCGGTCAGAATGGAATAGGTACATACTTTTTTTCATCATGGGAAATCATCAAATGAGTCATTTGGAGTTTCGGACTTATAGTTACATTTTTAAGAATGGTCCAAGAGCTAGATCGTTGCGACAGTCGCTCTCTCCATACCGGTTGTCAGCGTAGCAGACTACGCTGACGCTGCTAGGGAGGTCGCCGCGCAGCACCTAGTCGTAGCCGATGTCCCACAGGAGCGGCCCCGGAACCGAACCCTGTGGAACACCGTACGACATCTCCCGCTGGTTTCACTTTCCCCGGTGACACTGTCAGTCTGATAAGCCTCGACTACGCAACGGAGGTAGGCATCGGCATCCAGTGATACCGGAGTGCCTCCCTTATGCAACTCCAAGGCAGGGCATTGGCGACATCAGGAAACGATTCTGCCTCGGGACATGACATCTCACGTTCATGATGGCGTCCACCGTCAAGTGCCTCGTGCGGAAACCGAACTGAATCTCCGCTAGATCCGGCTGCACCCCCTCCCCACCAGGGGACGAGGCGGTTTCAAAGAGCTTGCCCACTTCGTCGAGGAGCACGATGGAAGGTTCAAAATCCGTTGATAATTTTTTGAATCTACCCAAATACTGTGAGAATTCTGACGGTTCTTGTAGTATACGGGGTTTAGAACAAAAAGTAGGAGTCGAGTGCGTTAGAAAATTTCGGACAAAATGCGCCCGACCTAACACGGGTGCAGGGTGGGGTGCCGTATGCTCTTTGATCATCATCGGCGAGCGGCGCTCGGCGCGCTCGCCTTCTACACTCCTGCAGCCGGGTGCACCGCACACCCTGCACTAAAGCTGTACCCACTTACTCGTATTAACTATTATGTACTAGAATGTCATTGCTGGCATGTTTGTGCGCGAACGGGGCGGGGTCGAGAGGGGGACAGGGTGGACGTTTAAATAAATGGTGATATTAATACTTTTTAAGCGCAGAGGCCGGAGGTCGGCGGTTCAGCGTTATCAGCGCAGCCCCCCACGCCCCGCGCCCCTCGCCCGCCGCCAGCATACAGGCGACTGTAAAAATAATTTTATGATCCACGCACGGCGGCGCGTCACACTCCAGTGTCCACGACGTCGTGTCATGCCGCCGAGCGCCGAGCGCCCGCAGCAGCCCCGCGCAGGCGCACTCGTCGTGCACTGCTCCTACTGACCTTATCAAAGGACCACAATGAGCCTCCTATGAGGCTATTTCTAACTGCTAACAACGTAGTAATTACTTCAGTTAGTAGTCAAAGCGGTAAATCAACCAAAGTCTGAAGGTCCCACATGGTACTTAACCAAATGGTGTTTACAGTGTATCCCGATACCGGACATGTACCTACTGGTCACGTGATCCAAGGGTGCCTCCTTTTATCGAGCTGTCATTGGAGGATGTTAGATGTATCATCTATAGCCCCTATCTATATTTATATAAATAAAAAATGCAGCTAAAGAGTTTGTTTGGTTGAACGCGCTAATCTCAAGAACTACTGTAGTGTAGACTGCTTTTTATATTCCTGGTAGAGGAACGTATAGATTTAAAACAACACCATTCGGGTTGACAAATGCTCCTGCAACACAACAGCGTCTTGTTGATAAGTTGCTAGGTAACGTGGATCACCGAATATTCGAATGTGCAATTCTGTAAACATGTCGAAGTGAAGGCTTGGCTAAAGTGATCAAAAAGTGAGCTGTGAATCCAAGTAATCAAGATGGAATGACAGCTCACTTCGTGATCACATCACCCCAGCCTTCACTTCGACATGTTTGAATTGAAAAGTTCTTTGAGTGTTGGATAATCCATTTATCGAGGTAGGGCATATAAAGCTACGACCAATAGGAGCGGGGCATCAATGAAAAATGTGACGCAGATGAAGTTGCGCGGGTCAGCCCGTAATTAATAATAATAACGCACAAAATAATTTGAGGGTATATAATTACTGCCATACATCACAGTTGCGATTCTCAACAACACTGTACCTACATATCGCTACTTCAATTGATTGAACAACGTAATTCATTAACAGTCATTAAAAATCAGAGTAGCATGTAGCTGATATAGCATGTAGCTGATGTAGCATGTAGCTGATGTAGCATGTAGCCCACAGGCCACACTCGATACTAACGGAGAGAGAAACCGAATTTGCTTTGGATTGTGTTTTCCATTTTCAACATTAAACACAAGCAGCTGAAAATGAACGGAATCGTTTCTCGCGATAGGTACCGTTCAGCTATTCATTACACACGTATTAAAGCGTGTCGCAAATGTCACAGCTATTAGGTAAGTAGGTACAAACAGAGAGCCGCGCACGCACGTAGGAAAATTTTCTTATTTTCGTAAGTGCCTGGACAGAGTACAGTGTTGATCTAGTCCCTGGCAGAGGCTCTGCCAGACAGCGCTGTCGCTGACAACTGTGCTCGTGTGCTCATGGCGGCGCGCGCTATTGCCACTCAGTCTGCAGCTACTGCTACTACAGCAGTAGTGCTTTCTTGCCAAAACTTCTACAACATTGCACATTATTCGCTCTGTATTCAATACAGCCACCAGAACAGCGAGAGCGCATGCGCAGTGCGCAGGTGCCATCAACATCTTCATCGATGTAGTGGTTGCAAGCGAGCGTGGCTGCAATCACGTTCCCGAGATAGATCTCACGTCGGCGTGGGGCAATGTCATTAGGTACTTTTTTTTTATAGCGATTTAAATTATACTTTGATGGCGAACACGATGCTATGTTCATGTAGGCAAACAATATACTAATATTGTAACTTATTTGTAATCGAATCCCCATGGATGCGATTAAAAATAAGTTATAACTAGACATCATGTAAGCGCAACTATGGCAGCGTGTCGCAATCTAGCATATCGATCAATCGAGATGATCGGCACGTAACGACACGTTCGCGGTATAGGAACGTGTGCGGACCGAGCGGCCGCCCCTGCCAACGG
This sequence comes from Lacanobia oleracea, assembly GCA_950371165.1. Lineage (NCBI taxonomy): Eukaryota > Metazoa > Arthropoda > Insecta > Lepidoptera > Noctuidae > Lacanobia > Lacanobia oleracea. Next base: position 29,154,171 of record OX493389.1, read on the forward strand.
CACGTCCGGCGCGCTCGCCCGCGCCCGCTCCGCTTGTGAGCTCGCCCGCTGCGCCCGTGGCAGCGGCGGCGGCGGCGCGGCCGGGGAGCTCCGGGGTCGACGAGGGCGCCGCTTATCGCGGCCCGCGCCCCGCGCGCCCTCGCCCGCCCCCTACACAACGATATTTACATTGACAGACACAACTCACGAACTGATATCATCACACCGATAAATTTTGTACAGATTATTATTAAAGTTTTAAAATTTTGCTCGATAAACACAGCAGCAGTATACGTCATCTCTCCATTAGAATAGAATAGAATACTCTTTATTGTGTACACCATACACACCCACTGATGTTAATACTATAGTCCTGTTATTGTACTTCTAGCCTGTAGTTAGGTTTCCTATGTTTCCTTGGTTAATTTTCCATCGTAAGTTCAGTACTCGTTCTGCAGTCCGACATGGCCCTTGAGAGCTTGCAGAAAAAATCCCGAACCGCCAAAATATAGGCACTAGGTCCGACTTACACCTACATAGTTCCAGAGAGACACAACCTGACAAATAACAACACAGCCTCACCCAGTGCGTCATCTAAAATAGCTTCTAGAGAGAAGTTCATTTGGTGCGCGGCAATGTTTCTCAGCAAATTGGAAACAGTAGGCATCTAACTGAATCTCGATTTATTGGAAGGTTGCAAAAAATTAAAACAAATCTTAATTAAATAATATTAGTTCTAAACCACACAAGCTAACTATTGCTTTTTCGTCCCACATACTAAGAGTTTTGGCTTTATAAAACGGTGGTAAGCTCTAGTAGTCTTCGAGCCTACCACTTTATAACTTCCAGAAATAGGTGTTATTGGTAAAAAAATATACTCTACCCAAGGCTGGGTGTCCAATGTTTAGAACTGCTCCCTTTTACATAATTGTGTCTCAGTTGTGTAAGCTTAAGTTGTCAAATAAACTTTTACCGAACAAGATATGACTGATTAAGAGAAATTTCTAATCCGATCCGAACCAGGGTGCTACAATTGGCGAGCTCACTTCGCTTCCCTTCGATTTCGGATTCGAATTGGTTGTTGTAGCTTTTCCGCATTAGTCGATTCCGTGTCTCTTAACTTAGTCCTGTTTCCGTGCAAATGGTCAATAAACCTAAGGCAAACTTAGGAGCGCTCACTTCGCTCACTGTTAATGACGATTGTTTAGGTTATTTTGTTAAACAACTATGAAAGTTTCTAACACGTTGTGACAATGAAAGTCTCCCCCAGCACAGACAAAACATTCCCCAGCTCTCCTCCCTGAGCGAAATCCTAATCCGCGTCTGAGTTACATTCAACATCTGACTAATATATTGCTTTTGATTATTGAAATAACCACAAGAATATATAAGTTGTTTTTAACTTGATGTCAAAAAAAAAAACAGTATTCCTAGTTATTTTTGTTACCAGATTATACCTAAGAAAGAGAAGAGTGTCGATATTTATTTTGTTATGCTGTAGTTTATAGCCAAAGAAGCTGAATGATTAAAAAAAATGGAAATGATTTTATTTAAAAGGATGAATTTTTATTATTGTCATGTCACTCAGTGACTGAGTTGTGACCGTCGGATAGCCAGTTGCATGTTTCAACTGCCTGAAAGCCAGTTGTGAATCAACAGTGGCGACCACCAGAAAAACGCCCAGCCAATGAAGCCCGACAAGTCTCGGAGAAACAATTCAAGTGTCTTGGATCCAACGAAATGAATCAGAAAAGTACAGCGGAGGAGTAGGAAAAAAAATGTAATTTCCACTTCCCTCCTTATCAAGTAGGAGACAGAATAGAGCTAAGCCAATGGGCTCCAAGGGACATAATTATACACAGTAGTATAATAGCTATAGCGTAGCTAGTATGAGTGACACACCCGGGGTGGATAATGTTGTGTCACCCCAGAAAAGAACAGGGGGGTACCTTCCCCCAATAATTATGTGTTGCGCCTTCGGCCTTTTGTTCTTGTGACGGTAATTGCAAGCCATTTTTCGGAAGGGGGGGGGGGGAAGGTGTACCATGTGCGCTTCCGCTTCAGGTTTTTATTTTCAGGAATGTTCTTATATCATACTTACAAACAAAATCTCGGTAATAAGTGTGATTATTTTGATTTTGTTTTCATCAACTAAACTAATTTTTTTTTAGTAACGCAAGTAAGCTCAAGAACTAAAAGAAGACAGAACACAAGAGCGAGCGAAATGAGCTCGATTTTTGCATCTCAACTCGGACAGGTTTTATTTTCTTTTGATCAATCATACTTAAATAGAAGTAAATTTATGGTGTGATGCTGTGTTTATGTGTTAATGTTATATTTTAATTGTAATATTGGGACTTATTGCCCTAATAAAGATTTTTTTTTGTTTTTTTTTTTCTCGGGTCCCTGGAGACCAGGTCCTTTGATAGGGACGAGGGGCCGTAGCCAACTCGCAGAGGCCCCGTTAGACATTTCAAATGGAATTGGACACCAACAGACGATTATCCCTGTATGCACTGTGAAAGTATACCCAAGGACAATCCCCTGTTGGAGCAGGACTATTGCAGGATATGGAAACAAAAGATGAAACGCTATGGGTTTGGGGTAGTTTAGTGGACTGATGATCGTTTACTATGGAAGAACTATTGGCCCCTGCCTGACCATTGACAATTAAAACTGCTTTAAAATGGCAGAGTCTGACACTCCCTTCTGCTTCACCCAAAGCGGGAGGAGTCATTTGATGATTTCCCATCCTTAAAAAAAAGGGGGTGACTTGCACACTCAATAAAAGGGGCCGCCGAAAACGGTCGCTAGCACAAAGTGACGTAGCGCCAAGGGGGCAACATATTCTGAGGTGCTAAAGGAGTGGAGAGGTATACCACAGCTATCAGGACAATCCCGGAAGTACGTTCAAAATCCCTACCAGCATCTTACTAGATTATACATCCTTCTCCCGAGCACCGTTGCTCTTGCGAATCTCCACTCAGATCGGCCGATTAAGGCAAGAAAGAGGTGGGAGCTCTGTTCCTCGTCAGTGTTCATTCCGGTAAGCCGGAAATGAGAAACAAGAATTATCCCTGGAGATCAGGTCCGTGGGGTCGCTAGTGCTCAACAGTTCGCTACAAACCTGCCTTACGGATTATAATAAATTTATTATAATTATAATATTTAATTCAGAGAGAGCAGAACACAAGAGCGAGCGAAGTGAGCTCAAAAAATTAGTTAGTCATTTTTATAAAGTAGTTACATTATGGATGGAGAGAGAGCAGAACACAAGAACGAGCGAAGCGAGCTCAAAAATTCATGCACCCCATAGAAATATTAAAAACAGGAGAAGGGACAAGGGGGCGTGTCAGTGTCCGCGCGACATGACCACGCTGATCATCACGACGTGATCACGCTGATCATGTCATAGGCAAATGGCCATCTCGGCGCACTAGTGCGCTTTCGATCACGATCGTGACATATTATAAGAATTCCGTATTATTCAGTGATTTCTTGTAAATTATGGAATCATTCACCATATCTGAAATAGTTGTTCCAATGAAGACAGACCGACCGAGCTCGCGTGCCCAAGTAGTTTGCTAGCCACACAAAAAAGGCTGCAACTGGTTGGCGACCAGACGGGAGCCCCCGATGGACATTCCCGGGGGGCCTCGGGCGTCCCCGCAGTCTCCAGACTAGTACCCCAATGATGTCGTCCTGTCGTGAGTGTGCCTGAGGGTTAGCAGCATGGAACCTCATTTCAATTCCTTCTCCTCTCCTTCCTTCACTCAAACTCATGACCAAAAGGAACAAAAGAAGAAAAGCTGTACAGCGGCAGCACATCCACTCTCTCAAAGTGCACCTCAGCATTATTCAAGGTCTGCACCCAAATCTCGCCGCAGTCCATCACCACCTGGAGACTGAGAAACCAGCGCTCTTGTTCCTTTCCGAGACGCAGATCGGATGTCCGTCAGATGTGTCGTGCCTTTCATACCCAGGGTTTACCCTGAAGCACCAGTTCAAACCACGCGCGGGCGTATGTATCTACGCCCGTGACGACATCTGCTATCGGCGTCTCTGCAATCTTGAGGACTCCAGGTTCTCAACGCTATGGGTTTTAGTGGACACAGGTTTGGACAAAATTGTCTACGCCTGTGTCTACCGTTCGAACAGCGGTGATTTGGAGACAACTGGGCTCACACAGAACCTGAGTAAGGCGGTGGATGCGGCACAGCAGCGGTACCCTTCTGCCCAATTGGTGTTACTGGGGGACTTCAACGCCCACCATCAGGAGTGGCTCTTCCCATATCAGTGTCCAGACCAGGCTGGACGAGAGACGTAAAAGCTAAATCTTACCCAGCTGGTCCAGGGGGCAACGAGGATGCCGGATGTTGATTTGCACACTGCCAATTGCTTGAGGCATCCGGTGGTTACGGCGATACAGGTCAGCAGATTGGGATGGCTTGCGATCTTTCTTCGCTTGTTATTCTTGACAGCCTACTTGCTTTTCTTCGACTGATGCTTCGTCGTGCGCGGACGCCGGATGTGTGGCGGAGGGGAATGGAATACTACTACTTCTCTGAGATAACAGTGTCTTCCATGGTTTGGTGCCGAGTTCAATAGCGCTGAAACACGCAGCGTACCTAGCATGGGTCGAAGCTCGTACGCGCAAAGCAAATGACGTGAGTCAGAAGAAGAGAGCCTTCTACAGGGCTGCCAAGTCCTGCAAGAAGGTGTTTTGGAGGGCTCGGTTTGACCACATTAGCCGAATAGGGAACAAACTTGTTTCATACCCAGCAGGTTGTAAAGCTTTTTGGTCCACGGCTAAGTCGGTCGAATCGAACTTGCTGGCCCACTCCGCTGAGGAGAAAGCGAACTTGTTTGCTTCATTGTTTGCGGAATCTTCACGTCTAGATCCTGGTGCATGTGAGTCGAGTATGTCGAACATTCGCATTCATCAGAAGGACGTCCGTAGGGTACTGCGTAACCTACCTACTGCGTGAACAAGGCTAGTGGCCCCGACGGGATACCGGCAATTATTCTGAAAACTTGTGCGCCTGAGTTGTCTCCGATCTTGACACACCTATTTCGCCTTTTGTTTGAGACTGGAAAAGTGCCGAAGGCTTGGAAGCAAGCTAACGTGCAGCCTGTGCCCAAGAAGGGTAGTCGAGCTAACCCGTCGAATTATAGATCCATCTCAGTAATGTCCATACTCTGTAAAACACGAACGCAATGCGATGGAACGCGTGCTGAATCATAAGCTCCTGGCATACCTAGAAGCGAATGATATCCTTAGTGACCGACAATACGGGTTCCGCCGAAATCGGTCAACTGGGGATCTTCTAGCGTATGCCATTCACATCTGGAGTGAGACTATAAAGAAGCACGGAGAGGCACTAGCGGTCTCACTTGACATCTCGAAGGCCTTCGACAGGGTCTTGCACGATAGCCTTATTAGTAAACTTCATTCTTTCGGTCTGCCCGCCGGCTTGTGTGACTGGATCGTAGATTACCTGAGGGATCGGTCTATCCGAGTGATCCGAGTGGTCATAGAGGGCTGCTCGTCTGGTCTGCTGGATGTTAATGCTAGGGTTCCTCAAGGGTCGGTGCTTTCGGCAACACTGTTCTTGCTGCATATTAATGATCTCTACCAGACCTTACCCGGTACCTTTGGGTATGCAGACGACAGCACTGTTGCTGAGAGATACGTGTCTGACACACGAGCTGGTGGGTCACAGATCCGGTCTCTCCGGGAGGCTATGGTTGAGCGCCTGAACGTGTCCTTACAGGCTGTCTTTGAATAGGGCAATGCCAACCTGGTCAAGTTCAATGCTGCAAAGATCCAAGCGTGTCTTTTTTCCGCCGAAGGAGCCAATTCCACCCAGCTCCATCTTTCCGGGGTGCAAACGTGCCGATAACCGACCAAATTGAGTTTCATTAACATCTACTCTCAATTTTGGCCCTTTCATAGAGGCAAGAGCTTAAGTGGCAGCTAAGAAGTAGGGGATCCCGGCAAAAGTGAAGCGGTACTTCACGCAGAAACAGCTGCTCAAAGTCTATCAAGCGCAAGTTCGATCGTATATGGAATACTGCTCTCATTTTTGGGACGGATCTGCCAGATATCAGCTTGATGTCCTTCAGTCAATTGAGAAACGAGTCAAGAGGATCATCGGCAATGAGAAGCTCGTCACGACAAAGCTCCAAAGTCTTGAGCATCGACGACGAGTTGCTAGCCTGTCGGTTCTCTACCGGTTGCATTTTAGGGAATGTGCAACGGAATAATTTAATTCGGCCAAGCGTGCTCCATCTTTGACCACATCATCACTTACCATCAGATGAGATAGTGGTCAAACGCGTGCCAATATATAGTAAAAAATATTTTTTTATTTGTCTTTAAATTCATGAAAAACAACAAATCGTAAAATATTTCTTGCTTTCACTATGTTATTCTTGTTTTCAAAAAATACAGCGACTTTACAAATTTTACAATGAATACATTGCTCCTTACTCACTACCTAAGTTAATCACTATCACCCGAATTCACAAACAGTACTTTCTGCGTTGCATATGGCAAGCCTTTCAATTCATAAACAATATTCAAACGACCCTTGACTAAGCAAACGCACTGCGTTGAATAAAGCTCCGTGATTGATTCGTTTGTATTGCGTAGTTCACTTCGCTGCTTGACGTTCTTTTCTAGGTCTTGATTTATCAGTGGCAAGAGCATAAAAAGTACCACATCTTTGGAAAACCTGTAGCGTCGTCTAAATTCATCCGAACTGTAATAATCAAAAGGATTTTGGAAATCCCGAATCACTTTTCTGGTATTATTGTGCTTCTCTTATTGATACAATTATCAAATTCATCTTCACTACTGTAACCCATTATAAAAGGACGCTATTAAAATGGAAAAACAGTAAAATCCAACCCCGAAAAATATTTCTCGTAACACATAATACACCACGAGGAATCGAGAGACACTAGCTATGCGTTGCTTAAAACAGCTAGCAGGCTACCTTAGCTGTGCGTTCATTTTAAGAGACGCATAGTGCTAGCCGCCACTCAAGTATTGGCTATGAACAAGTTTTAAGGGCCCTGTGCGCTCGCGCGCACTGTGAGACCTCATAGTAACGTTTGTTAATACGGGTGTAAGTGTCTGAAAAAGCAATGTAAAAATCACGAAACGATACTTTAGTATGCGCAATTATCGCATATTATGTCCGCAGCTTCTATGATGTGCTTATGCAGATCAACTTACGTAGGTTATCGGCAAAATTGTCGATTGACGAAGGAAATCTTGCTATAATATATATAGTTTATTTTTCATTTTGTTAATGGTTTTTACTCGGTTAGAAGATCGAACAATAATCATCAGACCCTTGTTACCAACTACAGTGAAAATATTAATTGTCGTTGATACTTTACGGTTGTAGTTGATACGTGACAAGGCAGTTCTAAATCTCATAGCGGCGAGGAAGAACTATGTACTACCTACATGAAGATGTATAAGGAGTTATGAGAGTGTCATCTACCTTTTAAGTAATAGGGAATATGCACGAAAAACATATTTATCATCTATACAGTTTATCTAAAAATATACAAAAATATAATACTAAAAGTGAAAATAGAATCAAAGTTACTCAAAAAACGAAGGAGATATAATTATTTTAAACAATTATATCTGTCCCTCTCGCGAAAACGCTGTTTTCTATGGCCATGGTCATGGCCACGTTGCATTGGCGATGCTCGAGAATAGCAGATGTTGCCTGGTGACGCTCGAGCTATGGTCACATGAGCATAGCCAACGTCGTCTGGTGATGCTCGAGCTATGCTCACATGAGCACAGCCAACGTCGCCTGGTGATGCTCGAGCTATGGTCACATGAGCACAGCCAACGTCGTCTGGTGATGCTCGAGATATGCTCACATGAACACAGCCGACGTCGCCTGGTGATGCTCGAACTATGCTCATATGAGCATAGCCGATGTCGTCTGGTGATGCTCGAACTATGCTCACATGAGCACAGCCAACGTCATCTTGTGATGCTCGAGCTATGTTCACATGAGCACAGCCAACTTCATCTGGTGATGTTCGTGCTATGTTCACATGAGGACAACTGATGTCGCCTGGTGATGCTCGAGCTATGCTCATATGAGCATAGCCGATGTTGTCAATGATGTATATATAGCGTGACGAGAAGCAGTGGACGTTTACCTACACTCTGATGGTTATAACGGTCAGGAAAACCTCCGCAAACCTTTTTTACCGGTTTTAGTTTATCGACACGTAATAATGGTAGATCCATTTAATCACAAATTCGGTCTCTACCAAATTCTAACGTAATGATAATGCTTCTTGAAAATAGTAGGAAGGGGCATGTTAGTGTACGCTTCAAGAGAAAAAGCTATTAGTAACATATTTACGTATTACACGGTTGACAAAATGTGCGTGTACGCGGCGTTATCAGTGAGCACCGGAAGCACCCCACGCGGGCACCGCGCGCCGCGCGCCGCGCGCCGCCTCAGTGCCGCAAACCTCTGTATGTTGATGCGGCCACTGCTTGTTGCACGAGCATTGCCGTAATGAATCCGAATAATCGACAATATAATATTTATACAAGATACAACGAAGATATCGTATCGATATGCAAAAATAATGTCTTAAAGTGCCAACCTATAACTTTCAAACGATCAACCATAAGAATGGAGGTGTAACGCACCTCGGTGGCTGGCGCGCAGGTGCGGCGCGCGGCGGCAGAAAGCGGGTCAGCGGCGCTGTGGCTGCGGTCAACACTCGCTAACAATAACAAGGAAGCGCCTGCGCCGGCGCCGGCGGCCCGCGCGCCGCGTGCGCCGCTACTGCCGCCGCACGCCGCGCCCGCGCCGCGTAGCGCAACGCTTTATCTAATCGCTGCAAGATAAACTGCTCCGACTCCCGCGTGTCTCGCGAGGCACCGCTCTGCTCCGCTCCGCTCTGCCCGACGGCCCCGAGCCGCGAGCAGGCGCAGGATCCTCCGTCGCGAGGGTTTCGTGAACTGCAACTGGCGCACGCGTATAAAAATTGTGTGCGAATGTTTCAGCGATAAGAAACAAAGAGAACTGAAAGGTAAGAAGTGTGGGCCGGCGCACGGCGATTGCGACCCTGAGCCCGCACCGCACGGCAGACATAGACGCGCGCGGCTGCGGCGCTTACATGCACTGAGCTGCATAAAGTCGCTCGCGCGTTCAACTGAGATCGTACGTCATGAACCTAGGCTAGATCTAAACAAAGAATTGCGATTTCATGATAACGTTGAGTATAAAATATAACTACGAATATACAGAAGCATAACAACTTGCGTGTACTTATGTAAACTGGATAGATCGGATCTATTGACTACTCATGGGTGAAAACTCAAAATGAAGTGAGTGGGTATCTACTCAAAAGGGATTAAGTGCGGAAACAACACGAATACTTGGCTTGAACGGCACGAGTGTATGTGAGTGTGCGTGACGGGCTGTGCGCTCTGTGCGCTGTACAGGCGCAGGTTGTAGTAGCTAAACGTTTTCACGAGATCCATTATTCGTGATAAAAAAACGGTCAATAGTACCGATACGCGTACTACTGATCTGATCGAACCAAATAAGGTTAAGAGCTAGCATGTTGAAACGGTCAATGTAAAAGAAAGTGATTACACACAGTATGCGCTACTTCAGTCCATTATATTATTACTTCTGCAATCGCTAATACCGTTTCCTAATTAAAAGCCGCCACAGTTACTCCTCATATATCAGCTATCTGCCATGAAGTCTGTACCGACATACAAGTATAGGATTAATTATTTATGTTTTTTGTCGTCGTTTTCATTGAGTGGTATGTTTTTAAACAACTTCTTCAAAAAGGAGGTTGTTCTATGTTGGGCTATATGTATTTTTTTTAATGTATGTGCACTGAATTTCAAAATTCTTTTTATTTCGAAAGCTATACTCTTGAGGTGGTCCCATTGTCACCAAATCAAAATCTGATTATGGGATCCCGAGAAAATCGAAGGCAACCCTCAAATTTTATAGGCACATGCAATGTTTTTCTTATAATTTCTATTACAATTCAGATATTATTAATTGTGCCTGAAATACATCCTCTCATGTTGCTGAGCTGATTATGGAAGGTGTAAGTCAGAATCTGATGATGGGGTCTCAAGAAAAAGGTTTGTTCAGCGTATTTTCGCCAATTGTCAACCGTTTTGGATGATTCTTTTTTTTTGTTTAGAATTGTATTTTCCCGGAATGGTACTATTTGACTTAGGTAGAGAACTTCAGAGGTAGGCAACGGAACCATTCAATAAATGATAGCAAGTCTCCCGGGATTCCTGAAATTGCATGTCTGTGTATTGTTTACAACTGGTCTAAAAATGCCACTTTAGTAGAATCAGCCAGCACATCAAGCTACCCGAAACTGTCAAATTTTCCCAATCAACTTTGAACCTAATCGTTTAGCAACAAAGATGAAAATTAAATTTGATAGATTGTTGTATGATTAATAATATTATGATCCTAATATGATTGTGCTAAGGTTGCCTTGTTAGAGCGGCCGGCATACAATGTTGTCACGCCGCCGCCGGTACGCTGTGAGGGTGTAAGCAGACGCATACAAGTCGCACCACTAAAGACAAAAAACATAAAAAAAGGCTTGTGTTTAAACACCGCCCAAAAAAGTACCTATTTTACTACCAAAAAAGTTCTAAACGGTTACCAAAACAGATAAATGGTCACCAAATAATATTCGAGAAGTAGCGCTCGCCGGCCGCTGCCGCGGCACCGCTCGCTTCGCTCGCTCGGCTCGCGCGCGGTTAGTCACAATTCTAACCTAACCTAACCTATTTTATCCAGTTTGTAACCCCAAGCCTACATTTTATGGCAATCACAGTTGAGTTGGATAGAATTTGGTGACCGTTGATCCATTTTGGTGCCTTAGAGTCTTAAAAATATTATTTTTGGTGACCGTCTAAATTATACCCAAAAAAAAACATGACCGACTTCCAAATAAAAAACACTACAAACTTACACCTTAAACACTTACACTTATAACGACTTCAAAAAAAGGAGGAAGTTCTCAATTCGGTTATATTTTTTTTTGTTTGTTACCTCATAACTCCGTCATTTATGAACCAATTTGAAAAAATCTTGTTTCATCTGAAAGGGCTCGATTGGTCCCATTGTCACCAAGTCAGAATCTGATGATGGGATCCCATGAAAATCGAGGGCAACCCTCAAATTTTATAGGCACATACAATGTTTTTCATTAACTTTCTAACGCAATTCAGATATTTATGCCTGGTAATCATCATCTCATGTTGCTGAGCTGATGATGGAAGGTATAAATTAGGATCTGATGATAAGATCCCATAAAATATGTTTGTTCAGCGATATTTTCGCCAATTGTCAGCCGATTTGGATTTTGGATTGATTCTTTTTTTGTTTAGAAAAGTATTTTCAATTTGGTGAAGATCTGACGAAGAACAAGGTAGGCAACGGACAGAACTCTTCAATATATGATAACAAATGGATCGGGATTGCTGAAATTGCATGTTTTTTTAATGTTTACACCAGTGCTAACATAATATTGCGCCGGTACGCTGTTAGGTAGGTACCTACCACTAAAAAGTGAAAAAATAAAAACTGTTTTTTTTTTATTTCGGAAGTCGGTATTTTTGATAATAACAGCTGCACGGGTCGATCTTCAAGGTTAAGCAACGCTGGCCAAGGTAGGTCCGTGGATGGGTGCCCATCTTAACATACCGAGTTTCCTCCGTGCCTCGGAAAGCACGTTAAGCCGTTGGTCCCGGCTGTCATTTGTAGACCTTTGGCAGTCGTTACGGATAGTCAGAAGCCAGTAAATCTGACTCCAGTCTTACCATGAAGTATTGTGTTACCCAGTTACTGGGTTGTGGAGGACTAGTAGGCAGCCGCTCCGCGTAAAATACTGGTATTCAGCTAAATCCGGTATGACTGGAAGCCGACCCCAATATAGTTGGGAAAAGATAGGAGATGATGCAAGTCAGATGATGCACTATCACGATCAGCTAGGCAGATGATGGAAGTCGGTGTTTTTGGTTACTTTTTCGTTTTTTGACATCGAATTCCGAAACTTTCTTTCGAGGTTATTTTGTACCTTGTAGTGTTTTGTTTTTGGAAGTCGGTTGCTTTTTTTGTAAAAAGTTTTTCATCTTCTCATTTTACTGCTGGTCTAACTATTCAATTGGTTATCTCTGTTTTTAAGATATTTATTATATGGGACAGTGGGAATTTCGGAATGAACATCATTTGAACAAAAACATTTGCTAATCCTTACTTCCTTATCCTTACTAATTTGACAGATTTTTACTAATATTACTAATTACTTATTTTACTGCTACTTATTTACTAATAATTACTTTACTAATAATATTATAAATGCGAAAGTAACTCTGTCTGTCTGTCTGTCGCGCTTTTACCTCCAAAACTACTTCATCGTAATCATTTCAGCCAAAAGACGACTACTCTGGACATATGGGAGTTTTCCATAACCGCGTGGCGATTATTTATTTATTTAAACTTCATGTACAATAGTGGTACATAGGCGGACTTAATGCAACAAGACATTCTCTACCAGTCAACCTTTGGGTTAAAAAGAAACACACTGTGGTAGGTGTACAGCAAATAAATAAAATTTAAAATAGAATATTTTTCAGAAAAAATAAATATACAAAGAATAAAATACAAATACAAATATAAAATACAAGTTAATGAATAAACGAAATATATAATATCAATAAAATTCACATTAATGCTAAAATAATAAACTAATAAATATGATGATTTATAATTATCTTTCTGATTAAGAGAACTCATAATAATAATGACGAAGACCAAACTAAGAATCAGGCTTTCAAGTAGTGTTTTCGGATTTTACGTTTAAAGGAAAATTTAGACTCAGCATTCTTGATGTCAAGGGGTAGCATATTCCAGAGTTTAATGGTAGTAATGGCGTAGGAATTAGACAAAAACCCGGTGCGGTGAGGAGGAATATGTAGAATGAAATTTTTGGATGCTCTGAGGTTAAGTCTATGAGAACTGCCCAATACTTTAAACTATTGCTTAAGATAATCAGGAGCACAAGGATTATTCATAATAGTGCAGGAGGATCTGAGGAATCTCCTTTGACGGATAGGCAGCCATTTAAGCTGAGAACGGAAGGAAGAAATGTGATCATATTTACGAAGGCCAAAAATGAAACGAATACAGTTGTTAAGAAGTTGATCCAGTTTGTTAAGAAGTTTTTGGGATAGATCAGAGTAGCAAACATCAGCATAATCAATTATAGGAAGCACAAGTGACTGGACTAAAGTGGTCTTAGTGCTTGGAGGAAGCAAATTCTTGAATCTTAAGAGAGATCACAGTGTGATTGTTACTCTCTGGCTAACTTGAGTAATCTGCTTGTTCCAACTTAACCTGTAGTCAATCTATAGGTCTAAGTATTTAACGTGTGGCGAGAGAGGGATAACGGTATTGTTGAAGGTAAGCGGCAGTAGTTGGCTGGTGTTCAAGTTACGTAGAAAATAAGAACTACCAATAAGTATAGCCTGGCATTTACTGACAATGGCAGTAACCCCAAATCTGCTTGACCAATCAGTGATGCTGTAAGGTCCGCATTCAACAATGAGACGCAGTTGTCCAGGTTGTCAATGTCAGTTTGCGCGTAGAGCTGTAGAACATCAGCGTACAGATGGTAAGATCAGCACGAACCTCGATTATGGCAAAAGTACTTAAGAGGTGATGTTGGCGGCGAGGCTTTGTATGTAAAAAGTCATAATTCGAGGTTTGGCTCTCAACTGCTTTCTTCTCCAACATTGGGCCGATTTAAGAGATATTTCACTATCTGAATAAAAAAGATGTCTCTATGTTTTCTTTTTTTTATTAATAGTTGCCAATTTTGTACACTCTGTTGACAGCGATTTATTGGAAAAATTTGAGCATTTTGTGAGAGTTCTAGAGCTTTTATGGTTAATAAATCATTAAAAAGGACATAGGGAAAAATGTTTTTGTTTTTTTTTCGTTTTTGAACACCGACTTCCGAAATTAAAGTTATTTTTTACTTTGTAGCGTTTTGTTTTTGAAAGTCGGTTTGATTTTTTTGTTAAAATGTTTTTTATTTTTCACTTTTTAGTGGTACCTGCGTTCCACTAAAAAGTGAAAAATAAAAAACCACAAACAGCGTGCCGGCGTGATGTTATGTTATGAACTGGTGTAAACAATCAACAGACATGCGATTTCAGAAAACCCGATCCATTTGCTATCATTTATTGAAGAGTTCCGTTGCCCACCTCCGAAGTTCTTCATCAGATCTTTACCAAATTTAAATAAGACCAGTCCGAGAAAATATTCTTCCAAACAAAAAAGAATCATCCAAATCGGTTAACAATTGGCGAAAATATCGCTGAACAAACATTTTTCATGGGATCCCATCATCAGATCCTGACTTATACCTTCCATCACCAGCTCAGAAACATAAGATGATGATTACCAGGCACAAATATCTGAACTGCGTTAGAAAGTTTATGAAAAACAGTGTCTGCGCTTATAAAATTTGAGGGTTTCCCTCGATTTTCATGGGATCCCATCATCAGATTCTAACTTGGTGACAATGGGACCATCTCAGGAGTATAGGCTTTTAAATAAAAAAAGAATTTTTTAAATCGGTCCAGAAATCGGTGAACATACATAAAAAAATATAAAAAAAAACATACATACAACTGAACATAGAACCTCCTCCTTTTTGAAGAAGCCGGTTAAAAAGACGAAATATCTCTTAAATAGGTTCAGCTATAGATATAGCTGATCGCTTCCTCGTCGGTGGTGAGACAAGTGCCCAACTCCCTTTTCATATCAATGAATCCATCTCCCTTTCCCTCTTCTTCCCCCCACAACTATGGGCCTGTGCACACTGAGACGAAACCCGCGACATACAGCGCAGCAGTGAATCGCTCAGCCACTGCGCCAACCTGTCGTCAGTCGTCAGTATCTAATCGGCTAGTGTGTGCCGACCGCTGGCACAGTCCTCTGGCGTTCCGTCCCGGTGTGCGCAGGCCTTAATTCTTTTAGGGGCTTGGCATCCCACCTCTCCACATGATCGTACCAAGACAAGCGGTCCCACCTTTTCCGTCACTGCCGCCACTTTTAAAATACCGCTTTTCTCAATTTGTCTCGGACTTATAGAATTTACCCTTTAACTTGAAGGGCATCCGTAGGTTGCAAGTTGTTCCACTGACTTGTGACTTCACAGATCCTGAGTTGATCCGGTGCGTCACGTCTCGGTCTGTATTGCCATCCGCCTGAAAAAGCGACGCGAGATACCGATAGTCGGAGCAGATCGGCGTCCCAGTGAGTGCTATAGGCATAGGACTGGAGAGATCGCTGAAATCTAACAAAATGAAACAGGTATTCTGTTTTGGTTCTGCTTAATTTCAGGCCAACACTCTCCAGTCTTTGCCACCACGTCTCCAATCTGCTCTGGACCTCTGGGCCGCTTTTCGGATGTCATAATAAATATACCTACATACCTATATTAACATCCGAATTGATAACCTACTCCTTTTTTTAATCGGTTAAAAAGGAAAAATGTCGGAAGAACCATAGAAGATGAGACTTAAAACTATAACGGTTGGCGCAGTGGTTGAGCGGCTGGCTGCGGCGCGGTGGGTCGCGGGTTCGATTTTATGTACCCATATTTGATAGATAGGTTTATGTATTTACCCATATTCCAGCAAATAAATGATTTGATTTTATTTGATTCCCGCACGAATCAAATATTGTTTCTGTGAAACTTTATGTTTTATGCGGAGTCGGCAGAAAAATTAGATCGCCAAGAGGACAAAAAAAGATTCAAAATTAAGAACCAAAACGGCTTTCGTGGTTTTCGAATATTGAGTTCGAATTCGTAGAGGGCGCCAGTGATGCACATTTTGGCATGGATCTAACTTTCATGGTTATGGAGGCAACTCGAAAATGTTTCGTGTGATTCAAGTTTAAATAATTAATATGGCTATGGCTTTAACTCTTGGTTTCACACGTAAGACCCAGGAAATGCAACAACTTCCCGAGCTGGCCCTCGAGCCGTCCTGCTCGCTGCGACTTCCTGGTCATTTGCTCTCTGATCGTTACACCACACATTGATATATATACCTACACACTTTGTCTTGTGTGGATGTACCGATGATGCTCACTCATCTAATATATAAAAACCTCTTGTCACTGTGTTTGTTATCGAACTCCTTTATAACGGTTTGACCGATTTTTATGATTTTTTTATGTGTATGTGGTAGGTCTGAGAATAGATCGCAGGCTATTTTTTGTTTATATGGCAAAATGTTTGCCGGATCAGCTAGTTCTAGTATTAAAAGTAATATATATCTTAAATATATCATCTATCAGTATAGCAATAACGACTAACCAACTAGATTATTTCTTTCAAGTTTTTTTTTGACGTGAACGTAGACCGCAAACACTCAGTTGTAAGTACGTACATGAAGTTAGTCGCTGTGAGCCGGCGCGGCGGCGTCGCAGCGTGGGGCGGACGGCGGACTACAGCTGCTGTCTACCTCCTCGGGAATGAGGTGTGAGTTTATGAACGTTAGTAATTTACCTAGAAGTTATTTAAAAAAAAATCTCCAGTTTATGTCACGAGTTATTAATAATATAGAAAATGTTTGCAATAGTTACCTTCGAGTGGCGAACACTACAGAAGAGGTGACAGCCGCCGCCGCCGCGCCGGAGTCGGCAGCCACTACACTAAAACAAATGAGGAGTGGCGAGGCACTCACCAAAGTGGTATTCGTTCTTAGTAGTGGCCATAGTGCAAATCCGAGCGGGTCCGAGCAGGTCCGAGCGGTCCAAGCGGGTCCGTGTGCAAGTCGTCAGCGAGCAGTGGGAGCGCGGGTCTGCGCGTGCCACAGCATCACCGCGGAGAGAGCGCCAGCAGCGAGCGAGTGAGCTGCGCGGTGCGCGTGCGCGCGGCTGTCGATGGCGCGCGAGTCCGGCTGGCAGCGCGCGCGCCGCCGCGCCCCCCTACCCCGCCCCGCGTGCTTACGCAACGAAGACGTCGCGACTCGCCTGACCCCGCCAGCTGCCGCGCCACCGCCGCGCCGCGCCGCGCTTTTGCTGCTCGCTTGCTGTTCATCTTTCGATAAACTTTCATTGCCAAGGAACGCAAAACTTTAAATAATGCGGAACTGATAGAGAACAACTTTGAGAAGGCTAGACCTAGCCAGACCCAGCCTTAAAAAGGAGGTGTTTCAACTGGTTGGATCTTATTTAGGGTTCCGAAAATTCGTGTAGAAAACTGCAATTCATAAGAAGATTACTGGTGGGGCATCTATATGGCAGTCGGTCTGCCTGCTGTCATAGTACATTTTTACAGATCTCTGATTACGTGAGTAAGAAATCATTATGGTAACCCTGAATAATAGTTTGTTTTCTGTTGCAATTTTTTTTTTCGTACGATTAAACTGGATCAAAACCGGATGACGAGGTGGACGACACGACATTATTGACACTGACAGCCACATATGTTCTGTGGACAGCAAAACTGTGAAACTGAGTTTTTTTGGCGGGACTATTTCGAGTGAAGTTCAGTGGCTGTTTTAATTGATTCCTAGTGGACATTGTGAAGTAAAATGCTGCAAAATAAAATTTAATGTGTTGGACACGCATTCTAATGAAACTCAAAAAAGATATAAATGAAAATAAAGACTTAACTTAAATCCAAAAAAAAACTTTGAAACTTCTTCATTGTCAAATTACTCAAGAGTCAATCAAGCTCTTCAGTAATAGGTACAATAAAATATTGTTTACAATAATTATTGTGGTTCCGTGTGGTTCATATATGGGTTAGGAAATATCTTAAAAAAAAAGAATTTTACGCTTTTGGAAATAAATGTATTAATTACTAAAAATATTAAAATCATTTAAAATGTTATAGAAAATAAAAAATACATTATTATGATAATCGAAGTAGCAAATATATCCATTTTGATTAGGTAGGTACTCGATTTACTCCAAATCCACAACAATTTTCATGAGGATTTTGCTCAAGCGTGGTCTCGACTACACTTGTGAAAAAAGATCAAATCTCGCCTCAAGCAGTGATTCTGAGTTGATTGTGATTTTAAAATAAGGACACATTGGTGCTCAGTCAAGCCTCAAGCACTGTTCTAAGCACTGTTCAATACGTAAAAAATGTCATTTTAAAGTGACATTGCTCAGGTGATTATTGATTGTAGTTTCTCTGCAAGTCAAGTTCTAAAATTAAAACTCCAAGTGAGACTAGTTTTTAGTAATGCTTGAGTCTTGATTGGGGCCTAAATGGGTGCTATGTTCTGTAGACAATCCTGAAATAAGGTAAATGAAGGTTCAAAATTCGACTGCACACGAGTCCGACTCGCACTTGAACAGTGTTTTTACAAAGTAAAAACGTCCAGTTATTTTTCCATGATTATCTTATACAGGCTTTACAACTTTAACTGCTCAATCTCCACTTTCCTGCAACCTAACAATCGATTGCTTTAGGCAGTGTTTTTCATAAATGTTTTTGTAGTATTTTTAGGTACGTATCTATTCCATTACAGGAAAACATTCTGCATTTTTTTTTTATAAAATAATAGCTCTTGTCCGCGACTTCATATATATGCGCATATTCCGTTTTTCCCCGTTCCCGTAAGTATTTCGGGAAATCCTCTCTTAGTGCTCCCCTACGAGTGTAGGGAAGCTCCATGCCAAATTTCAACTTTCTACGTAGTTTCTGCTGCGCGTTGTTTGTCAGTCACTCAGTCACTCAATCAGTCAGTAACAGTAGCATTTTAAATATTAGGAGAGGATATCACAACACGTCTCTTTAGATAATTACAACTAAAAACCAAAATTCAATGACGCACTGAACTAACTCTAACAACCGGAGGGGTTGTGGAGGGGTGTTTCAGACCCAACACCACACACACACGACGAACGAACAGCTGAGTTTTTGAAATGTATCTAACGACACCTTAATAGTCGAAATCCATGCAGTTGGAAGGTACGAGGTAATAAAGAAATTTACAAACAAAAAACCAACAAATATGCATACAAGATATGATCGAAAAACATAACCCTTCCTTGGTAGTCGGGTAAAAAATGGAATTCTCGAAACGGTAGCAGCACCTACCACTAGTCAGTCGGAGCGGATCTTACGAAACGGTAGCAGCACCTACCACTAGTCAGTCGGAGCGGATCTTACGAAACGGTAGCAGCACCTACCACTAGTCAGTCGGAGCGGATCTTACGAAACGGTAGCAGCACCTACCACTAGTCAGTCGGAGCGGATCTTACGAAACGGTAGTAGCACCTACCACTAGTCAGGCGGAGCGGATCTTACGAAACGGTAGTAGCACCTACCACTAGTCAGGCGGAGCGGATCTTACGAAACGGTAGCAGCACCTACCAGTAGTCAGTCGGAGCGGATCTTACGAAACGGTAGCAGCACCTACCACTAGTCAGTCGGAGCGGATCTTACGAACCGGTAGCAGCACCTACCACTAGTCAGTCGGAGTGGATCCTACGAAACGGTAGCAGCACCTACCACTAGTCAGTCGGAGTGGATCCTACGAAACGGTAGCAGCACCTACCACTAGACAGTTGGAGCGTAGAAAATACTCTTCCAAACAAAAAAAGCGCCGTTCAAATCGGTTAAAAATTGGCGAAAATATCGCTGAACAAACATTCTTCATGGGAACGATGAGATTCCATGAAGATCATGAATTTTAGCTTCCATCATCAGCTCAGCAACATGAAATGTTGATTACCAGGCCCAATTAATATCAGAATTGCGTTAGAAATTTCATGAAAAACATTGTATGTGCCTATAAAATTTAGAAAGAAAAAGCGTTTGAGCGTTTGATTTGAGGGTTTCCCTCGATTTTCATGGGATTTTATCATCAGATTCTGACTTGGTGACAATGGGACCACCTCAGGAGTATAGACTTTAGAATCAAAAAATATTTTTTAAATCGGTCCACAATTGGTGGAGAAATCGGTGAACAAAGATAAAAAAAGAGAGGAGCTCGTGGCTAGATGAGGAGCTCGTGTCTAGATGAGGAGCTTGTGGCTAGATAGTAACAGCCGCATGGGTCGATCTTTAAGGTTAAGCAACGTTTGCAAAGGTTCGTCTGTGGATGGGCAACCATATTAACATACCGAGTTTCCTCCGTGCCTCGGAAAGCACGTTAAGCCGTTGGTCCCGGCTGTCATTTGTAGATCTTTGGCAGTTGTTACGGATAGTCAGAAGCCAGTTAACCTGACTCCAGCCTTGCAAGGAAGTACCGTGTTACCCAGTTAATGGGTTGTGGAGGTCTGGTAGGCAACTGCTCAGCGTAAAATACTGGTATTCAGCTAAATCCGGATTGACTGGAAGCCGACCCCAATAAAGTTAGGAAAAGGCTAGGCAGATGATGATACATAAAAAAATAAGAAATAAATGCATACATTCGAACATAAAACCTTCTCCTTTTTGAAGAAATCGGTATAAAACCAAGTAAGTAAGTGCTCATTATTACTGTCGCGGTAGCAAGCGCGACTGCTAAGCGTGGGGTATTAGTTGTCTGCTTCGCCCCTTAGAACAAAGGAAAATTGATGCTTGGCCTGTGAAGCCGTTTAGGGTTCCGAACCTCTCTAAGCAAAAACGGAACCCTTATAGGATCACTCGGTTGTCTGTCTGTTTGTCTGTCCGTCTGTCACAGCCGATTTTCTTCGAATATACACATACTTATTACATTTTATGACCTAAACACGGACGCGTAACGAAAATAAATAAATTAAAAAAAAAACTAGAAATTTAAACAAAATAATCAAAACAAAGGGCTCATCGTAAGAGTCCTAAAAGTATTTGTTTTATTATTTGAAAATATTATGAACTAGCTTCTGCCCGCGACTTCGTCTGCGTAGACTTCAGAGCTGGCGCGCTACTTTTTTGTCTCATATTATCATCCTCGGAAACGCATTTTCATGATTCTGGTATTCTGATAGTTTGTGAGTGTTTGCGGTTCATACTTTCAGCCCCGGAATTACTTTGACATGCTTAGGGTCTCCTGGTACTTGTTATTTTTTAGCACTCACATTTCCTGGCGAAAAAATACTTTAAAATGTTTCCAGTCTCCTGTTTTCTACTTGTGAATCTGTAGCGCTCATGACTGCAGCCCCGGTAATACTTCCACATGTTTCTGGTCTCCCGGTACTTTTGAATCGTAGCTGTTTACAATTCCAGCCACGGAAATACTTCAACATGTTTCTGTTCTCACCTGTACTTTTGAATCGTAATTGCCAACCGAAATATAAAAAATAGTTTGATATGTTTCTGTTTTTCTGGTACTTGTGAATCTTTAGCGTTCACAATTCCAGCTCCAAATATTATATATCGACATGTTTTTGCTTTCCTAGTTATTGTGTATCTATAGCGTTCACAATTCTAGCCCGGAAAAAACTTCGACATGTTTCTGTTCTCCTGGTAAAAAAAAATT
The DNA here is from genome assembly GCA_950371165.1 of Lacanobia oleracea. NCBI lineage: Eukaryota > Metazoa > Arthropoda > Insecta > Lepidoptera > Noctuidae > Lacanobia > Lacanobia oleracea. The sequence continues at coordinate 29,175,694 of OX493389.1, forward strand.
CTTGCTCAAAAATACTTTGACATGTCTCTAGTCTCCTGGTACTTGAGAATCTTTAGCGCTCATATTTCCGACCTCGAAAATACTTCTATATTTTTCTGTTCTCCTGGTACTTTTGAATCCTAACTGCTTACAATAAAAGCTCCGGAAATACTTCAACATTTTCTGGCCTCCCGGTACTTGTGAATCTTTAATAATAATAATTGATTCAGAAAGCGGTACTTCTGGACACGGCTCGCATTGTCAGGAGGTTCCTTTCTCTGGAGCCCTGACCACCGGTAGCTTGGACCTTGTTCCCGATATCGGTGGGCTACTATTTTTATATTTTTAAATGTTTTTTTTTTATCTATATTGTGTATAAAAATATTTAAAAATGTTTAAATAAGTAAAGAATATGAATAAAGAAGATAATAATAACATCAGCTTCCAAGACGTAGCTCGTGCAGTCCGTCCGTTGCCTAACTGGAAATCTCCGGGACCGGACGGGCTGCACAACTTTTGGATTAAACGGTTTAAAAGATCGCACGCTAGCTTGGCATCTCAATTCCAGTCTGCATTAGAGTCAGGGTCGCTGCCCCAGTTCCTAACTACAGGAATAACCCACCTGCTCCATAAATCAGGAAGTACCGCGGAGCCTAAAAATTATAGACCGATCACGTGTTTATCGACGGTCTATAAAGTTTTTACGAGATTATCCACCAGCAACTTGCTCTTAAATACAATCTTGTGGAATCGGAAGTACCGTACTATAGGTATGTGCCCGACCCAGTTCTCGAAAGTGGTAGTTGCACATTGTATTGGGAATCGGTCTATCATCACTGACAGGACTATTGTTGCCAATAAGCCTGATATAGTGGTGATAGACCGACTAGAGCGTCGCGCAATGATTGTTGATATAGCAGTCCATCAAGACGAGAACCTCGTGAAGTCAGAGAAAGATAAATAAACGAAGTATCTTGACTTGGCTCGCGAGGTTGTCGACATGTGGGATGTGAACACAGCAGTCATTGTGCCGATAGTCGTGACGGCCAATGGCATTATTGCCAAGAGCGTCGATCAACATCTCAAGAGGCTCTCGTTGGGCAGCTGGATCAAGGGCTTGATCCAGAAAGCAGTACTCCTGGACACGGCGCGCATCGTTAGGAGGTTACTCTCTCAGGAGCCCTGACCACCGGTAGCTTGGACCCTGTTCCCGATACCGGTGGGCTACTATTTTTTATATTTTTAAATGTTTTTTGTGTTTTTATAGAAATATTTAAAAATGTAATAAGTATATATATATATAAATGAATAAATGGAATAATAATAATTCGTCAACAGCCAACATTGTGCCCAACAGTTCGCCACAAATCCGCAAGGCAGTTTTGTGGCGAACTGTTGGGCACTAGCGACCCCACGGACCTGATCTCCAGGGAGAATTCTTGTTCCTCATCTCCGGCTTGCCTTTATTGGCTGGCCGGAGTGAACACTGACGAGGAACAGAGCTCCCACCTCTTTCTAGCCTTAATCGGCCGGTCTGAGCCGTACTTGCGGGATTGTCCTGATAGCCGTGGTATACCTCTCCACTCCTCTAGCACCTCAGGATATGTTGCCTCCTTGGCGCTACGTCACTTTGTGCTAGCAACCCTTTTCGGGAGGCCCATTTATTGAGTGTGCAAGTCACCCCCTGCTATTTTAAAGCCGTTTTAATTGTCAATGGTCAGGCAGGGGCCAATAGTTCTTCCATAGTAAACGATTATTAGTCCACTAAACCAGCCAAACCCATAGCATTTCATCGTTTGTTTCCATATTTTGCAATAGTTTTGCTGCAACCGGGGATTGTCCTTGGGTATACTTTCACAGTGCATACAGGGATAATCGTCGGTTGGTGTCCTATTCCATTTGAAATGTCTAAAGAGGCCTCTGCTTACTTATAAATAGACTCAACGTAGGGCCGTTTGCTCTAACAGCAACATTTTTCTTACTTAGAGCATTTTATACCCGTCGTAACTTTTAAACGAAAGGTCGGCTTGAATAGTTGAAAGTGAAATTTACATAAACAGTAAACAAGACTATTTGGTATGCAGGCAGCTATCTTGCAACTACTTTTAAACAATGTTGTGAGTGCGCTGAGTAGACAATTATTGTACACCATACTCGTAAGTATCGACGGATGCGGCTCAGCAGCGGTACCCTTCTGCCCAATTGGTGTTACTGGGGGAGTTCAACGCCCACTATCAGGAATGTCTCTTCCCATACCAGTGCACAGACCATTCTGGACGAGAGACGACAAAGCTAGCGCTTGCGTTAAATCGTACCCAGCTGGTCCAGGGGGCAACGATGTTCCGATGTTGTGTCCGGATGTTGATTTGCACACTGCCAATTGCTTGGACCTTTTGCTGAAAACAGATCCAGACCGCTATTCGGTGTCGATTTCTTCTCCACTGGATAGTTCCGACCACTGTCTGGTGAAGTCTGTGTCCGTTTACTCCCCGCCCGAGCCTAGCTCAAGAGGCAACCGGCGGGTATGGCGATACAGGTCAGCAGATTGGGATGGCATGCGATCTTTCTTGGCAGCCTATTGCTTTTCTTGCTTCGTCGTTTGCGGACGCCGTGACGGATGTGTGACGGAGGGGAATGGAATACTACTACTTCTCTTCAACTGGGGGATCTTCTAGCGTATGCCATTCACATCTGGAGAGAGGCCATAGAGAAGCATGGGGAGGCACTAGCGTCTCCCTTGACATTTCGAAGGCCTTCGACAGGGTTTGGCACGATAGTCTTATTAGTAATCTTCCTTCGCATTGTGTGATTTGATCGCAGATTTCCTGAGGGATCGGTCTATCCGAGTGGTCATAGATGGCTGCTCGTCTGGACTGCTGGATATTATTACCGGGGTTCCTCAGGGGTGGGTGCTTTCGGCAACACTGTTCTTGCTGCATATTAGTGATTTGCTTAAACCCTTTATCTTTGGGTATGCAGGCGACAGCACTATTACTGAGAAATACGTGTCCGACCCACGAGCTGGTGGGTCGCAGATCCGGTCTCTCCGGGAGGCTAAGGTTGAGCGCTTGAACGTGTCGTTACAGGCTGTCTCTAAATGGGGCGATGCCAATCTGGTCAAGTTCAATGCTGTTAAGACCCAAAAGTGGAGCCAAATGGAGCCAATATCACCCAGCTCCATCTTTCCGGGGTGCTACCGTGCCGATAACCGACCAATTTTAGTTTCTTGGAATTACATTAACTATCTACTCTCAATTTTGGCCCTATCATAGAAGCAAAAGCTCAAGTAGCTGCAAAAAAGTTGGGGATCCTAGCAAAGGTGAGATCTCTATCAAGAACTCTATCAAGCGCAAGTTCTATTGTGTATGGAATACTGCTCTTATCTTTGGGACGAATCTGCCAGATACCAGCTGCCAGATGCCTTCGAGTCAATTGAGAAACGAGCCAAGAGGATTATCGGCAAAGCCCCACGCACAAAACGTTTTGGTAACACATTCATAGTGTGTACAGCTAAGGAGTGGAATTCCTTGCCGGAGTCTGTGTTTCCTGACAGCTACAACCTGGGAGTCTTTAAGTCAAGAGTGAATAGGTTATTTCTAGGCAAGCGTGCTCCATCTTCGACCACATCATCGCATACTATCAGGTGAGATAGTGGTCAAACGCGTGCATATAATTTGTAAAAAAAAAAAAGAATGTTTAGAAAAATAAGGGATTGAAGTTGTTTGGGTATTTCCCTATAAACCCTATTGTACTCTATAGGGACAATTGTAACCTTTTATAGAAGTCAAATCTGGGTAATTTCGTCTTTTAGTTATACATTTTTGGATATTTTTTCTGCGATCGTAGTCTGTAAGTTATGTGTATTTGGTACAGCTATGTCTTTTAGGTATCCTGTTTTGTTTATTTTATTTATTGAAATGATTATTAGAGTGAATTGTTCGGTCGGTGAGAATGGTACGACGAAAATACAATTTCTTTGTTGCGTTTTTCATCACTTTTCGGGGTTATATTTGTAGTAAGGTTCTACAGAATCTATAAATTTGTCTTGTGGTGGGCTAGTTATTGTTGTACTTATTATGTTAGCTACTTAATCGTTTCTATGTATATCTTTACAGTCTGTCTGGGCTATCGAATTACACGCGCTCGTTATGTGTTGGATCGTTTCTGGAAAATTATTGCATTTTCTACTACAGAGATTAAATTCCTGGTACCTATATACTTTCTGTAATTTTTGGTTTCAATAATTTGGTCCTGTATTGCAAGCATGAAGCCATCAGTCTCTGGGAAAAGTTAACTTCTATTACTAACTTTTGCCCGTGACTACGTTTGCGCATAACCCTTTTTTCCCCGTTTCCGTAACAAAATCCTCTCTTAGTGCTCCCTTACGGAGTGTAGGGAAGCTTTATGCCCAAATTTCAGGTTTCTAAGACCAGTAGTTACTACTGTGCGTTGTCTTTTTTGACTTGTCTCAACTTGTCGCCCAACCACTGCAACTCCTGAAAGCCAGAAAAACGTCGAGCTAATGAGAACCGAAGAGTCCCGGAGAAACGATTCAACTGTCTTGGATTTCGCAACGAAATCAATCAGAAAAGTGCAGCGAAGGAGAAGAAAAAAATTTATATAATTTCCACTTCGCTCCTTACCAAGCAGGAGACCAGATTAGAACTAGGCCAATAGGCACCAAGGGACAAATACAACTGGGTTAAGCCCAGTTGCGAAACACCACGGATAATATGTTACCACTAAAACTAATGGGTCCTAAATTGTGAGCTACTTTTGATTCCAGTGATAGGTATGGCATAATCGCTTGAAGTTTTGGTTTCTACAAAGTCCGTATAGTAAACTACCCTAGATGTAACCTGAATACTATCTAACATAATATTGCGTTCAGTTTGCCAAAGAATCCCATAATTCTTCCATTTTGTCCATAGTCTATTATTAAAATCATGAAACTTATTTTACCGAAAGTCGTAAATACGATATATTTGTTTTCCGATTTTCATACGTCCAAAGAATCAAATGCCCGATGGGTTTTCGGTCCGAAAAATGACATTCCAATTTTCAATACTTCGAATAAACTGCTAAAATTAAAATTCTGATTTAGATTCAATCAGTATAATATTCAGTACATTATCCAAAGACATTTTAACTATTTTCGAAATAACTATGGTCAAAAGACCTACTGTTTAATATACCTAACGAAAAAAATGCATTTAAACCTTAAATTAAAATATTTTCTTAAACAGGCAATAAGTTTTGCTACAAAAGTGAGTGACAAAAACAAATCGCTGTAAAACAGACTCCACGTCTTGTCTGCTCTACCCCTGCAATGTAATTTAAGCCCGCGTAAGCGTGGAGGGGCGAGGCGGCCCGCGAACTGAGGAGCAGGTGTTTTCTTGTTGCAGTAGCTTCGGCTTGCTGGCCGGCTTTGCCGACCAGACTCAGCCGTGGCGGCGAGCGTTACAACCATCTGCGACGATAAGTTCGCGGAGGACCGCCGGAGCCGTGACAGAAACCATGCCTGCTACATGTTGCATGCTCGCTTGCATACTGCATGCTTGCCTTGCATGATGCATGCTTGCTTGCATGCCGAGCTTTAATGCGTTTTATCTTTGTCAATATTTATTAATTTACAAAAACAAAAAAAACGTGTCAATTATTTTTCAATACTCTAACTGACGGACTAAATAGATTTGCAATTTTTTGGTGGTGGAAATTAGCCTATTGTGTTTATTTGTCTTGCTATTCAGTTTTACAAGGCGTTTCTTATTTCGGTATTCGAATAAATATGTATTTTAATAAACGGAATTCGTATTTTTGATATTTCGGACTTTTTTATGTTCGATTTATTGAAACTTGGTATTTTAAGAATAGGAATTATAAAAATTAGGAATATAAAAGTAGTAGTAGCATTTTTACATGTCGGAATTAATAAAAAAGGATGAATGATAAATCGGAGCTGTTATAGAGTCTGTCAAGCGAGTCGTGCCCACGACCCATAGACTAAATTTAGCTGATTTCTTATATTGGCAATACTTTTATCTATCAAACGGGTTGTCACAAGTTTGTTTCAACATTTTGATACTTTTAGCTCACCTATCTAAATTTTATTATTTTACTGTGATGTGATCACGATTTCGGATTTAGAATCAGTCGTCTCTTAGTCATGACCTTGAATCTTACTGGGGCACATAATATTGATAGCCATTTTAAGAGATTGCTGTTTGAACTGACAATAACTGTTACTCTGCATTTTTAATAACTTACAACTTTTGCCAGCCGCCTTGAAAGATGAAGAAATAAAAAGTACAATTGATAATTTATTTAAGCAACTCATGGCTATAGAAGACGGTAACAAAATTTAATCTAGCACAGAGTACCTATCTGACGAAAATTGCTGCTAGAAAACAAGTATAATAGATTCTGATTTAAGTTCTGATTGTGACTAATAAAAACCTACATTGAAATTTAGTTTTTTAATTTATCCCAAAGAATTTTTTTGTCGGTGACCATCTCGAACCATAGAGCAACACAGGTCACCGGCGAACCGGAGCGCCGCCGCCGGTGGCCTGTGTTGCTCTATGTCTCGAACCAAAGCGCTTAGAGATTGCTGAACGGCATTTGTTTAGAATGTGACGTCAAATGAGCGGGGAAAGTCTGAGCGATTATTTGCAAATCCTCAAACATCTGGCCAGTACATGCAACTTTACAAGTAGTCTCGAAGAAAATCTGCGAGACCAATTCGTGTCTGGGCTGGTGAGCGATGACATGAGATGGTGACTCTTCGCCGAGCCGACACTGACGTACAAGAGAGCAGTGGAGTTGACTTTCGCACTCGAAGCGGCTGACCGGCACGCACAAGTGAGCAGCATGTGCAGCGGAGCATCGTCTGCGGAGTCTACGAATTCTGGAGCACCGAAGCCGATGCATCGGCTCGTGACGGGACGAGTGACGGCGCGAGCTCTTACCGGGTAGCGGCAACAACGGCAGCGGCTCCGAAAGACCGCGCTTACTCGCCGCGCCTGCAAACGATGGACAGCGCGCACTGCAGCAGCCTTGTTGGCGGTGCGGAAAGAATCATCGAGCAGTCGTGTGTCGTTTTAAAAATTATTCATGTGACATTTGTGGGAGGGGACGTGTGGTATCTATGTAGAGGTCAGTTATCTGTGGTAATAAAATAAACTGTCAGTTGGTTCCCGGACTTGGTGTCTTATTTGGTGATGTTTTGTCACTCCCGCGATAATGGCGAGTGCTTCTTGGTCCAGCTCGTTCAGCTGCATTCAATGACCGTGATGCGAAACAAATTGGGCGCTCGTCACCGTTTGGAAAACGATGTGATATATAGCACGCTACCGATGCCATATGAACTGCTATCAACGGCTAGCACTAACGGAAGATCAGAGTTATAATGTACCAACACCTTGTTACAAATAATAGCCGCTTTAATATCCTGAAAAGCCTTTTCGCAATCTGCTGACCAGACCCAAACACTTTGTTTACGCAACAAACTATGTAAAGGTTGTAAAATAGTACTCAAGCGCGGTATAAACTTGGCATAATAATTGATCATATCTAGGAATGATCTGACCTGAGTCAAATCTTCCGGCTGGGGCGCTTCCACAATCGCTTTTATTTTATTAGGGTCTGGATGCAAACCATGCTTATCAATAATAAAGCCTACATAGGTAATGCTTTCTTCCATTAAACTACACTTTTCAAGGTTAATTCGTAAACCGACCTCACGTAAGCGACACAACACAGCCCTTAAATTAGCAATATGTTCAGTCGTGGTGGTTGGGAGGTTTGAAACTATTTGTTATTAAAAATGGTGGACCACCTTTATTGGGTAGGTCTTGGTTGAGTAAATTAAATATTATTAAAACACAACTGGCGACGAGGAAAATTGTGTTAAATTTAAAAATGCCTATTGGAAAAACAATTTATAGCGCTCAATGAAATTAAGCCAGGATTGCAAGTAGCCACATTAGTCACCGTAGTGGGTGAAGCCACTTATGACCTGATGTGCGATCTTTGTGCGCCACACAATCAAGGAACCAACTGACAGTTTATTTTATTACAATTATGTTCACCGATTTTTCCGCTAATTATTGTGTAAGAGCTAGGCGATTAGACAGTTACTGTTGGGTAGACGACAAATGAAACTCGAGTTTGTGAGATATAATGATCATAATTTATTGTATTTTGTCCCTACTTACGTACTATTTTACATAGTGGAATTAGCGTCAGGTGTACAATGACATTAGAATGAATCCACCAATAGTGGTGAAGTTCAAAAAAGCAGGGCCCTGAGCAGCGCAGTCATGCTAAACATTACGACGATACATTTAGCGCCGAGGCTATAATAAATTAATGTGGCGCGCAGCGGAGACTCCAGCCAAATCACGAGCACCCCAGCTCCAGTGTGCCCTCAACAGGATTGTGACGGGGCGCTTAAGTACGTAGCGGAGGAGAGGGCGGAGGCCTTCACCACCCACCTGGAGCGTCAGTTCTGCCCGAACCCGACCGCCGAGCACATGTCGCGGCAGTCGAGCAACACCTTGGGGACTACTTCCCCACGCCGATAGCTCCCGAGGAGGAAGCCATCTTTATCTCGCCGGGCGCAGTCAGACGCGCCCTTCTACGCACGAAGCCACGAAAGGCCCCCGGTGCCGACGGTGTCTCTAACACAGCGCTGCGCCAAGCGAGTCGCGGCCATGGCGCACCTGTTTGCGGGGATACTGCGCATGGAGGCCTTCCCCACCCAATGGAAAGAGGGGCGCGTTATCATGCCATCCAAGGCGGGAAAAACATATTGAAGCCGGAGAGCTATCGACTGATCACTTTTCAAAAAAAAAAAATCAAATTCAAAAATTTTATTTCAGAATTTCTTCCATATATTGTTAGTAGTAATACAGCTTAGACTAATGTTAGTATTAAATTAAATTTACAATAATAAACAACTGGTGTGCCATTGAACTGTTCGTTCAATGGTACACCAGTCTATTTGGATAAGTGTGTCTGCACACTTACCCACCTACGTAAGAGGGGAGAGTCCCACCGGTCTGCAAACACATTCAGGATGCCACAGGAGGAGGAGCGCAAGCGCGCCATCATGGAAGCGCATCGCTTTCTTATGATCGCGGCGAACCCGTCGACGCACGCTTCCGCAAACATCCCTGACGCGCTACATCGCCACGGCAACCCCAAAACCACCCTGAATGCGTTATTGTACTGTACGCGCAGGTCGCTGTATGCCCGCTGGGCATACTTGGTCCACAGGCTGCACGTGTAAAACGACTGGCAGAAGGCCTTAAAAAGCGTTATCTTTACCGAATCAGAACAGCCTGCAAACCTGCGGGCCAGCATGTTGCAACGGACAGCCAGCGACTTGCGCTCCCTGTCTATGTCTACATTATCTTTCAAGTCATCCAGTGACCCAGTGGCCCAAATACTTAAACTTCGATACCCGACCTAAAGGGGACCCAGAGAGTGAGAGTGCAGGCAGCTGTTCGTAGGTTAAAGTACCCGATTTAAAAACCAACCATTCCCTCTTATCGGTATTGTATTTGAGCCCATGAGCCACCGCATAACTTTCACATATTTTAAGAAGCCTTCTCATAGCACCGATAGATGGGCTCAGCAGCACCATATCATCAGCGTAGCTGATGTTGTTCACGCAAACACCGTCGACGTGACAACCGATTTTAGTGCTACTGAGCCCACCTATCAGTTTGTTTATGTATAGGTTAAAAAGACGGGGAGAGCTCAGCCCTCCCTGCCTCACCCCACAATCCAACCCATACATATCAGAATATGAGCCTGACCACTTAACTGTATTCTTTTGACTACTGTACCAATATCTAAACAGTGATATCACATCAGCTGGGACAGTAGTTTCGTGGGTGAGTTTATGCCAGAGCAGGTCATAATTGACCAGGTCGAAAGCCTTTGATAAATCCAGGAAACATGCCATTACAGGAGTCTTTCTGTCTGTATAATATTGGACAGTCTGCTTAAGGCACAAAATTGCACTGTCCGTTGATAAGTTTGGTCTAAACCCAAACTGTCCATCCTCGAGAACAATATGCTTAGCTAGAATGTTATCAAGCAGACTATCCAACACCTTAGCACAAACAGTGGCAAGGGATATCGGCCTATAGTTGGAGATATCGGAGGCGTCACCAGTCTTATTCTTTATTACCGGCACAGCGATCGTATTGCTAAGTTCTACAGGTACGTAACTATGACTCAGACATAGGTTAAAAATCATAGCAAGTACACGCGGTAAGTGTACCCCAGCGTTTTTAAGATGTTCGACGCTGAGGCCGTCATGACCGGGGGACTTTCCCCTCACCATGTTCTGTATACATCTCGCGACTTCTTTAGCGGAGAACCTGACAGGACGAACCCCGGTCACGACCACCCACGCGCCGCTGTTTGACGGTTCACTATATCCACACAACCGCGACTATACATTAAAATGTTTTTGAAAGTGTTTTTGAAAAGCATTTGCTATATCTGTGGGGTCGCTCACGCCCGCGACGCTCACTCACCGGTATCCCCGACCTGTGTTTCAATTTATTTGTTAATTTCCAAAACATATTAAATTGTTTACTTTCATGACAAGATGCTAACATATCCATTTTAATCTTCTCTTGATTGTTTTGATAAAATTTCAATTTAGTTTTAAAAAGATTTCGCGATGTACACATATTTTAATAAATAAATCCAGAAGTAGGTTTGTTGTATAACAGCCACATTTGATAACACAGTCGGGCATCACGGTGAGCCTCGCGAACGTGTTTGTTCCATCGTACTACATACTTTCTTTTATGACGCTTTTTAACAGAATCAGCATGTGTGAGTTCAGCTCCCTTTTTCAAAATACAAATTAATTTATTATATAACCTATCTATCACCACCCGATGCTCACGTTTGTGACACATATTATCAGCACATTTACAAAATTCTGGAGGAAAATCTATTTGTTTTAAGTTGCTATTACAGTAATCAAAATACTCATTTATCTGTTCTGAATCCCTCTCACCCCATACAACTTTGTTACAAGAAATATTGGATCCAATAATTTTATTCTTTTCTTTAACCTTGCTGCCCACCATCTCCAAGGGGTTCGAGTCGCTCTTGCTGCGACATCTCCAGCCACACATCACCCCGAGACCGGAATAGTTCGGGTTTCAGGCGGAGCACAGTACGACGCTTCAGTTGTCGAGGGTACTGCACCTGCTGTCGTCAACTAGGAACAGGAAAGAGTACGCAGTCACTGTATTCCTCGACATGGAGAAGGCTTTCGACCGTGTATGGCATAACGGACTCATTTATAAGTCAGCCTCCTCCGCGCTCCGCCGCGTGGTCCAATCCTTTCTGTCCAACAGGAGTTTCCGAGTGGTGGTCGACGGACGCTGCCCACTCCCCGCCCCGTCCGGGCGGGCGTGCCACAGAGTAGCTGTGTGTCGCCAGCGTATACTCACGTTACACCAATGACATCCCCGCCACCTCACTTGTTACGCTGGCGCTGTTTGCTGACGACGCCGCGTACATTGCAACCTCACTTAGCACTAGCCACGCGGCGTCTAACTTGCAGCGCGCGCTAAATGAACTTCCCGCATGGCTCGCCAATTGGCGGCTGTCGGTTAGCGTGAGTCAGACGCAAGCGATCGCTACAGGCTCAGCGCGCCTCTCACCGCCCCTGAAGCTGCAAGGAGTCGACGTCGAGTGGTCCCCCCAGGCGAAGTACCTCGGTGTGACCATCGACCGTCGGCTCACGATGGGGCCGCACGTCCACCGGGTCGCCGCCCAGGTGAAGGTCGTCCCAGCTTAGCGCTCTCGTCTCAGCTGCCGGCGCGCGTTAAATTGGGTGTGTGTAATGTGCGCTGCGGACCATTGTGCATGCCCCTTACACAGTGAGGAATGATGTCATCCAGCGGGACCGCCTCATGAAAGGCATGTTCGCGCGCGTCGACACATCCTCTTGGCCTCACGTCAAGCAAATTGCGCCCTGGCGCGCGCGCCCGCCTGGCGTGAAGCGCCTCCCCCGCGACCTGGTCGGGGCCGTAGACGGCCCCGTCGCACCGGATTGACGCTTGAGTAGGCCGCTTCCCGCTACACGCGGCCTACTCAAACAGTGACACTACACACCCAACTCGCATCCCGGCAGGCGACCTGTGCTAGGTTAATATAGGCAGGTCGCGTTCCGAAAATCACACTTTCATCACTAAGCAAGCGCAAGTACCTACTCATGCACCGAATGTGTTTTCTAGGTCAATATAGGCTTATTCGGTGCATACGCACGGGGCGGCAGTACTCACAATACACGGCCGCCTACACACACATATTACGGCTCTGCGGTCCGGGCCGCGATCGACTAGATCTAAGATCGGTGCAGACGAGAGCCACTCACTCCTTACTGCAGGTGCGTCACCAAATTCGGTACCTTCGTCGCTGGTCGTTCTCGCTGGGCCTCCCCCAGGTCACCGGGGGCTCACCCGGCGGGGACTGACCGCCGAAGGTATTCGTGAAGAAGCGACAAACGGTTGCGGCGCGCCTGTACTATAACACGTCAGCGACCCAGTTACAGGCGTGCGACTTGTTGCTATGAAAATAGTGGCAGGCGCACGCCAACATTTTATTGCAACTGAACTTGCAACAAAATGACCGGCCCGTATTTACGGACTGAGAAGTACGACTGCGGCTTCGCCCCGATACCGCCTGCCGCCCCTATGCGGGGTCGCAGCGACATCCTCCAGGAGACTCCAGTGTGATGTTGTGCGGTGCACGCGCAGCTCGTGCGCTGCCACAAGAGTATTAGTCTGTTTTTATACATGTTCCCCGATTGCGTCATGCATCTGAACTGATTCGGAAAACTCTTGTGTTGTTTGAAAGAGTTATACTTCTCAGTGAGTCCCTGGGAGAACCTAGTGACGGGATCCTGGAGAAATCGAATGCACTCTTTGTAATTTTTAGAGATTTGGTAATTTTTAGATTAGTATTTATAGGTCTGGTCCTATGTGGCCCACTTCCCTTCCCACTTGTGCGCTGTGAGGTGTTTATTATATCGCTCCGTTCGTGTGTTTATTCTAAGGCTTGTGAACTGTTCCTAGCTGTGCCATAGTGTATTAAGTGCGTGTTTGTGTTTTTAAAGCTGTCTGTCTATTCATTTATTGCTAATTAGGCAATTTTTCCAGCCTTCGGTAAGTGCATTTATTTTTTCTGTGTAGAAATACTAAAACCCAAAGGTCGCCCGTGGCGACCTCCGCTAATTCGAAACGTTTGTTCAGCGAAATGTCTCCATCATACATTTCGCCCGATGATAGGTCCAAACGGCTTCATCAAACATTCAAAACCGTGGAAAAATCTTCTGGATTTTAAATATCAGTGATGTGAGCAATACCGACTATTGTGACTTAGTTTCCGAGGCGTCGTCATACCTGTCTAAAATTAATGACCTAGTGAATGATCAGGGCTCTCGAATTAATGTTGCAAATAAATCAGCCATCATGGATATGACACAGCGTGTCACGGCCATTATTTTTATGCTGGCCATAAAATCATCATGCAACGAGACGAAGTTAGCCAATACGGAACGCGAATTAGATAAAATCAAGTCGAATAACGCTGTCAATCCCGATCCTGTCAATAACAACAACTGTAAAATTTCATATGCGGACTCGTTGAAACTACGTTTGCCAAAAGTAGCTCCAGCAATTATGCAGTCCCGACCACCGTTACCTTGTGTGGTCGCATACCCTACCACGGACCGTTCAGCTGACTATAACACTTCGTCCGCGAAAAAACAAGCGCTCATGAAGGCAATTAAACCCAGTGACGACGGTTTTCAAATTGTAGGCGTGAAAAATACCGCGAAATCTGGTGTCGTACTACGCGTTGCTAATGAAATTCAACTTAGAAAGTTAGAATCTGTGGATGCTATTAAGGCCGCTGGTTTACGACTAGAAAAGCCAAAGGGTAGACGCCCTAGAGTGTTAGTAAAGGATGTTCCATCATCAATGGATGATGGCGCTTTTCTGAACGCGCTTTACCGCCAAAATATTAAGGATGAGCTGCAAATTAAAGAGGATGACTTTATAAAGTCTACCAAAATTATCCGTAGGCGCTCCTTAGATAACGTTCGAAAATGGATTGGCATTGAAATAGAACCCGCGGTACGTAAACACTTAGTAACTACCAAGGATAAGTTATTTATTGATTGGGATACCTGCCGTTTTATTGATGATGTAAAAGTAGTTCGGCGCTTGCATTGCCAACAGTTCGGTCACGTTAAGAAACACTGCGCTAGTAAGGAACCGACCTGTGCCAATTGTTCGGAGGCACACGAAACAAATGATTGCCCGCACAAGGACGACTTAAACTTTAAACCGACTTGCGTGGCGTGCAAACGCCTTAAAAAACCGTGTGATCATCGCTGCGGATCTCAAGAGTGTACTACCTACAAACTGAAATTCGAACAATTAATCCTAAACACTAACTACTAATAATGGATATTGTAACTGTAGGACAATTAAATCTCCATAACGATAGGGTGGCGACATCTGAGCTGGATAACTTGATTGTGGATTATAATCTTGACATAGTACTTATTCAGGAACAATACCAAAACACGCGCTTACGTCACAGGGTGGTTCAGCTGGACTGCAGGGCGCGAGCCGGAATTTAAGTAGCGCGTTCTTCGGGCTTTACTGTAACATCTATAAGTAATCTCATGACGCCTCATTGCGCCGTGGCGGAAGTATCATCGCCTACCTTTAAGGTTTACGTTGTGAGCTGCTACTTTCAATACTCAGACCCAGTTAACTCCACATATACATAATCTCCGTCACGTCTTGCGGTCGCTCGTGGGCTGCAAAGTTATAGTAGGTGCTGATGTAAATGCATCTTCTTCCATGTGGTATGGCAAAGTTCGATCCACTGATTCCAAACGACGTTGTGCTGTTAAAGATTTTATTGCTGAGATGAATTTATCAATTCATAACACCCCAGACGCACCACCTACTTTTTGTAGCCAAATGGGCGAATCTTGTATTGACGTCACACTTTCTAGTGCAGACGTATGCTTGGATACGTGGCGTGTCCTTCCCGACGCGTCTTGTAGTGATCATCGCCTGATCGTGTACGAATTTGTTCCTATGTTTACTCAAGGTTCGTCACACTTAATTGGAAATTTTAGATATAAAAGTAAGGGCGCGAATTGGGAATTCTTCGACTCACTTTTTTCTGGTCATGTCAAAGACTTCACTCGCGATGGACTGTCAGCTGAGGAAATATATAGTATTATATTATGGTGTTTTTGAAAGAGTTTTCTACTCGGGTTTGCTCCCGGTGATTTTTCCTTACTCCCGCCCTGAGACCCTCAGGGAAAAGGAGGTTCGGATTCCCTGCTAAGTGGTTACAAATACTGTGTCTCCCAGTACTTTGCTTAAGATGGTGACTGTATGAATGGCTGCTTGTTTCTGTACTATATGTATGTTTATGCCTGCATCTAATTTATCACAATATCTATGTATGCTCTTAGCTACTATTCCTGTTGCTCCTATGACTACCGGTATGATTCCTGTAGGTGTGTTCCACAATCGTGTAATCTCTGTTTTGAGTAAGTGGTATTTGCTTAATTTTTCTATCTCTTTAGGCCCTATGTTATAATCTGATGGTACTGTTATGTCTATTAAATATGTTTTATTTTCTGTTTTATTTACGTAAATTATATCCGGTCTATTATGCGTAACTGTTACATCTGTCTGAACTGGAATCTCCCACATTAATTTAGCTGTCTCATTTTCTTTTATGTGTGGCTGAGTTAAGACTTCTTGCCACCAGAGGTTAGGGGCTTCAAATTTATGTTTTTTCGCTAATGCCCAGAATATATATTTAACAATATTGTTGTGCCGCTTGATATAGTAAGTGCCAGCTAGTTTTTCACACCCAGAGATGATGTGCTGTGTGGTCTCATCTTTCGACAGACATAACCGACACTTACCATCAACAGGCCTTTTCAAAATGTCTCTTTCGAACTGCTTGGTCATTACAGCCTGATCCTGAATAGCAAAAATTGAAGACTCTAGTGAAGATGATATCGGTTGTTTTTTTAGCCAGTTGAATGAATATTTTTTATCGATGTTTGCTTTTTCTAGTACAGCTTTACAGAATTGCCCATGTAGCGGCTTGGCCCGCCATTTCTCTATCGCTTCTTGTGTCGTTGCTATTTTTATTTCTTTATCTGAGTAACTATTTCCTTGCTGTAACCCTATTTCTGCTGCATTTGTTCTAGATTTTTATGTATCGAGTGTTTATCTTTATCTCTATCATGTCTAACTATCACTTTAATTATGTCATCCTGTTCATTATATAAGTACTGTTTGTATTTTATTATTTGTGTTTTATGCAGAGTTTCTATGTTGGTAAGGCCTCTTCCACCTTCTTCTACTGGTAAATATAATCTAATTATGTCTGCTTTTTGTTTTTGTGCTTTATTAATTGCTAAAATTTTTCTAGTTTTAACATCTATGTTCTTTAAATCACTATTCTTGTAATTAATAATACCAAAAGAGTAGAGCAGAACCGGTACTGCATAAGTATTAATCGCTTTTATTTGGTTCCTAGCATTTAATTGTGTGTTAGCTATTGATTTTATTCTGCCAAAATATTCTTTTTTTAGTTGTTCTCTTATTCTGTTATGATCTATTTTGCCCGCCTCATTGATACCTAAATATTTATACGTCCCGTCTTTTTTCAGGTGTTCAAATCTCAATCCGCTTAGTAATGTGTGTCCTTCTCCATGTTGTTCACTAACTCTACCGGCTGTTATATGTAGAACATTACATTTGTTTAATCCGAATTGCATTCCTATGTCTCGCGTAAATATTTCAGTACTATCGAGCAAAACTTTTAAACTATTTTTATTGTTTGCATAAACTTTTAAATCATCCATGTATATTAAGTGGTTGACTGATAAATTACTCTTGGGTTTATAGCCTTTTAAAATGTATTTGTTTAGTATGGTTGAAATTGGGTTTATACCTAAACAAAACAGTAGCGGTGATAATGAATCTCCTTGAAATATTCCTCGGCAAATAACTATGGGATCAGTGGTTACAGAAGCGTTCGCACCACGGGCCGTCATGATAACATTCCATGTAGGCATGACCATCTCTAGAAAGCCTATGATAGCACCCGAGCACTTGTACAACCTCAATACCTGAAGAAGCCATTCGTGTGAGATGCTATCAAATGCCTTCCGATAGTCTACCCATCCCATACTTAAGTTTTTCTGACACTGGTGTGCGTCTTCTAGTATGGCTTTGTTAATCATGAGGTGATCTTTGCAGCCCCTGGCGCGCCGCCTGCAGCCTCTTTGTTCTGGAGCAATAATGTCGTTGGATTCACAGTGTTTGTACAGTTCGTTGGATAAAACGGAGGTTAATAGTTTATACATAGTCGGCAAGCATGCTATTGGTCGCCAGTTTTGTGGTTCGCTAGTGTTGTCATTTTTAGGTATCAGAATTACTTGTCCTGTTGTAAACCAATTTTCTACTGGATCTGTTTTGTGTAAGATTCTATTAAATAGTTTAGTTATATGTTCGTGGGTACTTGTGAGGTATTTTAAATAATAATTTTGTATTTTATCAATTCCAGGTGTCTTCCAGTTATGGGTTTTTCTTAAGGCTGCTCTAACCATCTCTTTATCAATTTCTTCAAACCTATGCCCTTGTATGTTATCCGCGTCGTTTCGAATGTCTGAGATCCATGTCGCGTCTTTATTGTAGGACACAGGCTTCGATAATATTGAAGACCAAAAATCTTGAATTGAATCTTTGGTTGGGATTTCTGTCGGTGCTTGTTGCTGATAACCATTAAGGGACCTGTAAAAAGAATGCTGATTTTCGCGAAATTTTTGGTTTTGGACTTTCCTGTTGTTGATGTCGTCGTATCTTTTTATCCTACCAGCAAAAGCTTTAACTTTCTGATTTAATATTTCTACTGTGTTGTCGTGGTCTTGCTCGGTGAAAATGTTATATTTGTAGTATAGACTGTCTCTTATTTGTATCATTCGTCTAGTATTAACTCCTCTTTTTATTTCTATAAGTCTCCCTAACTCTTTCCTTATCTGGTCTATTTTAGTTTTTATTCTCATTTTCCACGGTGGATCTTTTTTAGGTTTTACTATGGAGGGAGGAGTGTATGGCTTTTGACCATTAGCTATAATAAGTGTTTTGGCTACAGAGTATATAATGTCATTTAGTTCACGGAGACTATTAGTAGTTATTAGTAAATTTTTTATGTAATTGTTAAGTGTATTGAACTGACAAATGAATTTTTTGTTAAACTTTGGTTTGGGCAATAATTTTCTATCTGTTATAGCTATTTCTTTGGTTTCTGCTAGAGTCTGTAAGAATTGAAGGATGATAGGGTCTTGACTGTCGTCTACTTCTATATGTTGTGATATTGAATCTGCATCAACTATTGATTCTGGAATTATGCTCGTGTCGTATGATATTTGTGTATTAGGGATGTTGGGATTTGTTATGTCAAATATATTATCTAAGGTTGGCGTTTGATGGGAGTCAGTAACTCCTTCTATGGGTTCACTATCGTCTATGTTTGCATTGTTGTTTGCTTGTTGTAAAGATCGTTCGGCTTTTAACTTAATTTCATCTAAAAGTTGAGTGGATATGACTTTACGGGTAATGATGCTACGTGCTTGATTTGAAAGGGTATTTCCAGTGAATCTATTTGCTTTGGGGTTGTGTTGGTTTCTGTCTTTAAATAGTTTTTCAAATCTTTTTATGTAACCTGGACCCTCTGCTTTTGCTCTATAGTAACAGAACATTAATTCGTGTAACTCCTCTTGTGACCACTTTCGTCTAGAATCACCATTGTGTGAACTTGTCGTGGTCGCATCCGATGCACCGGCAGGACTCGTAGGATCATTTCTGTCCACGTCCCGCAAAGTATCATCGGCATCCCTGATAATTTCGGCTGTGATCTCTTCGGATTCCCCTACTCCCGCCCGCCTGTTCAGCGAAGAGCCACTGACGGTCCGCATGCTGTCACGTCCAGCGTCAGCTCCAGACGTGCCCCGGCGCTCGCCCCCGGGCAGCGGCATTAAACGTAAATTTTCATTTGTACTCTCCATATTGTTTGGGGTTTGCCATGGCCCCGTTGGTCACCTGTATGGAAACTTCGTTGCAGGTGTCCGCCTCTCACGTGAGCAAAGATGCTATACTCGGACGTAGGGTTGGCCTTCTGAGAGGCGTATTATATTATATTATAGTGTTTTTGAAAGAGTTTTCTACTCGGGTTTGCTCCCGGTGATTTTTCCTTACTCCCGCCCTGAGACACTATATATTATATTATATTATATTATATTATATTATATTATATTATATTATATTATATTATATTATATTATATTATATTATATTATATTATATTATATTATATTATATTATATTATATTATATTATATTATATTATATTATATTATATTATATTATATTATATTATATTATATTATATTATATTATATTATATTATATTATTGTGTTTTTGAAAGAGTTTTCTACTCGGGTTTGCTCCCGGTGATTTTTCCTTACTCCCGCCCTGAGACCCTCAGGGAAAAGGAGGTTCGGATTCCCTGCTAAGTGGTTACAAATACTGTGTCTCCCAGTACTTTGCTTAAGATGGTGACTGTATGAATGGCTGCTTGTTTCTGTATTATATGTATGTTTATGCCTGCATCTAATTTATCACAATATCTATGTATGCTCTTAGCTACTATTCCTGTTGCTCCTATGACTACCGGTATGATTTCTGTAGGTGTGTTCCACAATCGTGTAATCTCTGTTTTGAGTAAGTGGTATTTGCTTAATTTTTCTATCTCTTTAGGCCCTATGTTATAATCTGATGGTACTGTTATGTCTATTAAATATGTTTTATTTTCTGTTTTATTTACGTAAATTATATCCGGTCTATTATGCGTTACTGTGACATCTGTCTGAACTGGAATCTCCCACATTAATTTAGCTGTCTCATTTTCTTTTATCTGTGGCTGAGTTAAGACTTCTTGCCACCAGAGGTTAGGGGCTTCAAATTTATGTTTTTTCGCTAATGCCCAGAATATATATTTTACAATATTGTTGTGCCGCTTGATATAGTAAGTGCCAGCTAGTTTTTCACACCCAGAGATGATGTGCTGTGTGGTCTCATCTTTCGACAGACATAACCGACACTTACCATCAACAGGCCTTTTCAAAATGTCTCTTTCGAACTGTTTGGTCATTACAGCCTGATCCTGAATAGCAAAAATTGAAGACTCTAGTGAAGATGATATCGGTTGTTTTTTTAGCCAGTTGAATGAATATTTTTTATCGATGTTTGCTTTTTCTAGTACAGCTTTACAGAATTGCCCATGTAGCGGCTTGGCCCTCCATTTCTCTATCGCTTTTTGTGTAGTTGCTATTTTTATTTCTTTATCTGAGTAACTATTTCCTTGCTGTAACCCTATTTCTGCTGCATTTGTTCTAGATTCTTTATGTATGGAGTGTTTATCTTTATCTCTATCATGTCTAACTATCACTTTAATTATTTCATCCTGTTCATTATATAAGTATTGTTTGTATTTTATTATTTGTGTTTTATGCAGAGTTTCTATGTTGGTAAGGCCTCTTCCACCTTCTTCTATTGGTAAATATAATCTAATTATGTCTGCTTTTTGTTTTTGTGCTTTATTAATTGCTAAAATTTTTCTAGTTTTAACATCTATGTTCTTTAAATCACTATTCTTGTAATTAATAATACCAAAAGAGTAGAGCAGAACCGGTACTGCATAAGTATTGATCGCTTTTATTTGATTCCTAGCATTTAATTGTGTGTTAGCTATTGATTTTATTCTGCCAAAGTATTCTTTTTTCAGTTGTTCTCTTATTCTGTTATGATCTATTTTGCCCGCCTCATTGATACCTAAATATTTATACGTCTCGTCGTTTTTCAGGTGTTCAAATCTCAATCCGCTTAGTAATGTGTGTCCTTCTCCATGTTGTTCACTAACTCTACCGGCTGTTATATGTAGAACATTACATTTGTTTAATCCGAATTGCATTCCTATGTCTCGCGTAAATATTTCAGTACTCTCGAGCAAAACTTTTAAACTATTTTTATTGTTTGCATAAACTTTTAAATCATCCATGTATATTAAGTGGTTGACTGATAAATTACTCTTGAGTTTATAGCCTTTTAAAATGTATTTGTTTAGTATGGTTGAAATTGGGTTTATACCTAAACAAAACAGTAGCGGTGATAATGAATCTCCTTGAAATATTCCTCGGCAAATAACTATGGGATCAGTGGTTACAGAAGCGTTCGCACCACGGGCCGTCATGATAACATTCCATGTAGGCATGACCATCTCTAGAAAGCCTATGATAGCACCCGAGCACTTGTACAACCTCAATACCTGAAGAAGCCATTCGTGTGAGATGCTATCAAATGCCTTCCGATAGTCTACCCATCCCATACTTAAGTTTTTCTGACACTGGTGTGCGTCTTCTAGTATGGCTTTGTTAATCATGAGGTGATCTTTGCAGCCCCTGGCGCGCCGCCTGCAGCCTCTTTGTTATGGAGCAATAATGTCGTTGGATTCACAGTGTTTGTACAGTTCGTTGGATAAAACGGAGGTTAATAGTTTATACATAGTCGGCAAGCATGCTATTGGTCGCCAGTTTTGTGGTTCGCTAGTGTTGTCATTTTTAGGTATCAGAATTACTTGTCCTGTTGTAAACCAATTTTCTACTGGATCTGTTTTGTGTAAGATTCTATTAAATAGTTTTGTTATATGTTCGTGGGTACTTGTGAGGTATTTTAAATAATAATTTTGTATTTTATCAATTCCAGGTGTCTTCCAGTTATGGGTTTTTCTTAAGGCTGAGCTAACCATCTCTATATCAATTTCTTCAAACCTATGCCCTTGTATGTTATCCGCGTCGTTTCGAATGTCTGAGATCCATGTCGCGTCTTTATTGTAGGACACAGGCTTCGATAATATTGAAGACCAAAAATCTTGAATTGAATCCTTGGTTGGGATTTCTGTCGGTGCTTGTTGCTGATAACCATTAAGGGACCTGTAAAAAGAATGCTGATTTTCGCGAAATTTTTGGTTTTGGACTTTTCTGTTGTTGATGTCGTCGTATCTTTTTATCCTACCAGCAAAAGCTTTAACTTTCTGATTTAATATTTCTACTGTGTTGTCGTGGTCTTGTTCGGTGAAAATGTTATATTTGTAGTATAGACTGTTTCTTATTTGTATCATTCGTCTAGTATTAACTCCTCTTTTTATTTCTATAAGTCTCCCTAACTCTTTCCTTATCTGGTCTATTTTAGTTTTTATTCTCATTTTCCACGGTGGATCTTTTTTAGGTTTTACTATGGAGGGAGGAGTGTATGGCTTTTGACCATTAGCTATAATAAGTGTTTTGGCTACAGAGTATATAATGTCATTTAGTTCACGGAGACTATTAGTAGTTATTAGTAAATTTTTTATGTAATTGTTAAGTGTATTGAACTGACAAATGAATTTTTTGTTAAACTTTGGTTTGGGCAATAATTTTCTATCTGTTATAGCTATTTCTTTGGTTTCTGCTAGAGTCTGTAGGAATTGAAGGATGATAGGGTCTTGACTGTCGTCTACTTCTATATGTTGTGATATTGAATCGGCATCAACTATTGATTCTGGAATTATGCTCGTGTCGTATGATATTTGTGTATTAGGGGTGTTGGGATTTGTTATGTCAAATATATTATCTAAGGTTGGCGTTTGATGGGAGTCAGTAACTCCTTCTATGGGTTCACTATCGTCTATGTTTGCATTGTTGTTTGCTTGTTGTAAAGATCGTTCGGCTTTTAACTTAATTTCATCTAAAAGTTGAGTGGATATGACTTTACGGGTAATGATGCTACGTGCTTGATTTGAAAGGGTATTTCCAGTGAATCTATTTGCTTTGGGGTTGTGTTGGTTTCTGTCTTTAAATAGTTTTTCAAATCTTTTTATGTAACCTGGACCCTCCGCTTTTGGTCTATAGTAACAGAACATTAATTCGTGTAACTCCTCTTGTGACCACTTTCGTCTAGAATCACCATTGTGTGAACTTGTCGTGGTCGCATCCGATGCACCGGCAGGACTCGTAGGATCATTTCTGTCCACGTCCCGCAAAGTATCATCGGCATCCCTGATAATTTCGGCTGTGATCTCTTCGGATTCCCCGACTCCCGCCCGCCTGTTCAGCGAAGAGCCACTGACGGTCCGCATGCTGTCACGTCCAGCGTCAGCTCCAGACGTGCCCCGGCGTTCGCCCCCGGGCAGCGGCATTAAACGTAAATTTTCATTTGTACTCTCCATATTGTTTGGGGTTTGCCATGGCCCCGTTGGTCACCTGTATGGAAACTTCGTTGCAGGTGTCCGCCTCTCACGTGAGTAAAGATGTTATACTCGGACGTAGGGTTGGCCTTCTGAGATATTATATTATATTATATTATATTAGTGTTTTTGAAAGAGTTTTCTACTCGGGTTTGCTCCCGGTGATTTTTCCTTACTCCCGCCCTGAGACCCTCAGGGAAAAGGAGGTTATAATATTATATTATATTATATTATATTATATTATATTATATTATATTATATTATATTATATTATATTATATTATATTATATTATATTATATTATATTATATTATATTATATTATATTATATTATATTATATTATATTATATTATATTATATTATATTATATTATATTATATTATATTATATTATATTATATTATATTATATTATATTATATTATATTATATTATATTATATTATATTATATTATATTATATTATATTATATTATATTATATTATATTATATTATATTATATTATATTATATTATATTATATTATATTATATTATATTATATTATATTATATTATATTATATTATATTATATTATATTATATTATATTATATTATATTATATTATATTATATTATATTACATTATATTATATTATATTATAGTGTTTTTGAAAGAGTTTTCTACTCGGGTTTGCTCCCGGTGATTTTTCCTTACTCCCGCCCTGAGACCCTCAGGGAAAAGGAGGTTCGGATTCCCTGCTAAGTGGTTACAAATACTGTTTCTCCCAGTACTTTGCTTAAGATGGTGACTGTATGAATGGCTGCTTGTTTCTGTATTATATGTATGTTTATGCCTGCATCTAATTTATCACAATATCTATGTATGTTCTTAGCTACTATTCCTGTTGCTCCTATGACTACCGGTATGATTTCTGTAGGTGTGTTCCACAATCGTGTAATCTCTGTTTTGAGTAAGTGGTATTTGCTTAATTTTTCTATCTCTTTAGGCTCTATGTTATAATCTGATGGTACTATTAATTCATTGGGTAATTATTTCATATGTATCGGTAGTTTGTTGTATATAAGAGGACCCATGGTTAAAATATTCTTTTTAAGTAAAGACGTTTGATAACCCCCTGTGTAAAGTTGATTTTGATATTGAGATCTTATTGGTCTTTATTGATCTTTCTTATCAAACTGTTAGTAGGGTGTTTGTGAAGTATGAGATTGTGTGGTCTGACCACTTTCCGTTAATCATTGAATGTAATTTGGATGTGATTGTAAAAAAGAGGTGTGTGTTTAGTCAAAATTTAAATAACAGGATTATGTGGGGTGAGCGGGATTTGGCGCAAATTAGGCTGTACAGTACTGAGTGTCATAAACGTCTGAGATTAATTGATTTTCCTATGCAAGTACGCGATTGTTGTGATCATATGTGCACTGATTTAAATCATAGACGTGTTATTGATGAATTGTATGGGCAAGTCGTTGCCGCTTTGTGTGAATCGTCAGTGGTTGGCCGAGATTGGGTGGAATAGACATGTTGCCGACGCACACAGGTGTGCTAGGGATAAATTTATTTTATGGTCGAGTTACGGTAAGTCTACTTCTGGCCGTTATTATGACGAAATGTGCGAGTCGAAACGAATATTTAAATCTCGGTTGAAGTGGTGCCAGGACCAAGAGGAAAAGATAAAAATGGATATCCTCGCGTCAAATCATTTGAATAAAGACATTCGTGGGTTTTGGAAAAACACGAATAAACTCAATCATAAGCCTAGCGTGCCTGTGTGCGTCGACGGTGTGAGTGATGCACAGGGAATAGCTGAACTGTTCAAAGCTAAATTCGATAAAGTCGTCCTTGGGACCATCGCAGGCGGTGATCGATGTTGAGCCCAAAGGGGAATTAGGAGTCAGGGTCACTGCCAGAGACGTTGCGACTGTCATCCAGTCAATGTCAAGGGGGAAGTCTCCTGGCCATGATGGGCTCAGCATCGAGCATCTTCGGTATGCACTTAACGCGTGTTTTGGCTTTACTTTACAATCTTTGTCTAAGTCATGCGTATCTACCCCCAGATATGTTAAAAACAATTGTTGTGCCTATTGTTAAAAATAAAACTGAACTATTGACTGATAGGAATAACTAGGTATAGACCTATTTCACTGGCTACGGTTGTGGCTAAGGTATTAGACAGCGTGCTCAATGCGCAATTAAATAAACACATTAGATTGCATGACAACCAGTTTGGGTTTCGACCTGGGTTGTCTACCGACAGTGCTATTTTGGGCTTTAAGCACGCTGTGGAGTACTACACACGCCGTAGCACCGCGGTTTACGCCTGTTTCCTCGACCTGTCGAGTGCTTTTGACCTGGTTTCATACGATACTCTGTGGAAAAAGCTTAACGATGCGAAGCTACCACCTGAAATAGTAAATATTTTTAAGTTTTGGTACGGGAACCAGGTCAATAGCGTCAGGTGGGACGGGGCGTTGTCAAGTCCATATGGTCTTGAGTCAGGTGTAAGGCAGGGAGGTCTGAGTTCTCCTACACTCTTTAACCTGTATATGGACCAGTTGATTGTGGAGCTGAGTAGCACCAGAGTCGAATGTTATATTGATTGCATATGTGTCAACAACATAAGCTATGCGGATGACATGGTGCTGCTCAGTGCCTCAGTCTGTGGCCTGAGGAAGCTTGTGAGTGTGTGTGAGAGATACGCCAGTGCTCATGGCCTGTTGTACAATGTACAAAAGAGTGTCGTTATGGTCTTTGGGGCTGGTGGGAAATGTCCAGAAACGGTACCCCCAATAAAGTTGAATGGTGTACCGTTATCGAGAGTGCACTCTTTCAAATACCTTGGGCATGCCCAAGGTATTTGAACCACTGACCACTACCTTTAAGGACGATGACGACATTGAGAGGGAGCGAAGGGCGCTGTCGGTCAGAGCGAATATGATTGCCCGCAGGTATAAGCATGCTTCTACGGAGGTTAAAAAAACACTGTTTAGAACCTTCTGTTCCTCGTTTTACACCTGTAGCCTGTGGGTACATTTTACGCGAAGATTGTACAGTGCCCTTCGCGTTAAGTATAATAATGCATTCAGGGTGTTGATGAGGCTGCCTCGCTTCTGTAGCGCATCAGGGATGTTTGCGGAAATGCGTGTTGATTGCTTTTATGCATTAATGCGTAAAAGATGTGCGTCCTTGGTGTGCAGGGTGCGAGCCAGTTCCGACAGCATCCTGGGTATGATTGCTGACAGGCTGGACTGCAGTACTGTTAATCATTGCTCCAGTATCTCAGCTGGGATGCTGAAGCGGTGATAGTTATGTTGTGTGTGTTCATGTAGTTGTTGTTGTATTGTGTCACTAACATAGTTGTAAGTTTATTTATTGTACCTACTAACACTATGAGTCTTTGTTGCTCGTAATAAATAATTTGATTGATTGATTGGTCCGGAGCGTTGTCTTTTATCTACTACTGATGTAAACAGGTGCTTGTTCGTCCTAACGACTAGGGATACTTCAAGAATATACAATGATGGCAACGTAAGTAATCGTAGAGCTTTAAAAACAGCTGGACAGCTTTCTGTAGTTTTAAGACCTGTCATTGATCGAAGGCAACGTTTTTGGACCCTAAATATTCTTTCTCTTTCACTGCAAATTTTAGCGAGGAAGCAACTAAACCATGATACGCTGTCACTAGTGTAGTGCAAACTGAACGCAATATTATGTTAGATAGTATTAAGGTTACATCTGGGGTAGTTTACTATACGGACCTTGTTGAAACCAGAACAAATTTCCGTGCGTTCAAGCGATTTAGATTTATTATAAAAGTAGCTCACAATTTAGGACCCATTAGTTTAAGTGGTAAGATATAATCCGTGGTGCTTGGCAACTGGGCTTAACCCAGTTGTATTTGTCCCATGGTGCCTATTGGCCTAGTTCTATTCTGTCTCCTGCTTGATACGGAGGGAAGTGGAAATTATATTTTTGTTTTTTTTTTCCTACTCCTCCGCTGTACTTTTCTGATTAATTTCGTTGCTGGATCCAAGACAGTTAAATCGTTTCTCCGGGACTCGTCGGGTTTCATTGGCTCGGCGTTTTTCTGTTGGTCGCCACTGTTGATTTTAGCTTTCAGGAGTTGCAGTGGTTGGGAATGTGTGGCGGGCTTGTCCCAAAAGAAAAAAAAGGTTTGGGCCTATTTTAACTTGGTGAAGATCTGATGAAGAACTTCGGAGATAGGAAACGAAACTTTTCAATAAATGATAGCAAAGGACCGGAATTGCTGAAATCGCATGTCTGTTTACATCAGTTCATAACAAAACATCACGCCGATACGCTGTTTAGGAGTACGCACGTGTGTAAACCCTGATACCTCACCAATATTGTCAATTTCCATGTTTTCAGAGCTACTATTTGTGTGTGATTCTGTTTGCTGTAGTTTTAGTTTTATTGCATTTGCACTGGACGTTGAACTTTGGAGATCCACAAAAGAAAAGTATATTTTTGACTATGAGCTGGTCTGGACTTGGACTGCGAAGGCACATAAAGTAATTCCTTAACGTCATACCAGACAAATGTGTAGATTAACATATTATTATGTTGGAAATGTCAATTTAGTTATGGTACTACCACTAAAAAGTGTTAAAAACTTTTTTTGGTTTTGTTTTCTCGTTTTTTGACACCTTCTTCCGTTATTTTATACTTTGTGGTGTTTATACTGCCGGATTTTTGAGCTCCTCAAACTTGTGAGTACACAATTACTGACAGATGCTTGCACTGTCTGGACAGGTTAACTCAAACCTTTTTTTTGTAGGGTGGGAAATCATCAAATGACTCCTTCCGCTCTGGGCGGAGCGGAAGAGAGTGTCTGACTATTACTGACTAAAACCCATCCGTATTCCTCCTAATGCCCTTTGCGTTCCAGGGTGCCTCTTTCGAACGGTTTCCGCACCCCGGCAGGTACTGGCCCTAGCGGGCCCCGTCTCCCATGCTGACAGCTCTTTGAGGCGCGCGTGGAACATAGCGCGTCGTCGACATGGGCCTGGTTATGATTGGACGGCGAGCCACCCAATGCTCGCCGTACGCAGGCCCTCGCCTCGACGAGGACACGGCGGTGCTCCGCCCAAGCCTCCACCGTATGCTCCACTGTGTCCTCTGGGCGATCCTCGCAGTGTTGACATCCGGGCGTGTCCTCCCGCCGAATCCGGAACAGGTATCTTCCGAAGATCAACTCAAACCTGCGTAGTGCTTTCTTCAAAAGACCACCTCCGACTTGAACCTACATGGTTTTTATATGTCTTTAACGATTGTATGAACTTCAACAGAGAACCTCTGAGTTTGTGTCGGTGTTCTCTTCGATGTAGTCAGCCTGCAAACACCGGCCTCATCTAGATTAATATGAGCAAAAAAGTATTGCTGGTTTAAAAAGTTACCATAGACGTATCTACGGTTCTTTTCCTGAAGGAGGTCTGGCCCCTAACCTAAGTTGCGACGCCCACGAACTTAAACGAATATTTTTCTTTTATTAATTTATTAATACTTTATTAAAACAAAATAAGAAACTAATACTTAAAGTGCGTCTCTGCTCGCCAGATTGCGTGGCAGTGGCAACAGCCTCTTGAAGGTGATAGCTGACAGGCTTGGTGAGAGCACAATAATGGGGCATCTCATAATAACAACCCTGTCTGTTGTAGAATATAAGTATTAAGTTTTAATTTTTGTGATTTTTATGTGTATTAGTTTATTTGTATATAATATTATATTGTGTATTTTTTGTATGGGTCTTAGTTGCCTGACAATAAAACATTATTATTATATTATTATTATTAAATAAGTAATCCTAACTAAAATAAGCCGTCAAAAATCTGTCCACTGGAAGTGAACTAAAAAGACTGGCGGCATTGCCACGTTCTATGGCAATGCTTATCCTCTGTCCGAGGTAAAAGCCAGCTCTTAGGTCACGCGAAGTGTCAACTAAGCGTTTAGAAGGTCTTTAAATAAGGCATGAGCACTCGGACCCCACGGTCCAAGAGTTTCAACCCCAAACGGCTCTAAAGTAGTCAAAAATATAAGTAATTGCCAAGAAGGTTGATATATTTTCGCCGCTTGAGGTGCTCAGCAGCCGCAGCGGCAGTACCAGCACAGCACGACGAGCTAGGAAGATGGGATGGCGCAAGAGTATCGACACAAGTAGCGTCCCATACTAAAGGCCTACCCATTTTCCGTGGAAACAAAGACATACCTACCGTCCGGTCGCTTGCCATCGTCGCGTGGCAGGCCATTGGGCGGCTGGAACGCCGACGGCGACAAGAGAGCGTCGGATAATTTCGTTGATGTTCGCTTGCCGTGCAAAGCGACCCACACTTCGACTGCATGAGGGGCCGTGGTGCCCGAGGCTGGTGACAGCGATAAAGAGAACAAGACGAGGCGCCTAAGCGAAGCGAAGCACACAAATTACAACAAAACTTGTTTTTGTTAGTTTATCCTGGATACTATTTAAAAAAAAATAAGTGTGCCTTCCATGCACTTGGTCCAGATCAAATTAATTATAACAAATTGTTTATTATAAACTTAGTAGGGTTGCCAAGTTTTTGAGGAGAACTGAAATGTTTGCACCTAAGAGGTGCAAACATTTCAGTTCTCTTCAAAAATTTTGATAATTTTTTTTCACTATTCATACTTAAATACAAGTAATTTTGAAGAGATTTTGATTTTGTTTTTTTCGGATTCTGAAACTGGTTCAGGATTTCGAGTTTAGAATGCAAGAGCTCAAGGTACCTTATATCGCGATTAGATAGATTTACAAAAAAAAAAACAAATTAGACTGATTTCTGTTTTTAAAAATCTATGATGTTGTTTTCGTTTTAATAAATATCGAGCCCGAGAATCTACAACTGAATCATTGAATTTTTTAAAGAGTATGTGTTAAGATGTAGATATCTAGTTGACCCACTCAAATTCTTCTGCTCCACTCCTGTTGGTCTTAGCGTGATGGTATAATAGTATTAGACTATAGCCTTCCTCGATAATTAATGGGCTATATAACACTGAAATAATTTTTCAAATTTGACAAGTAGTTCTTGAGATTAGCGCAAACAAACAAACTCTTCAGCTTTATATGTTAGTATAGATAAGATGGGTACACTACATTAAAACGAAAAACTTTATTCCAACAGTCACAAATACGAATTTAAATATACCGATTTTCATAATTCCGAATAGTTCAAAATTCCTAATACAATAACTCCAATTTATCATTCATTCTTTTTTTATAATTCAGATAATTATATTCATATTCCTAATGTTTATAATTACTATTCTTAAAATACCGAGTTTAAATAAATCGAGTAATGAAAAGTA
The DNA here is from genome assembly GCA_950371165.1 of Lacanobia oleracea. Taxonomy (NCBI): domain Eukaryota; kingdom Metazoa; phylum Arthropoda; class Insecta; order Lepidoptera; family Noctuidae; genus Lacanobia; species Lacanobia oleracea. Next base: position 29,206,454 of record OX493389.1, read on the forward strand.
ATAATTTCGAAACATCAAAAATACGAATTCCGATTATTAAAATGCCTATTAATTAGAATTCCGAAATAAAAAACGCCTTGTAAAACTGAATAGCAAGAGAAATAAACGCAATTGTTCGTTAGAACAAAGTATAATATAACATAAACATGCAACATGTCGCATGCCAGCAAGCAAGCAAGCAAGCATACGTAAAGAAAAAAAAGAAAGTAAGCATTCAGCATACAAGCAAGCATGCAACATGCAAGCATGCAACATGCAAGCAAGCATGCAACATGCAAGCAAACATGCAGTATGCAAGGAAGCACGCAACATGCAGCAGGCATGGTTTCTGTCACAGCTACGGCGCTGCGGGATCCGGCGGTCCCTCGCGAACTTATCGTCGCAGATGGTTTTAACACTCAGCGGCGGGCCATATAACACCTGCTCCTCAGTTCGCGGGCCGCCTTGCCCCTCCGCGCCTACGCGCGCTTAAATTACACTACACTCTAGGGGTAGGGCAGACAAGACTACGTGGAGTCGGTTTTACAGCGACTCCTTTCTGTCTCTTACTTTTGTATTAAAACTTATTGACTGTTTAAAACAATATTTTAATTTAAAGTTCAAAATGCGTTAAAATTTTCGTTAGGTATTTTAAACAGTTGGTCTTTTGACCGTAGTTATTTCAAAAAAAGGTAAAATATCTTTGGATATTATAATATGTAACTAACTGAATTTTATAATGATTGAATCTCAATCAGAATCTTAATTTTAGCAGTTTATTTGAAGTATTGACAATCAGAATGTCGTTTTTCGGGCCGAAAACCCATCGAGCTGATTCTTCGAATGTATGAAAATAGGAAAACAAACACATCGCATTTACGACTTACTGTAAAATAAGTTTCGTGACTTTTAATAATAGACATTATTAAAATAAGGTATTATTACAATCGGACTTTTGAAAATTTCGGAGTATTTGGGTATTCCCAGATAAGATTGGTAGGCAGCTTTAGCCAGAAAGAAGACTGGTCATTTGTGACCCAGAGTCCAACAAAATTGAGACCGATCGTATTTTATTTGTCATTTGAAGTAGAGCAAGAATAGATGTTTATTTTATATATAATGGGAGCTTGAGTATATATTTAGACAAAGTATAGAAAAGTAGTTCTTCATCCACTCTTAAGTACAGTTCTTCATGCCTGTAGTGTCTGCGCTCATTTGAATCGTTCTCATTTGAATACTGTAGCACATCCTCTATGTATGTGTAGCCTCATTACTTATGAAAGCCTTAAAAGAGTTAAATAGATCAGAAGGTAATTCAAATAATGACGTGAATTTGGTCCTTTTTAAATGAGGATTGTGTGAAAGTTTTTCTTTGAGGGCGGAGGCCCAATAAATATTCATGCTTAAAGTTCCAAACAAATCAACATTCATTCAATGAGCATTTCATTTCTTAACTAGTTCCTGAGGAACCGTTAGATCCAAGCCCCAGGTACCACATTTGGTGGAGGCGCCGGGTATAAAGTAATATGTTGTAAAGTAATGTAAGAAAAATCATTTTTCACGTGTGCTAAGCAAGATATAGCACGAAGGAAGCCCCCATTTTTATAAAGACATCTCGAAAAGGACGAGATGTTAACGATGTTCAGACGCTAGAAGAGCGGACGCCTGGAAAACGAAGCTAAGTGGTTTTTATATTTGAACGGAATATTTTATATGTAAAAATGTCGATGTTACATACCGGTATAGCCGAGTATGCTTCGAAGATTTCTTAGCTGAATTCAGGCTCGTCGTTATCAATAGTGAGTGGCGAGAAGCCGATTATTCTTTGATTTTGGGCGCATTTTTGCAAAGCGCTGCAAAATATTTTTATAATTACACGTACCATGACATTATTGATTTTGCGTTGCTATACAACAAGATTAAAACGGAATTCCCATGCAAATGCAGCTGCTGTAAACAACGTTTGCGACTAAAGTCAAACTACCATGTAGAAGAAACGACCGTATCTGTATGCATCTGACGTAAACGATGTATCTGACGAGGGTGAACGAACAGATTGTGTATATGTTGATAATGATACACCCATAGATTCCAGTATGAAAATTGAAGATCCACAAACCGATGACCAAATCTCTCAAAACAATGAGGAATGTGATGACTATGAGGACCATGATGACGATGTCGAACAGAGCTGTGGAGAGAGCAGCTGGATCAGGGATGAAATGGAACTGGACGGATCAGAGGAAAGTGTACAGGCTGGTATGTCCGTTCCAATATTTACATCTGATCTCACAGGAGATGGTTCAATACGAAATACAACTCGCCGTGTCGTCGAATGTTTTTTTTATTTTATTAAATATTGTATCGGTCAGTAAGGCTAACCGTAGCGTAGCAAATAAAAATGTAAGAGATTTCTTTTTATTTGACAGGAAAATTTTACACACAGACATACACACTCATAATGTCCTGAAGAGGCGCGAGTTAGTAACTCAAAATGAGTACAAATTTCCTCTTCATACCCTAAATAAAATAAAGAAAACAAGGGTGAAGAGTAAGACAAGGAAATATTCCACATTTACACCTACAGAGAAATCACACACATCGAATCATATAAAACATTTTACTAATGGTTTGATAGTTGAGCAGTCTTTAATTTGTAAATGGAAATATTTTAGAAAGAAATATGATTATAATGTTCACAATAATAAGGTCAGGAAACGTTTTATTTAGAAAAGTTTATATATTATTTGAGTTTCCTCATTTATACTTGTTAGTTATATAATATTAGTTATCAAATTCAAATTCAAAGCATTTTATTTCAAATAAACCATTCACAGGCACTTTTGAAACGTCAAGGTCGGTCAGTCAAAAACATGGAAGCTATTTGCACGTTCCAAAGCGTAGATCTCTATGGAAAAGAACGTGCACGAAACTCCACGGACACTCTTTTAAATCATGTTCTGTTTTACAAAATTCTAAGTTACGTATACCTACTTGTTGCTTCTGCATGTAAGGCTTATTATAAGAAGATAAAATATAAAGATTAAATTAAGCCAATGGCAGTTAAGACATGACCAGTCTCAACCGACGGCGCCCGTTCACGAACATGACGCGTGTATCGGCTCAACCATTTCGAAGGGAACCGAATGATCCATCCCACGCACCGCCATCAGCGAGATATTGAGTGAGCATGACAAATGCTCTCAACCACCATGCTCGTTCATGTCCAACAAGTAAAACTATAAATGATCACATAAAATGTAAATGGCTTCAAGGTACTCACATTTACAAAATTTGAAAAATATGCTTCTACTTTACACAAAACTATGGTTGTCAATGACCAAATAATGAAAAATAAATTAATAAAGACAACGATTAAGTTCTTACATCAAAAATAATAAATAAGTGATTATAATAATAATATAATTTGTATGTATATAAGAATAAATAAACGAAATAATGTAAGAACCTCTAAAAAAAAAAAGGAGCGAGCATCTCTTCCAAATATAAAAACCTAAAAAGTGGACCTAAGCAGCTGTGACTGTGGAGCAGGAGCAGCATTTAGCCAAGCATTTTTATCGAGGATATAATCTTCCAGTTTTTAATACGCTTGTCTACATAGCGTGCGTTTTATGCATGCTTTAAATTTTCTCTCATTCAGTTCGAGAATATCAACTGGTATTTTATTATAAAATTCAATACAGTACTTTGGCCAATCTGAATCGGGGTTGATCTAATTAGTTCCTATTTCTAGTATTAAAATTATGCCTGACACTAATCTTGCTAAAAAGATGAAGATTTTTCAGAACAAACATAATATTTTCGTAAATATATTGACAAGGTACCGTCATGATGTTGATATCCTTAAACAGTTCTCTTAGGGAATCACGCCAACGGAGATTGTAAATGGCTCTGATGACTCTTTTCTGCAGGATAAATATAAACTCGATGTCTGCAGCACGTCCACATAATAAGATACCGTAAGACATGATACTATGAAAGTAACTAAAATAAACCAGCCTCGCGGTATCTATATCGGTAAATTGACGGATTTTTCTGACAGCGTATGCTGCTGAACTTAGCCGTCCCGCAAGAGATGTTAAATGAGGACCCCATTGTAGCCTTGAGTCAAGCGTAATCCCCAGGAAAACCGTGTTTTCGACGAATTCAAGTATCTTCATGTTCTCTGCTGATCTCATAACATATAGTTTTATTTTTAATAACAATGAAACACGAATATTTTCCTTGTATAGATTAATTCCTAGGTTGGCATAGCAAGACAGTATGAAAATAATTTGTCATAATGTGTCAAATCAATTAAAAGAGGCACAGGAAAGACAAAATTTCGTGCCACATGTATGGCAGTAGGCAGTTCTGTGACAGACCAACTAGGTAAAGTGTATGTAGAGCCTTATAGATTGTCCATGTAAATAGGTTAAAACCTGTGGTTGAAACCATTTTATGTTAGAGTATAAAAAAAGACGGATCTATGGTAGAAAAAGTATGATGTCAAAGCAGATGTCAATTGGATGCTCATTCACATGTAAACAAAAACATTATTTAATTTTGGTATGTTGAATAATTTTTAATCAAGATTTCTTTTACATGTTATATTCGAACAAGGACATGTACGTTGATCGACGAGTTCGAAGGCGCTGCCAGACTGAGATAATTAGGTAGGCTGAAGTTATTCCAGTATAGTACTTGAGTTTTCGCGTTCATGTTAACGCCATTAAATGACTCCATGGGCGGTGATGCTGATCTTGCCTACGGGGCATAATGATAGCCCACAGGCATAGCCTTTGCAAGGGGTGGTTGGTAGTCACCATTGGTTGAGCTGTTTATGGAGGCAGTTAATTTCAGTTCCTATAAATTAGATTGCTGGAGTAAGTTCAAAGTTAAAATTTAAAAAGATTGACAGAGTAGACCTACGCTGATCGTCCGACGGGCAACCACATAGATTAGTTAGGTTAGTTTACAAGCCACATCGATTGTAGTAAGAGGACGCAGTACGGTGCGACTTCTACTCAAAAAAAAAAACGGCGCCAACACTGGTGGCCGGTCGCCAAAAAACGATCTCTAAATTAAATGTTTCAAAACATAATAAATAGTGATTTTTGTATCGTAAAACTGCGTGGTGATTACAATATCCGGTGATTGTACAGTGTTTTTTGTCCCGAATATTTCGGAAAACAAGGAAATTTAGACCAGCTGTCAAGATATCGCAACAACGGTGACGGATTTGAAAAAAATAACAAATACGGGGACCATTTTGTTTTAAAATTCTTTTGTAGGCAATATTTACAAACTACGAAACATCACAAAATACTACTACTCAGGCCTCTGAGCTACGTCCATCACACACTGGCACGGTTTATATCTCCTTTTGCTAGACAGCTGGTGGAAGCAAAATCGACGACGAAAATATTCGCCCAGACAACAAACACTAGCTACATAATTTACTGCACAAAATACACTCCAAAGACTTGTTAGCCATAAAAACATGGTCGGATAGATTTGGCGTTGCTGTAAACCCTGGTAAATGTCAGGCGATCATCATAAGGAGTTCTCGAAGCATCACTAAAGTGGATCAAACAGTTTTGCCAAATGTCTTGTTCGATGGTGCGATTGTCCCATTTAGCACTGATGTGAAGGATCTAGGTTTGCGCATTGATAAAACCTTAAATTGGCGTACACAAGTTGCTAGTGTCAGTCAGAAGATTACAGGAATGTTGCGGGCCCTGTATCGTTTGTTTTTTTTTTTACCATCAAACACGAAGACAATGCTTGTACAGGCCTTAATTGTTCCTATTATCGATTATAGCGATGTGTGCTACTATGACATGAATGCAGATCTCCTCAACAAACTTGACCGTCTTCTGAATTATTGCATTCGATTTGTTTTCAATCTACGTAAATATGATCATGTCTCTGCGTATCGGTCGCTTTTAAAGTGGTTGCCCATACGCGAGCGCAGAGAGCTGAGGGCTCTTACTACCCTGTTTTCATTTCTTGTCTCTCCCAACTCTCCCAGTTATCTAGCCCCTCACTTTCAATACATTTGCGCCAGCCACAATCTAAATCTATGCTCATCAAACAACCGTCTCCTCCAATGTCCCACTCACCGTACTGACTTTATTCACTCTTCTCTCTTCGTACAGTCTATTTCTCTGTGGAATGCGCTCCCTCAGGAGATCAAGATGGCCACCAACCGGTTAACTTTCAAAGCCAAAGTTCGTGAACACATTCGTAAGAAGTTGGCAGTTGTATCGTCACAGTGTTAATATTTTCCAATTAGCTATTCTTATTAATTGTTTAAGTATTTCGTTTACACATTTATCTTGTTAATTTGAGTACTTTATATATTTTTGTAGTGTATTTATGATTTGTATATGTATATTATTTTTAAATTTAATAGTATTTAAATAATTTTAATCGCTTTTAATTTTTCATATTGCACCTACCACTATTCTAAAGGTTGACTGGTAGAGAATGCCTATGGCATTAAGTCCGCCTACGTACATTCATGTGCTGAAAGTGTTAAATAAATAAATGAATGGCTTAGTATATTTACAGATGGGTCGAAGAGTTTAGATGGTCGTGGAGCAGCCTTTTATGTGTCTAGTGAATCAAATAGTTTTCAAAGTAATTGCTTTAAAATAGATGTGCATCCATAATGACGTTGGAGCTTATTGCGATCTCTGAAGCACTCACGTAACAGTACTTAACATAAAAATATTGTTATTTGCATAGACAGCAAAAGTTCCTTACAACATTTAGCTCGATGCGCCTCTGGCCTCAGAGGTGTATCGCTAGTTTATGTTATTATCTAAGATAGATGAATTAATGCTTAGAGTTGTTACATTGAGATTGCAATGGGTTCCATCGCATATTGGAATACAGGGCAATGAAAAGGCTGACATGCTGGCAAAATATGCAGCTAAAAATGGAGGAGGAACTAACATAATTTGGGATTATTCAGAAGTTTTACCTAAATTTAAAATTAAGTGTTATGATGATTGAAAAGAATATTTTGACAAGCGCTCTTTAGACAAAGGACTTTATCTATCTATACTCTATAAACTAATATATAAAGTTGAAGAGTTTGTTTGTTTGTTTACTTGAACGCGCTAATCTCAGGAACTACTGGTCCGATTTGAAAAATTCTTTCAGTGTTAGATAGCCCATTTATTGAGACCAATAGGAGCGAAGCAGTAATGAACATAGTGACGCTGGTATAAAACCATGCAGGGTCAGCCTTTTCGTGTGCTCTTGTTTGTAAATAGTAATTTAAGCCGAAAATTACTTGTTACGGATCAAAGACTCAAATCTGGACACATTCCATCTAATAAGTTTGCGTTCATGATGAGGATAACGAACTCTCCTAACTGTGTGGAGTGTAGAGTTGTTGAAGACTTATACCACTTTTTGATGGACTGTGTCCTGTATGAGTCTGAGAGAAATAATTTGTTTAGGGCCTTGAGGCTGAACAGACTTGACGTAGGCACCTTCAATAAAATCTTGGCTCAGCCAAATAGCAATGATGCGAAGAGTCTGTTTAGGTTCATGGACTAGATATGACTAATTTGTATTTAGGGTACGATGGGACTGACATATGTTTTGCGATTTTAAATGTCCTTAAATAAATAGAGCAAAAAAAAATAATATTAAAGCAGTGTTTTCAAAGTTCTTTAACTATATTTTATAACTTTCCCGTTCATTCTTTCATGTAATTCTTATTAAGTTATCTAATTGTAATACCTATCTATCCCTTAAAAAACCTGCCTACATCCCAACTAATTTAACAAAAAAATAAATATACATTGTTATTTAATTTATTTGTAAATCTGTACACTTTTCATGTGACTAAAGAAAATGATGACTCGCAGTGCCACAATTAAAAAGCTGGAAGCAAAATTAAGAGCGTCTTTGATAGAGCTGAAAGATTCGGAAGTGCAAAATGTGGCCTATAAAAACACCTGCCTCAAGAATGAGCTAGCTGAGCACTCGTCTCCAACATCAAATGTCTTCATTTGAAAAGTGCAGTGACATGTATGAACAGACTTTGAACCATGTTTCAGTACTCGGAACAAGAATTATGTGATGCCCGTAAGGACCTATCTATTGCAGAGTCTGTTAACTAACACTAATAATTTATTCGATGAGTTGTTGGGTCAAAATCAGTGTGTGAGCCAGCCATTATTATAGATTTGACAGGTGAGGATACCAAACCATTATTGCTATGAGTCATAACAAATGTATTAAAATTAAGCAAATTATTAGAGAGCAATAACTACTGGACTTGGTGAAGTAAAATGCTGAAAGATATGAGTCTCTGACTAATAATCTTTCATGCATCTGTGTCAACCATCCACCACCTCGCCAACCCCAACTTGACATGTCTTCACCGATATTGGCTCCTCCAGCGGAAACCTGTGTCAATATTCAGGAAAACAAAACTATTTTCTTTTGTGATGAATTAGGTTCTGGCTTTGGAAAAATATTACACATTTACCTAAGTCACAGTTTTACCAATCATAGTTATCACAATGTTAGTTTTAAACAAATGATTAATATAATTGTTCATTCAAATCTAGTTAATTACCATTCAATGGATCTACTACCTAGCAGTAGAACCATTAAAACATATAGTGGATGGTGTTGAATCATTATTAAAGTACTTTATTTAAATAACAAACTAACTATATACACTTAGAAAATAAAACTCCTAACTATAACATGATGTCAAAAAATTCGTCCGCGTCGCTGTCGACTGGAAGTGATTCCAAAAGACTGGCGGCATTGCCACGTTGTATGGCAATGCTAATCCTCTGCCAGCCCTTGGGTCACACAAACTGTCAACTAAACGTTTAGCTAGCTCTTTAAATAAAACGTGAGCACTCGGACCCCACGGTCCAAAAGTTTCAACCCCAAACGGCGCAAAAATATAATTGCTAACAAGGCTATTATATTTCCACCGTTTGAGGTTCTCAGCAACCGCAGCGGCAGAACCAGCACAGCATGACGAGCTAGGAAGATGGGATGGTGCAAGAGTATCGACACAAGTAGCGTCCCACACTAAAGGCCTACCCATCTTCCATGGAAATAAAGACATACCGTCCGGTCGCTTGCCATCGTCGCGTGCCAGGCCAATGGGTTCTATTACGGCTGGAACGCCGACGACGACAAGAGCGCTTCGGATAATGTCGTTGATGTTTGCGTGCCGTGCAAAGCGACCTGCACTCCGACTGCATGACAGACCATGGTGCCCGAGGCTGTTGCCAGCTTCACCACAGTGACAGCGATGTGGGGAGCAACAGCATGCGCCTAAGCGAAGGGAAGCAGCGAGGCGGAAAGTAGTGTCGTCAAACAAGGTGCCTATGTTCGACGACGATAGTGCGTAAAGCCAGAGGCCCGACTGCCACTCACCCATAGCCAACAGGCGCGCACGCTCCGCAGAAGTAGCAGCAGAGGCAATTAGGTTCTTCTGAACTTCTCTGCAGAGCGGCTCATCCCGAGTCGAGTCTCAGGCATTTACAGCCTCGGTGAAATACAGCACATCAAAATGAATCAGTGTGGAAGCTAGGAAATTTTGAGGATATAAAAGCCGGTAAACTAATACTGGTAATTTTGCGGACGCCAAGACTTCCCATACGGATGGGAAGAGTAGCTTGAGCCCAAACTCGGTCGTCCATGGCCACATTTAAAATAGAAAAGAGTGTATGCTTGATAATTTGGTCCATTTTTTCCAGAAGGTGAGGGTGCTTCCATAAATGGGAAGCATGAAGGAAATATGTTAATTTAGGGCCAAAACATCAGTAACGAACAATGGTGATGGCCAAATGCATGTTAATTTTTAAAAGTCTTTCCGAAACATCATTGAAATTTTGTACTTTTTCTTCGACAAAAGTGGGAAAGGAGTTTTCAAAGATTGGCGACCGAAGGAGACAAAGAGAGCTTTTGTTTATAATTTTTATTTCAGGGGGCTACTGCGTTAAATTTTGTAAGTGTGAGTTGTCGGTCAGTACTATCAGATAAAAATAATTCCCATTTAGAAAAGTTCAGATCTTTCCGAAACAACCTCACCATGATTGCTATGTTGATAGCATATACTATTAACGAGGTTATAGCTAATATAACAGATATAAGGATAAGTGACGAGTCTGTGTTGTCTAATTGCATTAACAACATAGCGACTAATTATTGTAATTCCTTGTGTTGTACGAAGGAGGACCCACCTACAATGTCAACATTCTTGGAGGCTACTATCAGTCAGATAGAGTATTCTCTTCCTGATAGAACCCATACAGGCAGTTTAGACTCCCCAACTGTAGGTCAGTCCGGATACTAGTGTAAATTTAAACTAAACTGCAAGACAACAGAAGTTACCCCTTCAATTAATGAACAGTTACTATTAGTGAAAAATAACAAGGTCTCTTCTAGCAATTTAGCTCATTGTAAAAAATCTAGGGGAGGGCAATACACTTTAATATTATTGAATCAGAACATTCAAGGTTGCTCTTCCAAATTACTTGAGATAGAAATGTTTTTAGACAAAACCAAGTTAGATGTAGTTTGCCTTACAGAACATTGGTTAAAAACCCACCAAGTAAGTTCCCTTAATTATGAAAATTATTATGTAGGTAGCTATTTCAGCCGACAAGGCATGATACATGGTGGGTCATTAATTTTAATTAAAAATTTGATTAAATCTAAAGAAAGAAAAGATATTATTAAACTGTCGAACACACCATTCAATTGTCCTGTGTTGAGCTAGATAAGCATGTTGTGCTGCGGAGAGGGAGAGGGAGGCCGTGGCCACTCTCCCGTGCCGCAGTAGGCGAACCGGGCGTCGGCGGAGGGCGGACAACGCCCTCTTCCAGCCCCCGTAGAAAGGTCCGGAGGGACGGTGGACTCGGGGTCGTCCGCCGCCCCCAATCCAGCAGGATCCGAAACGGTGGCGCGTATTGTTCCAGACGCGCCCCCACTGGACGTTGCGGGGGGACCTTGTTCCTCCCGCGGGCCTGAGGTGGCCTGCATACGCGGGCAATAGCCGGGGATTATGGAAGGCGTACTAGCTCTCACAATCCTCGGTCAAGTGTGAGACGGAACACCGGGGTGGTTTTTAGTCAGTAAGAGTCTGACAGATCCCTTCGCCCGCCCCAGGCGAGGGACATCCGTGAGGATTTTCCACCCCGGCAACAAAAAAAAAAAAAAAAGTTAAGCATGTTGTGGTATGCGTCTACAGACATCCATGACACCAAAATTTATCTGTGTTTGATACTGTAATGGAAGATGTGTTGAAAAAAGTTAGTTCTACTAGTAAATCAATAATTATAATAATTATTGATTTACTAGTAGAACTAACTTTTTTCAACACATCTTCCATTTTAATATTAACTTATTAGAAACAAACTCCAATAGTATCACGTTATTGAGTCTTTTTAAATTATTTAATTTATCAATTGTTTTTGTTGAACCAACTTTCGAAAAAAATCAAATAAAAAATGTGACCAATAATACGGATAAAAAATTTCAGGAATTTAATAATGCTTTAGATAGTAGACTAGGTGCTCATAATTTTAATAATACGAGTATAAACTACCCAAATGAGTTCTATGCTGAATTCTTTTCATTATTAAACATTCCATTTACTGACATTTTCCCCCTAAAGTCTAAAAGTATTTACACCATGTTCTTATTTAGCGATTGGGCAACTCCAGGCATTCGCAAAAGCAGGGAAAAGCTAAATGCACTGTATGGCCAAAAGCAATATATGAATAATACAAGCTTTCATAAGTGTGTTGCCAAATATTCAAAAACATATAAATGTGTATGCAAAATTGCTAAAGCTTTGCATATTAGCAATAAAATAAAATCAGCAGACGACAAAATAAAAACCAATTGGAAAATAATAAACAAGGAAACAGGTAGGAAGAAACAACGTGAGACGAAATTAAATTTAAATACTGTAAATGGTCCAATTAACTCACATTCCGAGGTAGCTCAGGAATTTGAAAACTTCTTTGCTAACATTCCTCTTAAAACTACAGAAAGTCTCAACTCGTCTCCCGCGCTCGCTGCTTCATTACTTAGAAAGTATGTAAAGGTATGCCCATCAGAGTTTAAGTTTCAACATACAAACCCCCAGGCCGTAATAAAAGATCTTAAAATAAAATCAACTGAAGATCTTTGGGGAATGTCTGTAAAAGTCTGTAAATATGTCATTGAAACTATTGCTAAGTAGGGGACTTAGCTGTCATATTTAATCCCACCAAAAACATTCTGTAAAAAACTAGCCAAGTCTCGATGGAGCTGCTTGTTTATCTCTAAAAAGTAATGAAATCTAGACAAAGCCGTGCCAAGTCTAAGGTTCCTTACTGCGATTTCTTTATTATTATAGGTAATGTTGGGTCTGAAATGACAATAGGAGTTACTCAAGGCTCAATATTAAGTCCATTCCTCTTTCTAGTTTATATAAATGATTTGCCCCAAATACTTCAAAATCACCCGAAGATGGTGTTATTTGCTGATGACACATCATTGATATTTAAAATAGAGCGACGGTCACGAAATCTTGACGTCGTCAATAACTCTATTCTTCAAGTCCAAAATTGTTTTACGGCAAACAACTTGGTATTAAAAAAAAAACCAGATGTATTAGATTTACTATGCCAAATGTTAAAAGTAGCGAATGTGACATCATAATGAATGGAGAAAAACTGGAATTTATTGATCAGACAGTTTTCTTTCTTGGGAACCGCCGTGGACGGAAGATGCAATGGGGACCTAATATTACATTTCTAGCGGGGCGGCTTAGCTCAGCTGCTTATGCTATTAGGAAGATAAGACAGTTAACAGACGTAGAAACCGCACGTTTGGTCTATTTTAGCTACTTTTACAGCATTATGTCATACGGTATTTTGTTGTGGGGTCGGGCTGCTGACATTGAATCCATATTTATTTTACAAAAGAGCCCTTTATAATCTGCGTCGCCGCGATTCTCTAAGGGAACTATTAAAGCGTATACAGAGTTGATACGACAGAGGGGCATTAAATTAAACTACGTATACTATACGTGTTCAGTATTAATTCGATACGGTACAAAAACAAAAAGCGCCATAAATGAGAAAATATTTTTTTCAAACAAACTAAATAGCTTGCAAATCCGAATAAAACGCAACCACCCTTTGTAAAAAAATGACACTGACCTTAGATACCGCTAGGTAACAAAGCGGCAACGTCGCGCGCGCCTTGTAGCGCGGTGTGCCGGTGTGCGGTATCTCGTGTGCTCGGCGGGGGCCGGGCCGGGGTGGCGGCCGGCGACTTAGACCTCCGCTCGCACTGGCTTTTATGTTAGGTAACGTTTCGAAGTACGCGCACAAAAACAAACACACTAAATTTTTAATTTTTTGATGTGTCCTCCATTTACATTGATGCACAAATTATACCGACGGAGAATATTGTTATTTATTTTTCTAATTAGATCACTGTCCGTCGCTAAGCACTTTAATTTGTGAAATGCTAAAATAATCCTATTTTTTAACTCATCAATTGTATTTACCTCTGAGGCATACACTTCACCCTTAATGTAACCCCAGAAAAAGAAATCCATGGGAGTGAGGTCCGGAGATACTAATACTAAATAATAATAATCCCAAGTTACGTGTCTTATCACCATAAAAAACAGTCAATCACAAAAAAAAACACTAATACTAAATAATAATAATCCCAAGTTACGTGTCCTCTCACAATAACAAAATAAAATTACAATTGTTTGCGCGCGAATTTCACAAACCGTACGTTCCGAAAAACAAGCGTCGGCGCACTGAGGGACTGACCGATCGCAAAAAACAAGGATGCAACAAACTGACCTATCTCTATTTCTTTCGCTCGCATTATGTTAGTCGCTTTCGTAGAGAAAGTGCAAGTGTGTGTGTATTGATTGCTTCCTTGTTTGCATTGCCAATTTTTAGTGAATGTCCTTCGACATGCGTCAGAGCGGCAACAACGCATCGTAGATTTATCGTTGTAAGGTGCATGACCTATGCTTAGACGATAATCAGCTGTTAGAAAAGATACATCGTGTTCAAACCGTGCAAAAACTTTAAAAATCATTTGCGACTAAACTACTGCTCCTAATTAATTTATTTTTGATACAGAGCTTGAAAATGGTACCTAGTATAGGCAGTTTAAAGGAAAGCCCCTCTGTCGTATCAACGTTGTATATCAAAAGCACACATTGTAAACAAGCTTATTACAAATTAGAAGATTACATTTAGGATAAAAATGCCTGGTAGCATTCTGGTCCTGCTCCATAGGACAATCAATGTTGTGGACAAAATCAAACTGGTTGCTTAATGTATTAACTTTATAGATGTTCTGTTTCTTTTTGTATTTGTATTTTTCTGTTAACTCACACACTGTTAATTAGTGATTACAATATTTGTAAATGTGTGAGTAACATGTATCTATTTATTTAGAAAATTGATAAGTCTACCTCTACATACCTTAGGTGCATGGTCCTCAAATATAACTAAATTTTTGTATACTTACCAAATAAAAGATTTATTTGAAAAGAGGAAATGGAGTTTCTTGTCCATTCTTCTCCATAAGAATCCAAATGGACAGTAGAGTCACTTTAGAATTTTTATATTATTTGAAACGTGAATGACGTTCAATCAAAAGTGCCGTTGAATGGCCTAATTGGAATAAACGCTTTGATTTTGACTCCGGTTTTTTCGCACTGGGGCTCGAACATGCCTGCGTTGCTTAAGCAAAGCATAAGCACTCAATAACTTTGCAAAGATACTTTTCTACGCAAGGCATGATTCAAGCTGCATCTAAAGATGTACTTGCGTTTATCTGCTATGTCCGGAGATAGGTAGGGACATCTGGTGAGGAGTATGTAGGTGCTTAACTCTACCAAGGTTCATTACTTATGAAAGCCTTAAAAAAGTTAAAAAGATTAAAAGATAATTCAAGTAATGACAGATAATTCAAGTAATGACATGTGAATTTGGTTCTTTTTAAATGAGGATTCTGTGAAAGTTTTTCCTTGAGGGCGGAGGCCCATTAAATAATCATGCTTAAAGTTCAATCAGCATTTCATTTAAATTCAAATTCAAAGCATTTTATTTCAAATAAACCATTCACAGGCACTTTTGAAACGTCAAGGTCGGTCAGTCAAAAACATGGAAGCTATTTGCACGTTCCAAAGCGTAGACCTCTATGGAGAAGAACGTGCAAGAAACTCCACGGACACTCTTTTAAATCGTGTTCTGTTTTACAAAATTCTAAGTTACGTATACCTACTTGTTGCTTCTGCATGTAAGGACAATGCAAAGGAAAAAAAAGGCTTATTATAAGAAGATAAAATATAAAGATTAAATTGAGCCAATGGCAGTTAAGACATGACCAGTCTCAACCGACGGCGCCCGTTCACGAACATGACGCGTGTATCGGCACCTTTCAGCTCAATCATTTCGAAGGGAACCGAATGATCCAACCCACGCACCGCCATTAGCGAGATATTGAGTGAGCATGACAAAAGCTCTCAACCACCATGCTCGTTCATGTCCAACAAGTAAAACTATAACTGATCACATAAAATGTAAATGGCTTCATGGTACTCACATTTACAAAATTTGAAAAATATGCTTCTAATTTACACAAAACTATGGTTGTCAATGACCAAATAATAAAAAATAAATTAATAAAAACAACGATTAAGTTCTTAGCTAGTTCCTGAGGAACCGTTAGATCTAAGCCCCAGGTACCACAGTACCAACCATTCACCGGTAACAAGAGTCTGATGATGGAATGAAAAACGGCTCTTTTAGTTGACTACTCCTATATCCGTCGTGTTTAGGCCCTTAAGAATTATACGGGTTTGTTACCATTCATTTTAGCTGGTAACAACGATTTGATGATGGAAACCGTAAAGGAAACTAGTAGTGGCTCTCTCAGTAGTAGGTAGGTTTTCTTCTCTAAAACGCAGTTTATTTTTTTTTTTCAAAAAACGCATTACTTTTATTTTGCCATGTTTTATTACTTCTTCACAGAATTTAACTCTTCTTAGGTAGCGACACATTCGAATGGTGTAATAATATACTCGTAGGAGGTTGTGATATCGGGAATGTAAAAGGTTCCGATCACTCAGACGTCTGTCTTTCCGTCAGTCACAATCAGTTTTTTTCGGATCTACTAGACCGATTCTGTTGATCTTTTTCAAACTGTAGGTATCGTGTGACATATTATATGAAATTTATGGGTTTAAATCATATTTTTTTTCATAATTTTAAAACAAATACAATACAATACAAACTCATGCAGACTACCTACTATAAACCTATATTAATTATTACTAACACTAGTTTATAAGTTTACATTGTTACTAACAAACTATGGAAGAGATTCTGAAATAAATACAAATACAAAATCTTTATTGTAACAACAAGTATTTACATTTCATGTGCAAGCCCTGTTTCCCAAACTAGCGTGAGCTGTATGTTGGGAATCAGTTCCTTCCAGATAAATATGTTTATTATTATTATTATTAAAAAAATTGACCATAAATGACCATTCCCCCCACTCCTTATCTCCAAAACTACAGAGCTTCCGATAATAGTTCTTTACCAACAGATTTCAGGTAAACCTATTGTTAAAAAATTTAATAAAAAATATATAAAGCCCCTGACAAAAAGCTTACAATCATTTGTATTTACTAAGTATTATTAGCGGTCTCCAGACGCGATGACTCTTATTTTTATTTATATATTTATTATATACTTTATTGTACACCTCATAACAAGCACAGTAAAAACGCTTATAAGAACTAGTGTACAATGGGCGGTCTTATCGCACAGGGCAATCTCTTACAGACAACCTTTGGATGGACTGAACTAAAGAAGTTAGATTTAGGGCGGTCAGTGTACAAACAACATAAATAATATTAATGGAGAGACATACATAATAATATAAAACAAATACATACAATACTAAGTAATATACTAATAAATATCAAATATATAACAGGGAAAGGAGACAAAACGTTATAGTGAGAGGTAATGTTCCTTTACCAATTTTTTAAACGTTGGTAGCGTATGAGCGCGCCTCACATCTATTGGTAATGCATTCCACAAACGAGCTACTTGAATAGTGAAAGATTTGTCAAAGAAGGATGTGGAATTGTACCTATATTAAACTAAAAGTACCAAATAGACATTTTTATTTTTTAAAGTTTCTTTTTGTCGGGGGTTTTTTAAATTTTTAATTAAACTTTTATTTCATGCCTCTGAACTTAATTTTCATTTCGTCAGTTAATATTCCTCATTTCCTTTCCATATAGTGTACATTATTCTACTGGTCAAGCTCTTTCATATTGAGGGAGTTGGAAAAAAAAATGTAATTCGCCATGTTGAGGTGCCATTTTGGACCGACTTCATCAAACATTGCTACAATTACTCCTGACTAATTCGCCTTTCATACAAAAAAACAAAAGCAAAATCGGTTCATCTGTTCGGGAGCTAGGATGCCACAAGCAGACACACACATAGGTACACGACACGACAAACTTATAACACCCCGTCGTTTTTGCGTCGAGGGTTAAAAATAACGTAACAAAAATGAAATTGGTTTGGAACTCTTTGCACGCGAGTCCGACTGGCACTTGGCCAGTGTTTCAACATCAATCAATTCGATTCCTAGCTAGGTTTTTCGAAAATCCAATATCTAATGCAGTTTTAGTTTTCAACAATATCGGGTTCAAGACTTCTTCGAGTGATTTTCGTTATTTCTTATAGTTTCAGATTTGGTCAGCCACGCATAGACTAATATATAAATATATAACTGGTACATCCACGAACAGTTGAAAAAAAAATTAGCCTGTTTAATATTATTATTAAACAGGCTGATTTTTTTTTCAACTTGTCTGTTTCTTAGTTCTTTACAATATAGGTAGTGATTCAGACGTGGGACACGTAACGTCATCTATCGAATACACGTGTATTACATTGGTGAAGTTAGTGCAACACATTGCATACAGATGGCATTGCGGTTAAGTTAGTATAGAGGTTAACGCGTCAGACTCACTATCTACCTCAAAATTCCGTGAATTATTTATCAAAAAAGGACTATTTAAATATTAAGTATGCAAAAATAATATGTACTTCGATTAAACAAAAAGTTATGAATGATGGTTCTTTCTGGTACTGTAGCGCCATCTATGATTAAATAATAAAATCCCAATTATTCCGTTTAGTGGATTCCTCAGTGTTGATAGTTTCATAAACTTCCAGATAATAAATGTAACCTACTATTTTTCTATGGTAGGTATTATGATATGCCTTTGGGTAGACTGATTTTGTAAGAATTTTGATTGAATAAAAACATTAACAGAAAATGTAAGCAAGATTATGGAACAATAAATTGAACTGAAAAGATTGCTAATATGGGGATCTAAATTTGTGTGTAGGGACTTAATGACTTTACGCCAGTCTGTCAGTTTTTAATTACCTACATAGTTGTTCCGGGTCTGGCTGTTTGTACACTTATGTGAGATTATACTTATATTTGTGAACGCACCTACGATACAGGAGAAATTCCTTATTTAAAGTGGTGTAACATTTTTTTTAAGCTCCTGTAATAAAATTATGCTATCTAAACCCACAAATTCTTGTACCTACCATGGCTTGTTATGCTAGTTATGAGACTACTCGTATGTAACGAGTTCGGTAAGTATTTTAATAATAGTGGATGATTTTTTTTTACATTTTATTTAATGAAAAATAATACAGAGGTGTCACTTAATTCTAAACTCTCCAAACTTTTACGTTTCATGGCGAGAAGCGCTCTTTTACATAACAGTAAACCACCTTATGTACATACTTACTACTTAAATATTATATTGTTTAAGTTTCAACTTATTTTTTATAGTTCTGGTTGCAATCCTGTATAATGTTTTTTTCATTTTGACATTAGTGATCCTTTACAATTTTTGTACGTTTTCTCTTAATAAATCTATTTTGTTAAACATTTTAGGTCCCAGATACTTAAATGTTCTCTTACCATTATCATTTTATCTGTGGTTGAACCAGTTTGTTCTCTCTGACCCTACGTGTGTTGTACTTGTTTTTAACATTAATAATTTATGTTGATCTTTTAGGTACTTAATATTCTAGACCTATCAAATAATCTACTTTTTTATCTATGAGAGTATGATAAGTTATTTCCAATCTGTAAAATAATGCCTATTTTACAGATTGGAAATAACTTATCATACTCTTTGTTGCACTAATCTTTAACATTTTTACTAACTAGGTACTTTATTAGTCTTGTATATTTTCTTTTCTTTATTGAAGCTATAAATCTTAAATTATCTGATCATCCGAAGTTTACGGGCTATATGGAGACATTTACATTTCATAGTTTATTTCATAATAATATTTATTTAAACAATTTACATAATTTTTGAGTATATAGTGTAAATTAGTGTTGGCAGCCCAGTTGTCGCGTCATAAATGACAGATGTTAAGCGCGCGCGGGGGGCGTCACGTGGCGGAGCGGATCAGCGGAACAGTCACAACAGAGAACAGTGCGGCGCACGGCCTCGCCGAGCAAGCAGTCAGTCAGTTAGTACCGAGCGGCGGCACGAGCATGGCGACCGAGTCGAGGACGGAGGCGCGCGCGGACAGCGGCGCGCTAGTGAGCGACGTGAGCGTGCGGCTCGCCACGCGTCACGACATGCAGCAAGTGTTCGACATGATCCAGGTGAGCGCCGCGTCTCACACACGGCACACCACAATATTGACATTTCTCACAGCTTACACGTTGTGTTTACTTAAGGTTAACGTAGAGTTGCCATTGCAAAAAAAATCTATGTCGTATCAGAATAAAAGCTGCATTAGTAGTTAGGTTACAGTAACTGAAACTACATTTCCTAGTTCAGCAGGTCTAAAAAGACCACTTTAGTAGAACCAGGGGGCTAAAAAGGCCACTTTAAGGTGGATGCTCCAGGGTAGCCCGCGAATTTCAAATATTTTTATGTTTTTTGCAATTTGCCGGTCAGTATGAAGCTGTATGTGGACCAAATACGATTCGCGACCGTAACGCGTATATATCTAAAGAATTATAACCATTTTAATCATCAATATAGCCCTCTAAGTTCATGTTTCTATCAACAATGAATTTTTCATGAAATAATCATTCTGTCGAGCTTCATGAACTTAGAGGGCTATATTGATGATTAAAATGGTTATAATTCTTTAGATAAATACGCGTTACGTTCGCGAATCGTATTTGATCCACATACAGCTTCACACTGACCGGCAAATTGCAAAAAACATAAAAATATTTGAATTTCGCGGGCTACCCTGGCGCATTCACCTTAAGAGAATCATATTAGAATCATAAATTCATAATATTCATCACGTAAACATCAGTCGAATTTCATTTTCATCTTTATCGCTAACGAATTAGGTTTAAGGTTGATTGGGAAAATTTAACAGTAGCGTGATTTGCTTTCTGATTCTGCTAAAGTCATTGACATATTATATATATATATATATATATATATATTTTATATCAATGACTACAATGGCCTTTTTAAACCCGCTTAAAGCACATCAAGCTACCCGAAACTGTCAAATTTTCTCAATGAAATGAAATGAAAATGAAATTCGACAGATTGTTGTAGGTATGATTAATATTATGATCCTATAATTCTACGAAAGTGGCCTTTTTAGACCCCCTGGTTACATCCAGTATCTATTGTATCCTGCCATTTTAATTCTAGTATAACGACACAATGATTGTCAACTTCCTCGTAATTCTAAATACATAAAATAAATATATAAATAAATAAATCTTCTTATCGTGTTGGCAGTAAGGCCTAACGACCTCACACACCCTAGTGTCAGAGTTTCTAAACCACCTCAAGGGCCTCTAAACATGGTTTATTTGATTCCGTCCCGCCGCCGGCGGTGGACCGATGCTGTGCCAAGTGCCAATACTGACTTATACGTGTGTAGCGGCATCAAGACCGCCACAAGAAAAACCTACGGAGCAAAACTACATCGCAACAAAAAGAACCGCGACGCCATCTATCCGACTAGCAGCGAACTACAACGTTGAAATCCTGCACGGCGCAAGCAGAGTTTACCGTGCGATTTGAACATATACATCAGCCCGAATATCAACTATCGGGGCAGTAGCCCGCCAGGCACAACAGCCGCCTGGTTGGAGGATCCTCCTTTTCAAATGAGATATGCGGGACTTTACTCTCTGTTCCGCATATCTCCAAACTGGAGACCCTCGACATTGAACTTCAGCGCAGCCTTCGTGCAACTACTTCAGCGTGACGTCATCATCACTTCTCCTCATCGTGACCTCAAGCTCTCGAGCAGCGAGTCATACAGCCAGCCAGTACCCACGGCTTCTACGGATATCCTGACCACCAGCAAGCAGCAGCCGCGCATTCCTGTTCAGCATCCTCAGCCTCAATCATCACCCCGACTCACTGGGGCATCGCATACAGTTCCGACTCACTGTGAACTCTGCGACTACCGGTTCCGACTCACTGGAGCCAGCAACAGCACCACTCCGACTCACTGGAGCCTGCAGCATCATCCCGACTCACTGGGATCCCATCACCCCGACTCACTGGGGCATCGCATATAGTTCCGACTCACCGTGAACTCTGCGACATCCGGTTCCGACTCACTGGAGCCTGCAGCATCATCCCGACTCACTGGGATATCTTATCACCCCGACTCACTGGGGCACCGCATATAGTTCCGACTCACCGTGAACTCTGCGACTACCGGTTCCGACTCACTGGAATCAACCTTCAACTGGCTTGGCAAGCATCTCAAGATGCATGGACGACTCATCCACTATCGACCTCCGGTCTCCGGAGGGGAGTGATGTAGCGGCATCAAGACCGCCACAAGAAAAACCTACGGAGCAAAACTACATCGCAACAAAAAGAACCGCGACGCCATCTATCCGACTAGCAGCGAACTACAACGTTGAAATCCTGCACGGCGCAAGCAGAGTTTACCGTGCGATTTGAACATATACATCAGCCCGAATATCAACTATCGGGCAGTAGCCCGCCAGGCACAACAGCCGCCTGGTCGGAGGATCCTCCTTTTCAAATGAGATATGCGGGACTTTACTCTCTGTTCCGCATATTCCCAAACGTGCCTTCCGAAGCACGGAATCATTCTTATTTATCGATAAACAATCAGGTCATTCAAGCCTGCAATGTCCTAGCCAAACAACTGGAAAAAAATAAAATAAAAAATAAATGTATAAATATATTCTAATTTAGTCAACAAGTACTTTTGTTCCACTTTTTTCAGTAGTCTCGGAAAAATATAAATGAGATTGGTAGGTATGAATCGATTCGGAAGAGCATGTTGATGATTTTTGAAAAAAAGTTTCACTCGAAAAAGCTGCAAAAATCATAAAAAAATACTGAAACAAGGAAAAAGGGGTTTACTCAAATTCATATTTTTCCGGATGCGCTGTTGCGCCGCCCGCCGCGCGCCGCGCGCCGCTCGCCGGGCGGCTGAAAAAAGTTGAACAAAAAAGCACTTGTTGACTAGATTTAATTGGCTTATCATTTTGGTGATTCACAAAAATGGCCAAGTACGAGTCGGATTTGCGTGCAAAGGATTCCGAACGGACCTCATTTTGATTACAATAAATTGTTATTGTAACACTATACTTAGCCTTGTTTTAGGTTTTCCTGCTAGGTAAAGAATTTAAAAGTTTTGGCCCAGTCGTTTCATATATTTTTTAACTAACAAAACTAGACTTGTTTATCTTAAAAAAAAAAGAAAAGAAATAAAATTAAATCCCTCACAATAAACCCTTCCATTTGATGTATCAGACGATACAGTTTGAAAAACTTTTTCTTTAATTTCTAGTTTTTGCCCCAAAACGACCCCCATACTCAAATTTATTTATTTACATGAGGCGTCCGTATTTGGCTAACAAAATTTCATATATGTATCTATTTCCAATAGAATCGGTATAGTAGGATAGAGAAAATTGGCTGCGACAGACGGACATTCAGACTCACAACCGACTGATTCTGTATGGGTTCCGTTTTTTACAGATGTTCCCTAAAAAACAGTAATAGTTACAGAAATCGTTTTTTATTTATTGTATTATTTTTTAAGACCAAAAAGACCGCTGAAATGCCTGCAATAACAGCGGCATGTGCCATCAATATAGATAATAATTATTAAAATAGGGAGCTAAAATTGTTATAAATATGTTAGAATGAATGGCTTGCATTCCACCACGAACAACGTGGCCTGTATCTAGTAGGGCCCATTATTGGACTCGATTGAAATTCAGTTGATGGAAGTAGGTCAGCGGAGCAGAACTAAGCGAGAGCTTGATGTGTTGCAGGAGCTGGCGGAGTACGAGGGCGCGCCGCGCGGCCCGCAGCTCTCCGTGCAAGGTGACACTGCTAAGTGCTAGCACCGCTTGCTTACACACACTGCTCTAGGCACGCTCTTGTCAATCCATAGCTCCAGCACCGCGCCCTCTTCCTTAGAGGGATATTGTCTGACACCACGATGCGCTTGTATTATGGAGATAAGTTACAATACAACCGTGACTTGAGCGTTCCTCGTTTTTTAGGGTTCCGTACTAGCTTCTGCCGTCCATCCATTTGTCTGTCAGCAGGCTATTTCTCATGAGATACAGCCCGTAGCAAATGTCTACCTATTATGGTTCATTAACAATAATAAGTAGACAATTGAAATTTTCACAGAGTTTGTGTTTCTGTTGCGACAGTTTTTGGGAGCCCATTTACTAAGTGTGCAAGTCGCCGATTCTGCCGTGGTACAACTAAAATGCCGTTATCGACATCCGGACGATTTTTAACTTTGATGCTATATAACGTACTCGTAAAAAATAAAATCCGTGTGCTACCTCGGTGTGGTACTAGAAAAAAACATTTCATATACATCATTACTAATATAAACTAGTTGACCCGCGCAACTTCGTCTGCGTCACAATTTTCATTACTGCCCCAAATAACATTTTGGTGTCAGTTACGGCTTTTTTATGACTTTAAGTAATATAACAGGTTTATAATTATCTTAGCTATTACTTAAGACGATATAGAGGAGTTAACAAACAAGTTTTAGCCCCATTCGCAGCACTAAAGCTTTTAATACAACAGCTTTGAGAGTTATAATAGCGCTAGTAGCAGCAAGTATACTTAATATGTTATAACTTTAACCTTTTTGTGACACCCAAGTCTTTATAAAAGTGTTCGCCAACACCTTTTATCTCTTGTTGTTGTGTAGTTATTGCAATGAACTCTTTTATACCACTTAAGGTGCTACATTGACTGTTATCGCAGACTTAGGCTATAAAATAGAGTTTATCGAGAGTTTAGTAACACGAGAAACTAAAGGTGTCAAACAGCTCCTCCATCTAGGTTACCTGTAGTAAAAGGGTTTAACTAAAGCTTATTGTGTTAGGCAGTACTCTTTTACAGACGTTCTAAAGGTATTGGTGTCAAACAATGCAAGTATTGGTCGTTATTAACACTAACCTCACTTTTGTAAAGTTCGCCAATGTTTTGGTAACCTAAAAATTAATATTATTTCGAGTTATTCAACATTTGACTACAATAAACAAAATTTCTTACATTATTTGAAGTATTCTATGAATGCCACTTAATTTTACATACCACTGCTCAGGAAGCAGGAATGAATAATAATGTTTAGCTTGAGGTACCTATTTTATTATCATATTTTTTCTATTAAATCTTTAATAAATCCTAGGCGCGTTAAAATTGAGATGAGAAACATGGTATACATTTACCGTGAAATCATAAGGGCAGTCATTTTTCACTTCACGAACTTAAATAACATAATATTCATTATATTATTCTGCTGTGTTGAATAATGGATGACATGACACTTCCATTACGTTTAGTAAGTATACATCAGGCTTTTTCATCTTGACGTGCGCTTTTTACCACCTGTAGTGCTCACTAACGCGGTAATACAGGTTAAAGTAGTAACTGACGATGAATAAATGCTCTTGTGCAGCTTTAAGTTCTTTTTGATACCTTACTATAGGATTTATACAACCTGTAGCGTTTACCAACTCTATTTTACAATGGTAATACAGTTTAAAGTAGTAGCTGACGATGAATAAGCGCTCTAGTGCAGCTTTAATATCTTTGTGACACCATACTATAGGCTTTCTATAACTTTTACCTGTACAACTGTGGGCCTCTTTCGTGGTTATAAGTGAGTTAGAGCTTGCTCTTACTCAGTTGCACAGGTATGCGTAAACACTTTTATACTCAAATGGAACTGATATACGAGTCTTATATAGGTTTTTTTAACGCTTTCGTGTTAGTTGCTCCGCTCCTATTGGTCTTAGCGATAGATGATATATAGCCTATTAGCATTCCTCGATAAATATCGAGGAAGGCTATAGGCTATCTAACACTGAAAGAATTTTTCAAATCGGAGCAGTAGTTCCTGAGATTAGTGCGTTCAAGCAAACAAACAAACTCTTCAGCTGTCTGTCTGTCTGTTTGTCGCGCTTTTACGCCAAACTACTGAACCGATTTAAATTCAATTTGGTACACAGATACTCTATAGCCTGAAAAAGGACATAGGCTACTTTTTATTCCGGGAATATGTTCCCTAGGGACCACGCGGCTGGCAGAAGCTAGTTGAACTTCTACGTCTTGACGAGAATATCCAAAGCTACTGGGGTCTATCTTTGCAAAGCTTAAAAACTATTTACGGGGCTACGTACTTGGGTTGTAGGTGGGAAAATTCCATCAAAGGCCGTCACCTCCACCAGTCTTTTCCATCCGCTTGTGAGCGATTGAATAGGACACGGCTGGAGGTGGATCATTGTGTTGCCCAATTTCTCACAGGTCATGGCAACTTTAAGAGTAAATTATTTTCCTTTAGGCTTCGCCTTTATGTCAATGTTCTACAGCTGACCATGAATACGAACAATCCGCACACCACATCCTATGGGAGTGTAATCTTTGGCAAATTATGGCAAACTATACATTACTGGAATTAAAAGTAGCTCACAATTTAGGACCCATTAGTTTTAGTGGTAACATATAATCTGTGGTGCTTGGCAACTGGGCTTAACCCAGTTGTATATGTCCCTTGGTGCCTATTGGCCTAGCTCTATTCTGTCTCCTGCTTGATAAGGAGGGAAGTGGAAATTGAGTCATGTGGGGCAAGTGTGCGCACTTAAGGTTTGAAAAAGCATATCATAAAAACTGTGAAATGGAATGACACAAAACAAGGTTTATTTTGTTACAATATTTTATACTCAACCACTTAAACCGATACCTTTTCCTATCATGATCTAATTTTTCTATCATATAAAATTCGTCCTTCTAAGGCTAAAGTCAAAATTCTCATTCAACGCAATTTTGGTGGTATGAACGTTGTCACTCTTTGTGAAGATGCTAGCAATATAGACTGGTCTACGCTATTTACGTCTACTTCAGTCGATGATCAAGTTAATTTTTTCACGGCTTAACTTGTTGAGCTTTACGATCGACACGCTGCTGTTCGAGCTGTCAAGGTAAACACATGTCGGCACCGTGGTTGACGGATGAGATTAAAGCTGTCTTGAATAAAAAAGCTACGGCCAAGTCCAAATTTAAGCGTCGCCTTAATGCCGCTGACAGGGAAAGGTAAGTCTCAATTCGTAAACACTGCAATAAGGTGTGTAGGAACGAAAATCGCCATCACATTTATGATTCTGTCCAAAATAGGGACACAGCCAAAATTTGGAAATTTCTTAGGTCATAGGGGTCGGTAAAGCCCAACAGGAAACTATCTCTAAAAATATTGACATTGATGCAATAAATACTCATTTTTCTGCTTCGTCTAATTTCGATAGGACAACAAAGTTAAATACTTTGAATCATCTTTTATCTCTTCAGACACCCAGTTATTCTCCATTTATTTTTGGTTAATTTTCCGCATGTGATGTTAAAAAGAGCATACTATCTATTACTTCAAATGCAGTAGGAAGCGACTGTATCAGCTGTAAAGTGTTACTCCCAATGCTGGATTTAATCCTTCCCGTCATCTTCCACATCCTCAAATTTTCTGCATCTAGTGGTGTCTTTCCAAGCTCATGGAAAGATGCTCAAATAATTCCTTTACCATAAAAGTCCAATCCCACCTCCTTCTCCGAATATCGTCCAATATATTACCATTCCTTTCCTAAGTCCTCGAACGGTTAATCCACATTCAAATAAGCACTTTCCTTTTCAAAAATAATTTCCTCAACCCTTTCCAGGCTGACTTCTGTCCTGGTCATAGCACTATTACAGCGCTTCTGAACATTACAGAAGACATAAGGTCAGCCATGGAAATTGGAAATGTTACAGTTTTGGCTCTACTGGATTTCAGTAATGCTTTTAACACTGTGGATTTCGATGTTCTGTTTGGTAACGTTTGCTCTCTTAACATATTTCCATCGGTAATTCACTGGTTTCGTTTGGTCGCCGGCAACGTATCTGCATCGGAGAGACCATGTCTTTCTGGTGTAGTACTTCCGCCGGGGTACCACGGTGGCGTTTTATTTCCTTTACTTTTCGCAGTTTATATTAACTCAATCTCCAACGAATTTATTACACCTTTATGCAGATGATCTTCAAATTTACACGTGAACTCGTCATGGAAATCTGTCCGAGGCTATCTTGTCCCTAAACCATCATCTGGCCCGTATATGCGACTGGAGCAAGAACTATGGACTTGCATGGTGAACCCCATAAAGACACAGGTTTTGGTGGTGGGCAGTTCTAGGACGATCTCAAAGATTGACTGGACGACTCTTCTCCAAGTTTCTTTTTATAGCTCAGTTATTCCGTTAAGAGAGAAAGTTAAAAATTTGGGGGATTTTACTGACGTGAACTTTTTTTAGACTGCCCAGCTACAGGAAGTTAGTCGCAAGTTATTCGCACAGCAAAGGAGTGGAACTCTCTGCCTGCGTCTGTATTTCTAAAAGCTTGCAATCCTAATCTCTTCAAAGTTGGAGTGAACAGGCTCCTTCTGGGTAGGCTCGCTCCATCGTAGACTTTGTCTCAGTCATCTCTGTCATAGACTAGAGTCCAGAGCAAACCCATTACAAATAAAAAAAAGAAAAAAAATCTGCTGCATCCTTAAGGAGACTGCGTAACTTTCTGCCGATAGCCACTAGAATTGCGCTTGTACAATCTCTTATTTTACCCATCCTTGATTATGCTAATGTCAGCTATCTTGATCTTATTGCACTTACAACTTGATAAACTTGAGCACACAGTATTCTATTCTTCAAAAAACCTTGTTGAAAGGAACTAAACGAGTTTCAACTGGTTATAGATGATCCTTTCAAATATGTTTGCCACAATACATGGTTTAGATATCGGACTTTATAATTTCGGTTTTGACTCCTTTTTTGTGAATAGGCGTTATAAAAGCCGATTTCCATAGTTCAGGTACAACACAAGTATCTAAGGATTTCCTAAAGAGAATCGAGATAGGTTGTGCAATCGAAGCGGAACATCGAACAAGAAATTTGGGTGAAATATTATCTGGACCTGCGAAGCAAGTTAGATACTTCTAAAGCGGCTGGTTACCACAATACTACATATGATAGACTGACAGATTCAGTAAATGGCGGGGGTGAAGAAATTCCGTGACTAGAGCTAGTATCAAGAAATGTGGAATGAAAGTACGTAGAGAACGCTTACCATATTGATTCTTCAGTACGCAACGCTTCACGATTATAATTTTGAGTGCTCGGAACTGCATTTGAATTGTGTCGTTTTTTAACAAAGGTTCAAAATTATTAGTTATAAAATATTTAGTTATAGGATAAAAAAAGGTTTTCTTTATAGATTTTTCGAAGTTTAAGTAGTTTTCATAACAATGCGATTCTAATAGCTTTACCCTTTCACGAATAAGCTTAAATGTTAACACATCAGATATAATAATATTACCGTACGACTTAAATTAAAAAAAAAAATCTCAATAGATTTTATTTTAGTAAGGATTTCTTGAGCGGACAATCTTTGTACTGTAGCATCATTTTCTTAAAAAGTTAGTCTCCTATACTCGACGGTGTTTTGCAAGGGTAGAGATTTTTATAAAATTCAGTGGTAGCTTTTATTATTCTCGATCTGAAGAATGTTTCTTTGTTACAGGTAGAGTTCTTTTCCAAGCAAGGGGTTCCATTTTGTAGATGTGGTTAATTCTTCTAAACTTTTTTCATACTTATTTATTATTATTATTTTTTTTTTATTTATTTATTTCTTCTTACATTTATCATTACAGACTTAACCCAATGCGATAAATGCGCTTATCCTAACTTATACTAACATCTATAACTAATTATAAATAATGCATTCTTTGTGAACTCACCCAGAGTACAACAAAATAGGTCCGTCTCGTTAGCAATCAGGTTGAGCGTGCGAAGTGCACGCGTCAGCGGCGCCTCGCTTAGAAGG
The DNA here is from genome assembly GCA_950371165.1 of Lacanobia oleracea. Classification (NCBI taxonomy): domain Eukaryota; kingdom Metazoa; phylum Arthropoda; class Insecta; order Lepidoptera; family Noctuidae; genus Lacanobia; species Lacanobia oleracea. The sequence continues at coordinate 29,235,957 of OX493389.1, forward strand.
TTGGTCCGACTGCGCGGTTCCACCAGCAGGCACGGTCGCCGTCGTCGCCACACGTACCTATCGGGAACACACAGGCTCACCTGCCCTAAAATAATGAGATTGTGCAACTAGCCTCTCAATATTTCAAATATATGTGAGGTGAGTGCCAAATCCCTCCTAACCCTTAACTCATTGTATCCCAGCATACTTAAAATAAATAAGGTGGGTGATAAAATGGATAGACACCATAATACCTCAAATATAAATATTCAATAAATTTATTTTGTACTCCAGCATGAGACTATATTTAGCTTCATGCGGATACCAGATGACTGCGTTACATTCTAGCTGGCTCCTAACCAGTGCGTTATATAACGCAATTATAGCTTTCACGTCCGTGAACCCTTGGACCGTACGAAGCATAAAACCCAAATTTCTGAAAGCCTTTCTGCAGCAACTCATGACATGATCACGAAAAATCAAGCTGGTGTTAAAACTTACCCCCAAGTCCATGACTTCTGTGACCCGTACCATAGGCAACCCGTCGATATGGTAGCTACCTACGATAGGATTGTGTGCACGAGAAAAAGCTATTGTCACACACTTCGAGCTATTGAACTGCAGGAGATTTTCTTTGCTTCAACTCACCACCCTGTCAATATCTCTCTTAACCTGACACAATCATCACCGTTTCTTTCTGCAAGGGATAATTTGAGGTCGTCGGCAAACAACAAACAGTTAGCATCCTGGACTACTTCTGGCAAGTCGTTAACCACAAGGATGAATCACAAACGTCCAAGATTACTTCCCTGACTCACTCCTGATCTCGTGAAATATGGAGCTGACACGTGTCTCGCATATTCCACGTATTGCCGCCTATCCCTCAAATAGCTGGCGAAAAACTGTAGTGGGGTGAAACCAACACCAGCTAACTTCGTAAGCAACATGTCATTATCGACTATGTCAAATGCTTTTCTGAAATCGAAGTAAGCAGCATCAGTTTACCCCCCACTATCCACCGTTGGTATCAGATGACCCATGTGACAGAGAAGATTACTGGTGTTACTCCTACCCGGTCGAAACCCATGCTGAGCGTCCGAAAACTGAACTCTCACCTGCAGATAAATGCTCTTGTGAATAGCAGTTTCCAGCACTTTTGCCGGCGTCGACAACACTGCAACTGGCCTAAACCCATCCACAGATTCTGCTGACCTCCCTTCTTTCGGGACTAGAACAACACGAGTCACTTTCCACCTATCCGGGAACACGGCAGCTTGTAAACACTGGTTATAAATGTGAAGCAGTGGCTTCGCTAGCACCGACCGACAATCCTTAAATATAAAAGGGGGAATGCCGTCAGCTCCTGGGGATCGCTTCGGCTTCAGGTCTTGAAGCGCACGACATACGTCCACCAGTGTTAATTGGTCTAAGTGTACTCGCGCCGCTTCATTTCCACTAACTGCTTTAGCTATAGCCGCGTCCACAACTAGCACCGGCGGTTCTGCCCTATAAACCGAGTAAAAAACTCCGCAAACTCTTGAACACACCGCTGACCAGACAATACCTCCCCATCTTTCAAAATCTCCTGCGGAGTCCTCCTACACCTCTTGGGTTTGGCGTAATTCCAAAAGGATTTAGGGTCACTCAGCATTTGACTCTGAATACGGTCACGATATTATTCATATGCGACTCCAATCAACTTTTTAATGCGCGTCCTACACATAGCAAACGCTTCGTAATCCCCTTTCGACCTGCTTGCCTTGTACTGTTTATGCAGAAAAGCTTTCAATTTTATGTCGCGAATTATTTCACTAGTGTACCACTCAGGGTAAATGTATGTTAAGTTTACACTACTTCGCTTTTTTTTCGGTACAAAGTCATCTATAATAGAATTAATAATACTGTAAAAATAATCTAAACTTGCATCTAAGTTCAAGTCATACAAAGGAGTCCAATCAACGTTTGCAATTCAAGAATATAATTTATAAAAGTTGGCTTTGTTGAAGTTCCAACTTTTTTCGGGGGCTGAGCTCGCTGAGAAGTGTGCAGCCGGTCCCACCGAGCCGGGAAGCCGGCGCTGCCGCTGGCGTGTGCGAGTACTTACCGAGATCTCGAGCGGCGGGTGGTACGCATCCACCGGTACGAGCGCTCGCTCACACGCCCTCCCTCCGCTAATGCACTCAACACCAAATCCAAACAACGACCATTGCAATTTCCCACCGTGTTACTCTGAATGAATTCACTAAAAGTTTGAAAGTATTCGTAATAATCACGTACAGCTGAAGAACATGAATACAAGTTAAAGTCCTAATCTCTTCAAAGTTAGAGTGAACAGGCTTCTTCTGGGTAGGCTCACCCCATCGTAGACTTTGTCTCTGTCATCTCTGACATAGACTAGAGTCAAGAGCAAACCCATTACAAATAAAAAAAAATAAAGTCCCCTATAACCACTATATCCTCGTACTTACTACAATACTGTTCAATGATGCGAAATAATAACATTTACTCATTATCACTACTGTTTGGTGGAATGTAAACAACACACATCAAAAACATAAATCTTTTGCGTAGGTACACAGTACTTAGCACAAATCAGTTCGAACACATGACTGTCAACGTTCACATCATCAGGCACCGTAACTCGCCGCAACTCAAAACGCGGTGTGGCCACGAGGCAGGCGCCCCCTTGTTTACGCCCATCCGCTCGGTCGCACCGTAGAATGGTGAACCCTGGTGGAATTATTTCTGCATCATGGACAGAGTCATTGCAGCCTGTTTCCGTTATAGCAAACAAGTCTGCACTTCCGACTGAAATATTTGTGTAACATTCCTCTAACTTAGTTCGCAGTCCTCGTACATTTTGGTACAATATTTCTACCGAGTTATGTAGGATTTCTGGGGTTGCTTGCTCTTCAAAACCACACCCATTCCGCAAATTCAATATTAATGCCCAGCTTTCAGGTTGACACAAATTTTTATATTTACTTTCAGGAACTCCTATAATAAACGATGCATAATCGCTTTCAGTCTTGTGTTTGATTTGCTCAACTTTAACGGGTACTTCTTCTAAATATATTTTTTGACATACTCGTATTTTTCTAAACTTTCCACTGTCGTTTCCTTCTTCAAACGCCATACATGTAAATATTTTTTTCTTTTCCGTTCCCTGTACATTCAGTCAAAAAAGTATCGGGAATGAATGATTTGTTTATGGTTCCAAATTCAAATTTTTGTTTTTTTGTAGTTGTTAGATTGGCACAACTGTTTTCCATTTTGGCGCGGAGTTTGAGATGCATCTGTTATTTATATTAAATACAGTGCTGGTTTTAGTAATATCATATATAGTGTGTATTGCGAATTTCATAATGGACAAAAATATCGAACAAAGAGTTTGTCTTAAATTTTGCATCGCCAATGGAATTTCGTGTTCGGAGTCACTGAAAATGTTACAGAAGGCTTACGGTGAATCGACTTTATCAAAAACTCGTGCTTATGAGTGGTTCAAAGCGTTCAAAAGCGGTCGAGATGTGATGGAAGATTTGCCTCGCTCTGGTAGGCCGTCAACGTCTGCAACTGAAGTTAACATCGCAAAAGTGAAGGAAATAGTGACTGAAAATCCCCATTCAACTCTGAGAGAGATAGCCGCCGAACTTTCTGTATCTCACGAATCGATCCGTACCATTTTAACTAATCATTTGGGTATGAAACATGTTGCTGCTCGGCTAGTCCCAAAAGATCTGAATTTTCTCCAAAAACTCAATCGCATGAAAGTCGCTGAGGACATGCTAGAACGAGTCAGTTCGGACCCAACATTCATGAAACGCATTGTTACTGGTGACGAAACGTGGGTTTACGAGTTTGACATGCAAACTAGTCAACAAACTTCGGAGTGGCGCCTTCCAACTGAACCGAAACCGAAAAAACCACGCCAAAGTCGATCAAAAGTCAAAGTCATGTTGACTGTTTTCTTTGACTATCGCGATGTTGTGCACTCTGAATTCTTACCGGAAGGTCTAACGGTAAATAAAGAATATTATTTGAGCGTTATGCGGCGTTTAAGAGAGCAAATTCGACGAAAAAGGCCAGATTTGTGGAAAGAAAATTCTTAGATTTTGCACCACGACAATGCGCCTTCGCACAAGGCTATCATTGTGAACGAATTTTTAACCAGACACTCAACAAATACCATCCAGCAACCACCATATTCACCAGATATAGCTCCTGCTGACTTTTTTCTTTTTCCTGAAATCAATTTTTTTTTTTTTTTTTTTACTATTGATAGGCACGCGTTTGACCACTATCTCACCTGATGGTAAGCGAGGATGTGGTCGAAGATGGAGCACACTTGCCTAGAAATAACCTATTCACTCTTGATTTAAAGACTCCAAGGAAACACAGACTCCGGCAGGGAATTCCACTCCTTAGCTGTACGCACTATAAATGTGTTCCCAAAACGTTTTGTGCGTATGGGTGGGATGTCCACCATGTACCGGTGGCGCATCGCCGTTCGTCTTGTGGTCCGATGATGGAACGGGCTTGGCGGAATTAAATTATGCAATTCCGTCGCACATTTCCCAAAATGCAACCGGTAAAAAACCGACAGGCTAGCAACTCGTCGTCGATGTTCAAGACTTTGGAGCTTCGACGCGATGAGCCTCTCATTGCCGATGATCCTCTTGGCTCGTTTCTCAATTGACTCAAGGGCATCAAGCTGGTATCTGGCAGATCCGTCCCAAAGATGAGAGCAGTATTCCATACACGATCGAACTTGCGCTTGATAGAGTTTGAGCAGCTGTTCCGGCGTGAAGTACCGTCTCACCTTAGCCAGAATCCCCAACTTCTTTGCAGCCACTTGAGCTTTTGCCTCTATGTAAGGGCCAAAATTGAGAGTAGATGTTAATGTAACCCCAAGAAGCTCAAGATGGTCGGTTATCGGCACGGTTTTACCGCGGAAAGATGGAGCTGGGCGGAATTGGCTCCTTTTGGCGGAAAAAAGACACGCTTGGGTCTTAGCAGCATTGAACTTGACCAGATTGGCATCGCCCCATTCAGAGACAGCCTGTAAGGACACGTTCAAGCGCTCAACCATTGCCTCCCGGAGAGAGCGGATCTGCGACCCACCAGCTCGTGCGTCGGACACGTATCTCTAAGCAACAGTGCTGTCGTCTGCATACCCAAAGGTACCGGGTTTAAGCAGATCATTAATATGCAGCAAGAATAGTGTTGCCGAAAGCACCGACCCCTGAGGAACCCCGGCATTAATATCCAGCAGTCCAGACGAGCAGCCATCTATGACCACTCGGATAGACCGATCCCTCAGGAAATCTGCGATCCAATCACACAAACCGGCGGGCAGACCGAAGGAAGGAAGCTTACTAATAAGGCTATCGTGCCAGACCCTGTCGAAGGCCTTCGAGATGTCAAGGGAGACCGCCAGTGCCTCCCCGTGCTTCTCTATGGCCTCACTCCAGATGTGAATGGCATACGCTAGAAGATCACCAGTTGACCGATTTCGGCGAAACCCGTATTGCCGGTCACTAAGGATATCATTCGCTTCTAGGTACGCCAGAAGCTTATGATTCAGTACGCGTTCCATAGTCTTACAGAGTATGGACGTTACCGAGATGGGTCTATAATTCGACGGGTCAGCTCGACTACTCTTCTTGGGCACGGGCTGCACGTTAGCTTGCTTCCAAGCCTTCGGCACTTTTCCAGTCTCGAACGAAAGGCGGTGTCAAAATCGGAGACAGCTCAGGCGCACACGTCTTCAGAACAATTGCCGGTATCCCGTCGGGACCACTAGCCTTGTTCACGTCTAGGTTACGCAGTACCCTACGGACGTCCTTCTGGTGAATGCGAATGTTCGACATACTCGATTCGCATTCACCAGGAGAGGCGGAGGGCGTCGCGCCTCCAGGAACCAGACGTGAAGATTCTGCAAACAAAGAAGCAAACAAGTTCGCTTTCTCCTCAGCGGAGTGGGCCAGCGTCCCGTCGGGTCTCAGCAGTGGTGGTAGTGAGGGGCGGCAGAAGTTCGATTCGACCGACTTAGCCAGGGAACAAAAAGCCTTACTACCTGCTGGGTATGAAGCAAGTTTGTTCCCTATTCGGCTAATGTGGTCAAACCGAGCCCGCCGCAACACCTTCTTGCAGGACTTAGCAGCCCTGTTGAAGGCTCTCTTCTTCTGACTCACGTCATTTGCTTTGCGCGTACCAGCGTCGACCCATGCTAGGTACGCCGCGTGCTTAAGCGCATCAGCGCGATTGCAGTCGGCACCAAACCAAGGACGAGCTTCGCCAGATATTGCTATGTTAGAGAACGGAATGAAGTACTCCATTCCCCTCCACAACACATCCATCACGGCGTCCGCGCACAACGTAGCATCAGTGGAAGAAAAGCAAGTAGGCTGCTAAGGGTAACATGCGAAGATAGATCGCATGCCATCCCAATCTGCTGACTTGTATCGCCATACCCGCCGGGTGCCTCTTGGGCTAGGATCGGGCGGAGAGTAGACAGACCCAGACTTCACCAGACAGTGGTCGGAACTACCCAGTGGTGATGAAATCGACACAGAATAGCGGTCTGGATCTGTTGTCAGCAAAAGGTCCAAGCAATTGGCAGTGTGCGAATCAACATCCGGCACCCTCGTTGCCCCCTGGACCAGCTGGGTAAGGTTTAACGCAAGCGCTAGCTTTCGCGTCTCTCGTACAGCATGGTCTGTGCACTGGTATGGGAAGAGCCACTCCTGATGGTGGGCATTGAAGTCCCCCAGTAACACCAATTGGGCAGAAGGGTACCGCTGCTGAGCCGCATCCGCCGCCTCACTCAGGTGCTGTGTAAGCCCAGTTGTCTCCAAATCACCGCTGTGCGAACGGTAGACGCATGCGTAGACAATTTTGTCTAGACCTGTGTCCACTATAGCCCACAGCGTTGAGAACCTAGAGTCTTCAAGGTAGCGGAGACGCCGATAGCAGATGTCGTCCCGGGCGTACATGCATACGACTCTGGGTAAGACAGGTATGACACGTCCGACGGACATCCGATCTGCGTCTCCGACAGGAACAAGAGCGCTGGTTTCTCGGTCTCAAGGTGGTGATGGACTGCGGCGAGATTTGAGTGCAGACCTCGTATATTAGAGAGGTGCACTTTATGCGAAAGGACGTGCTGCCGCTGTACAGCTTTTCTCTTTTTATTCCTGTTCATAAAAGTGATGGAGGTTGAGGAGAAGGAAGTGAAATGAGGTTCCAAGCTGCTAACCTTCAGGCACGCCCTGACAGGACGACATCTTTGGGGGACTAGTCTGGAGACTGCGGGGACGCCCGAGCCCCCCCGGGAATGTCCATCGGGCCCTTTCATCTGGTCGCCAACCAGCACGATGGTGCATTCCGGGATTTTTCGTCAGATGGCGGGGCAGCCTTTCATGTGTGGCTAGCACACTACTTGGGCCCCCAACTATCTGCGGTCGGCCAGCGGCGCACCGTGCCTCGGATCCCGCTACCCTCCAAGACTAGTCTCCCGATACGCCCATGCCAGGGCTAGCCTGGCTGGTCTGCCTGCATTGGAACAACTATTTCGACCCAACTCCTCTGACATGGCTACACTGAGCATCGTACCGGAACACAGCTAAGCCGCTTGGCGGTACGTCTTTGCCCAGTGGGTGGTCACAAGCCATCGGCCGAAGCCTACCACCAGTTAAAATTACCACTTCGTGGCACCCGTTTTCAATCGATAGAAGACATAAAGGAGAATTCGCGGCGAGAACTGAACTCAATTCCGGAAGCAGCGTTTAAAAAATGTTTTGATGAATGGATTATTCGTTGGTGCAAGTGTATCGTTTCTAAAGGAGCATACTTTGAAGGTGATAAAATAAGTTTGGATGAATAACAGACATTTTGTGTATTATTGATCTTTTCCCGGTACTTTCTTGACAGAAACGGCGGTAATACGAGTTCATATATATGAACTCGTATTACCGCCGTTTTTCACTTCGCTGTTAGAAAATCTACTTTTTTTCCTGGTAACAGTTTCCTCTTTTTCAGGCTGTTCCTTTTCTATGTTGACCATATTCTTAGACTTATTATCGCTATTTATTACTTGCGTCTGTTCCTTGTTCAATAATTTTGTCGCCGACTTTGTGCCACACACTCCTTCGCTGAATTATTGCCAACTACCTGCTGACTTTTGACAGCGTTTGCAAAAGATGGTGCTCGGTCTCTAGGCCCTTGTTCCGCCTGATTTGGCACCTGACTTTTCTTCTGACTAGCTTCTAGTTTCTCATTTTTCCCTATCAGAATTTTTACTCTTACTTCTAAAATCTCAACTGTATTTGCTTTTTCTTCAACTACTCGTACCTTCAATATTTGTTTCAATTCTTTCAACTCAGTTTATATGTTAATAAATCTGTTTTGCAACAAAACATACTCATTTCGTTGCTCTTCCAGCTGCTTCTTTACTTCCGATCGAAATTCCCTTATTTCATCCAGAAGTTGAATCTCGGTATTAATTATGATTTCACCTGTATTTCGACGACTACCTCGGTAACTGGTGTTCACAAAGCTGCTCGGTGAAAAGTTCTTGCTGATGCTTGTAGATCCTCGAACAGGCGTGTTGGTATTACCCCTTTTCGGTATTATGCATACACATTCCGGACAAATCCACTGATCCTTGTATTCTCGGGTAAAAGCTTCAACTTTTTCCTTTGTTAATGCCAGACACTTGAGATGAAATTTCTTCTTGCAACTTTCTTGTGAACACTCCAAAGCAGCATCACAGCCGCTACATTTCGTACCCATTTATAACATAGGATAGCAAAATAAAATATTTTTTTGTAACTTAATAACGCTCAGGATCCGTAACACGTCCGTTCGCTTGTGAGCTTGCGGGTAGTAGCAGTACTTCGCGAGCTTGCGGGTAGTAGCAGTACTTCGCGAGCTTGCGGGTAGAAGCAGTACTTCGCGAGCTTGCAGGTAGTAGCAGTACTTCGCGAGCTTGCGGGTAGTAGCAGTACTTCGCGAGCTTGCGGGTAGTAGCAGTACTTCGCGAGCTTGCGGGTAGTAGCAGTACTTCGCGAGCTTACGGGTAGTAGCAGTACTTCCTGACTTCTTCAGATATTTTTCAATTGTTGTTAGTCTGTAATGTTGATATTCTTTTCTTATGATTTTATGAATGTTTCTACATAAATAACTTTTCTCATTTTTCTCTTCCAATGTTAACTGTTTTTTAGGGTTCCGTACCCAAAGGGTAACCAAACGGAGCCCTATTACTAAGCCTCCGCTGTCCGTCCGTCCGTCCGTCTGTCTGACAGCGGGCTATATCTCAAGAACCGTAATAGTTAGACAGTTGAAATTTTCACAGAATGTGAATTTCTATAGTAAACATTGAATTTAATCAAAGGGGGCTCGATTTTTTTTTTTTTTAGGATGTGAAATCATCGAATGACTTCTCCCGCTCTGGGTAAAGCAGGAGGGAGTGTCAGACTTTTACTGACTAAAACCCATCCGTGTTCCTCCTAATGCCCTTTGCGTTCCAGGGTACGGTGCCTCTTTCGAACGAAGTCCGCAGCCCCAGCAGGCACTGGCCCTAGCGGGCCCCGTCTGTAATGCTGACAGCTTTATGAGGCACGCGTAGAACACAGCGCGCCGTCGACCCGAGCCTGGTTCTGATCAGATGGTGAGCCACCCAATGCTCACCGTCCGCAAACCCGCGCCTACGGTGGCCGAAAATCGTCCGGCGACTCCCGACGCCCGGGACGTCTTCTTCTGTTGCGGCGGCTGGGGCGTGAGGTTTCCCTCTCCTTTACGCGTTCGGCTTCCTCTTTTGCTAGCATTACTGCTTCGCAGAAGGAAGTGGCCGCTTCCCATGTCTCCTCGCTCCGGACCATGGCTTGAACCAGGGCCGGACGCGAGAGATTGCCGCCGCCGATCGCCTCGACGAGGATACGGTGGTGCTCCGGCCAAGCAGGGCAGACCTCCACCGTAAAGGGGGCTCCCATAAAAGAAATGTGTTTAAGGTAAAAAGTCCTTCACTTGTGGGTAGACGTAAAAAACTAAAGTGTACAGCTCCGTTTTAATTTTACGTATTTTGTCTGTAAATGTACTGTATCAATCCAAACTTCAATGTTAAACTACACATATTAGTCCAATAACAAAGTGTGAGTGTTATCTTTAATAGAAAATGAAGAATCAGTCTAACCATAAACTTGAAGATGTCATATCATTTAATTGTGTTTATAAGTGAAGTAAAGTGTAGTAGTGACGTGTGACTGACAATGGCATGGCCACCACCAGGTATTTTAGTTTTGATTACTTAAAAAATAGTCGCTAGTTAGTCGAAATTAGTCACCACATATCAGAATTAGTGGGCCAGCTCTGCCCATTTCAAACCCCAAAGTTAAGGCATCTGGCAAAAATCTGTTTTCTCCCAAAGAAGAATGGTCATTTCTGACCCAGAGCCGGTCGAACTCTGTCGAGTTGAGACCTGTCGCAGTTTTTTAACCGACTTCTTCAAAAAGGAGAAGGTTCTATGTTCGGCTGTATGTATCTTTTTTTTATGTTAGTATGTTGACCGATTAGGGAAGATGCAGATTTAATATTTTTCAATATTTTGTGACTATAAATACTATAATGTAAGAAAAGCATAAGAGAAGGCCAGTGCAACGTTTTTATTCCAGTTAGTAATTTAGTATTGATTTTTAACAATAATTATAAATTTAAAGTAACGTGAAACGGAACGTGTTTTAATACACCAATCAGCGTCTGGTGACGTCACTTGTGTTAGTTTATAGTCCAAGATCCCAGGGCTCCCAGACGTTTTTATTTCGCAGTATCAAAATATTGGAATAGAGTAACGCCAGTGTAATTTAAACGTACCTACGCATAATAAATATCTGCTAGCTCCATCCAATGGACAACTTTTTTTTAGTGATGTATGTAGGTATGACATATTTCAAAAGTCGTCATATTTCAAAAGTAGTTTTCTATTTATACTTAGTAAAATACACTATGTCAAAAAGATACTTGTGAATAGGATCTCAGTTATCAGTGGAGATAGCGATCAGATCTTACACTATTACAATGACTAATTAGTATTTAAATTTTTACTAAATTACTAATTATTTAAGAATATGTATTTTGTAAAAATCGTGAAAATGATCTAGTCGTTTTATAGCTCAAAATCAAAGTCAAAGTCAAAGTCAAAAACGTTTTATTTCAATTAGGCCATTAAACGGCACTTTTGAACGTCATCATTACATTTAAAATAACATAGTGACTCTACTGTCCATTCGGAAGAGTAGATTCTTATGGAGAAGAACGGACAAGAAACTCCATAGTTACTCTTTTCAAATCAATGTTTTACATGTGCTGTGGTATACAAAACTTCTGTTAATATATGTGAGGACCATGAACCTAGAGTATGCAGAGGTAGACTTATTATATTTTTAAATAAGTACATGGTACTCACATTTCTACATAAGTACATGGTACTCACATATTTACAAATATTGGAACCATTAATTAGCAGAGTGAGTGAACAGAAAAATAAAAACCCAAAAATGAAACAGTAGGTACAAAAGTAAATACATGAATCAACCAGTTTGATCTTGTCTCCACCATTGATTGTCCTATGGAGCAGGACCAGCATGTTTCCAAGCATTCTTATCCTGAATGTAATCTTCTAATTTGTAATATGCTTGTTTAAAAAGTGTGCTTTTAATGTAGGTTTTAATTGTGTGTACTTTAGCTAATCTATAAAATGGTTGATCTAATTTATTTTTATTGCTAGTATTAATATTATGTCTATCACTAACTTTACTAAAAACGATTTTTCCGTACATACATATTATTTTCATATATGAATTGGCAAAGGACTGTCATAATATTAATCTTTTAAAAAAGTTCCCTTAGAGAATCGCGACGACGCAGATTATAAAGGGCTCTGACAGCTCTCTTTTGTAAAATAAATATGGATTCAATGTCAGCAGCTCGACCCCACAGCAAAATACCGTACGACATAATGCTGTGGAAGTAGCTAAAATAGACCAAACGTGCGGTTTCTACGTCTGTTAGCTGTCTTATCTTCCTAACAGCATAAGCGGCTGAGCTTAAACGCCTCGCTAGAGATGTTATATGAGGTCCCGATTGTAATTTCTCGTCTAAAGTGATTCCCAGGAAAACCGTGTGATTAATAAACTCCAGTTTTTCTTCATTCAATATGATGTCACATTCGCTACTTCTAACATTTGGTAAAGTAAATCTAATACATTTGGTTTTTTTCATTTAATACCAAGTTGTTTGCCGTAAACCAATTTTGGACCTGAAGAATAGAGTTATTGACGACGTCAAAATTTTGTGACCGTCGCTCTATTTGAAATATCAATGATGTGTCATCCGCGAATAACACCATCTTTGGGTGATTTTGAAATAATTGGGGCAAATCATTTATGTAAACTAGAAAAAGGAATGGACCCAATATTGAGCCTTGCGGAACGCCCATTGTCATTTCAGACTTTAGTGAGTTTACACCGTTTACCTGAACTTTAACACATTTTTCCCAGGCGGTAAAGATATTCTTTATGAGGGTAACACCGGCGTCAGTTGTACAACGCCCTTTGGTGAAACCGTATTGTTGTTCATGAAAGATGGAGTTTTTATTTAAGTGTAGTAACATCTGATCAAGCATTAACTTTTCAAACACCTTACTGAGGACTGGCAGAATTGACACAGGCCTATAATATTGGGTTCTTGACTATCACCCGATTTGAACAACGGAACTAGTTTACTGTGTTTCATAAGATCCGGAAATACTCCTCGGTCTACACTATTGTTAAATATGACAGCTAAGGGGCAATAGTTTCAATAACAGATCTACAGACTTTGACAGACTTTCCCCAAAGATCTTCTGTTGATTTAATTTTAAGATCTTTTAATTTAATTTTAAGATTTAATTTTAAGATCTTCTAATTTTAAAAGCTTTTATATGTTGAAACTTAAATTCGGATGGACATACCTTCACATTCTTTCTAAGTAAGGCAGCAGAGAGCGCGGGTGACGAATTGAGAGTTTCTGTATTTTTAAGAGGAATATTAGCAAAGAAATCTTAAATTCCTTAGCTACCTCTGCATCTGAGTTTATTGGGCCATGTACAGTATTTAGATTAAATTTAGTTTCACGTTGTTTCTTCCTACCTGTTTCATTATTGATTATTTTCCAGGTAGTTTTTATTTTGTCGTCGGCTGATTTTATTTTCAAAATCAAATCAAATCAAATCAAATCAAATCTTTATTTGTGAACATAAGTACAAAAAGATGTTATTTATACATTTTTTAGCTGATCTGTATGTTCGGCCAATAATCGGCATACAAATATAATATTAGTAAGCAGGTTATTTTTACTATCATAATGAATAAAGTCTAGGATAAAAGAAATGAAGCAATTGAAAAATGTCATGAGCCGCATAAAATAAAGTAATTGAATTATATTATTACCAATATGCAAAGCTTTTGCTGTTTTACATACAATTTTATATGTTTTTGAATACTTCGAAACATACTTCTGAAAGCTTGCATTATTCATATATTGCTTTTGGCCATAAAGTTCATATAGTTTTTCCCTGCTTATGCAAATACCTGGAGTGGCTATCTTCTGATGATGATACTTACAAACTGGCGGTCGCGTCAACTCAAACTAGCAGATAAGCGAATGTTCAAAGTACCTACATATTCTACTACACTATTCTATTCCACACATTTTGTTACTGAGAAAATAAGTAAGTTCTGGAAGCACTGGGATCTTGGTCTATGATTTGAATTATGACAGTTCTTGACCAGTGACAGACATGAGTGACGTTATCGCCCGTTTTTGGCGCGAAAATTTAAACTGTCTGTTTAAAAACGCAATTTTAGCAATAAATTAAAGGGTTTTCATTAATGTGGCGGTCTATTCTAGACGGAGTTCTTTAAAATGAAAGCAAAAGTAGAAATATCGCATATTCCCTATTCTGGACCGATTTAAAAAAAAATATTTTATTCGAAAGCCTATACTCTTGACGTGGTCCCATTGTCACCATGTCAGAATCTGATGATGGAATCCCATGAAAATCGAGGGAAACCCTCAAATTTTGTAAGCACATACACTGTTTTTCATAAACTTTCTAACGCAATTCAGATATTTGTCCCTGGTAATCATCATCTCATGTTGCTGAGCTGATGATGAAAGGTATAAGTCAGGATCTGATGATGGGATCCCATGAAAAATGTTTATTCAGCCCTTTTTCCCCCGGACCTCTGAGGCGTTCAGGCGTGTTGTAGCCCGAGCGCAATCGCTGCTATCCTCCACAGGCGCAACACATCAGTGAGTGCTTCATATAGTTACTGTCACTGTGTGAAATAACGCTACGAGTGCTCAAACAGTCTCAAGCCGCCACACATAGATAAATCAATTCGACTACACAAACACAGCACTATAATTTCTTGCTTGTGTTCCTAGAGGTCAAGTTAGACTGGCAGGCAATATAATTGTACTAATTTCTCGATACGTGACCAGTTGGCTGACCCCTAACGCAGTCACCGTTGCCAAGCTCCTACGAACTTCGTGCGCCCTGGTACCTGAGCCTGCTTTAGAACCATGCCTATCAACCGATCACCGCCACAAGTGACGTCACACACTACGTCGTCCACGCCGCTCTTCATGAATCCGCTGCACCTTAGTGTATCTGAACCTAACATTAGGGAACTCGAAGTGGCGGCGAATGTTGACAGTGATTTACCTAGTATAACCCACCGTACTAAGCGCAGATGCGTTGAGGCCCTTTCTGAAGATGAGAACAATAATTTATGACTGAAATGAGATCATTGTTCAATGATTTGAAAGAGGAGCAAAACAGCAAAATTGAGAAGATCTATGTTTCAATACAGGAAATAAAATTACAAAACGCCAAGATACAACAGACTGTTAACTCATTGTCAGAATTTTACGATAATTTAAAGTTCAAGATTGACGATCTGACACTTATAACTTTTGAATCGACACTTGTTGGCTTTATGATTTTTATAACCGCACACACTGCACTTTTCGCCATTGGTGATGCTGAATACCGGCGCGCCGCCTGCACCGGCCGCCGCTGCTGGTGCGGCGCGGGTGCCGCCCGGCGAAGCCGCTGCCGCCGCCTCGCGCGCGCACCGCACGCTCTCCGCCAGCTCCTCCGTGCCGCTGAGGGTCCTTCAGGCATTGTGCGAAAAGCTTGTCCTTCTCGTGGCCCACACCCATACCCATAACGAACCTATCCAGTACGGCCTCCTCGAGACTTTTAAAGCTGCAGTGTGCTGCCAATCCTTTGACTCTGGCCGCCCACATTGAGTGACTTTCACCTGGCCTTTGTACAGCTGAATAAAAATGGAACCTCTCCGCAAACCCGCACTTTTTAGGAGTAAAATGTTCATCTAATATTTTGATGAGATCGTCGAATTCCACTTCTTCCAATTGCTTTGGTAATACCAGGTAACTAGCTAAATTGTACGTCGCTTCCGAAAACGCGCTGAGCAATATTGCTCTTCGCTTGACCTTGCTCTTGTCCTTAACGTCATCCACGTCATTTGCGATGAACCACTGGTTCAAACGAGATTTATAACTATTCCACTCTTGTGTTGAGTGGACGAAACCCGAAAAAAGTCCGAAAGATACGGCTGCAGACATTATTCGCGAAAGTTCGTTGTCGCCACTTGTTATAATCGCTAGGGAGATGTGAGGACGGGGCGAACGTACTAATAACACGGTAGCTAGTTGCACACTGTCTTTATTCAAACGTTCAACGCGCGCCGGCGCAGCGGCGCGTATAGCTAACTACTTGTACATATATAACACTATACTCGATACGGAACCCAAAAATAACGTAGCATATACAAGGTCCTTGGAGGAGAAAAATGAAAAAATGGAAAAAAAAAAACAAGATCAACCTGTGTAGAAATTAGAAACATCCCTGTGGTTAAGTCTGAGACCAAAGAAAAAAAACAGTGTTGTTATGGTGGGTGCTATTTTAAAAGCCCCAATACAACCACACGACATAAACAATGTCTACCGAGTAGGACCGACTGATTCTAGTAACAGGACGATTATTGTTAATTTTACCACCAATTTCAAAAAAGAAAATTTTCTACGACAATATAAGAGTTATCATAAAGGCAAGGAAAACACTAAAAAACTATCTACTGAGCACCTGAAAATAAATGAAACACTAAAACCAGTCTTTGTCTCGGAAAACCTTACGGCGAAACTGAAAAGACTCTTGTTTCTTGCTAAGGACTTTGCCAGCAGCAATAATTATTTCGTTTTTGCCGGGTTACTAATGGCAAGATTTTTCTGCGTGAAAAAGAGGGAGCCCCTCATATCTTAATTAAAACGGAATCCGACATACCTAAAGCCAATCCCGCGAAGTGACTATCTAACTGCGCTACTATTTCTTGTCAATATTTCTGCAATTTTCATTTAGCTTAAGATTATATTAAATTCTTGTTACCCCTAAGAAACGTAAATTTACTACTGTTACTTTTACTTTGTACCACACACACAGAGTCACTCACACAAAAAAATACACAAATGTACCCTAATGGAAGGAATAACAAAACCACAAAAAAATGCCGAGCCCTACCATTATGCATCGTTAGCCAAAAAATAAAATTTTTTGTATTCAAATGTCACTTAAACATGAAGATCCTGTTAACTCTTTTAAATCATGGATAGTGAAACACTTTATTTAACAGAAGATCTCGAGCGATTTCTCCGGTCGGAGAAACCTGCTACCACTCTGGTTATTGATTCCTTTATAACTGACCACGCTCCCGTTGTTGTATTTTGCAAACTTCACAATCGAATTCCTAAAGCCCCTGTAACATTTCGCCGCGTTGATATCGTTGCCTGTGTAGCTGAACTCCAAATGACCGATTTTACATCAATAAGTACTTGCTACGATGCAAATGATGCAGCCACTGAATTAGTTAACAAGATCTCCAATGTGGTTAACAACAACACTTCTACAACAGCGACGCCTAGCAGGAAACGAATAATAAAGCCCTGGATAATCCCTGGTCTTCTTAGATGCATCCGTAACCGCGACAAAATGTTTCGTAAAACTAAGAGAGATCCTGATAATAATATCCTAATAGAAAGTTACACGCGATATAAACGTTTTTGCAATAATTTACTAAAAAAACTGAAAAGATTATACGAACGCGAAGAATTTAAAAAAAATTGTAAAAATCCTAAGGCTACTTGGAATCTTATCAAAAAAAATTCTAACCTACAGACAAGCAAATCATGTGCTAGTGAACTGCTAACGATTACTTCTGATCCATCCGCCTCGCTGAATACTGTTAACAATCACTTTGCTAGCATAGGAATAACTCTCGCATCCAAAATTACACCACGAAACGATCAGCCTTCCAGTTCTGTAGAGCCCGATGTAATTAGTTCTGACCCTACCTCAATGGCCATTTTTAGTACGGACAATGCCGAAATAGAAAGAACAATACTCGGTCTTAAACTAAATAGTGCCGTGGGCTGGGACGGTATATCTACCGCCCTGATTAAGGCTGCCAGACACGTCCTTGTTCCAATTATCTGTCATGTTTTTAATCGCTCCTTGTTGACAGGAGTTTTTCCTACGGTTTTTAAAAGAGCACCCTATTCACAAGAGTGGGGACAGAAGCAGTGTCAACAATTATAGACCGATTTCTGTGCTTACAACCTTATCTAAAATTCTGGAAAAATCATTAATCTTAGGCTCCTTAACTATCTTAACTCAAAAAATATTCTGGCGGACAATCAATTTGGATTTCGATCGGGTAAAAACACAGAGGATGCGGTTCTCAAATTGACTGGTACTGTGGCTAAAAACTTAAATAGTAAATCCAAAACGATTGCTATTTTCCTAGATCTTCCTAAAGCTTTTGACACTGTTTCTGTTCCCCTCTTGTTGAGTAAACTTCAAAAAATCGGCATTAGAGGATTATCGCAGGATATCTTTAGAAGTTACCTTAGTGATCGTTCTCAGGTTGTAAAAATAGGAAACCATTTGAGCAGTGAAGAGAGTATGAGCTATGGCGTCCCATAAGGTAGTGTTCTTGGACCCACCTTATTCTTAATTTACATCAATGAGCTCTGCAAACTCAAAATACCAAATTCGAATCTTATAGTCTACGCAGACGATACGGCTATAATCGTTCAAGGAAGAGACTGGCTTGAAACCCGTTCCCATGCAGAAGTTGCGTTGCGAATGGTTTCTGACTGGCTATCAAATAATTTGCTCACCCTGAACATGGAAAAAACTAAATTTTATCACATTTGAAAGAAAGAAAGAAAACTAATTTATTTGGCACACACGGAATCACACAATGTTTGTAACAACAAAAGGAAATGAAAATTTATTATAAAAATAAAAACATCGTGTGCCCCGCGGCTGCGACAAATAAGTCCAGTTCAGCAAAATGCCAGACAACTAGGCGCTGCCTGACGCTGGTTTTCAACTGCACCTTAAGTTGAAGTGTACGGATGTAAACCAGTTTTGTAGGGTATTAAATAGTGTACAGATTAATATAGATATAATATGCTAAAGTGCAGTTAACGATACATAAATATAATTTAGTGTCCAGTGATAAATAATACACAAAAAAAAAAACAAAGGATAGAAAACAATTGAAACAAGAAGCAAATAATTCTGGAAATTAACAGAAATAAAGAAAGAAGGTGGGCGTCATTTTTCAATTATAATAAATATCCAACCCAGACACAAACCGAATCCTTTCAGCTGAGAATTGGCCTGACATCATATTAATGATAGGTTCAAGTGTATTATGTCTAGTTTCCGTTGCGCGTCTAGTAATATTGCCGTAAGCGTCTTCTAAAGGCACCGATTGTGTTTAGTGCTCTAATAGGCGGCGGTAGATTATTCCATATTTTGGATGCTGCGTAACGGAAACTGTCCCTGAATGCTGCTGTACTGTGGGGATGCGATGAAAGTTGCTGCGAACATTGCCTTCTCTCACATTCTCGTCTGCTTGCTATCCAGTTCAGCTTGCTGTAGAGGTAGTCTGGCTTTTGAAATTTTACGACACCGAACAACAGACAGGCCAAGTGTAGTTTACGTCTCGATTTCATTTTAAGAGAGAAGTGTTTGTTCAGGAAAGGCGTTACGTGGCTTCTGGGAGGAATCTTGTAGCAAAACCGAGCACAGGCGTTTTGAACCCTCTGAATGAGCTGGTCTGTACGAGCCAGTAGGCGCGGGCCGTACACTGTGTCTGCATAGTTTAGCCAAGACAAAACCAGACTTTCTACAAGCTGTTCCCGAAGGGATTCAGATAAATACTTCCTCATTTTATACAGAACTTTTAGGCGATAGAAGCAGTTTCGCACTGAGTCTGCGATATGCTTTTCGAAGCGAAGGTCCTTGTCCATAATAAGGCCAAGGTTTCGCGCTTCATACACTCGGTTAATTGGTTTGCCCATGAGTTCGACCACGAAATTTGCGGGTAGTTTAGCTAACTGCTGTCTTGTGCCAAGAACCATGAATTTGGTTTTGTTAGGGTTCAGTGACAGACAATTATCTTCGGACCAGGCGGCGATTCTGCAAAGGTCCTCATTGAGGTCTTTTATAGCACTATCGTACTCTTCTGGATAAAATGATATATAAAGTTGAACGTCATCGGCGTATATGTAGTACCTGCATTTCTGAAGGCATTTTATTATATCGGCGCAGTACAATATAAAAAGAATCGGTCCTAATATAGAGCCTTGCGGGACTCCTCTCTCTATACAACTAAGTGCTGATCTAAGTGTGGTGCCATCCCCCAAACGTAAATCTACAAGTTGCTTCCTATCACTTAGGTAGCTCTGGAACCATCGAGCAGCATCAGGGTCGAAACCGTAATAAGTTAACTTGGTTTTTTTTTTTTTCTTTTTACTATTGATAGGCACGACCACTATCTCACCTGTATATACTATATACCTGGTAAGCGAAGATGTGGTCGAAGATGGAGCACGCTTGCCTAGAAATAACCTATTCACTCTTGATTTAAAGACTCCCAGGTTGTAGCTATCAGGAAACACAGACTCCGGCAGGGAATTACACTCCTTAGCTGTACGCACTATGAATGTGTTCCCAAAACGTTTTGTGCGTATGGGTGGGATGTCCACCATGTACCGGTGGCGCATCGCCGTTCGTCTTGTAGTCCGATGATGGAAAGGGCTTGGCGGAATTAAATTATGTAATTCCGTCGCACATTCCCCAAAATGCAACCGGTAAAAAACCGACAGGCTAGCAACTCGTCGTCGATGTTCAAGACTTTGGAGCTTCGACGCGACGAGCCTCTCATTGCCGATGATCCTCTTGGTTCGTTTCTCAATTGACTCAAGGGCATCAAGCTGGTATCTGGCAGACCCATCCCAAAGATGAGAGCAGTATTCCATACACAATCGAACTTGCGCTTGATAGAGTTTGAGCAGCTGTTCCGGCGTGAAGTACCGTCTCACCTTAGCCAGAATCCCCAACTTCTTTGCAGCCACTTGAGCTTTTGCCTCTATGTAAGGGCCAAAATTGAGAGTAGATGTTAATGTAACCCCAAGAAGCTCAAGATGGTCGGTTATCGGCACGGTTTCACCGCGGAAAGATGGAGCTGGGCGGAATTGGCTCCTTTTGGCGGAAAATAGACATGCTTGGGTCTTAGCAGCATTAAACTTGACCAGATTGGCATCGCCCCAACCAGAGACCGCCTGTAGGGACACGTTCAAGCGCTCAACCATTGCCTCCCGGAGAGACCGGATCTGCGACCCACCAGCTCGTGCGTCGGACACGTATCTTTCAGCAACAGTGCTGTCGTCTGCATACCTAAAGGTACCGGGTTTAAGCAGATCATTAATATGCAGCAAGAACAGTGTTGCCGAAAGCACCGACCCCTGAGGAACCCCGGCATTAATATCCAGCAGTCCAGACGAGCAGCCATCTATGACCACTCGGATAGACCGATCCCTCAGGAAATCTGCGATCCAATCACACAAACCGGCGGGCAGACCGAAGGAAGGAAGCTTACTAATAAGGCCATCGTGCCAGACCCTGTCGAAGGCCTTCGAGATGTCAAGGGAGACCGCCAGTGCCTTCCCGTGCTTCTCTATGGCCTCACTCCAGATGTGAATGGCATACGCTAGAAGATCCCCAGTTGACCGATTTCGGCGAAACCCGTATTGCCGGTCACTAAGGATATCATTCGCTTCTAGGTACGCCAGGAGCTTATGATTCAGCACGCGTTCCATAGTCTTACAGAGTATGGACGTTACCGAGATGGGTCTATAATTCGACGGGTCAGCTCGACTACCCTTCTTGGGCACGGGCTGCACGTTAGCTTGCTTCCAAGCCTTCGGCACTTTTCCAGTCTCAAACCAAAGGCGAAATAGGCGTGTCAAGATCGGAGACAACTCAGGCGCACAAGTCTTCAGAACAATTGCCGGTATCCCGTCGGGACCACTAGCCTTGTTCACGTCTAGGTTACGCAGTACCCTACGGACGTCCTTCTGATGAATGCGAATGTTCGACATACTCGACTCGCATTCACCAGGAGAGGCGGAGGGCGTCGCGCCACCAGGATCCAGACGTGAAGATTCCGCAAACAAAGAAGCAAACAAGTTCGCTTTCTCCTCAGCGGAGTGGGCCAGCGTTCCGTCGGGTCTCAGCAGTGGTGGTAGTGAGGGGCGGCAGAAGTTCGATTCGACCGACTTAGCCAGGGACCAAAAAGCCTTACTACCTGCTGGGTATGAAGCAAGTTTGTACCCTATTCGGCTAATGTGGTCAAACCGAGCCCTCTGCAACACCTTCTTGCAGGACTTAGCAGCCCTGTTGAAGGCTCTCTTCTTCTGACTCACGTCATTTGCTTTGCGCGTACGAGTGTCGACCCATGCTAGGTACGCCGCGTGCTTAAGCGCATCGGCGCGATTGCACTCGGCACCAAACCAAGGACGAGCTTCGCAGATATTGCTATGTTAGAGAACGGAATGTAGTACTCCATTTCCCTCCGCAACACATCAGTCACGGCGTCCGCGCACGACGCAGCATCAGTGGAAGAAAATCAAGTAGGCTGCCAAGGGTAACATGCGAAGAAAGATCGCATGCCATCCCAATCTGCTGACTTGTATCGCCATACCCGCCGGGTGCCTCTTGGGCTAGGATCGGGCGGAGAGTAGACAGACACAGACTTCACCAGACAGTGGTCGGAACTACCCAGTGGTGATGAAATCGACACCGAATAGCGGTCTGGATCTGTTGTCAGCAGAAGGTCCAAGCAATTGGCAGTGTGCGAATCAACATCCGGCACCCTCGTTGCCCCCTGGACCAGCTGGGTAAGATTTAACGCAAGCGCTAGCTTTCGCGTCTCTCGTCCAGCATGGTCTGTGCACTGGTATGGGAAGAGCCACTCCTGATGGTGGGCATTGAAGTCCCCCAGTAACACCAATAGGGCAAAAGGGTACCGCTGCTGAGCCGTATCCGCCGCCTCACTCAGGTGCTGTGTAAGCCCAGTTGTCTCCAAATCACCGCTGTGCGAACGGTAAACGCATGCGTAGACAATTTTGTCTAGACCTGTGTCCACCATAGCCCACAGCGTTGAGAACCTGGAGTCTTCAAGGTAGCGGAGACGCCGATAGCAGATGTCGTCCCGGGCGTACATGCATACGCCCGCGCGGGGTCTAAAGTGGTGCTCCAGGGTAAACCCAGGGTAAGACAGGTATGACACGTCCGACGGACATCCGATCTGCGTCTCCGACAGGAACAAGAGCGCTGGTTTCTCGGTCTCAAGATGGTGATGGACTGCGGCGACATTTGAGTGCAGACCTCGTATATTAGAGAGGTGCACTTTATGCGAAAGGACGTGCTGCCGCTGTACAGCTTTTCTATTTTTATTCCTGTTCATTAATAAACTTGAGTGATGGAGGTTGAGGAGAAGGATGTGAAATGAGGTTCCAAGCTGCTAACTTTCAGGCACGCCCTGACAGGACGACATCTTTGGGGGACTAGTCTGGAGACTGCGGGGACGCCCGAGCCCCCCCGGGAATGTCCATCGGGCCCTTTCATCTGATTGCCAACCAGTACGATGGTGCATTCCGGGATTTTTCGTCAGATGGCGGGGCAGCCTTTCATGTGTGGCTAGCACACTACTTGGGCCCCCAACTATCTGCGGTCGGCCAGCGGTGCACCGTGCCTCGGATCCCGCTACCCTCCAAGACTAGTCTCCCGATACGCCCATGCCAGGGCTAGCCTGGCTGGTCTGCCTGCATTGGAACAACTATTTCGACCCAACTCCTCTGAATTGGCTACACTGAGCATCGTACCGGAACACAGCTAAGCCGCTTGGCGGTACGTCTTTGCCCAGTGGGTGGTCACAAGCCATCGGCCGAAGCCTACCACCAGTTAGAAAATAGATATATTGGATAGTCGTAATGGTATATTTATTGCGTCAAATGCCCGGGAAAAATCGAGTAAAACCAGCAATGTACACATCCCCTTATCCTGGGCTGATAGCACATTATCAGTTACATCCAGTAAAGCAGTAGAGGTACTTCGTTGCTTTCTGAAACCTGATTGTAAGTCTGGTAATATACTATTTTGATCCAAGAAAAGTGTCAACTGGTGGCTAACGACCTTTTCCAGTACCTTCGCAAAACATGGCAAGATGCTAATGGGCCGCAGGTTTTTCAAGCTAGTCGGATTAGAATTTTTTGGTAAAGGTCTAACGGAGGCAATCTTCCATTGCTCGGGGAATGTAGACGTTAATATGGAGCGGTTTATAATTTCTGTAATAACATGTAGCGTGTGCGGCAGAGTCATAGCAATCATGTTCAGGGTAATGTTGTCGTAGCTTAAAAGTAATGCTGAACATTACTTTTAAGGTTGTTGAGAATGCGCGAGATGTCAGCCTGCTCCACTGGAACGATAGTAAAAGTGGCATCACCATGCCTATGATTGTTGTAGTAATTAATAAGTTCTAAGCTTGCCACGGCGTTACCAGGGACAGTCAAAAAGCTGTTATTAATTAAGTCAGGATCTGCAAAATGCGACGGAAGGTCTTGTCTTGACTTAGTGGTCATCAAAGTGGATTTAAGGTTTTTCCATAATAGTCTTGGGTTTTTAATATTTGCTCCACGTATAGCTTCTCAACCGGCTTCACCCTTTGCTTTGACTATCCACAATTGCCTATCCGCTATGAATAATAACTGCTGTTGCAAATCTATCTTGCGAACTAATAGTATAAAATACTTAGGCGTAAAAATTGATAGCACCTTGTCCTGGAACGAGCACATCGGGTCATTGGTTGCACGAGTTAGAAAATTAATATTTGTGTTTAAAAAACTAAGATCGTCGGCGGATCTTCCTACCCTTAAATCAGTCTACTATGCTCTGGCAAACTCAATCCTAACCTATTGTATAACCGTATGGGGTAGCTCCGGAAAGTGCTTAATGCTTCGTTTAGAAAGGGCACAGCGAGCGGTTCTGAAAGTCATGTCACACAAACCAGTCCGTTTTTCGACCGATGAACTGTATGCTCTGTTGCAAATACCTAGGGTAAGACAAAGTTTTTTTTGAACTCAATCATACGGAAATACTCAGAGCTTAGTTTCGATCGGTGTTTTGACGGCCAAAGTAGGCAGAAACGTAGACCTGTTAAAGTCTGCCCAGTAGTATTAGCTTGCATCTTGATAGTTAGACGACAATACTACTTTATAAGTCCAATTTTGTATAACAAAATAAATGATGTTTTTAATATTTACCCCCTTACTTTACGTGAGTGTAAATCAATTACACATAAGTGGCTCGGTTCCCTGACTTATGAAGAGATTGAAGATCTTGTGAAAATATAAAAAAAAATGTTCCATTCATTCCC
The DNA here is from genome assembly GCA_950371165.1 of Lacanobia oleracea. Lineage (NCBI taxonomy): Eukaryota > Metazoa > Arthropoda > Insecta > Lepidoptera > Noctuidae > Lacanobia > Lacanobia oleracea. Next base: position 29,260,847 of record OX493389.1, read on the forward strand.
ACTGCCTTCCAAATTACATAAACTGACTAACTCTAGTGCATACACACACATACACTACACTTACATTCACGCTAACACACACACACTCACATGCATAAATAATATATTATTAGTGCTTAAGATTTTATTACTTTTTAATTTTTGTTCTCTTAAATATTTTATATTTATTTTTTGTTTATATCTTTGAATGCCTGGAACGCTGTGGTCTCCCTCTTGGAGGGGGGCGCTAATGACCGCGACACAGTATTCCTATACTAATGCGGTTGTTAACGAACACAATCTTTTGTAAAATTGTTTCTTGTTCTAATAAAAATATTTGTAAAAAATATTATATTTGTATTTGTATTTTCGCCAATTGTGAAGTATTTTTTGTCATCTAAAGTAAAGCTTGTTTTTTTTCCGATTTCAATGTTTAACGCATACATATATGACCTTGAATATGTCTTCAGACGAAGTTTCGAAAAGTTATTTTACACACTTTCTTGCAAGTATGTCCTGTTTGTACTCATTTAAATCCTTCTGATGAACACAATTGCTGTTAAGAATAAAGATCTGATGATGGAAACCATAAAATCCTATACCCATTGTATTTGGACTCGTATGGACTGTACGGGGCGGTACTATCCATAGTAGCGGGTAACATCAATCTGATGATGGAAGCCATTAAAGTGTGTAACGGCTCTCTTAATTGACTATCCCTATACCCATCATATTTGGGCTCATTTGAATTTTTCTGATGATCTAGTGCTTCCATCGTGATAGAAACCTGCCTTAGTTGAATACTCTTATGCCCGTCATGTTTGGGCTCATATGAAGCGTATAGGGCGGTTCATTGTAGCTGATGACAACGATTTTTATTAATTAATTCGTTTCTCCTTTTGATGAGGTTTTTAGTCCTGTCTGAAATAATGTAGTGTCGTTTTGCATTTGAGTTGTTATTACGTATAGACTTTAAACTTTTATCAATGGATTGCTTAATTTTCTCAAAGAACATCTCTACATCATCATTTTCTTCAAATATTATGTTTGAAATATTCAACTTTGACGCTTCAATGTATCTCTCGCTCGTCTATGGTTTTTAGTAAGAATTTGTTATTTTTTAATGTGGTTCTAGATTTTTTGTTGTTGGTTAACAATACAGTACTTGTCAACATGTCGGTGGTCGCTCGGGAACGATAGATTGCTTATGACTTCAAAGTTAGTAATTTTATTTTTAGGTTTAACAGTTTAATAGGCCATTGATAACGAATAAATTGTTTTTCTAAGTCTACATGTATTACGATTAAATTGAAAATCGAATAAAAAAGAAGAAACTTTTTCTGACAGTAATTTTATGAAACTACACACAGCTAAGCTAAGACGATAGTTGCATATTGAATTTGTATTGAACGATGTTGCAGACCTGATTGAGGACGGGTTCGAAGCACAGCCGGCGTGGTTCTTCGGGCTAGTGGCGGAGAGCTGCGCGGGGGGCGGCGGTAGCAGCGCGCTGTTGGGGCACGCGCTGTGCAGCCGCGCCTACTCGTCGTGGACGCGCCGCGCCTTCTACGTGGAGGACCTGTTCGTGCGGCCCAGCGGGCGCCGCCGCGGCGTGGGGCTGCGCCTGCTGCAAGAGCTGTGCCGGGTAACTCGAGCTGAATAGTGACTGCTGAATTCCTGTGCACTGCTGCGAGCGCGATTATGAAGGCGGAATTTTTGTCTTTTTTTTGTATATTTCCTCGTGTTTCAGATGGCGGTGGCCGAAGGCGTGCACCGCATAGACTGGCACGTGCTGGAGAATAACGCGCCCGCGCTCGGCTTCTACGCCCGCCTGGGCGCGCGCGACCTGCGCGTCACTGAGGGCCGCGCCGCCATGCGCCTGGACCGGCCGCACATCGAGCGCCTTGCGCAGGACCAGCCCTGAGCCGCACCGCCGCCGCGCCGCACGCTACAGACTCGTACCTGTCTGTCTCCGAACATTTGATATTATGATTTCAAAGAAAATATTGCTGTCGCGTAGTTGATGCCCTGTTGAGTCGCTTCGCGTGTGTCCGTTTAGTTTTATATTATCCCGTAAAGCATGTCAAACTGTTTGAAATGTTATTATTTATATCATTATTAAGTGGAAACTTTATTTATTATAGCCATATTTTGCATATGTTATTATTATATTTAAAATGTACCTGTTATTTTTTTTTACAATTATTGAAATCAATTTTGCACTTCAACCTATTTGTTTACTTACCTGCTTGTAGTGCAGCAAGAGGCCTCCTATCTTGCCTTTATTTATTTATTTATTTTATTTAACAATTTATGTACACACATTTAATAAGATAAGAAGAAAGAAACAGATAAATAGGTACAAAGGTGATGCTTATTGCCTTTGTGACTGAAGGAGGGTTAAGTTTCTTTTCATTTAATTTTATGGTGCCACGAAAGACAATCCACTGCCAATTGTCCACCACTGCCAGTTGATTCGCACACTGCCAATTGCTTGGACCTTTTGCTGACAACAGATCCAGACCGCTATTCGGTCTCGATTTCTTCACCACTGGGTAGTTCCGACCAGTGTCTGGTGAAGTCTGTATCCGTATACTCCCCGCCCAATCCTAGCCCAAGAGGCACACGGCGGGTATGGCAGTACAGGTCAGCAGATTGGGATGGCATGCGATGTTTCTTCGCATGTTATCCTTGGCAGCCTAGTTGCTTTTCTTCGACTGATGCTTCGTCGTGCGCAGACGCCGCCGTGACGGATGTGTTGCGGAGGGGAATGGAGTACTACATACCGTTCTCTGACATAACTATGTCTGGCGAAGCTCGTCCATGGTTTGATGCCGAGTGTAATCGCGCTGATGCGCTTAAGCACGCGGCTTACCTGGCATGGGTCGACGCTCGCACGCGCAAAGCAAATGACGTGACTCGAAAGAAGAGAGCCTTCAACAGGGCTGCCAAGTCCTGCAAGAAGGTGTTGCGGAGGGCACGGTTTGACCACATCAGCCGAATAGGGAACAAACTTGCTTCATACCCATCAGGTAGTAAGGCTTTTTGATCCCTGGCTAAGTCGGTCGAATCGAACTTCTGCCGCCCCTCACTACCACCACGGCTGAGACCTGACGGGACGCTTGCCCACTCCGCTGAGGAGGAAGCGAATTTGTTTGCTTCCTTGTTTGCGAAATCTTCGCGAACAATCCTGGTGGCGCGAGGCCCCCTGCTTCTCCTGGCGGATGCGAGTCGAGCATGTCGAACATTCGCATTCATCAGAAGGAAGTCCGTAGGGTACTGCGTAACCTAGACGTGAACAAGGCTAGTGGCCCCGACGGGATACCGGCAATTGTTCTAAAAACATGTGCGCCTGAGTTGTCTCCGATCTTGACACGCCTATTTCGCCTTTCGTTTGAGACTGGAAAAGTGCCGAAGGCTTGGAAGCAAGCTAACGTGCAACCCGTGCCCAAGAAGGGTAGTCGTGCTGACCCATCGAATTACAGACCCATCTCGGTAACGTCCATACTCTGTAAGACTATGGAACGCGTGCTGAATCATAAGCTCCTGGCGTACCTAGAAGCGAATGATATCCTTAGTGACCGACAATACGGGTTCCGCCGAAATCGGTCAACTGGGGATCTTCTAGCGTATGCCATTCACATCTGGAGTGAGGCCATAGAGAAGCACGGGGAGGCACTAGCGATCTCCCTTGACATCTCGAAGGCCTTCGACAGGGTCTGGCACGATGGCCATATAAGTATGCTTCCTTCCTTCGGTCTGCCGGCCGGTTTGTGTGATTGGATCGCAGATTTCCTGAGGGATCGTTCAATCCGAGTGGTCATAGATGGCTGCTCGTCTGGACTGCTGGATATTAATGCCGGGGTTCCTCAGGGGTCGGTGCTTTCGGCAACACTCTTCTTTCTGCATATTAATGATCTGCTTAAACCCGGTACCGGTATGCAGACGCCAGCACTGTTGCTGAGAGATACGTGTCCGACGCACGAGCTGGTGGGTTGCAGATCCGGTCTCTCCGGGAGGCTATGGTTGAGCGCTTGAATGTGTCCTTACAGGCTGTCTCTGAATGGGGAGATGCCAATATGGTCAAGTTCAATGCTGCTAAGACCCAAGCGTGTCTATTTTCCGCCAAAAGGAGCCAATTCCACCCAGCTCCATCTTTCCGAGGTGCAACAGTGCCGATAACCGACCAACTTGAACTTCTTGGGGTTACATTAACATCTACTCTCAATTTTGGCCCTTTCATAGAGGCAAAAGCTCAAGTGGCTGCAAGAAAGTTGGAGATCCTAGCAAGGGTTAGACGGTACTTCACGCCGGAACAGCTGCTCAAACTCTATCAAGCGCAAGTTCGATCGTGTACGGAATACTGCTCTCATCTTTGGGACGGATCTGCCAGATACCAGCTTGATGCCCTTGAGTCAATTGAGAAACGAGCCAAGAGGATCATTGGCAATGAGAGGCTCGTGGCGACGAAGCTCCAAAGTCTTGAGCATCGACGACGAGTTGCTAGCTTGCCGGTTTTTTACCGATTGCATTTTGGGGAATGTGCGACGGAATGGCATAATTTAATTCCGCCAAGCCCTTTCCATCATCGGACCACAAGACGAACGGCGATGCGCCACCGGTACATGGTGGACATCCCACCCACACGCACAAAACGTTTTGGGAACACATTCATAATGCGTACAGCTAAGGAGTGGAATTCCCTGCCGGAGTCTGTGTTTCCCGATAGCTACAACCTGGGAGTCTTTAAGTCAAGAGTGAATAGGTTACTTCTGGCAAGCGTGCTCCATCTTCGACCACATCATCGCTTACCATCAGGTGAGATGGTGGTCAAGCGCGTGCCTATTAATAGTAAAAAAAAAAAAACCGGCCAGTTGGACTGACGCGCCAAGGGTACGATGGGTTCGGGGGCCACTCGTCCCATTTCGAAACTGGGACCAGGGACCAATTCCACCTATTCTAATTCGATAATAGGCAACTGAGCCCACTTTAGTTTAGGTATTGGGACGATCGCACTACTAAATATTCTCTTGGGGTTTATTGTTCCCCAGAAAGTAATACTGGCTGTAGCAACGGAAAATAAAACGTAACTGAAGGTTAGTTGATCTCATCAGGTTCGTTTTATGTAAGTGATCATACAAATCATGACCAATAATCTGACCCATAATAAAGAGTTCCGTTCGTAACAAAAGTGGATATTTTAAAACAAAAGCCGTGATGAGTCATTAAAGTAGAAATTGAAGCTCATTAATTTCTCAATACAATGTCCTATAGGTGGGTACTAATTTCATTATCAATAACTGTAGGTAAACAATATAATTTTGCAACTGTTAGATAATTGACGGAAAACAGTATTAGTAACATTATTTATGTTTTTTATTTTCTCGGGTCCCTGGAGACGTGGTCCTTTGATCAGCGTACGAGGGGCCGAAGCCAACTCGCAGAGGCTCGTTAGGCATTTCAAATGGAATGGGACACCAACCGACGATTATTCAATTTTATAATTAGACAAATCACGCAAAAAAAAATTGAGTGAAAGTGTGCGTGTGTGTGTATGGAGGGACTGATATTTCCATATTATTTTAATTTTAATCTAAATCTATTGACATTAATCAATTGCTGATTTTTAACCCCCAACAAAAAATTTGTGCTGTTGAATAGAATAGAATAAAGAATATAGAGTAAAAAATATTTCTTCTACACAGACAACACAACAGCAACAAACACGGTAAAAAAGAGAACAAAAATATAAAATAAGGGTTACCCTTGTTTCATCGAAAATAAATTGACAAATTATCACTCCGCAAACCATTTTCTGCATTATTTCATTTACCAAATTATTACTCAGCAAATTTAACTCTTTAAAAATAATTGTAACTTAAACCTAATGTTTGGCAAGTCAACGTTTAAACAATAACTTGTTTACCAACTAGTTTTATCAATTTTAATGTAGTCATATTATAAAAGTGAAAACATATTTTACGCAAAACAAAATAAGTCAAACATTTAATATCGTCAATTTTCAATTTATCGTTTCTAGTTTTCATCTTTATGTCAGTTGTTGTTGTTGTTGTAGTTTTTGTGTCTTGTGCGAATTCCAAATAAATGTTATTCTTTCTTTCCTTTTTCTTTCTATAGTTGCACAAAATAGAAACGAAACTACAATGTATTTTGTTATAGTGCGTGCGGAACTAGTTGGCCGCGCCTTAGGTGGCGAAAGGGGTGAGGGGGCGAGTTGCCTATTGCTCGCAACGCACATGAGATTAGACAGTGATGACCAACCTCGAGATATCGTGAAAAATTATTGCACATGAATTATTGAAAATAATAAATAAAAAACAATTGAACTTTTAGAAGTTTATATTGTACCAATCTAATTATATTGTAATTAATAGTCAAATAAACCAAAAACAAATTAAGTATATGAAATTATTCTGACATAATTATCCTCTGTATCACTTGATTCTGAACTCTCTGAACTTGATTCAGAATCATCTTGTAAGTTTTATTATGATTTCGTCCATCATACTATCAAATCTCATATCATGATTCCAGTATCTTATTCGTTTTTTTTGTACGTGGTCATCGCATTTTTGTCCTTGTTCGGCAGAAAATTTGGAAAATAGCCTTGTTAGTAGGTATTGTAATTTTCTCGTCCAATGTAGCGCTAAAACTCGTTGATTACATTCTTCTCTCTCCATCATCTTCTCCACTAAGGTAGCAATAACTGGTTGTTCACTTTCTATAACTATGTCCTGCTCCATCGATTAATGATCACTTGAGTCACACAAACTCACATTATCACGTATTTCATCCATTTGAAATTAACATTTATATCATTAAGTGGGTAGACTTAGAAAACAAGCCGCGCGATAGTAATATCTCATATTATATATACTAGTCTATGAGTAATATTACGGTCCGACGTTCCAAACGCGTGCGTCTGACTCGGCTGCTCACGCGCAACTGTAGTTATAGAAGTTGTTTAGGTTTGTTTCGAGTTATTCCTTATACTATTTACGCTCCCGTTGTGCCGGGCTACCGACTGCGTCACTCGCCGCGGCCAGCAAGTGTGCGCTCGGGTCGTGGTGGGGGCGTGGGCCACTACCTGCGGCAAAGACTGAGCGCGCATGTCTGTGCGGTTCAATTTCAATTAAATTTTTCAATTTTCAAATATCTTTATTTGCCATAAAAATAAACAAAAATGCACTTACCCTAAGATACATTAAAAACAGAATAACAACGAACACTTTATGAGGCTAACAGATCGCCTTTCAAAGTTTGCAATAGTGCTTAGAACTGATCACAACATTAACTGAACACTCAACTTTATGGAAACAATGTTATTAATACAAATTATTTAGTGGACGTTATAATAGTGTTGTTTTCTTGTGGGTATGCTTTAAAAATAAAATAAAGTAAATACAAAGTTGTTAGCTGATCGCACGGTGTACCATAATAATAGTAGTAAACTTGCGACCAGCCATTGATCAGCGGACGGAGCCTCCCTGCCGCCCGCAGGCCGGTACCACAGCGTTCAAGGCAGGGGCGGCAGCGAGACTTGCAGGGGTCAAGCCACTGGTCGCGTGCACCTCAGTTGGTGGGAACAATAAATAGTGATGCGGTAGGCGGTAAGTGCCGTATCTATCGACATACGGTAATTTATCTAACGTTGATGAACATAGATTTGTGAAACCACTAGTTTGTTCATCTCCGCTTGTATCGTCAAGAGCCTCATGATCTGTTTTGGACGGTGTTAAATTCTTCCAGAAAATTACATACCCAAAGCACATTAACATCATGTCCAAAACGGAACAAAAAGACCAAAAGAGTTTCTTAACAATACTTGTGTAAGGAGGGGTTATAAGTATTAATTTTATTCCTATTAAAAAAATTGGATGATATTTTAATTATGTGATTAAGTAGCAGGGGGAGTTTAATTTGTTTATGCAATTTCTTAAGATTTGTTTATTTTGAATAACTTGCAGTAACTGATGGTTAGTAAGACATGTGCTACTCCAAACAGGACAGGCGTAGGTTATACATGGACGTACAAGTGTGGTGTAAATTCTTAGTTTAGTGCTGCTACTTAATTTAGATTTACGATTAAGTAAAGGTTTTAAGGCACCAAGTGCTTGGACACCCTTCACACGTAAGTGAGAAATATGTTTAGACCAATTTACGGCCAAAATTAATAATCAATCTAATCCAATATTTTTGGATTGAAGATCGAAAATATAATCCAGATTTGTAATAAAGTGTACCAAAAAGCTATCCACGGATTGAAAGCGCAATCTTAAAAACCAAGCTATCCTTGAGAGGACGGATCACAGATAATAGATTGACCTCTGTTCGGAAATGACAGTTTGAGCGTTTCAATAACCTATCCGTTGAATTTGACATTTGCTTGGATCGGTGTAAACAATCTCAATCCGTAATCTTAGAATTTCGTTAGATTTAAGATTTGTTTTACGGATTTGATTTATAAAAATGGCAGTGTCGATATTCTCCAGTGATAGTGACAGTGATATGGAGGTCCTGGCTGAGTTATCAGATTGGGATAGCACAGATAATGAAGCGGGTGAAGAGTTACGACGCCGACGCGTAAATTCAAGAAGGAGGATAAAAAGGGTGAACCATATGCAGAGTCTGGATGATGCTGATTTTACATTTAGGTTCAGGTTATCGAAATCTGCAGTAGATTTCTTGTTGACTGAAATTATGCCGGTCGTCCGTGTAACCTCATCAAGGTGAGTTCAAAAGTTAGCGATATAAAATGTCCAGTAAAGTTTAACAAATTTTGTATTATAGGGTAAAAATGATTGCAGAAACCATGGAGTGCCACCACTACATCAACTCTTGATGACATTAAGATTTTACGCATTAGGCACTATGCTGATTTCCGTAGCTGACTTTGTAGGAGTATCAAAGTCAACAGCAGGTCGAATAATACGGGATATTTCATCAGCAATCGCCTACTTTTATGATAAATATATTTTTATGCATAGTGGTGCCTCAGAAAAATTCTATGAGATGTCTGGATTTCCCCGGGTTCTAGGAGCAATAGATTGCACTCACATTTGCATACAATCACCATGTAGGTATGTAATTACTTTATGGAATATGTTTTTTCATGCAATTTTACATACTCATTATTTTAATGGACATAAAACTTCTTTCAGGTGTAACATTAGGTGAGGAATATAGAAACCGGAAGGGTTACTTTTCTATCAATGTGCAAGCTGTTTGTGATTCTGATTTGAGGCTCATGAATGTAGTTGCTCGCTGGCCGGGTTCTGCCCACGATGCAACTATTTTCAACAATTCTATTCTCAGAGGTAACATTTTCACTATATGGTTACTAACTACATAATAAGTAGGTAAAATATAATATTGAAACATGATTCTATATTTTTACAGCCCAATGTGATGCAGGACTGTTAAATGGCCACTGGCTACTTGGAGATAGTGCCTATCCAAACAGAAGTTATCTACTAACACCTCTATTAAATCCAAGGAGTGAAGCTGAGCACAAATACAATGAAGCGCACATTCACACTAGAAATACAATTGAAAGGTAATCCTACTATTACTATTAGTTTGTGAACATGTTTGTTTATTTGTTACTCAAACACTGAAAATTGTCTGAAAGGACTTCAATGATATTTGGCACACCCCATATCTTAGATTAACTATGACTTACATTTTTACAGAGTTAACATTATTTCCTGCTAATGCACTAAATCTACCCATTTAATTGCCTTGGTAATTATGATCTAATCAAATTGTATGTTTGTTTGCAGAACATTTGGGGTTTGGAAACGTAGATTCCCAGTTGTGGCACTCACACTGCGTGTTTCATTGCCAGTTGACCATGCTATAATTACAGCTACTGCAGTATTACATAATATATGCAGGAATAATAATATGGCAGAAGTTCCTCCTGAGGTTGACTTGGAAATAACACATACAAGTGATAACAATAATAACCAAAATACAGATGACCATAATATCCAAACTAGATCAGATCTTATTATCAATTATTTTACTTAAGTAAATAAAACATTATATAACAATTCAGTTTTATTATTTTTTCTTAACAAACTAAAAAATTAAATAGCACTATTACATTTGCATACTAATGAGAAACTTTCTTTAAATGCAAAATAGGCACAATGTAATTTTGTTTTGTTTTAAGATTTGTTTGACAACTGCTCTAACTCTAATTTCAGTTTTTCGTTTTCTAATTTCAAATTTTCATTTTGCAATAAAATGTTTTGTAATTTTGCATCTAAACAAAGTTTCTTTGCTATGTAGTATTCAGTTAGAGCAATATTCCGGGATGCCTTGCCATCGTCTGCAGTTCTAGATTTCTTCTTCCCTGGAAAAGAAATAAGTATTATTTATGCTAATTTTCAGAAATATGTTCAGCTCTCCACATACCAGTTCACTTGTTAGTTGGTTTTTATAAAGATGTGTAGATTGCCATCAACACTAAATAAAAGTATTATGTAAGAACTTCTGTCTACTGTAAGCTTTTCCTGTTAGTTTGCAGAACAACAACTGTAGCTGCTATTTCGAGGCAACACAATGTTTTCTGAAATAAGGTATTTAAATCCTAAATTCATTAAAATCTATTCAGCTCTTAGGAGCTAAGTACACCTAGGTTGACTGGTGAGAATGCTTAAGGCATTATGTCGCCTTTGTACCTTTAATTGCATAAAGATTAAATAAATAAATAAATAAGTAGCAATAAAAATCCTAAAAATAATATAATATAATAACCTTTACCGTTTCATATACTAACTTTATGAAATGGTGAAGGTTATGTTGTAATTTCAACGGCTTATAATAATTATTAATCAATAACCATTACCTGTTCTTGGTGTACTTAATATAAGCCTCTTGGGTGTAGCTAGACTCATAACTGGACCATTACTTCCTGTTAGCGCACATCCAGACACTTCATTTAAGTCTAAAGACACTGGGACTGAAGTGCTAGCATCAGTGTCATTAGACACTGGTATTGCGGTACTCATACCTGTGTCTATCGACACCGGTACAGATAGTGAGTTTTCTAACCCTTTTTTATAATTTATTGGTAAAACCTCAGCCTGTCCCCCAATAAACCCATCACCACTACCATCACCATCACCACCAAAATAAATATCTGGCTCCTTATCACCACCAAATGGCACAATGAAACCAGTGGCTGTACTTCCAAGTAGATCTGCCACTCTGTCCAGTACATCATCAGGGGGTATGTAATCTGGTGCGCCACCACCAGTCTGTAAGAATAGTTTTTTTTATTTAAATATCAATCGCTGTATTATTTAACTTTGAAAAAAGTAACTTAGGACTTACTTGGATCCGGTTCATTCGTATTTTAGTACTGCGTTTACGAGCGTTCTTTTTTAAATTCTCCCATTTCAAACGTAGCTGCTGTGGTGTCCGGCGATGAACCATGGCAGTGGCATTAAACCGATTCGTTAGTCGAAGCCATTCTTCTGTCTTCATTTTATTGTTGGTAGCGTTGGTAGTTTTTGATAGAATTACCTTGCTGTTTTCTATCAAACCTAGTAAAGATTTCGTCTCCTCTTTCGATAGAGGTTTGCCTCTCACCTACAATAAAGACCAATCGTTGTTATTGTAAAAATGTTTACGAGAAATGCGCTTAATAACGACTCCAAAGAATGAGTCAATACACCTCCATAAGACAATAAAGTAAAACAAAATCACTTACTATTTCAGAGTCCATAGCTTGAATCGGTTAATCGTATCAGTTAAAATCTAACATATAAACTAATAACAGGCAAACAAACAGAGTATTAGCGGCAAGCACGGCGTCAACCTAATTTTATTTGTATAAAAACAAACACCCGCCAAGCTACCACAGACCAAAAAAGCGCGCCCTTTGAGTCAGTTCGTTCCATTTTACCCAAAACATTAAGAATTTTGTCACCATTTAAATGTTCATAATCGTTCAAGCCTTTTACAAATACAGTTGTCTACAACAAAAAGTACCTACAATGAATGAGAACACCTGTTTATGTATAATTATTTTATATTATGGATAAAGTAACGATGTGTATGTTCATAAGGGATTGCATAAAACGGAATGAGCAAGAGGGAATGGATTTCCAGATATCTGCGGATTGAGCCAACGGTAGGATCACCTTTTTCGATATTGGGACTTGGATTGGAGATCGATCCATAGATCGGTGTATATCTGCGATCGATTTCTATCTTGGATTACGGATTGATTATTAATTTTGGCCGTAAATCCATATCGATCCCAAGATAACGTACACTGGTTCGTTCCATGGTACTGTAAGGCCTGCAATTTGTAAAGTTTTTAAAGGGGGTTGCCTAGCACGTGAGAAAAATATTGCCTCCGTCCTATCCTCATATATTTTAAGTTTCCATTGCCTGAAATAATCAAGAAGTAAGTCAATAGAATGTTGTAGGCGACCTATTATCAAGTCAGTATCATCCAAAGAGGTAAACGAGGCAGTATCATCAGCAAAGCAAGCTTTCGCATACAGAACTAAATTAAACACTTGGACAGTCTTTGTTGTGTTTTTATTAATAAAATAATGTGGCCTTTAACACAGTTATCGAAGGAACTTTTACACAGCGATTAAAAGCGCGCGTGAACACTTCTAACGTCAAGCAACCCAACGAACGACACGGCGAACCCGGGGACCAATCAGGGCGTCGCGTGAGCCAAGTGCAATCCTTTACACGCATTCGCGAAACCGTTGAGGTTTTGTAATGACGCGGCGATTGGGACGGTTTGCTACAGACTCCCCCTCTAGTTGAGGAGAACGCCCCCGTTCCTCAACTAGCTGTTTCGGCCGTCCGCGGCGCCTTTTGGGAATCACCGGTCCGGGAATCGTTTCATCCTCTCCAACTCTTGGGACAAATGGGGTCAGATCCTTTTTTTTTTTTTTTTTTTTTTTTAAGGATGGGAAATCATCAAATGACTCCTCCCGCTCTGGGTGAAGCAAGAGGGAATGTCAGACTCTTACTGACTAAAACCCATCCGTGTTACTCCTGGTGCCCTTTGCGTTCTAAGGCTACGGCACCTCTTTCGAACAGATTCCGCAGCCCCAGCAGGCACCTGCCCTAGCGGGCCCCGTCTTCCACGCTGACATCTCTTTGAGGCGCGCTGGAATCGCAGCGCGCCGCCGACCCGGGCCTAGTTCTGATCAGACGGCGAGCCACCCACTGCTCGCCGTCCGCAGGCCCGCGCCTACGGCGGCCGGGAATCGTCCTGCGACTCCCGTCGCCTGGGGCGTCTTCTTCTGTTGCGGCGACTGGGACGTGAGGTTTCCCTCTCTCTCACACGTTCGGCCTCCTCCTTTGCTAGCATTACTGCTTCGCAGAAGGAGGTGATCGCTTCCCATGCCTCCTCGCTCCGGACCAAAGATTGAACCAAGGCCGGTCGCGAAAGGTCGCCGCCACCGATCGCCTCGACGAGGACCCGGCGGTGCTCCGCCCAAGCAGGGCAGACCTCCACCGTATGCTCCACCGTGTCCTCCGGGCGATCCTCGCAGTGATGACACCCGGGCGCGTCCTCCCGCCGAATCCGAAACAGGTATCTCCCGAAACAACCGTGTCCGGTGAGTACCTGTGTCAGGCGGAAGGTGAGGACGCCGTGGCGCCGCTCCAGCCACTCCTCAAAGAGGGGACTTATCGCCTGGATTGTTGCGTGCCCAGCGCTGGGTTGCGACAGTCGCTGTCTCCATATCGCCATGAGATCTTGCCGGTGCTCCGTCCGCCTTGCTGCGATTTGCCGCGGCAGAGGTGTCTCGCCCCGGCGTTGCGCCTCCACGCGCCACTCGTAAATGTGCGCGAGGGCTCTCGCCTCCAGATCCCATGGCGGCAGTCCGGCAAGGAGGCTCGCCGCCTCGCCAGAGACCGTGCGGTATCCCCGGGCCAGCCGGATGGCCATGACCCTCTGAGACGCGTTGAGGTAACGGGCAGGTCGCTTCCTCAAAGTAGGCGCCCATACCGGCGCCCCATAAAGGGCCATGGACCGCACGACCCCCGCGTAAAGCTTCCGGCAGGAGGCATTTGGACCCCCTAGATTGGGCAGAAGCCGCTTGAAGGCAGCCCCGGCTCGTCCCAGTCTGGGAGCCAAACGTCGGAAGTGTTCGACGAAGTTCCATCGGCTGTCAAGGACGAGACCTAAATACGTCATCGTCGACCCCACGCCGATGTGAACCCCTCCCACCGTTATTTGAGATCCCGATGGTGGCCTGCTCCGAGAACCATGGAAGCACATGGCTTCGGACTTGTGTAAGGCCACCTCGAGACCCAACTGCCGGATCCGCTCAACGACTATCGCAACCCCGCGTGTCATAGCGTCGGTCGCCGCCTGGTGCGACCTCCCCTGCGCCAGGACCAGCGTATCATCAGCATAGCAGACAACGTTGACGCCGCCAGGGAGGTAGGCGCGCAGCACCCAATCGTAGCCGATGTCCCACAGAAGCGGCCCCAGAACGGAACCCTGTGGAACACCGCACGACATCTCTCGCCGGTTCCACTCTCCCAGATGACCGGGGTAGATGACGGCTCTGTCCGTCAAGTAAGCCTTGACTACGCGACGGAGGTAGTTCGGCACCCGGTGATACCGAAGTGCCTCCCTGATGCAACTCCAAGGCAGGGTGTTAAAGGCATTGGCGATGTCTAGAGACACAGCCAAGACGACCCCGCCCCGGGAAACCGCGTCCCCCGTCGAGAGGGCTCTCACGCGCATGATGGCGTCCACCGTCGAGCGGCCCGTGCGGAAACCGAACTGGTTTTCCGCCAGATCCGGCCCCACCCTCACTAGGTGCTCGACGAGGCGGTTTGCAATTACTCTTTCAAAGAGCTTGTCCACCTCATCGAGCAGCACGATGGGCCGGTATGCGGACGGAGAGTCCGCGGGGCGCCCCGGCTTCTTAATGAGGACCAGTTTCCCCGTCTTCCAACGAAGTGGGAACTGGCCCCTCTCCAAGCATGCGCTTAGGAACCCTCTTAGTCGAAGCCCAAGAGCCTCCAAGGCCAGGACCCAAGCTTTTCCAGGTAAGCCGTCGGGTCCTGGGGCGGTATTTTTGGCCTTCAGCCTATTAACCGCCACTCTCAGGTCTACCTCAGTCACCTCAGGGGCATCGTCATCGCCGTCATCAATGCAGTCCGCATCGGGCACCGCAGGTGGCGGAGCCATAGGCGGGGGAGTATGCTCCCCTCGCGAGGGGAATAGAGCGCTCACCACGTCCTCCACCAGCTGGGGCCGGAGACTCTGCGTCAAGGGGGGGGCCCAGGTGCGGAGCTTATTCCGCACCATTTTGTAGGGTCTACCCCACGGGTCCCCGTTCAGAGACTCCAGCATCTCCTTGCGAGCCAGATCCTTGGCCTGCAGGATCCCTGCTTTGAGGGCGGCCTTTGCCACTTTGTACTCCTCGTATAGCTCCGCCTCTCTGACCTGCGCATCTGGAGGGCGGATGCGGAGCCTGCGGTGCCTGGTGTACCGGCGCCGTGCGGCAACACATGCCTGACGCAGCGTCGCCAGCTCTTGCGACCACCAGTACACCTGGCGGCGGGCGCGTCCTTGCTTAACCCGGGGCATTGCCACATCACAAATATCGGACATGGCCTCCCGGAACCAATGGGGTCAGATCCTGGGAATGATATTTGCCTAGGACTTCAGAAGGTTGGTCTATTGGCGCAATCATAAATGTGGTAGGACTCACCACACGCGAAATCACATAGGGTCCGTCACGCTTTGGGACAAACTTGGCAGTCAAGTTCTCACTTCCTTGACTAAGAACATGCGACTTGACGAGTACTTTATCGCCTTCCTTATATGTAGGACTAGGGCGTCTCGATTGATCAGCCACATCTTTACTTTGGTCCTGTTGAGCTTCAACGCGCTCTCGAATCGAGGACAGGTTACTGATGAAAGATCGTAGATATGGGGTGATCTGAGGAAGAAAATTTTCTTTACTGAGCACCGCTTTCAGATCGCGACCTGCTTCGGCGGGCGTTCGAAGTTCCCTCGCGAACGTGAGATAAGCTGGATACGACAAACAGCACTGTTCATAGCGAAGTGTATAATAGCAAGCTTCTTCGGCCATGAGGTGTGATCATTCTCCACCAGTAGACCCGTAGCTGGACTTTTAAATCGCGATTCTTTCGCTCGGCGGGATTTGCTTCCGGATGGTAAAGTGACACGAAGCTCTGTTTGACTCCCAAGATGAACATACACTGTTGCGTGACAGCCCCGATAAATTGAACGCCATTGTCGGACGTTACTCTACGTGGAAAACCGTACCGGAGGAAGAATTCCTCGATAAGAGTACGTGCGCAGGCTTCAGCGGTAGCTTCTTGAAGGGCGTAGAGCTCTACCCATCTCGTAGCGGTATCTTCTACAAGTAGTACCCATCGTTCACCATTCTCCCCCTCGGGAAGAGGACCGAATAGGTCTATGGCGAGAACCGGTGATTCAAAACAGGTGTTTGCAGCAGCCCTGGCGGTTTAGCATTACTCGCCTTGTAGCGTTGGCAGTGTACACAGGCTTTTACATAATCTGTGATTATGCGTCGCATGCCTGCAAAGTAGTACAGCTGTGAGATCTTCAGGTAAGTACGATCTATTCCAGGATGTCCTGCGAGCGGCGAGTCGTGACACTCCTCCAGGATTTCAGCGCGCATGCTGGTAGGTATCACCAACTGCGGGGACTCGCTCTCCGAATCAGGATTCAGACGGTACAGTATCCCTTTCTCCATTAGGTAACCGCGCTCCGTCCATCTGCGTGCAGCGACATCGTCTGGACCTTTTACCTCCTTTATGATCTTCTCGACCTCTGGATCAGCAATCTGTGCCTGTCTCAAGGTATCAGGACTCTTAGTAGGTAAGTCTATGATCACGGAGCATATACCACAGGAGTCACGATTTCCCTCCGAGCAACTGGGTCTGCTCAACGTATCCGCTACTACATTTGCCTTTCCCGGTGTATATTGAAATTTGATGTCGAATGATTGGAGCTTGAGAGTCCATCTCACCAGGCGTCCGGTAGGAGACTTCAAGGTCAGCAACCAACGGAGTGGTTGGTGATCACTTCCTACGATCATAGGATGTCCATCCAGGTAAGATCTAAATCGCTCGACAGCCCACACGACAGCGAGGGCCTCCCGCTCCGTCGTGGAATAGTTTCGCTCGGCGGCGCTCAGGAGACGGCTGGCGTACTCTATGGGTCGTTCCTCTTTAGCCTCCCCCTGTAGTAAAACCGCTCCAAGTGCGTAATTACTCGCATCCGTGCGCAGAATAAATGGACGTTTGAAATCAGCCTGGATAAGAATTGGCGCTGAGGTAAGTAGATGTTTTAGTTCAGCAAAGGCAGTCTTTTGTTCGTTACCCCAGGTCCAGGCCTGGCTCTTTTTGGTCAATCTTGTCAGTGGTTCAGCAACCGATGAGAAGTTGGGTATAAATTTGCGAAACCACAAGCAGGTTTGCAAGAATGTGCGTAAGTGTTTCAGATTTCCAGGCTCCTTCATACCCAGTACCGCTTGGACCTTGGCAGGATCAGGAGAGACACCCTGCTGAGTGATAATGTGTCCGAGATACTTGACGTTTTCTCGAGCAAAGGCACACTTCTCCCTATTAATCCACAGGTTGAATTCTCGCAGTCGATCGAAAACTGCTTGGAGATCTTGAAGATGGCGCTGGAAACCCTCGCTGATGATGAGCAGATCATCAAGGTAGGCCAGTACGGTGACTTCGGCCAGCGACGGACAGGAACGCAAGCGATCGATGAGGCGCATGAACGTCGCAGGCGCATTCTTCAAACCGAAGGGCATCCGCTTAAAACGGTAAGTTCCCAACGGGCTAATGAACGCAGTTTTGTCCCTGTCAAGCTGATTGACAGACACCTGCAAGTATCCTGACCGAAGATCCAACGTGCTCATGTAACAGTTGCGCTTAGTTGACTGCAACAGCTCGTCGATGAGAGGCATGGGGTAGTGGTCTGTCCTAGTGATAGAGTTCAAGCGTCGGTAATCCACGCAGAACCGGACGCTGCCATTCGATTTGGGTACCAAGAGAGCTGGTGAGTACCAAGCAGACTCACATTCCTCTATAATGTCATCCTTCAGCGTCTTGTCTATTTCCTTTTGCATCATTTCTCTCTTTGCGGGTGTAAGGCGGTAAGGAGGTACTGCAATGGGCGGATGTTCCCCGGTGTCGATACGGTGTTCGGCGAAGGGAGTTGGGTCTCCCCCTGGCCGGAAGAGGTCCTCATTATCCATCAGGACCTGCGCCAATTGGTTGCGGTCCTTCACTGACAGCACGGCGCCTTCGTCATCCCTGAGTTGCACATGTGCTGATGAGATGGAGATTTTAGGTAGACAAGGCGACTCGTAACGCAGAGGGTAGTAAGCGTGTCGATTGTCAGCAAAAAACCAACATCCGTCACTAAAATCCACAACTACCTTCGCTTTACGTAAAAAGTCGATTCCCAGAAGAGTTTCATTGTTAATTACGTGTGGCAGAATAATGAAAGGCGTCTCAATCACCCTGTCCGCCAGACAAACATCGAGCGTGGTGAGTAGAACTGCGACATTCCGTACTTGCCCGTCCGCCAATTTGATCTGTCTGCGGGCCGGTTGCATCGGATGCCCTTTTCGACGCAGGAGTGCGTGGAGCGTATGACCAGCGATACACTGTTTGTCCCCCGTGTCAACTAACGCCGTTCCAGGCGCACTTAATACATTAATGTTAAAAATTGGACACAAAATGTTCTTAGATGTATCAACGGAGGATTCACGCGCTTCACATGTTTCATCATTCATAGAAAAAGAAATATTCTCGCAACTGTACAAACAATCATTAGAAGAAATAATATTATGACAATTTTCGTCATCATTAGGAAAAATAATATGGTCGCGTCTGTACAAGTCATTATTCGACATAATATTATGGTCGCGACTGTACGAGTTATCATTCGACAAAATATTATGGTCGCGACTGTACGAGTTATCATTCGACAAAATATTATGGTCGCGACTGTACGAGTTATCATTCGACAAAATATTATGGTCGCGACTGTACGAGTTATCATTCGACGAGTGACAAAACAAAAACTTTTTATTTTCGGAAATTAAAAGGTCATCACTTGTACTGCATTCATGAGTACTTGTCGATTGAACACTCGTCACACCATTATAACAATAACAAGATGACACGTCTTGGCGAGTATACGTTTGATCGTTAGCAATGTTTACACTATAGAATTGATTACCTACACTACTACACTGTTTACAAGTGTCTCGCGTTACCCCTTTCGACCCGCACTTATAACACGATACGACAGGATTAGGCACTGATCGCGAACTATTAAAGTCAGGTGTGGACTCACCTCGTTCTGCTAACTTACGGCACTGTTCACGCTGGTGTCCGTAGTGTTTGCAGTACACGCAAAATGGTCGCTGCCTCGATGTCGTGCGGTCATCACGCTCGCGCGGAGGCGGCGGCGCGGTGGCGCCAGCGGCCTGCACGACTGCGGGCGGGCGCGCCTCGCGGGCCGTGGGCGCCGCCGCGGGCCCGTGCAGGGGCGCGCGTGGCGCGGTGTGAGTGTGCGGTGCGTGAGGTACTGCGGAATTCGGGGCTACTCGGGGGCTGGTGGACGTGGTCGCGCGCGGATCGCGCGTAGCCGGCGTAGACTTAGACACGTCGGGCTCCCCCTGGCTGTCTTCTATGTTACGCGCATGTCGCAATAAGTCACGGAACGAGTCAAATTCCTCCCACCGCAATCTTTTTCTTATTTTAGTGTGTAAAAGGCCGTATATCATATCGAGCCTAGCCTTTTCTGATACATCCCTTTCTGAGATTTTTGATAGAAGGGCGCGGCTGCGTGCGACGAACATATCTGTATTCTCATACAGTGTTTGTGGACTACCGAATAATTCGATGTAAACATGGTGGGGCGGTCGACGGTCACCGTAGGCGCTTATAAGGTTTTCTTTCGCTTGCGACCAGGATGTTATTGTAGATTTCACGCCCAGCCACCACGTTGCTGCTTCATCGGTGAGTAAATAGGCGAGACCGCGGAGAATGTTAGCGCTGGTGACTTGCGCACACTCACTATACGCTTCTATAGCGTCAAACGCGTCTACGGATTCATGCGGCTTACCGGCGAACGTTGCTTAACAGCGCGTCAGAGTGCCTTCTCCCGGACTTTGCACAGGAGTAGATGAATTTGCGTGCTGTACTGTTAGTAAGAGGTCTCGAAACGCTTCCGTTTGTGATTTTTGTAGTGACGCAATCGAAAATGTGAGGTCGGCACCCGGATAAGGGGCGGAGGTGCTGGTGTCTGGCTGGATTGATTGGCTTGTTTCCTCTTCGGCACAGCCCCGCGGCGGAGTCCGCATGGTTGGCGGAGGAGTAGGGAATGCGGGAATTCGCGCCGCATCGTCTCTGTCAACCGGGCTTCCTGCTCTACCTCTTGTGGGTCTCGGCATTATAAACTATAGTCTCTAAAACAACGTATGTGCACTGAACTGTTTTATTTGGATTTCCCTGAGTTTGTCAGTAATTGTCTGTAGGTACGGCCACGAGTTGGGACGCCATGTTTCGCATACAGAACTAAATTAAACACTTGGACAGTCTTTGTTGTGTTTTTATTAATAAAATAATGTGGCCGGCTAGAGTAAATAATTGGAAATCACAAACAGAAAAGGTTTAACACAGTTATCGAAGGAACTTTTACACAGCGATCAAAAGCGCGCGTGAACACTTCTAACGTTAAGGTGGATGCTCCAAGGTGGCCCGCGAAATTCAAATATTTTTATGTTTTTTGCAATTTGCCGGTCAGTGTGAAGCTGTATGTGGACCAAATGCGATCTGCGACCGTAACGCGTATTTATCTAAAGAATTATAAGCATTTTAATCATCAATATACCCCTTTAAGTTCATGTAGTTCGAAAGAACGATTATTTCTGAAATATTCATTCTTAGACACGGCGAACCTGGGGACCAATCAGGGCGTCGCGTGAGCCGAGTGCAATCCTTTACACGCATTCGCGAAACCGTTGAGGTTTTGAAATGACACGGCGATTGGGACGGTTTGCTACAAAGCTAATTTGGTCCGCGGTTGGATAGGTATATCATTTAAAAACAATTTAAATAAAAAGGCTCCAACTATCGATCCCTGCGGAATGCCAGCTGGGATTTTTTGGGGTGATGAAGTGGTTTCCCAAATGTAAACCAAGAATTTACGATCCGCAAGGTACGACTGGATGAGCTTTATGAGCGGTGTAGCGACCGTACAGATCAGCAATTGCAATGTAAGCATTTCTCATAAAAAAGGCACAGGCGATGCGGGCCAGCCAGTCGTTTGGTGAGCTCCCCTCGGAGTAGTGTTGTCGTGACGTGGATTAACTATATGTAATAATTAAGTGTCATTGTGTAACTAATTTATAATCAAATAAAACCACAAGTGAACTCTCTGCCAATATATTCATTTGTTCATCCTCCCAACCAAGATAAAACTAGGAAGTTACTTTGGTGACCCCGACGTGATCAAGCAGGAGAGGATATCGCGTTACACATAACTCAGTCGGACGACTCAACTACCACGTGGAAATTGCCTTGCATAACAATTTGAAGAATCAAGTAATGGCATCAGAAAAGGTGAAGGAAGCGTTGAATGAAGAGTAGCAGGTTACCAGCATTTCAGTGTCAGCACGAATTCCAGATTTTTGGCGTGATGAACCCAAGTTGTGGTTCATACAAACAGAAGCGGCATTGAACCCACAAAGGGCATCTGACGAGGTTAGGTACCAGGTCGTGGTGTCCAAGCTAGGCAAGGAGGTGTTATCGCAGGTTACGGACATATTACTGGACCCACCTGCATCAGAAAAGTATGCTAAAAACAAGATTATGCAACATTTACGTGCAGTCTGAAGCCCAGCAAGTGCAGAAACTGATAGGAGAAATGGAACTGGGAGATCAAAAACCATCGCAGCTGCTGCGAAAAATGAAGGACCTGGCACGAGGAAAAGTCACTGATGAAACATTGACAGTTCTATGGAAGAATCACTTGCCCACCACTGTGAGTAGTGTTCTAGCAGCCACAGAGTCAAAAGACACGGAGATCTTGGCTTCGGACTCGGACAAAATAATGGAAACAATTGACAAAAGATAATATTAGCAAAACAGATGCACCTAAAGAAACGACCGACATAATCGTCGAAATAAGAAGTCTAGGGGAACGCATCAAGGGATTGGAGAGCCGTAACTCAAGACCGAAGTACAACAACTGGGGAAGACAAAATTACAGATCAAGATCGTGAGACCGCAGCACCAGCAGACGACGAACCCCGCAAGACCCAAATTGGCTTTGCGTATACCACTTTCGCTTCGGACAACGCGCAAAAAATTGCGTGGACCCATGCAACTGGAACAAGCAAAGTGTTGGGTCAAGCAGCGCCATCTATTGGCTATCGATAGATTTACGGTCGATTGAGAAGACGGCGACATCTATCGTCGAATAGGAGAAGACGGCGTGCGGCTCGCGGAACATAGGTCTGCGACCGCCGCGCCCCCGAGTGCTATATAACCAGCAGGATTGTGATTGTGTGAACCTAACGTTTGAAGAAAATCCAAAAACCATTGTAAAACCGAGAATATATTTCATTGTCAACTAATTTCGAGCTTTATTGAAGAAGCCCCTGCCAGTCCCCTGTCTTCTTTGCCAAAACATTGGACCTTCGAGCCACATTGAAGATACCAGTAAGGTTGAAGAAGTGAGGAAGCGAGTGGAACTTCGAAGGAAGTACGTTGAGGAACTGGAAGCCCGCAGCCATAGTTAACGGTCAGGTTTTCCAATCACCCTTTTCCCTCCTTCCCCTGTGTCTTGGCCTTGTGTTAATACCGTACCCAAACGTTTTTTCAGATCTGATCGAATCAGTCAGAATCTACCAACTGTCATTACTGGGCTTGTCTTCAGGTGAGAAAACACGAGTGAAACTGTGAGTACCTACCTTTATAAACTACCAAAATGTGTGAGGATGAAACTAGTTCTCGTAATGATAATCAGCTATCTGATCTTAAAAAACAACGTGGTGTGATTAAGGGTAGAATGACATTGTTCGCAAATTATGTTAATAAGTTAGATAGATCGAGTTTAGATTCTGTGACTAAAACTCAATTGCAAATGCGCATTCATACGAAAGCCATTTTCTTTGCCGAATTTAACGACGTGCAATCCAAGATATAATTAATAGTGGATGAGAAAGAACTACTGTCACATTTAGATTGCCGAGATTCGTTTGAGTGCCAATATTATTCAATTGTAGCTATAGCATAAGACATGATAGGCGACCGTGAGCAGAATAATTCTCAGTGCATTTCCGGTAAATCAACGTCTATTAAATTACCGCAAATAAAACTACCTGCCTTTGATGGTTCCTTCGATAAATGGTTAGAATTTAGGAACTCATATGTTTCCATGATACATGATCGCGACGACTTAGATCCTATACAGAAATTTCAATATCTAAAATCGTCTCTCAGTGGATCTGCGTTACATGTTATCAGTTCGTTAGAGTTTACATCAGCTAACTATCGGAACGCGTGGGAGCTGCTAGAAGCAAGGTATCAAAATAATAGGCTATTGATACACAACCATGTAAAGGCGTTGTTTGCGGCACCTTCACTGGGTAAGGAATGTCCGTCACAAATTAGAACGTTGATGGATTACGTTTTACGTAATTTGAGAGCCCTAAACTCTCTTAAAGAGTCGGAATCTTCACTCGAGGATATACTTATCGTTTAGTTAGTTGTGAGTAAACTGGATTCTGCTACTGAACGCGAGTGGGAGAACTACCGAAGATCACTTATCCCTAATTTTAACAAAACCTCTAAACCTATAAAACTAGAAGACTTATCAACGTTTTAAAACAATAGGTCTGATATGTTAGACATGATTAATTCAGGTACAAGTAAAAATAATCAGTCACATTCACAAAATAAACATGAGGGTAAACAATCAGCTGATCATAAAAGGCAGTCTAATTTTCAAACTACTCTAAGTTATGCGAGTGCGAATAATAATAATAAGGTCTCATCATGTACTAAAGGTAAAATAAATAAACACAACTTGACATGCCCGCTATGTGGTGGTACACATGCGTTATATTCATGTGTCAGGTTTATAAATATGTTGGTACAAGAAAGGTTAGTTTTCGTTCAGTCAAAAGGCATTTGTTTAAACTGTTTACGTATACACACTCACACAATTGAAAATTGTAATTTCGGTTCTTGCAAATTATATCAACAAAAACATAATGCGTTAATTCATGTTGATAATAGCGTTAATCCAAATACATCACAGCGTTCCGTTATCAATAATACGTTGCCACAGTCTTCTGTATTACATTGCGTTAGTAAAACAGCTGACAATATTGATAAACGTAGCCGTGACACATTCACAGATAATTTTAAATCGTTACAGACTGTCTTGCTGTCTACAGCGTTAGTTGAGATCGCTGATATTGATGACAATTATCGCACAGTTCGCGCGCTGCTTGACAGCGGCAGTCAAAATTGTTTTATAAGTCAAAACTTATGTACGCGTTTGAAAATACCTATTATACAGTCCACTATACGTGTTTGTGGCGTTGGACAAACCGTTTCACAGTCTAGTCACAAGTGCGATATTAATATGCATTCTAAGGTGTATGATTTTAATACCACCTTACATTGTTTAGTGTTGCCTAGTATTATTTCGAAGTTACCTTCGACACACGTTAATAGTAATGCTTTAAGTATACCTAGCAATATTCTACTTGCAGATCCCATATTTTATGTACCGAGTGACATAGATTTATTAATAGGCGCAGTTGTCTTTTGGGATTTGCTAAAAGAAAACAAAATAAAACTTCACACCGGTCCGTATTTACAAGATTCTATGGTAGGTTGGATTTTATCCGGTCAGGTTTATAATCATAATAATTGTTTATTAGCGGCTAGCATGACAGAAATTCAGTGCAATTTAACGTTAGTTGATTCTCAGTTACGAAAGTTCTGGGAAATCGAAGAAGTACATATCCCTCCCGTTATTACCGAGGAAGATCGTTTTTGTGAAGAGTTGTTCTTGCAAACTACTGAACGCGGTCAACACGGTAGGTTTTGTGTAAGAATGCCATTCAAACAATCACCTGATTGTTTGGGTGATTCATATAATTCTGCTAAACAGCGTTTTTTTATCTTTAGGGAGGAAACTGGATCGCTTGCCACAGTATAAAAAAATGTATTGTGAATTTATGCACGAGTACGAGCAATTAGGTCACATGACACATGTTGAGGATTTTAACCAATTAAATAAGCCGTATTACACTATTCCACACCATGGGGTATATCGTGATCGTGAAACTAGCGTGACAACTAAATTACGTGTCGTTTTCGATGCAAGCGCGAACACTTCTAATAATAATTCGTTAAATGATATTCAATGCGTGGGCCCTAGGTTGCAAAATGATATCTTTTCAATATTGCTTCGTTTCCGGCAATATCGATATGTCGCTTGCGCAGATATTGAAAAATTCTTTAGGCAAACGTTAATAATTCATCCTGAACAACGCAATTTACAACTAATATTGTGGCGAACTGATAACAGCTTGCCACTACAAGTTTATCGTCTCAACACAGTTACGTATGGCACTGCATCGGCACCATACCTTAGCAACCGTTGCTTGAAACAATTAGCAAAGGAATGTCAGGATGACGTCATCGCTAGCGATAACAATGACGATTTTTATGTCGATGACCTTTTGACGGGTCATGATCAGCGTGACATATTGTTAGACATTTGCAATAAAACGTCCGTCATTCTACAAAGCGGCTGCTTTCCCTTAAGGAAATGGACTTTCAATTTTGATGTAACTTCAGAAAGTACTAAGGATTTATGTATTGGTGAATATTGTCAGTCTAAAACTCTGGGCGTTGCGTTGGTTGGTCTAACAAGAACGATTTATTTATTTTTTCAACTACCTTAGATAAAAATTATATTGGTACGAAGATAACTAAACGTTCAATTATATTAGTCATTGCGCAGAATTAAGATCCACTAGGATTATTGGCACCAGCTATTACCACAGCTAAGGTCTTATTACAAAAATTATGGCTTGCTAAAATAAGTTGGGATGATGAAGTCCCTAGTGAAATTGCAAGTATCTGGTATAAATTTATTAATTCGTTACAATATTTGTCCAAAATATTAGTGCCGCGTTGCGTCATGTGTACTGATGCTGTAAATAAAGAGTTACATATTTTTACCGATGCCAGTCAGTTCGCGTATGGTGCGTGCGCGTACATACGGTCATATAATAATATTGATGAGTCGCTAGTTACTATCCGATTATTATGTGCAGTAAGACTAAAGTCGCACCAATCAAAGCGTTAAGTATTCCACGGCTTGAACTATGTGGAGCTTTAGTTGGAGCTAAACTATATAATAAATTTATAAATTCTCTTAGACTACAATTCGATAAGGTTTATTTCTGGACTGACTCCACTATAGTTCAAGGCTGGCTTCGGACATCACCACATTTGTTAAAAACATTTGCACAGAATAGGGTTGTGCAAATCAACGAATTAACAAGCAACACTACTTGGTTGCATGTTAAAGGAAAGGAGAATCCAGCTGATACCTTATCACGAGGCGTTTTCTTTGATTCAATGAAGGGAGATAAGTTGTGGTGGTTTGGTCCGACCTTTCTTTGTGAACCGACTTCATGTTGGTTGACAAAAAATAATAAAGAAATTGATATTAAGTTACCGGAATTAAAAAGTTCTAAAACTGCAAATTTGTTAAATGTAGAAATTGATAGTATTATGATCGATTTTGGAAGGTTTTCTTGTTTCAATCGTTTACAAAGAACAGTTGCTTATGTCTTACGGTTCATTTTTAATTTACGTGCTTCGCGAGTCGGTCAAGTTCGCAAAACCGGTTCATTGACTGTGAGTGAGATAAATAGCTCATTAGTTGTGTTGACACATTTAGTTCAGTCACAATCATTCAGTAAGGAATATCATTGCCTTAAAGAAAAGGTACATTTGAACAATAAGTGTAGCAACAAAACATTAGGCTTAGGTATATTCTTAGATAAAGATAATATCATTCGTGTTGGTGGCAGACTTAGTAATTCAAAATTTGATTACGATAAGAAACATCCAGTGTTATTGTGTCGTAA
Source organism: Lacanobia oleracea (assembly GCA_950371165.1). NCBI lineage: Eukaryota > Metazoa > Arthropoda > Insecta > Lepidoptera > Noctuidae > Lacanobia > Lacanobia oleracea. Next base: position 29,288,065 of record OX493389.1, read on the forward strand.
ACATCGGTTTACATGGTTATTGTGTTCGTATGAACACAAACGTTTACTTCATGCTGGAACTCAGCTTCTCGTGGCTGCGATGCGTGATAGATGGTGGGTGCTGGGAGCGTGTAGTCTAGCAAGGCAAGTAGTTCATAAATGTGTGACCTGCACTCGCATGAAAGGAAATACGTTAACCCCATACATGGGCGATCTACCTGCCGAACGTTTAGAAGCTGGATTATGCCGGGCCAATATCTATATTGAATCGCAAAGGCAGAGGTGCACAACTAATTAAAGGATATATTTGTTTGTTCGTATGTTTTGCTACCAGAGCTGTGCATTTAGAATTGGTAGGTTCATTGTCGACTCAGGACTATTTATTGGCATTCAAACGCTTCATATCACGACGCGGTAAGCCGTGTCAAGTTTCCTCCGATAATGGTAGGAATTTTGTTGGAGCTGAAAGGGAGCTTTCAGCTATATTTGAAAAATCAATATTAATTTTACTTTCATCCCGCCTTATGCTCCTCACTTTGGTGGTTTATGGGTCGTGCAAGTATCACTTGAGACGTGTCGTAGGTAACGCTAAGCTAACTTACGAGGAGTTTTGTACGGTATTGACACAGGTTGAAGCCATCCTGAAGTCCCGTCCTATGTCACCTATGTCCACAGATCCAAATGACTACCTTCCACTCACACCTGCTCACTTCATAATCGGCCGGCCGTTGACTGCGCCTGCCTGTGAGGACCTCATGACGACATCTACGCCTGCCTGTCGCTACCATCGGTTGGAACAGCTGCGACAACATTTTTGGGAACGGTGGTCCAATAAATATGTGTCTGAGCTACAACGCAGAACGAAGGGGGCACACAACAAAGGTGACATAGTTCAAGACAGTCTTGTCGTCATCAAGGAAGATAACCTACCACCCTTCAAGTGGAGAATGGGTAGAATCGTTCATCTGTTTCCAGGAAAGGATGGAATCTCGAGAGTTGCAGAAATCCGAACATCTTCAGGCACCATCAAGCGTGCTTCCTCGAAAATCTGCCCGCTGCCGGTGTCCACAACTGAAGCCAACGTGACTTCTGTTTAGTTGGAAGACGGATCTTCCAAGGCGGCCGGTATGTTGGGTCAAGCAGCGCCATCTATTGGCTATCGATAGATTTACGGTCGATTGAGAAGACGGCGACATCTATCGTCGAATAGGAGAAGACGGCGTGCGGCTCGCGGAACATAGTTCTGCGACCGCCGCGCCCCCGAGTGCTATATAACCAGCAGGATTGTGATTGTGTGAACCTAACGTTGGAAGTAAATCAAAAAACCATTGTAAAACCGAGAATATATTTCATTGTCAACTAATTTTGAGCTTTATTGAAGAAGCCCCTGCCAGCCCCCTGTCTTCTTTGCCAAAACATAAAGAGGGAACTAGCCGGACAACTAGAAGCGGAGCGGAGAGTGGCGGAAATCTGCGCTCCAAGAGTGAACCACTGCCTAAATGTAATGGACGTAAATACAGGCATACAATTCTTAATTGACAGTGGCGCAAATGTATCGGTATACCCGCGTAATCTCGTGAGTGTAAATAGTGCATCAAAAGAGTGTGAACCCAATAAGTATAAATTGTTCGCGGCGAACGGCACACCAATAGAAACATATGGACTAATAACAAAAGAACTAAATTTTAGGCTACGTCGCAACTTTAGATGGGTATTCATTGTGGCGGATGTAAAGCAACCAATAACAGGCGCGGATTTCCTGCTAAGGTATAAATTGTTAATAGACCTAAGCGGCCGCCGACTGATTGATAGCGAAACCCAAATGAGGGTTGTAAGTTGCATTTCGAACTCCAACCAACCCACGATTAAGACAATAGTAGATGATCACCCGTATATAGATTTATTAGCAAAGTATTAGAGTTTAACTTAGCCATTTTCATTTAAAGAGGTACCAAAACATAATGTTTGCCATCACATCGAGACCAGCGGTGCACTGGTGCACTCAGGTGCACGCCCACTGCCCCCAGACAGATATGCTAGAGCTAAGAACGAATTTCAACTCATGCTAGACTTGGGTATTTGCAGGCCCAGCAAAAGCGCATGGGCCAGCCCAAAAAAGGACGGCAACATTAGACTGTGTGGCGATTATAGAATGCTAAACGCCATGACTAAGCCGGATAGATACCCCGTCCCTAGGTTATAAGATTTCACGTACATATTAGCGGGCAAAAATGTATTCTCTAGTCTAGATATTAATAGGGCCTTTTTTTTAAGGATGGGAAATCATCAAATGACTCCTCCCGCTTTGGGTGAAGCAGAAGGGAGTGTCAGACTCTTACTGACTAAAACCCATCCGCGTTCCTCCCAGTGCCCTTTGCGTTACAGGGTACGGTGCCTCTTTCGAACGAAGTCCGCAGCCCCAGCAGGCACTGGCCCTATCGGGCCCCGTCTTTTACGCTGACAGCTCTTTGAGGCACGCGTGAAACACAGCGCGCTGTCCACCCGGGCTTAGTTCTGATCAGACGGCGAGCCATCCAATGCTCACCGTCCGCAGGCTCGCCCTTACGGTGGCCGAAAATCGCCCGTCCGCCGTACTGCGATTTGCCGCGGCAGAGGAGTCTCGCCCCACCGTAGCACTTCCAGGCGCCATTCGTAAATGAGTGCGAGGGCTCTCGACGATCCCATGGCGGCAGTCCGGCAAGGAGGTTCGCCGCCTCGCCAGAGACCGTGCGGTATCCCCGGGCAAGCCGGATGGCCATCACCCTCTGGGACGAGTTGAGGTAAAGGGCAGGTCGCTTCCTCGAAGTAGGCGCCCACACTGGCGCCTCATAAAGGGCACCGCACGATCCCCGCGTAAAGCCTCCGGCAGGAGGCGTTTGGACCCCTAGATTGGGCAAAAGTCACTTGAAAGCAGCCCCGGCTCGCTCCAGTCTAGGAGCCAAACGTCGGAAATGCTCAACGAAGTTCCACCGGCTGTCAATAACGAGACCCAGGTACGTCATCGTCGATCCGACGCCGATTTGAACCCCTCCTACCGTTATTTGGGATCCCGAGGTAGTCTGTTCCGAGATCCATGAAAGCACATGGCTTCGGACTTGTGTAGGGCCACCTCGAGACCCAGCTGCTGGATCCTCTCAGAGACTATCGCAACCCCGCGTGTCATAGCGTCAGCCGCCGCCTGGTGCGATCCCCCTTGCGCCAGTACCAGCGTGTCGTCGGCATAACACACAACGCTGACGCCACTAGGGAGGTCGGCGCGCAGCACCCAGTCGTAGCCAATGTCCCACAGAAGCGGCCGCAGAACGGAACCCTGTGGAACACCGCACGACATCTCTCGCCGGTTCCACTCTCCCAGGTGACCGGGGTAGATGACGGCTCTGTCCGTCCGTCTAGTAATCCTCGACTACGCGACGGGGGTAGGTTGGCACCTGGTGATACCGAAGTGCCTCCCTGATGCAACTCCAGGGCAGGGTGTTGAAAACATTGGCGATGTCTAGAGACACTGCCAAGACGACCCTGCTCCGGGAAACCGCGTCCCCCGTCGAGAGGGCTCTCACGCGCATGATGGCGTCCACCGTAGAGCGTCCCGTGCGGAAACTGAACTGGTTCTCCGCCAGATCCGGCCCCACCCTCACCAGGTGCTCGACAAGGCGGTTTGCAATTACTCTTTCAAAGAGCTTGCCCACCTCATCGAGCAGCACAATGGGCCGGTATGCGGACGGAGAGTCCGCAGGGCGCCCCGACTTCTTAATGAGGACCAGTTTCCCCGTCTTCCAACGAAGTGGGAACCGGCCCCTCTCCAAGCATGCGCTTAGGAACCCTCTTAGTCGAGGCCCGAGAGCCTCCAATGCCAGGACCCTGGCTTTTCCAGGTAAGCCGTCGGGTCCTGGGGCGGTATTTTTGGCCTTCAGCCTATTAACCGCCACTCTCAGGTCTACCTCAGTCACCTCAGGAGCATCGTCATCGTCGTCACCAGTGTAGTCCGTATCAGGCGCCGCAGGTGGCGGAGCCATAGTCGGGGGAGTATGCTCCCCTCGCGAAGGGAACAGAGCACTTATCACGTCCTCCACCAGCTGGGGCCGTAGACTCTGCGTTAACGGGCGGGCCCAGGTGCGGAGCTTATTCCGCACCATTTTGTAGGGTCTTCCCCACGAGTCCCCGTTCAGAGACTCCAGCATCTCCTTTGCAAACCAGATCCTTGGCCTGTAGGATCTCAGCTCGGAGGGCGGCCTTCGCCACTCTGTACTCCTCGTACAGCTCCGCCTCTCTGATCTGCGTATCCGGAGGGCGGATGCGGAGCCTGCGTTGCCTGATGTACCGGCGCCGTGCGGCAACACATGCCTGATGCAGCGTCGCCAGCTCTTGCGACCACCAGTAAACCTGGCGGCGGGCGCGTCCTGGCTTAACCCGGGGCATTGCCACATCACAAATATCGGACATGGCCTCCCGGAACCACTCCGCTTCGTCATTGACATGTCAGCAGGCCTGTCCGGAGGTGACACCCAGGCCTGCACGATCGAAGCTTCCAGGAGGAGCTCCCGGTCCAGCTGTTTCAGCGCCCACCGCGGACCACTGGCTGGCCACACGGACTGGCACGGTTGAAGTCTGGGCGGAGACATCAAACCGGATATACCGGTGATCGGAATAGGTCTCCACCTCCTCTAATACGCGCCAGTCAATAACACGCGGTGACAGAGCAGGGTTAGCGAACGAAATGTCCACCACAGACTCCCCCTGCATCCGCACACACGTGGGGACAGAACCTCGGTTTAGGACGACGAGGCCTGACTCCAGAGCCCAGTTCTCTACCATCCTGCCCCGGGTATCGGTGTAACGGGAACCCCAAGCCAAGTGCTTGGCATTGAAGTCCCCGAGAACGAGTACAGGGAGGGAACGACTCCCGGCGACGACGGCGCCCAACTCCGTAAGGGAGTTTTGGAACTCGGCGAGAGTTCGGTTCGGGGAGAAGTACACTCCTACCACAACAATCTCCCCGAACCGTGCTGCTACGCACCCCTGTCCTCTCCTGGCGCTTTCGAGGGATGGGGTACCTGCAGCGGCCGACGAAATTAGGGCCACTGAGCCATTCAGGTCCTCCACCCAATCATCCCTGGGCGGGACAAAGTAGGGCTCAGCGACCACGGCGATGTTCATCAACCACTGTGCCATGCTTTGGACCAACAGATCCTGAGCGGCGGCGCAGTGGTTGATGTTCGCCTGGAGGAGGCGTAATGGAGCCGTTATTAGCTCTCCATTTCAGCCTCCTCCTGAGTCCCTTGTGAGGGCTCACTCGCAGCAACCGAAGAGGGCGGCGGCGGCAGGGACGGCGGTGGTGGAGGGCTTCTTTTTGCCCCCGGCCTTGGCGGGTGGAGCGCAAGCTTTGCCCCCAGCCCAGTGATCGGCCGGCTTGCCAGCTGCCGCACAAACAACGCAGTGCGGCGTGGCGTTACACGAGCCGGCCTTGTGTCCGGGCTGACCACAGCGGAAACAAAGATCGCTGCGGTCTACCTCCGAGGTGCAGAGAGCTCCCGTGTGATTGCCCACTACGCAGCGGATGCACCTCAGAAGTCTGGGTTCCAGCAGTTTCACCTGCGCAGAAACCCAGCCCACCAGAAGCCTTCGGCCCTCCGAGATTTCCTTGACCGCCGTCACAGGGCAGCTTACCACAACGGTTCACATGCCCGTGTTGTCAGGGCGTGCCTGCCTTCACTTGGTCAGCAGAGCACCCCCCAGTTTGACGACGGCGGCCACGACCTCCTCTTCCGTGACGGAATTGTCCAGGCCCAGGATGCGCATGTCCACGCACTTGATCGGCCTGGACACTCGGACCTCGTCCGCATTTAAGGACGCTCTGAGCCTTTCGGCCAGAGCGTCAGCGGTGGGGCCACTGGCTGCACCGGGGATCTCCAGCATCCGGGCCCCAGTCATGGTCAACCTGAACCGTGATTCCGAGCACCTGGAGGTCCACCGCCTCCTTTGCCTTGGTAATAACATCGCGGTAAGTCACGCCCCTTTTCTCCGCATCCGGCTGTAGTGTCATTACTACAGCTGCGGTGTTCGGGGCGCGTAGCCTAGCCGCGACGCTTCGCGCTTTGCGCTGCCGCCTCCTCTGACGTTTCTTGGCCGCCCTGGCTGTCTTGCCCGCCTTCCTCTTTTCCCCGACCACTTGCCATCCGGCTTCGGCCGCCGCAGGAGACTTGGAAGGCGGGGGTGCCGGTTGCACTGCTGGCGCTTGAGTCTTCACCACCTGTGCAGCCGCCCCACCTTTCTTCTTCTGCTTGACTTGCTTCGCGGTTGCCGGTTTCGTGGGTGCTGGTCCGGCCCCTCGGTTGGCCTGACCGGTCGACCTCAGTTTGGCACCCGCGGCGGCCGCGTACGAGGCCGCCTTCAGCTGGCCCGATGCCTTTTGGTTCGTCGCTAGTGGGGGGCGCAGGACGATGCCCTCCAGGACCGAAAACCTTTGCGCGAATGTAGCCATCTCGTGCCGCACCAGATGCAAGACCTGCTCCTCCGCTGACACGGCCTGCCCGTGCTTGCGCCCCCTTTGAGGCGCCTCCTCGGAGCCCGGCCAGGTCTGCTCGGAGCTTCTCATTCTGCTTTTTGAGAAGCTCCGTTGCGGCCGTCAAGCGAGCGACCTCCGCCTGCAGCTTGGACATTTCGTCCGACGGAAGCCCGCAATAGTTAGCCTCCGCTGCCGCCAAAATGGAGGCCGAGGCCGCACTTATAGCCATGTTTTTGGAGATCTGCGACCTCTTCAAAGCTACATCGCGGATCGCGGCCTTCACAACCTCCGCAAACCTGGCCTTCCGCTCCAGATCTAGATCGGAGCCGCCACCCACCCTCGTGCCTACGAGAGAGACGGAGACTCCTCCCGGCTCCTCAATGGAGACCCCTGATGAGACTCCTCGGAGCCCGGCCAGGTCTGCTCGGAGCTTCTCATTCTGCTTTTGGAGAAGCTCCGTTGCGGCCGTCAAGCGAGCGACCTCCGCCTGCAGCTTGGACATTTCGTCCGACGGAAGCCCGCAATAGTTAGCCTCCGCTGCCGCCAAAATGGAGGCCGAGGCCGCACTTATAGCCATGTTTTTGGAGATCTGCGACCTCTTCAAAGCTACATCGCGGATCGCGGCCTTCACAACCTCCTCAAACCTGGCCTTCCGCTCCAAATCTAGATCGGAGCCGCCACCCACCCTCGTGCCTACGAGAGAGACGGAGACTCCTCCCGGCTCCTCAATGGAGACCCCTGATGAGACTCCGGGATCACTCTCCCCGCCAATTCCCGTCATATCGGGCCGCTTGAAGCGACCCCGTACGTCACGCCCTGGCAGATTAGCGTAAGCTCCGCTCGCCGTCGCTCGACCCCGGCCTCTCCTCGTTGTTGCCACTTTAGCAGCCGGCAGGTTCTCTTCGCTTGAGGAGAGACTCACCGACCCCACTCTGTCCGAAGACATTTCGTTGTGCGATCGTTTTCTCCAAAATTTGGAGCGACCGCGCAAGTCCTGGTCGGACATATTTGGATCCTCTATCGAGGATCGGGACGATAATTTACAGGTAAGGTGTGGTGAGTGTCACGTATGTTGTACATCAGCATGTCACGTATTGTTCAGGGTTAAGTTAAGGTAGATATACTTCGTGTTAGCACGTAGTCACGTACTATCTATGTATATTTAAACCACCTATTAAAGGAGAGAGGACAGTTGAGGACTGTAGCTGAGAGTACAGTTGAGTCTCTGTTCACAATTGACTCTCAAAGTAATACACGTCATGTTGTTTACTTAACCCCTCCTCATCCCCACATCGCATGGCGATCCTGCCAGGATGCTGGACGGCGTTATAGCTCTCCGTTCGAGGGATTCGCAGCAGCAGAAGTCGACTAGGCTGCGGTGAGCTTCGCGTCACATCAGGTCATGGGCCATGGGGAGCACAACATCAAAGGAAGAAGTGGTCGTCGCTCAGATGGCGGTGGGTGGTTCGAATACCGCAGCGATTACACAGGAGCAGGTGACGGCCATCCAAACGGTGCTGTTTTTATTGCTGTATGTTTGGCGCTTGTCATCGTTTGTGTGGCGGTCCGGATATATAGAAGGTGTCACCACAGTTGGATCGAGGACCAGCTAAACCAGCGGGAGGTTCGCAAGGCTGTGCAGATGGCCTGACCAGATATGGACGAAGTAACATTCCCTCGTTAAGAAGTAAGTGATTAAGTGATTCTATACGTGAGCTTAAGTGTGTGATATGACCGAGCGGTAAATTTAGAGACAATAGTATGCATATAGTGTATTAAGTTTAAATGAAAGTGGAGCTAACGTCGCTGTTCGTGCAACTAAAATTGTTAAGGGAAAATATTGTAAAATTAGGTCCTAGTAGGCGGAAAGGCGACAATTTCAGTAAGAAAATTAGTGATGTGAAAGCCTTATACGTTAAATTTAAGAGTATAGTTTCTAGTTCGCACAAATTTTTAGAAGAGTTAACACAGCTGATAGTTAAAATAGAAAATTTGTACGTAGATACTATAAAATTTGAAGACATCGGCAAAATCGAGTTAGAGATGGCGGCGGAAAGATTTTCTTTAAAGACGGCGGTTAGCTTGCTACCGAAAATGAATGGCGATGAGCAGGTGACCCAAGATTTGATTGATGCCAAAGGTTTATATAGTCCTCCTCATCCCCACATCGCAAAGGTACTGTCTTTCCCGGAATTTTTCAGGGGTATTATTTCAGCTTTTTTCCAGATGTTAGGGAAATAGCCTATGCCTAAACAACCATTGAAAAATTTGGTAATGTAAACTATCATTTTCTGTGGCAAGTTCTTCAGGAGCAAGTTGTGGATACCGTCGTGACTAGGAGATTTATTGGATTTAAGCTTCATCATTCTCTTGCGAATCTTAAAAGGCCTCACTGGCTTTATATATTCAGAAGTAAGGTTATATTCATTGATTATTGATACGGAGTCAGATACCTTGTCACTGAGCTCAGGGTCATAAACCCAGTTTGTGGTAAGGCTCATATCCTCGCAAAATGCATTTGCTAAAGCGTTGCATTACTCAGTTGGACTAGCCGTTAGGGATCGTTAGAAAATTATTGTGTAGATAGCCATTTCAGCCGTCAAAATATGATACATGGTGGTTCATTAATTCTAGTTAAAACTTCAATTAAATCTAAAGAAAGAAAGGATATTGTGAAATTATCAGTTGAACACACCATTGAATTGTCTTGTGTTGAGCTTGATAGGCATGTTGTGGTTTGCGTTTACAGACTTCCGAGTTACCAGAATCAATCTGTGTTTGATTCTGTAATGGAAGATGTGTTGAAAAAAGTCAGTACTACTAGTAAATCGATAATTATTATACGTGGCGACTTTAATATTAACTTGTTAGAGACAAATTTGAATAGTATCAGGTTATTGAGTCTTTTTAAATCATTTAATCTGTCAAATGTATAAATGGAACCAACGCGAGTGACAGAGTCTACTGCCACTTGTATAGACAACATATTTTGTAATTGTGATTACTAATATAAAGAAATTGTAAAAAAGTTGCCATCAGATTACAGCGGGCAAACAATAACGTTTTACACATACATACCCCTACAAAAAATTCAAATAAAATTTAGACCAATTACAGCTAAAAATTTTGAGAAACTAAATAACAATTTAGCCTACGCCGTTCTACGCCGAGTTTTTTTCATTATTAAACACGCAATTTAATGACACTTTTCCTCTAAAGTCTAAAAGTATTTACACTAAGTTCTTATTTAGCGACTAGGCCACTCCAGGTATTCGCATAAGCAGGGAAAAACTATATGAACTTTATGGCCAAAAGCAATAATGCAAGCTTTCAGAAGTATGTTGCGAAGTATTCAAAAACATATAAAATTGTATGTAAAACAGCAAAAGCTTTACGTATTGGTAATAAAATCAAATCAGCTGACGACAAAATAAAAACTACCTGGAAAATAATAAATAATGAAACAGGTAGGAAGAAACAACGTGAAACTAAATTTAATCTAAATATTTTCATGGCCCAATAAACTCAAATGCAGAGGTAGCTAAGGAATTTGAAAATTTATTTGCTAATATTCCTCTTAAAACTAGAGAAACTCTCAACTCGTCACCCGCGCTCTTTGCTGCCTTACTTAGAAAGAATGTGAAGGTATGTCCATCCGAATTTAAGTTTCAACATATAAAACCCCAAGCCATTATAAAAGCTTATAAAGATCTTAAAATTAAATCAACAGAAGATCTTTGGGGAATGTCTGTCAAAGTCTGTAGATCTGTTATTGAAACTATTGGCCCCTACTTATCTGTCATATTTAACACTAGTGTAGACCGAGGAGTATTTCCAGATCTTATGAAACACAGTAAAGTAGTTCCGTTGTTCAAATAGGGTGATAGTCAAGAACCCAATAATTATAGGCCTGTGTCAATTCTGCCAGTCCTCAGTAAGGTGTTTGAAAAGTTAATGCTTAATCAGATGTTACTACACTTTAATAAAAACTCCATCTTTCATGAACAACAATACGGTTTCACCAAAGGGCGTTGTACAACTGACACCGGTGTTACCCTCATAAAGAATATCTTTACCGCCTGAGAAGAATTGCAAGACGCCATTGGAATATTTTGTGATCTCTCGAAGGCGTTCGATTGCGTTAACCATGAAACACTTTTGTTGAAACTTGAGCACTATGGGATTAGAAATACAGCCCTTGAGTTACTTAGGTCTTACTTGATGGACAGACAAGGTTAAAGTTCAGGTAAACGGTGTAAACTCACTAGGGTCTGAAATGACAATGGGCGTTCCGCAAGGCTCAATATTGGGTATTGGGTATTTGGTCCTTACCTCATATAACATCTCTAGCGGGGCGTTTAAGCTCAGCCGCTTATGCTTTTAGGAAGATAAGACAGCTAACAGACGTAAAAACCGCACGTTTGGTCTATTTTAGCTACTTCCACAGCATTATGTCGTACGGTATTTTGCTGTGGGGTCGGGCTGCTGTCATTGAATCCATATTTATTTTACAAAAGAGAGCTGTCAGAGCCCTTTATAATCTGCGTCGTCGCGATTCTCTAAGGGAACTTTTTAAAAAGATTAATATTATGACAGTCCCTTGCCAATTAATATATGAAAATATTATATAATTATGTACGGAAAAATCGTCATCTTTTTAGTAAAGTTAGTGATAGACATAATATTAATACTAGAAATAAAGATAAGTTAGATCAACCATTTTATAGATTAGCTAAAGTAAACACATCTTTCATGGGGTACTGTGTTAAATGTTATAATAAAATATCTTGTGACACATTAGAACTAAATGAAAGAAAATTTAAAACCTATATTAAAAGCACATTTTATAAACAAGCATATTATAAATTAGAAGATTACATTCAGGATAAGAATGCTTGGAAAAATGCTAGTCCTGCTCCATAGGACAATCAATGGGGAGACAAGATCAAACTGGTTGTTTTATGTATTTACTTTTGTACCTACAGTTTCATTTTTGGGTTTTTATTTTTCTGTTCACTCACACTCAGCTAATTAATGGTTCCAATATTTGTAAATATGTGAGTACCATGTACTTATGTAGAAATGTGAGTACCATGTACTTATTTAAAAAATTAATAAGTCTACCTCTGCATACTCTACGTTCATGGTAATCACATAATATTACCAGAAGTTTTGTATACCACAGCACATGTAAAACATTGATTTGAAAAGAGTAACTATGGAGTTTCTTGTCCGTTCTTCTCCATAACAATCTACCCTACCGAATGGACAGTAGAGTCACTATGTTACTCGTATTTTAAAAACGGCACTTTTGAACGTCATCATTACGATGACGTTCAAAAGTGCCGTTTAATGGCCTAATTGAAATAAACGTTTTTGACTTTGACTTTGGACCCGTCCAGCAATTTAAGTGGTATATTAAAAGATCTAGGCTTGAGGGATTTAGTTAGACGCCAGATGTCTTGACTGGGGTTATCATATTTTACCAGTTTATCATTCCAAACGTTATCTAGATAATTTTGAATGTTTTTATTTATGTATGTTTGTGAAGCGTTTACATTACTACGGTTGAGCCTTCTAAGATAACCAATAGGCAGATTCTGCTCAATACGTCCTAGATAGTTTTTATACCGGATCAAGACTTTAACGTACCGGGGAAGTTTAGTAGGAGAATTGCTAAATACAGCAGTTGTAGACGGTATGGAGGCGTCTCTAGCATCAATTATACTTTTCTGTAAATGAGCAATGGCTGTATCAATTTGTTTTTCAGTCTGAAATGTCTTAGAACTAAGTATAATGTTTTTATTAAGTTGAGATCGATACTTATTCCAATTAGCGCAGTTAAATTTAAGTATCGAGTTTTTGCCTTGCGACATAATGTACCTCCAATGGTAAAGAACAGAGGGTAATGGTTTGACGACAAAGCAATAATTGTTTCGACTTTACTTATGCAGCTTACGTTTAGAGACAGCACCAAATCGGGACTCGTTGGTCTGCGATTGGGGCAATAGTTCATTTGAGTGAGTAAACTAGGGTTGTGTATAATGTAGTCAGAATCGAGCATGTGGTTAAAAAGAATTCTGCCACGCGTGTTTGTCTAGCTACTATGCCAGTGTGAGTGGTTGGCATTAAAGTCTCCCATGATGACAACATAGGAACCCAAGCTAAAAAGTAACTCAAGGTCACTACGAAGCATTGGTAGGTTTGACAACTGATAAATGGATAGCACAATATATTCAACTCCTGAAATCTTAATAACTATGCCAACAGCTTCAATATTTGTCATTTTAGGAATGGTTAGTACCGAATGATCTAAATCTTTTCTCACAAGCATGGCAACACCCTGCCCACAGCCAGAATGATGCTTATCTTGGCGGTAACATATAAAACCAGGTGTATTTAAAGATAAATGTGAGGTTAGTCTAGTTTCACAAATACCAATAATGTCGACAGACAAAACGCTTACCGCCAAATCGAGCAGTTCACTCATCTTTAATCGTACTTCATCGGAGTTCCAGGATAGTAGGCGGAGTTCAGTGAATTCAAACATATAGTATATACCAAGATGAGTGAGTACGAGCATGACCTTGTCCAGCCAGGACGTGCAAGCAGCAAATTGAGACTTAATATTTCTTAATACTAATAAAATTTCGAACAAATCCTTTGTTGTCTCATCATTGAGGTCAGTCATAGGGTGATCAGTCGAAGTTTGATTAATCGAAGGTGCTGGTTCTTACAGAAGGCCACGTATGTGTTGGACGAAAAATTGAATTTGAAGGAATCATCGAAGGTATTATATTAGGTAGTTGCATTGTAGGCACGGGCTTTCGCTCAAGAGCCTTCTTCTTCTCGATGCTTTCAAGATAGGACATTCGTACACTACACTTCCTGTAGTTAGCGGGGTGAGCTTCATTACAGTTACAGCATGATATACTGAATGAACAGGTTCAGCGCGGTCAGTCTTTGTACAAGTAGCAGTTTCATGAGAAACAACACACTTCACACAGCGAGGTGGCTTATTGCAGTTTTTGGAAGCATGGCTGAATTCTTGGCAGCGAAAGCATTGAGTGCCAAGTGAACGGTTTGGCTTGAATTTACTAATAGTCACCACACAGCTACATAAGTACTTTATTTGCCGAAACTTCATGTTATCAGCTCCTGCTTGTAGCTGTACTAGAAAGGTAGGGCAAGGATTGACCAAGCCAGTGCGTGACTTGAGGGGTTTTACTGAAGCTCCGGAGAATCCAAGTTTTTCCAGCTCCTCTGGCACCTTTTCGTTCTTATGAGTGAAGGTAACAAAGGAAGCATTCTCTAGGCGTAGGCCATTTTTAACTGATTTTTTCACCAATATTTAGATGCGAGACTAAGCAGACGTGTCGTTTAAAATCGGATAATATGAAATATCATTAAATAATTATTGTAACTAATGTTTTGATACCTAGTTATCTGCGGCGTCAGTTATTTAAGTAAAGTGTGTTGCGTGTGATTAGTAGGTAACTACCATCTGAGTCATTGTGAAAAATGAACTAAATTTATTGACAAATAGTGTTTGTGTTAGTTATGTCTAACCCAGCCAAGTTTTGCCGAGAATCTAGTCCGACATGCAACCACTGCGGAGTAACTTGGTCATTCCTTCAAGGAGTGTAACAATAAAGCTGCTCCCTCCCAATGCGCGACTTGTAAACGCTTCAAAAGAAAATGTGACCATCCAACTGGTGATGTAAATTGCCCGGCACGCAAATTTGCAGAAGACAACTACATCAATTCAATCGATTATGAAGGCGCCTAAGAGCGTCGCCGATCAAATTACTAAGTAAGCACTTATTCAGTACTTTACCTCATATTTTATTTGTTAGTTTATAATTAGAATGACAGATCATCTAATTTGTGATCTGGATAGTTTTTCTGTGTCTGAAGCTAAAATCTGTAATGTTGAGGACTGTAAGAATCTGATACCTGTTGGAGAAAAAACGTTAACCCTACTAACACAAAATATTCGCAGTCTAAACCGGAACATCAACGGTTTTGAAGTGTTGCTACAGAACCTTGAGGTTAGCTGTGATATTATCGAATTAAAAGAATGTTGGCTGTTTTACCGTCTCTTGACGGATATTACTCACAAAGAACTGATAGAACCATCAGCCAAAATGATGGTTTGGTAGTATATGTAAAAAATAATTTAAAAACAGAGGTAGAAGAACCGTTATTCCAGGACAGTAATTGCTTATTATTTAAAAAAATTCCTGATACAGTAGTAATGGCCATCTACAGGCCTCCTTCTCAAAACATTGACTGTTTTTTGGACTCACTCAACACGAATTTAACAAAAGTATCATCTTTTCAAAATATAATTCTTGTAGGTGACATAAACATTAACATTGTTTCCGGGAAAACCAATGGCCATGCTAACAACTACCTGAATATTTGCGCGTTTCATGGACCACTCACTCATTGCCAACCCAAACATTTGTAACTAACTCATCGCTTACCGATCATCAAGCTGTTTAACTAACATTGCAAATTTCTTTACCTAGAAAAAACTGCATGCTTAGCGATTCTAAAGTAAATATGAAAAACCTTGAAAATGACATAAGCGCTATTAATTTTGACCTAGTTTTTAATTCAAACGATGCAAATATTTCTTTAGAGTATTTCATACATTCGCTACAATATGCAATTAAGAAAAACTCATTTGTTAAAATAATGCCTAGGAAATATTATAACATTAAACCGTGGATCACACCCGGTCTCGTTCGATGTATTAGACATAGGGACAAACTTCACCTGAAATCGAAACTGGCACCTGGTGATGAATCACTTTCCGTCACATATAAGAGGTATAGAAATTTCTGTAACAATCTTTTGAAAAAAGTAAAAAATCAGTATGATAAAAATGAACTACAAAAGACAGGAAAAAACAGCAAGCTTGTTTGGAAATTTATAAAAAATAATACTTTTAGATCTAAAAATTCCGAACCTCCCCTTGATTTATTATCAACAGAAATAAATCCGTCCGAAGCAACGAATAAAGTCAATAATATTTTTGCTTACGTTGGTAAAAACTTGGCAGAAAAAACATTAAATTCTAGATCTTTGCCTTCTCAAAGTTCACCTGTAACAACTTCTACACTACATTCTTTTGTTTTATTTGAGACCGACGCAAATGAGGTATTAAGAATCATAACCGAGCTTAAGGATGTTAGTGCTATTGGCTGCGATAACATACCGAATCATATACTTAAAAGATTTAAATATCTAATTGCACCTCCGTTAACTCACATTTTTCAGTTATGTTTATCACAAGGAGTTTTCCCCCAATTACTTAAAAAAGCTGTAGTCACCCCTGTTTTTAAATCTGAAGACAAGAACACTGTGTTAATAATTATAGACCTATTTCAGTCTTAACGGGCCTCTCCAAAGTTTTAGAAAAAATCATAAACACTCGTTTAATAAAATATCTAGAAGACAACAAATTGCTTTCAGACAGTCAATTTGGTTTTAGGCCCAAAAGATCAACAAGCCAAGCAGTCACAAAATATATAAGTGACAAATTATATAAGTACAAGTATGGACAATGGCATGCACACCATTGGTATCTTTTTGGACCTTGCCAAGGCGTTCGATACTATTTCTTGTTCTATATTATTACATAAGCTTGAAACGATTGGGATAAGAGGAACACAACTTCAACTTTTTTCTGATTATTTTAGTGATCGTTATCAATGTGTGAAAATTGGTCAATTTATAAGTTCTGAGCTTAAAAATAGCTGTTACGGATTTCCACAAGGCAGCATTTTGGGTCTTACGTTGTTTCTTCTTCCACCTCTTCCACCTGGCGTGAATCCCGGCTATTGCCAGGGTCCGCCATCCTACTTAGGCTTCCTCCACTTTGCCCGATCTTGAACATCCTTCTCAGTCAGGCCATTGGCTCTCATGTCGGACTTGACGACGTCCAGCCAGCGCTTGCGAGGGCGACCACGGGGCCTAGCCCCAAGAACAGCCATATTCATGCATCTCCGACCAACGTACTCCATAGGGCGGCGCATGATGTGGCCATACCATCGCAGACGACACTCTTGCAGTTTTTCCCCCACGTCACGGACACCAAGACTACCTCGGATGTAAGAGTTGCGTATGCGATCGGATCGCGTTACGCCACTCATCCACCTCAGCATCTTCATCTCCGTGACGCGAAGCTCCTGGGTGTGTCTGCTTAGTGCTGGCCAACACTCGCCCCCGTACAGTAGGACAGGCCGAATGATGCATTTATATATCTGCCCCTTGAGCTTCGGAGGCATTTTGCGGTCGCATACAACGCCCGTTACCTCGCGCTACTTCGTCCAAGCCACGCCAATACGTGCTTGGACATCGTCGTCCACGATGCCAGACTCGTGCAGCACGGATCCAAGGTACCTGAACGTATCGGACTTTCTGATCAGGTCCGAACCTATTCGGATGGTGTTTGAATCCGTGCCGCCACAGGACATGTACTCAGTCTTCGCCACATTTAGTCTCAGACCACCGTTTTCAAGCGTGTCCTTCCAAATGTTGACTTTACGCTCAAGATGGGCTTTGTTCTGATTAACGAGGGCGATGTCATCGGCATATATCATTAGCCATGGAGGCTGATCTTGCATGTTTGCCGTAACTACATCGAGCACTACGTTAAACAAGAACGGGCTAAGAGCCGAGTCTTGGTGAACGCCAACAGATATTGGGAAGCCATTCGATTCGCCAACAGCGGTCTGGACAGAGGAAATGGAATCGCGGTACATGTCTCTGATAATTTCAATATAGGCCTCGGGAACGCCCTTGAAGCGCAGTGCCCACCAGATGGACTGCCGAGGTATACAGTCGAAGGCCTTTTGCAGGTCTAAAAAGGCCATATGCAAAGCTCTCCTTCTCTTTCTGTAAGCCTCAGCCAGATTCCGTAAGGCGAACACTGCGTCCATGGTGCTGTTACCCGCCCGGAAGCCATATTGACAATCAGAGACAGTACACTCGCTACGGAGCCGTGTGTCAATGATGCGCTCGAAGAGCTTCATGGCGTGGCACATGATCTTGATACCGCGGTAGCTACCACAATCCTGTACGCTACCTTTGCCTTTGTAAACAGGGATAATCAGGCTAAATCGCCACTGGTTCGGCATTTCCTTGGTGATCAGGATGCGATTAAAAAGATCCGTCAGAAGGTCCACACCATGTGGGCCCATCGCCTTCCACACTTCAATTGGCACATTGACAGGCCCGACCGCTTTCCGGTTCTTCATGTGGCGAAGAGCAATGCGGGTTTCGTCGGGGGAAATAGGGGAAATAAGCCCAAGGTTAGGAGGCGGTTCCGGAGGAAGGTTATGGGGATGCTGTTTGTTAGACAGCTCCGCGAAGTATGTACACCATCTCTCCTTAACAGAGGGGGCCTCGTAGAGCAGCTTACCCTGGGCGTCCCTTACACAAAGACATTTGCTAATGTCCCGTGTAGCTTTCTCCCGGCCACGCGCCAGCTTAAAAATAAGCTTTTGCCCCTCCGCAGTTTCCAGCTTGTCGTATAAGGGCGCCAGACTTTTGCTGCGGGCTCTGGCTACAGCTTTTTTGCAAGCGCGCTTTGCCGCTCCAAATGCCTCCCTGTCATCCGGAGAGTTGGACCCTTGCCACTGTTTAAATAAAACCTTCTTCTTCCGAGTCGCCTCCTGCACCCCGTCATCCCACCACCACGTCTCCTTTCCTATGGTGCGGCCACCACGAGAAATGCCAAGGACGCGCTTCCTACGTTGTTTCTAATATATATAAATGATCTGTGCAGCTTGCCACTCAAAAATGGTATCATACTGTCATACGCTGATGACACGGCTCTAGTGTTCTCAGCTAAATCAAGAATCGAGGTTTATGAACACGCGCAGAATGGTTTCAATACTGTATCTAATTGGCTTCCCTCTCGCGCGTTTCTCGTACACACGGGTGTACGAGAGAGTTGAGTGCCCCATCGCGCAATTGTACACACGGGTGTACGAGAGTGAATGTGTGGCATTTTGGGTGAATGTTCGCGAACGTTCGAGAGGTTAACAGTCTCTTAACATTAAATTTAGATAAAACAAAATACATTTTATTTACGATTAGGAAAAATAACATTCCGCTTACTAACTTAAACATTTTTGCACATAAATGTAGAACTAACGCTGACAACGCATGCACTTGTTCCACCTTAGCTAAAGCTGACTATGTGAAATATCTAGGTGTAACGATTGACACAAATCTAAATTTTCGTAAACATATTGATGTACTATGCAGCAGAGTGCGGAAATTAATATACATTTTTAAATTCTTACGTAACGTAGCCGACTATGATTTAATTAAACAAGTTTATTTGGCTTTGTGTCAGTCCATACTAACGTATTGCATACCTTCCTGGGGTGGTGTCGCAAAGTACATTTTACTTCCTCTAGAACGTGCTCAAAGAGCAATTCTAAAGGTTGCAACCTTTCGCCCTTTTAAATTTTCCACGCACCAGCTTTTCATGGCATGTAAGGTACTAACAGTGCGTCAACTAGCTATTCTAAACATCGTACTGCATCAGCACACTGAAGTTCCTTATGACCGAGTACCTTCAGGCAAGAGAAGGAAAGATTTGGTTGGTATTAAACCTCAAACCAAACATGCTTTCGCAAATAGATTTTTTGTGTTTTTGGGACCTTATCTATATAACAAGCTCAACAAGCCACTTGACGTATATAGTTTAATTTATAAGAAATGCAGTACAACGCTTGCGGAATATTTAGCAAAACTCAATTACGTTGACACAGAAAAACTGCTAGAAATTTTAGTATGATGTTTATTGTTTCATATTTCTTTGTATTATTTATTTTTGTTCATTGTTTAGAATAGTATTTATTAATAATTGTAAAGTTTGCTTATTTTTAATAGTTGATTAAGATTTATTATTGTGTTGATCTAGTTAACATATAACTGACCAATTTAAATTGCGATGAAGTGAGGGCCTGAAACAGGTTTAAATAAACCTAGATCGGGCAGGTCGCTATAATAATAATAATAATAATAATAATAATAATGATTTATTTCTCACCACAATATAGGTACAGTAGAGAGGTATCAATACAAAATACGTAACAGCTACAATATACTGTGGTAGACTGGTGCCTAAACTAGACTTAAGGTCTGTGTTTCAGGACACCAAGTTAAATATCTTATACGTCTAATTATTGTTAGCCATACACTAGTTTTAAGTTAGGCACTAATTTACCTTTATATAAGACTTGTACTTTATTATCTTTTTGTGGCTATTTATACACATTTTATTGTAAAAGTTTTTATGAATAAATTGAATTGAATAAATTGAATTGAACTGCTTGGTGACCGTCAGGTGTGTGACATAAAATGGCTACCTTGCCTCCATTTCTGTATTGAAGGTGTTAAGGATTTAAATGATGAACGACTCGCTTTATATAAATAATTACTTTAATACAGATCGATTTACAAAATATAATATTTGTGTGAGCGCACGACACGTCCGTCGCTGACCGAATCTGTGGCGAGCCGCCCGGGGTGCGGCGGCGATGCGCCCGATCAGCTGTGTGCGTCCCCCGCCCGCCGCGTCTCTCGCCGCTGTTGTCCACACGTTAGATGCGTGAACATCCTCCGGCGCGATGAAAGCTTTAGCTTTCAAGAAGTAGACGAGGTCCGGAGCCTGGAGACGACTCCCTCTGGTTTGTTGTCATCTTTCGATTCTGAAGTGGGCAGAAGACATAGTTTATTGATAGCCCTTCGTATAATGCCCCTCGAAGTAGTGACGTCAGCCACCCTACTGACGCCATCGGCCCCCGGGAAGAGGCGACACACACGCCCCATCCGCCATTGTAATGGCGGTAAGTTGTCCTCCTTCAGTACTACCACGTCCCCGCAGGCGAGGCCTTGTTGCTCGGTGCGCCATTTGGTGCGCTGCTGCAACTCGGAGATGTACTCGAGGCGCCATCGCTCCCAGAAGTGCTGCCTTATTTTCTCAATAAGCTCGTATCTGTTTGGTCTAGTAGCAGTGATGGGCTTCGTCGGAATAGACGTAAGTGGTCTCCCAATTAAGAAGTGGCCTGGGGTCAGAGGAGAAGGATCAGTAACATTGGACGAGAGAGGAGTCAGCGGACGTGAATTAAGGATAGCTTCGATTTGCGCAAATAGCGTTGCTAGCTCCTCAAACGTCAAAGTAGCATTTCCAGCTACACGTTTTAGGTGAAATTTTGCAGATTTAATTCCAGCTTCAAATATACCACCGAAGTGGGGAGAATATGCGGGGCTAAATACAAATTTTATTCCTTCAGAAGTAGCATAATCACTAACAGACTGACGGCTGGATCTAAGCAACCTACCTAGTTCATTGTTTGCACCCACAAAATTCCTGCCGCTGTCGCAAAAAATCTCGTGACATTTTCCTCTACGTGATATGAAACGCCTTAGGCATAAAATAAAAGCTTGAGTACTTAGTTCACTCACCAGTTCCAAATGTATTGCTTTTGTACTGAGGCAAACAAATAAACATAAGTAACATTTAGTGATACGATTACCACGTCCTTTCCGGTTACTTATCATGAAAGGTCCAGCAAAGTCAACTCCACACGAGTAGAAAGGAAAACAAGCATTCGTACGCGCTTCAGGTAAATGACCCATTATTGGCTGCATCGTATTCGCTCGTAGGCGAACGCAAATAATACATTGTCTAACTACTTGCCGCGCTAAACATCTTCCACCAATAGGCCAGTATTTATCACGCACTGACGCTAACAGCAGCTGTTGACCTGCGTGGAACAAACGTATATGTTCATTAATCATTAATAACTTGGTAAAATGATGTTTTGAATGTAATAGTATAGGGTGCTTCTTATCGAAATTATAAATTGAGTTTCCTAAACGACCACCCACACGAACTATATATCGTTTGAA
The DNA here is from genome assembly GCA_950371165.1 of Lacanobia oleracea. NCBI lineage: Eukaryota > Metazoa > Arthropoda > Insecta > Lepidoptera > Noctuidae > Lacanobia > Lacanobia oleracea. The sequence goes on from OX493389.1 coordinate 29,309,489, forward strand.
TCTACAAATGGAGTCAACTGTAGTAATTTAGTCTTTTGTGGTAATTGTTTCCCTTGCTTGAGTAACCCAATTTCAAATGAAAACGATTGTAATTGGCATTTTTTTATTAGTAACATCAGTGAATTATTTATTTCATCTGAACTTATAGGGCCTGAATATTTATGTTTGTTTTTATTGCAATTGTTAACAAAACGTAACACATACGCCTTTTGAAATCTATAAACAAACTACCGTCATCAGAATTGTCTACTGCAGTTATCAACGAATGTACCTTTAACTCAGGTAAGTTTTGAACTACGAAAGAATTCTGTGGCCACTCTGAACGTTCCTTCTGTAGGAAAGAAGGACCTTCCCACCACAAAGAAGAAGATAAAAGGTCCTGGGATTCAACACCCTTTGAGGCCAAGTCAGCTGGGTTCATATTCGTAGGTGTCTGTGTTCAAAACCACTTGTTAGCTCGTTGATTTCATTAACCCTATTGCAGACAAACATTTTAAGATTTCTTACATCAGTTCTTAACCATCCTAAGACAACTGTTGAATCTGTCCAAATAGTTTTGTAAGTTATATTAAATCGTAATGACTGTATAATTTTATCACATAATCTAGCGCCCAGCAAAGTACCGAGTAATTCCAATTTTGGTATAGTAATACGTTTTAAGGGTGCAACTCGTGCCTTGGCGCATAAAAGCCTAACAGTGACCTCATTTTTGTCATTCATTGACCGTAAGTATACACATGAGGCATATGCTTTCTGTGACGCATCAACGAAACAATGTAATTCTATTGACATAGGGTTATCGCAAAGAACATTTCTGCTAATTTTAATATTAGAAATGTAGTGCAAATTAGAAATAAATTTTAACCACTTATCTAATAAATTTTGTGGTATGGGGTCGTCCCAATTTAATTTAATAACCCATAATTGCTGTAAAAATATTTTTGTTTTAATAATACATGCACAAATTAATCCCAACGGATCAAATATTTTACAAATAGTAGCTATTACGACTTTCTTTGTAACAATTTGCGGTGGCAATTCCACTTTCGAGGGAAACTGAATGATGTCGTGTTTTGGAGAATAATTCAAACCTAGCACGCTGGATTCTTTAGTCAAATCTACCGGGTCGAATACACTGTCATCACAATCAAGTGCCTGCAAACAGTTAGTACGAATTTTTCTTAAGGGTAAACATGCTAAATCCAAAATTTTCTTAACATTCACATATATATGCTGTAATTCACTTTCCCTATTCGCACCCGTATTTAAGTCGTCAATGTAAAAATATTTTTTTTATTATGTTCGCGATAACGTCATCATTACACTCCTTAGCTAACTGTAATAAACATCTGGTGCTCAAAAACGGAGCGCTGGCCATTCCATACGTTACTGTATTTAATTGTAGAATCTTTAAATTGCCGTTATTACTTGGTTCCGTACTAACGGATGAATCCCTCCACAAAATTAACTGAAGGTGACGATTCATGCAAGGCCGTTTGTCGGTACATTTTCTCAATATCTCCTAAGAGAATAAACCTGTGCCCGCGAAATCGTAACAAAATTGAGAATAAATCGTACTGCACTACTGGACCTACAGCCTGTATGTCATTTAATGATTTCCCAGATGATGTTTTGGCTGAGGCGTCAAACACTACTCTCAATTTCGTCGTTTCACTGTTCTCGCGAAGTACACAGTGATGTGGAAGGTAATTGCCAAATCTTGGGCGATCTACCTCACTTAAATGACCTAATTCTTTGTATTGATTTATAAATCTAGTGTATGACTCCTTAAGTTTCGGATTTTTATTTAATTTTAATTCTAAATTTAAGAAACGTTTTTTAGCCATGTAATATGAATCACCAAGACTAGTTTCAGGTTCCTTTAAGGGCATACGTACACAAAACCGACCGTCGGATAAGCGAGTTGTGTTTTCTATAAAGTCAATTTCACAAAACCGTTCCTCTAATGAGTATGTTTTTGTCTCTGCAGGTAGTTCTTCAATCTCCCAAAACTTCTTCAGGGAGTTATCAATATTCGAAAACTGATTGAAATAACAATAGACCTCAGACTTGGATTGACTGTTACCGAGTGGGCCGGCTATTAACCACCCTAATTGTGATTCTTGTAAAGTAGGTTTATTAGACCCTAACTTAATTTGATTTGTCCCGATAATGTTCCAAAAAACGTCAGCTCCTAAAAGCATATCTATAGTGGAAGGCTGGAAGAACCTTGGATCTGCTAGTTGTATACCACACGGAATATCTAACTCGCAAACGTCTATTTCAACGCTGGGTAAAATACCTGTTATCGTTGGCACTAATAAACAAGAGACTGGAGTGCTAAACGTAGATGAACAAGATTTAATCGTTACGACACACTTTCCTAAAATGTTAGTTTTAATATTATTAAGACCGCAAACCTTTAAGGTTTCACTATAACTCTTATTGAACCCTAATTTCTCTCTCATAGCTTCGGTTAAAAATGACGATTGACTACCAGTGTCCAATAATGCTCGCGCCTTAACCTTTTTATTGTTCAACTCATTAACGATTTCTACTTGCGCCGTACACAATAACGTATGAGTCATCGTCGTAGCTGATAACGTAACCGGTTCATTTTGTTGACTATTTGCATTTTGTTCTGAAGAAGTATTCAAATTATCTTTATAAACCAAAGTGTTGTGTTTACCTTTACATATTTTGCAAGAACCCTTTAAACGACACTGATAACTATTATGGCCACTACGTAAGCACTTAGTGCACAATTTTAATCTTTTTACTTCGCACATTCTATCGTCATAGTCCATTTGCTTGAACTTCGGACATTCATAAACAAAATGATTCTGGCTACAAACAACACATTGATATTTTCCCGTTGAATCCGAAGCAGCCAAAAAAGATTTCACCTGTCTTTTATTTTTTATTTTGCTCGGTTACGTAAGAATGAATAAAATTGATCTAACGTTGGTAAATCCGATAGACCATTTCTATATTCCTCCCATTTTATACCAGTGGTGGAGTCCAACTTTGCTGAAACTATGAATATCAACAAAACATCCCACTGATCAGTAGGAAGCCTGAGAGTGTGCAAAAAACTCAAGTTTTTAGATAAGTGATCAATTAAATATCGCAACGCTTTGAATGATTCCTTCACAATTGGTTCAATACTTAGTAACGACTTAATGTGGTTATTTATTAAGATATTTTTACTATTATAACGGTTACACAAAATTTGCCATGCCTTTTCATAATTGTCAGCGGTAAACTCAATTGATCTTATAACGACAGCGGCACTATTTTCTAAGCTTGATCTAAGATAGTGATATTTATTAATTAATGGAATAGAATCGTTTTTATTAACGAGGGAATCAAAAGTGTCCCTGAACTCAAGCCATTTCAAATAGTTCCCGTCAAACTTTGGCAATTTTATAGTAGGAACTTTATAGAATTCATGGAATGTGAACATTGATTGGACATACTTTCGTCATGTAACGATCCCTTCCAGCGTCAGACAGTCTCAGGCTGTCTGACATATCGCTGAAATGAACCTTTTTAGTGCAGCCGTGAGACACACACTTACTTTTTGGCTTACTTACCATTATTTATTTTTATGTACCGTGCGTGTTTCATGTATGTGCTAAATAAATACTATTCTTTCTTTTTTTTCTTTTTCTCTAAAATCGCACATTCAATTAATTCTTTAGCCATGGAAAGAAGAGTAAAGAATTGTGATTCTATAGAATCCCGCTCATTTAACTGTTCATCGTCATTTGAAGAGAGTAATTCAATATCCGACTGTATGACGTTAAAATCAGACAGTAATTCTTGAAATTTATCAACCCGCAAAGATATTTCTTTAACTTGAATGCTAGTTATCTTTTTCGCACCTACCTGGGTTAAAACATTCACATAATCTTTGAATTTTGTTAGTCTACCTTTGGTTATGCTACGCTTTTTGATAAGCTCCTTTAAAGATTCTTTTCCTTCCATGACTAATCAATAAAAAGAAATTGAACAATGAACTAGGCAAGATAATGAAATGATCAAACCAGCTATAACGGTTCCGACGCAGTGATCCAGCCGCCCTGCCGTGGTTACCACTCGGATGCTTGATGGATTCACCAACCACAAGCCAAGCACTACGCAAGAGATAATCTGGAATTTACATAAATGTGTAACGTTAATATTTAAGTATGTTTATAAATTTTTATGGAGGGTAGGCGATCCAAAAAAAAAATGACTTGAATGATTTTAAGCTAAAACCATCATCCAATGGGGTTTCTGACTTTTTTAAATTTTAAAAAGACAAATAGGAATGAAAATGATTAAACGATAGGTATGTACCTATAGGCAAGCTTTCGCACTAGCCGAAGCGTAAATTACAACGAAGAATAGAAGTGGTGTACTGGGAATACTATCCTGTAACGCTATCGGAGCGGCAAGCCGTACGCAAATCGAAAAGGAAAAAAAATGAGAAATAGTGGATAGGATAAAAGGCCAACTTCCCTTGGGTATTCCGCCAGACGTCCTCCAGCAGTACTCAGCAAAGTTTTCACTCCACCAGGGCAGAAGGCAGCATAAGCAGCAATCCAATCCAATCTCTTTGTTCCGTAAATTCAAATCCCAGTAACGGTTTTTCGTTGTTCTTCGATGGTTATCCGAAGATTACAGCTTTGAGTCGCGATTGTAAACGGTCGCCAGAATGTTAAGGATTTAAATGATGAACGACTCGCTTTAGATAAATAATTACTTTAATACAGATCGATTTACAAAATATAATATTTGTGTGAGCGCACGACACGTCCGTCGCTGACCGAATCTGTGGCGAGCCGCCCGGGGTGCGGCGGCGATGCGCCCGATCAGCTGTGTGCGTCCCCCGCCCGCCGCGTCTCCCGCCGCTGTTGTCCACACGTTAGATGCGTGAACAGAAGGTGATAAATGTTTGGACAACTGTGCAATTTTATCCGTTAACGCCGCATGAGTCCAGTCAGTCTTCATTTCCAGAATAATGGGTGGAATATGACCGGCCTTCTTCACTTTGGCAGTGGCTTTCAGAAAGAATTCATTGCCAACAGTTTTGGCGACTCCGTCTACTAGGGCTGGATATTTGTTCTACGTTGGAATGTCACGAGAACTATCGAACTTTGTGTGTTTGGCAACAATTGGCCGATTTGGCATACGCCAGTCATCCACATTTTCCGTTGCTGGTCTCTTTGAGTTAAGACTACCACATAAGTCCGATCGTTGCAGGTATTTTTCCATTATTACCAAGAGGTATCATTAACGCATATTTTATCGTCAATTTTATATCGACTCTTGGAATCACTACTCAGAGTTGGGTAGGAACGAGAGATAACTAGTGCAAGCGTGCACACGAGACAAGCGCGAGCCGCTAACTGAAGTCTGTGCGGTTGATCCCGGGTTCGAATCGGTTATCAAATTATTATATAAAAAAAATTATACACTATTTTATTTACACTTCATGCAATGATTAATGTACATTTATTATTTGCAACTTCTTTTATCGAGCTGTTATTTGCAATTATAGATTTAAAATCATTTCTGCAAATCAAAATCTTTATTTTATTAAAAAGTAAAAATTCATTTATTTTCCACAATAATGAAAAACACAGTACAGACATTAAAATAAATGGAGTGGACTGGCCTAAACTAGGGCAGCCCTGTATTTCAGGACTCCAGGTCTTCAAATCAAAATCAAATCAAATAAAATTATTTATTACGAGCAACAAAGACTCATCCCGCGGCGAGTAAGTTGGTACAATTTATTAATGAATGAGTGTGTTTGTTTGAGTGCGTGTTTGTTATGTGTGTATGTTATGGTGTGTGTCTTGTGTGTGTGCGTGCGTGTGTGTCTTATGTGTGTGCGTGCGTGTGTGTTGTGTGTGTGCGTGCATGTGTGTGATATGTGGGAGAGTACAGTTGCGCACATCTGTATTTTGTGGGAGTATGTATGTATGTGTGCATGGTTGTGTATGAGTGTGCTTTGACTGCTCTTTATTTACTACAATAGAACAGAAAAGTTTTTTAGAAATTACAATTAAAGATTCCGTGTCATTATAATTTCAATTCAGAAGATAATTTTGGATAATAGATTTACATTCATGCATGATTTTTGGGAATATATTTTAGAGAGAATTAAGTTTGTTATATAAATAAGGTGCAAGGAAACATGAGTGTCTCCTGAAGAAAGCAGTGTTGTGTTTAGTTGCCTTGCAAATTATGTTATTTCTTCTTCCAGGATAAGATAAGTTAGCATCGTAGGTTAATTCTTTATGCTTGCTAAGTGTGGTGTGAAGGATGAATAGTTGCCTCACGGTCAAGACATTGCAGTCCTTGTATAGGCTCATTGTGGGGTAACGAAAGGGTTTTCTAAGCATTACTTTGAGTAATGACCTTTGTGCGCGTTCAACTTTTATGATTTTTGACTTGCAGGAACCACCCCATACCGAAATACAATAACCTAATATTGACTGAACCAGAGCAAAGTAAACCGTTTTTAACATCCTCAATTTGAGTACGTTTCTGAGCTTTTTAAAAATCCATATCATTTTCCGCGTACGTGTAGACAGAATATCTAGTTGTGCTAGCCATGAAAGGGTATCATCTATTTGAGTGCTGAGATATCTGATATTGGTGGTTTTTACTAGTGGTGCGCAGGAGCATGTTAATGACTGGGTATTTTCACATTTATGTGCTTTTAAAGTGAAGTTATTTGGTTGTGTTGTTCTATTTATCGAAAATGTTATATATTTCGTTTTATTGACATTTAATGTTAGAAGATTTTTATTTAACCACAATGATGTCTGATGAAGTCCTTTTTCTGCAAGGTATTGTGCCTCAGCCCAGGAATCTCCCTGAAATATGAGCGCAGTGTCATCCGCGTATGAGAGTTTTTTTCCTTTTGACGGTTTATATTGGCAGAGTTCGTTGATATATATCAAGAAAAGACCCGGGCCAAGAACACTTCCCTGGGGAATTCCACAGGTGATGGGGAGGGGACAGCTAATGTAGTCGCCTATCTTCACAGATTGGTACCTATTTGTATGATAATCTTGCATGAGTTGCAGAGGCAGGCCGCGCATGCCGATCGGTTCGAGTTTCGTCAGGAGTAGGTTAATTGAAAGAGTATTAAAGGCCTTGGCTAGATCCAGGAAAACCCCAACACATTTCCTACCCTGATCCAAGTTACTTGCTACAAAATTTGTAAGCTGTATCGCCGCATCTTCTGCAGATTTATTAGGTTGGAAACCATATTGGGTTTCTGATATATGTTCTTGATTTAGAAAATTCATTAGGCGTTTGTTGATTAGCTTTTCAAATATCTTGGACATTGCAGGTAAGACCGAAATCGGACGATAATTCTCGACATTGCTTCTAGGCGTGTTTTATGCGTTTTAGGAATGTAGAAGGTATACCATCACATCCAGTAGCCGAGTCATTTTTAAGGTTTTGAATTACAGACTCAACTTTGGTAGTATCTGTTTCCAGCAATACGATGGAATTTAGTCTACGCTGGGTTTGAATATTACACTTTATTTGAGTTATATCGCAAGATTTTTTAATAGTGTTTACAAGTTTTTGACCAGTACTTACAAAGTACTGATTTATCTGGTCTACGCATTGTTGGGCTTCGCGTGGGTTAGAACCTAATAATTCTACCGCTGGATTTTTGTTTTTAGTGGTGTTTGTGATTTTTCGTATCATTTGCCATGTTTGTTTTGGATTCTTACAATTTTCGATCGTCGAGGTTTCATGTTTCTCCTTAACCTTGTTTAGAACATCATTACAAAAGTTCCTGTATCTATGATAGGAAATCTTTAGAGCTTCATCTGAAGGAGAAGCCTTTAGTTTTTTGTGCAGGGCGTCGCGATGGGTGATGCATCTGAGTAAACCGGCCGTAATCCATGGCTTAAATATTTGCTTCCTATTAGGAACTTTACGAACTGTAGTGTTTTTATCTAAAGCGTATTTGATGTACCTACTTTATCAAAATGTCAATTGCATTATTTGGATCATCTATATTAAGTATTCTTGATAAATCAGCTTTCACAAGTGTATTGACCGCGTTATCGTAGTCAATAATTTGTTTGAATTTTGGACCTTTGTTTTGCTTTGGTTGTATTAAATTAAGTAAGACGGGTAAATGATCAGTGATGTTAGTTTTGATTACAAATGTTTGAGCTTTACAATTTGTTTTAAGAATAATAAATGATCTTAGCAGTAATTAGACTCGCGTGTAAAAAAAGGTGAGCAGGCAGAAGGCCGTTTTCAGCAAAAAGATTGAGACACTGTTCGCTTTTTCGATACACACAAAACGACGAAAAAAAACGACACAAAGAATAGCAATATCCTTACTTTTTATTAATAGACAGCTAGCGTCAACGAGTACTGGTTCCTCCACAGTATGGCATAAATTCATATGAATGTATATAACGACGCCATCACTTTTATTATGGTTAGTAGTGGAGTAGTATAGTCTGTAATTATCTATTTGCTCCGAGGTTATGAGGTTTATGTTCCGATATCCAGCATTCCGTAAAAACTAAAATGTCACAGTGGGTGTCTATGCGTTTAAGAAATACAAGAAAGTGATCTAAATTCCGATAAATACTTCTGATGTTGTGTGTTATTAATTTTAGGTTACTACCCGAGGTGTTTAGTAGATGAGGACAGTCATTGGGCTCCACTATTGCTGATTCCGATACTGTTGTATCGTCTAAATCTTTTTGTACTTTAGAGATATTGTTATCCGTTGTGAATGTTATGGCCTATAGTTAGTGGTATATTTGAGTGAAACGATGGAGTACAAAAATTAAATAAATAAATAAAATAAAATATAGACAATTCAAACTTGCAGAAATTCCTTCGATAAAATCTACTATACATTATCTTGGTATAAATAGCTGCGTGCAGATGACATTTATTAAGATTACTTAGGTTATAATATTTAAATTGTATGAGCAGTCTACTGTATGCAGAACAAAGGTGAGTAATATTGGGAGAATTGTGTGTGTACGTGAGGTAAGATATGTGAAATGTATAAAATCGTGTTGAGTATGTGCGGTATATGTAAGTTAAGAATATAAAACTGAACAGTAAACAAAAAAATATAGAAAAAAAGATTCAGAAATGTAAAAAACAGTGCATTGCCTGAAAGTTATTTAGTCACTTAGTTGAACACAATTTATTGAGATCTTCTTCATTAGATATTCTGATTGCTTTGGCACCTTCTTCCTTGCGGAAGTTTACGAAACCATGAGCGGTCCAACAGTACGTATACTTGTTATCGTTGGCGTATGTGCGAGCCCTTGCAAAGATCTTCTTAATTTCCGCAGTTAGGCTTTCTGATATGTAGATAGGCTCATTAGGACCGTTAATTTTGGCGTGTATAGTTGATAAATAAGTTTTTGAGTCATGTTTTAATTTTTTTACGGAGTCCAACAAAGCTTTCTTTTTATTACCGTGGAGAACTCGACGACTATGGGCATTTTAGACGACGACTTCGAGTTATAACGAAAAACGTCCTTGACATCAGTATCTTTAATGTCAATGTTAATAGATGCTCCAATATTTTCAATTATTTTGATTAAATCTTCCTTTTTCTCTTGATCGCGCTTAGGAACATTCCGTATCTCAATACAGGACTTCCGTGCGACACGTTCCAGATGTTCAACCCTGTTCTCCAATACGGTAATATATTTCATATGTTTTTCCCTTTTTTTCTCGCTGTATTCCAATTTCGCTAAGACTTCATCATATTTTACAGACATGAATTCTATTGCCTTTGTGATATCGCTATTTTGTTGTTTAATTTCTTCTATAGATGAGTGTAATGTAGTAAACTTATGATTTTGCGCCTCCGCCGCAGATGAAAACATTTTTGTCATGTCGGCCATAAAGGTTTTTAAATGTTCTTCCAATAAGTCCCCTCGTTTACGCTTTTCTTGTCTGGTTGTAATATAATTCAACGGTGTATTTTCATTAAGTCTGATATCTGATAAATCGGGGGCAGAACCACTGCATTCCTTCGGCGGCGTGCGAGTAAGCGACATAATAATATTGTATTGAGTAAACACAAAAACTCTGTTTGAGTTTTTGTCTCACTTGGTAACTGGGGGTCAGCCTGAACTGGTGGTATGCGGTGATTTAGAACAGCTTTTCAATCCGTCCAATGTAATTAGATCTCCGATAAGAAATATGTTTTGTACCGCTTTGCAGTGCAGGTGTCAGCGTAAGTTGGTTGGTATCAAGGATTTGGTACAATATGACGCTCCGTTCAGTATAGTTAGAGCTCTCGATGACCTGGCGCGAGTATAATTAGTCAATAGACACGACCGAACTCCTCGGACATCCGCGGGGGAATATATTATTTACAAAACTTATTTTTTACAGTGGTGCTTTTTTAATTCACCGATTGCTCTCGCTTTTCTAGCCTAAGTTTAATTACTGTTATCAGGCTTCTTTGTGTTTTTACATAGGCTCCAAGTTTGCAATTTGAAATGTGACCAATTTCAACAGTATACGTCCTCAACAGTACTTCTTTGGTTTTATTTTATAGTTAAACATGCTTAAAAATACTTTAAAGTTGGTTTCTTAAACGCGGGGTCCCTTGGTACGAATCACGATGATTTTATAGCAGCTGTGGAAGGGCATTATTTCGATGTAATAGCAGTCAACGAGAATTGGTTAAGAGCCAGCGAGGAGGGGCGCGCGCCTTACTGCTCGTAACTGGCCAACTCCAGCTGACCCAAGATACGGGACAAGATACGGGAGTTGCTTGTAGCAACTCAAATCTCTGGTGTTAAGTTCCATATTTAGAGAAAAAGTAGCACACTTTAAATTTAATATTATATTAATAATAAAATAAAAGATCCTAAAACTTTATGGAATCATTTAAAAAACACCGCACTACCGAGTAAACAAATTGATAGAATAGAATAGAATACCTTCCCACTCATTTCAGAGACCCAGACAAAATAAATAATCACTTTTTGAGTGTTCCTCGCAACCCCGTCTGCAATATTGCGCAGCGGAATTTGTTCGAGTCTCATCGATTTAGAGATGACAGCGTCGCATTTGCATTAAAACCAGTAACCAAAAGTCAAATTTTAAAATACTTTTGCGAGCTTAAATCTAATGCGGAAGGCAGTGATAAGGTGACTCTGAATATGCTTTTATCAACCCTCCCACATTCACTTAAAGCCATCATCGAAATCGTGAACAGATCAATCAGCTCTGCAACATTCCCTGACATCTGGAAAATTGCAATCGTGAGACCGCTACCCAAAAATACGAATTCAATAGACCTAAAAGATCTCAGGCCCATTAGCATTCTGCCTTGCCTATTCAAAATTGCCGTGAAAACCGTGTGCCAGCAGGTGTCTTAATATTTGGAAAAAAATGACATACTTTCTGAGCTACAATCAGGCTTTCGTAAACAGCGTGGTACTGCTACAGCACTTCTGGATGTCACGGATAATATTTCGGCAGCGCAAGATAAGGGCTTATGTACACTACTTGTACTGCTTGATTTTTCGCGGGCTTTTGATTATATCAATGTTAAACTATTTCCTTCAAAGTTGAACTATTATGGTTTTGAACAAAATACAATAAACTGTTTTTTTAGTTATCTCAATAAACGTCAACAGCGTGTGGAAATCTGTTTGAGTGATGGCTTATCTTTTGTTTTTTCGCTCACTCCTGTTAATAGGGGAGTTCCGCAAAGCTCTATACTTGGTCCCATTATTTGTATTTTATATTGCGCGAACATCATAAACTCCTTGAAGCACTGTAGGTACCATATTTATGCTGATGATGTGCAAGTTTATATTTATTTTAAGCCAAGTGACTATGATAGTGCGTTAAAGGATTTCAACGATGATCTCAACATAATACCATTTGGGCTGAGAACAACGGTTTAGTACTTAACCCTACTAAAACGAAATATTTGCTTTTTGGAACCAAGTGCAGTTCCTGCAACACTCAACGTTACCCTTCTGAGTGAGTCGGTCAGTCAAGTAAGTGAAGCACGTAATTTGGGACTGAACATGGACGCTGAGTTAAGATACGAAGCACATGTCGCAGCATCAGTGCGCACCTGTTTTTGTCGACTGAAGGTCCTTAAAAAAATAAGGCCTTATCAATCTGAGGACCTGCGAATCCTGTTAGTTGAGTTGCTCGTTTTCTCAGGATATAGTCATTGGCCCTCGGTTGCTGGCAAGAACTGATCGACTGATACAGAGGGTGCAAAGCGCCTGCGCTCGATTTTGCTTTACAATCCCTCCTAGAACTCACGTAACACCATTTTTAAATAAGCATTCGATTCTCAAAATGAAGTCGCGTCGTAAGTTGTACTTGGCTTGCCTACTGTTTAGCGTTATAAAGTACAGGCAGCTGACCTACCTTTACACCAAACTGAGCTGGATTGCTAGTAAAAGGAAATGTGCAAGCAGACAGTGCTCGCAACAACTTGCTACTGAGCCGCACAAGACAGCTGCCTCCAGAGGAAGTTTTAGGTACGCTGCATCCAAGTGCTGGAATAATATTCCTCCGCCGATACAAAACATTAGAAGTCTTGATACCCTCAGAACTCGGCTCCGGCAGTTCCTTATCAACTCTCAAAAATAACTGGTCGTGACGATTTCGAACACGTCGATAATTTTAAATTTAAATTATAGAATACTTTTTTTTATGATTTATTTATTTGTGACCAACTTGGTCTTGCGGCTCCATACGTACAAGATACGAGTATATATGTAAGTAATAAACACTATCAAACACAGCAACCCTTTATAATCTATTTTTATGTACTTTCAACATCGCCTCCAATTTTTATCAATTACACAATCATAATGGTACACATAATCATAATGTCACAATCAGTACCTATGTATATTTCTACCATCATAAATTTATATTCACTACTCTGTCAAGAAAGTACCGGGAAAAGATCAATAATACACAAAATGTCTGTTATTCATCCAAATTTATTTTATCACCTTCAAAGTATGCTCCTTTAGAAACGATACACTTGCGCCAACGAATAATCCATTCATCAAAACATTTTATAAACGCTGCTTCCGGAATTGAGTTCAGTTCTCGCCGCGAATTCTCCTTTATGTCTTCTATCGATTGAAAACGGGTGCCACGAAGTGGTAATTTGAGTTTAGGAAAAAGAAAAAAGTCAGCAGGAGCCATATCTGGTGAATATGCTGGTTGCTGGATGGTATTTGTTGAGTGTTTGGTTAAAAATTCGTTCACAATGATAGCCTTGTGCGAAGGCGCATTGTCGTGGTGCAAAATCCAAGAATTTTCTTTCCATAAATCTGGCCTTTTTCGTCGAATTTGCTCTCTTAAACGCCGCATAACGCTCTAATAATATTCTTTATTTACCGTTAGACCTTCCGGTAAGAATTCAAAAACAGTCAACATGACTTTGACTTTTGATCGAATTTGGCGTGGTTTTTTCGGTTTCGGTTCAGTTGGAAGGCGCCACTCCGAAGCTTGTTGACTAGTTTGCATGTCAAACTCGTAAACCCACGTCTCGTCACCAGTAACAATGCGTTTCATGAATGTTGGGTCCGAACTGACTCGTTCTAGCATGTCCTCAGCGACTTTCATGCGATTGAGTTTTTGGAGAAAATTCAGATCTTTTGGGACTAGCCGAGCAGCAACATGTTTCATACCCAAATGATTAGTTAAAATGGTACGGATCGATTCGTGAGATACAGAAAGTTCGGCGGCTATCTCTCTCAGAGTTGAATGGGGATTTTCAGTCACTATTTCCTTCACTTTTGCGATGTTAACTTCAGTTGCAGACGTTGACGGCCTACCAGAGCGAGGCAAATCTTCCATCACATCTCGACCGCTTTTGAACGCTTTGAACCACTCATAAGCACGAGTTTTTGATAAAGTCGATTCACCGTAAGCCTTCTGTAACATTTTCAGTGACTCCGATCACGAAATTCAATTGGCGATGCAAAATTTAAGACAAACTCTTTGTTCGATATTTTTGTCCATTATGAAATTCGCAATACACACTATATATGATATTACTAAAACCAGCACTGTATTTAATATAAATAACAGATGCAACTCAAACTCCGCGCCAAAATGGAAAACAGTTGTGCCAATCTAACAACTACAAAAAAACAAAAATTTGAATTTGGAACCATAAACAAATCATCCATTCCCGATACTTTTTTGACTGAATGTATACACACACCTAAACACAACAAAATAGGTACCTACGCAAAATATTTAAAATAACAAATCTGGACTCACCATACACAAAACCACTATTTACCGCACATTGGAGTATCTGAACGAGGGTCGACTTGAGAGGGTGGTTAATTCAAACACTGGACTTTATATTAAGCGCGTATAATATATATATCCACTGTGCTTGCTGTTGGCTCACAAAAAAAAAACAAATACAATATCAGTAACTATCAAAACTTCTATCAGTGTAACTTTATCAGTAAAATTTTCTGTGTTCGATAACTCTAAAACCATGTGTGTGTGCTACTAGCAAGAAAGGAGCACCATCCGGGGAGTCGAGGATTCGAGAGTTAAGCACCAAACACAAGTAAGACCGTTTCAGTTATCACTTCGTGGAAAAACTTCATCATGGAAGCTATTCACGCGAACCAAGCCGAGATCTACGAAGCCATGAGCAAGCTAGCCTCCAACATCAAGAAAGACAGTTCGACCCGTAAGGTAGGTGATTACTTTAAAAGGCGATTAGAAACATTGGAAGCGTATTGGGCTGACTTCCAATATAATTATGATCGACTTTGTACTGAGGAAAGCAGGTCTCACCCATATTTTATACAGAATGAATATGAGCGGGCAGCAGAGCTGTACAAATCGGTTAAATCGTTAATCAATCAACAGCAAGTACTGATGAAAGCAGGGCAGCCAGTATTTCCGGAGTTGGAGACAAGGCCTCAACAGCAAGCAGGTCAACCATCATCATCAGGTACGTCTCTAACAAGCAAGCGAGATGAAGAACAAGCTGAAAATTCATCTCCAGAAGTACTATCAAGAGGAACATCCAGCAAGACGGATGACATGCTCAAAAAACAATCAAGCAACTTCAGAGCATTACAGCGTACCATACGAAGTATTAATTTAGACGAAATGTCCGAGAAGTGGGAGATGGAAGATGCTCTGAAGACTTTACATTCGAGATGGTCGGTAATTATTATTGATACATTGCATTGGGAATTAGATGGAGAACTGGAAATCATGGATGAAGATTACGAGCAAGCATACTCCAAGCAGGAAAAAATCTACAACAACATAAAAAGGGCAGTAAATAGTAAATTGTGGTCTGTGGCTCACAAAGCGCAGTCAACTCCGAAATTAGACATTCCAATTTTTAGCGGATCCTATCAACAATGGACATCTTTCAAGGACTTATTTACCGAATCAATTCACGGTAACTACTCTTTGTCTAACGCTCAAAAACTGCAGTACCTCAAAAGCAAGTTGAAGGGAGAACCTGAGAAATTAATTCAACATTTACAGATATCATCACATAATTACAACATTAGTTGGGAGATTCTAAATCACCGCTACAATAATCTCAACTTAATTTGTAGTTCTCATTTAGCCACATTAACAAACTTTCCGGCGGCGCAGCAAGCAACTATCAAGCACATCAAGAGTCTGCATGACACCACCGTCGAGAGTTTGAATGCTATAAAGAACTTAGGGGTAGAAGTTAGTTCCTGGGACCCATTACTCATACATCTATTGTCAGCAAAATTAGATTCAGAAACCTATGAGGATTACGTGGCATCTATCAAAGACCCCAGGGCAATACCTAAGCTACAAGAGTTCCTTTCGTTCTTAGAAGGCAAGTTTACAGCAATGGAGTCTGCAGGCAGGAAACAAGACAGTCAATCATACAAATCAAACAAGCAATTTTCTGGAAAAACATCAAGATCAAATTAAAATTATGAAAAAACATCCGCTGCGAATGAAGAAACTATTTCGTAATCGAAAAACAACAAAAATATCAATTCGACGAAAAAAAAATTATAAGTGCCCGATTTGCAAGACAAATGACCATGGCATTTTTTATTGTCAGCAATTCCTCGAAATGACATCACAAAACAGGCGAAAAACGTGGTCAAAACTCGACATATGCCAAAATTGTCTTTATTGGCATAATGGTAAGGCTTGCATTTCAAGTAAACGGTGTCGCGAATGCAACGGAAGTCATAACACACTACTACATGCAGCGTTTACGCAATCAAATCGGACATCAGTTGCCAGCACAGCAAAAGCAGGCGACAACACGACACGTGCCTCGAAATCCGAAACGCCGCAGCTGTCACGCGGAAACTCGCATGCGTCACTACAGCAAGACAAGCCGGACGTACTTTTACCAACGGCCCTGATCAAGGTTCAAGATGAGAATGGATCGTTTCAGATATTACGAGCTCTACTAGACCAAGGCTCACAAATGTCCCTCATCAGCGAATACGCAGCACAAATTTTGGGCATAGCACGTAGGAACAGCTCAGGCGTCATCTGGGGAATCGGAGAAATGGAATCAAACTGCAAAGGAGTAATAAATATCAAGTGTGCATCACTTCACAACAACTTTGGGTTTGGAGTAGAAGCTTATGTCATAAATAAATTAATAAAAAAGCTGCCTAACCGCACCTTCGAAAAACCAACATGGGCATTTTTAGATAATATCGCTTTAGCAGACCGAGACTTTAACGTAAGTCGATCAGTTGACTTACATCTAGGCAGCAGTGTGTACTCAAAATTATTATTAGAAGGGGTTTGCAGAGAAACTGAGGATTCTGCATCAGCACAAAATACACGACTCGGCTGGATATTAAGCGGAGATATCATACAAAACTTTCAGTGTAACGTCATTTTGCACAACCTAGACGATATCCAACAATTCTGGGAAATTGAAGACATCTCAGACAAGACCACACTATCATCAGGAGATCAGCAAACAATTGATTTATTTATATTACCAGAAAACTACAACACGTAAAGAGGATGGTCGATATCAAGTAAGATTACCACTGAAACAAAATTTTGCCGAGATGCTGGGAGCTTCGAAACCAAAAGCTGTAGCTTAGTTCAAATCGCTAGAGAGAAAGCACACGCAGTATCCCAACATCCAAGAAGAATATCAAAAATTCATGACTATCAAGACTACGAATATCAAGAATTAGGTCACATGAAGATTTCAAGAAACAATTTCAAGCCCGATTGTTTTTTGTCACATCATAGCGTCCTGCGTCCCGATTCAACCACTACAAAGCTGAGGGTGGTATTCAATGCATCGGCTAAGACATCAACAGGTTACAGCCTAAATGAGTCATGGAAGCAGGACCAAACTTACAACAAGACCTTCTGTCTCTGATTCTTAAATGGAGACAGTACAAATTCGCATACACAGCAGATATAGAAAAAATGTTCCGACAAATTAAGATACATGAAGATGATCAAGCATTGCAGAAGATTGTTTGGCGGAACTCAACAGCAGAGCCTATACAGGAATATCAATTAACCACAGTAACCTATGGCACCAAGGCCGCACCATATTTATCATTAATGACGCTAAAACAACTTGCACATGACGAAAAACCAAATTACACGTACAGTTTAGCGACAGATGTACTAGAAAACTCATTCTACGTCGACGATTTGTTACATGGATCGCATACATCAGAATCAGCACAGCAGCTCATAAGGGACTTAATCAATCTCTTGAAGTCGGGAGGTTTCAACCTCAGGAAATGGAAAACAAATGTTCCTGAGTTATTACTCGTACAACACATACCGTCCGAGATCAACACTCAGGATAGTTTCAATTTCAAGCAATCAGAACAAACAAAGACGTTGGGACTCATTTGGAAGCCCAAAGAAGACACTTTTCGATTTGAAATGAAAATCGAACAAACAACTACACCAATGTATAAAAGAACATTGTTATCAGATATCTCTGTTGTAATCTGTGGTAAATATTATAAACTTGATTTTCATTATGCTACATACAGCGCCACCTTACAGTGTCTTTTTAACTCTGCCAACTGTCATGGCGTCGCTTGCTTGTAATTCGTAACACGACTAAGATGTAAAGTTTCCTAAATTATCTTCCAACGAATAAACGTTGTCAATATTACTGCTGGCCTAATTATTTGCCATCCCACCACTCCAACATGGTAGCAGAGCGTGGTTGGGTGGTTCAATAAGTGAAATTTCGTAAGTTCAAAAAAAGGGCCACGTGCAAAGTAGTTGGCGCCTCGTGAAAATTAGAAGTCCAGAAAAAATACGTTATAAATAGATTATCATCACCAAAATGGCTAAACAAGCAAAAGTAGAAGACATAATGATGCCCATTTTTGATGGGGTAAACTATTCAAGCTGGAAATTAAGGTTAGTAACTTTGCTAGAATACAAAGAATGTAACGAGCCCGCCATTGGCGTGATGCCGGAAAAATTTAAACAATTAGAGGCGGATTGGAAGAAAATGGATTTAAAAGCAAGGACTATAATAATGAGCACGATTTCCGATAAACAACTAGAATATATTAGTGAATGTACAACAGCTTACGAAATTATGAAAAAGTTTGACAAGATGTACTTGACACAGTCTACCGCAATGCAAATAATATGTAGGGGAAAAATTGAAGAGATTAAATTAAACAATTACAATACAATAGAAGATTTTTTTGTTGAGTTCGAGAAAACAATCAATGATTTTAAAGCGGCTGGTGGAAATATAAGTGAACCTGAGAAGATGAGGTACTTACTCAGAGCTTTACCTCCCAACTACAGCTATATTGGAGATTTTATTGATGTAATCCCGGAAGAACAAAGAACAGTAGATTATGTGAAATCTAAAATAAAAGAAAAAAGTATGACCACTAGTGATCTAGACAGGAAAAGCAATATGAGCACATTCTCAGCAAAAACTAAAGCAAAATGTTATGTATGTGGAAAGACCGGCCATCTGAAGAAGGATTGCTGGCACGGTCAGAAAAGCTACCAAGGTCCAACCAGTCAACACCAGCGAGGTAAACAAAGAGGTTTCAACAGAGGATTTTATCGAGGTTGCGGCCCTGGCAGAGGTCAAAGTGTCCCCAGAGGTGACGGTCATCCCAGAGGTGAGTCGTCAAGCACTCAACAAGACGGCTCAGCATCCGAGTCATGGACAGCTCAGGTATGCAATCCATTAGTAAATCAGATAACAGGGTGTAGCGAAGGGGAATATGATAACAGCAATGAGATAGATTGGTTGTTAGATAGTGGGTGTACAGATCATATTATTAAAAGTGATACATGTTTTTATAATTATGTAGATTTGAAAAATCCCATTGATGTGAAATTGCCAGATGGTAAATTGTTAAAAGCAACCAAAGTAGGTACTGTTCAAGTCCATTTCAAAAATTATTATACTATAAAACAAGTTGATTTAAAAAATGTATACTTTGTAAAAGGCATTAAACAAAATTTGTTAAGCGTTTCAAAAATAACCCAAAATTGCACAATAGTAGCAAGAAATGAAAATGCAAAAATTTATAATCAATCTAGAGAGTTAATAGTTGTTGCTAACAAAATAAACAATTTGTATTGTATAAAAAGTTTTGTTTCAAAAATTGATAAAAATGACATGTATGTAAATTCAATAAAATTAACTGATAAAGAGAAATGGCATAGGGCACTTGGTCATGTAAACTTTCAATATTTAAACAAGTTGATAAACAACAAATTAGTAAAAGGTTTGCCAGATAAGATTGAAAGCTTGGAAATGAAATGCTCAAATTGTATTGAAAGCAAAATGGCCAATGTACCTTTTGAAAATAATAGAACTAAGACTACTGGAATTCTGGAATTGATACATACTGATCTAAATGGCCCACATAACACAACTGGTTATGGTGGAGAAAAATATTTTTTGACATTTATTGATGACTATAGTAAGTGTACTAGAATTTTTTGTATTAAAAGTAAAGCAGAGACTGTAAAAAGTTTTATAGAGTTTGTTAATTTAGTAGAAAATAAATTTAATAAAAGAGTTAAGAAAATACAGTGTGATAATGGGAAAGAATATTTAAATAGAGATATTTATAATTTCATTAGACAAAAAGGCATAGAGTTATTACCATGTCCACCCTATGTCCATGAATTAAATGGAGTAGCGGAAAGATATAATAGATCTGCTATGGATATTGGTAGATGCTTAATGAGAGAAGCTAAAATTCACAGAAGGTATTGGCCCGAAGTTATAAAAACAGCAGCATACTTAAAAAATCGAACAATTGCTAATACAGTAGAGAATAAAACTCCTTATGAAATATTTTTTGGTATTAAACCAAATGTTGAGCATTTAAAGATTTATGGAAGTAGAGTTTATGTCAGGGTTCCAGAAGTTTTAAGAAAAAGTAAATGGGACGATAAAGCCAGAACTAGGAGTCCTAGTGGGTTATAATGAAAATGGTTATAGAGTTTTATTGAATAATAGAATAATCAATGCTAGACATGTACAGGTAGTCGAGGAAAATACTCAGTTAATTTGTTTAGAAAAAGTTGATGATGAAAAGGATAGAATCTTGGAAAATATAACTTCAAATATTAAAAATGAAAAAATTAAAGCTGATATTGATAAAGATTATGTGGATGAAAATGAAACCAGTTCTACTAATAATACTGTGGAAGATAATGTTAATGATAAAAATTTAAGTACCAATAGGGATAATCTTGTAACGGAAGAAAGGCCAAAAAGAAAGATAAAACCAGTTTCCAGATATGGTAATCCAGTATCACATTTTATTTATGTAAATTACATTGATGCAAATGTACCAAACACATTTGCGGAGGCGATGAGCTCCCACGATTGTAAGCAATGGCAGGTAGCGATGGATTCAGAAATAAATAGCTTAAACAAAAACAACACATGGCATATTGTTGAAAGGCCAAAAGACAAAAAGGTTATTGATGTTAAATGTGTATTTAAAAGGAAAAATAATAATGTTTATAAAGCTAGATTAGTAGTACGTGGATTTCAGCAAAAGGATTATCTTGAAAATGTTTATTCACCAGTAGGAAAAATGCAAACATTGAAAGTTTTATTATCATACAGTTGTAAAAACAATTTATTTATAGAACAAATGGATGTTGAGACAGCTTTTTTAAATGGTTATGTAAAGTCAGAGGTATTTATAAATCAACCGAGAGGTTATGAATCTGGAGATAATAAAGTTTACAAATTGCATAAAGCACTCTATGGTCTCAGAGAGAGCCCTAGAATATGGTATGATTGTTTCAACAAATTCATTGAAAAATCGAATTTTGTTAGAAGTAATTATGATTACTGTCTCTATGTAAACAGTACGAGCAAAGATCCAATATACATACTAATATTTGTCGATGATCTTATAATCTGTTGTAAAGATAAAGATAAAATAACAAAGGTAAAAACTAGTTTAATGGAAAAATTTGCAATGAAAGACCTAGGAAAAATTAAAAGTTATATTGGCATAGATATTGATTATAATAATGACAGGAAAAGAATGACCTTAAGTCAAACAAAGTATATTGAATCTTTGGCTGTAAAATATAATTTGGAAAATACTAAGTTGTATGACACTCCAAAGGAAACAAATTTAAAATTAGAACAAGCTAGAGAAGTAGATGATAGCATTATGTATAGAAATATAATTGGTGAGTTATTGTATATTAGTACAGGCACAAGGCCAGATATAGCATATAGTGTTAATTACTTGAGCAGATATCAAAGTTGTTATGATCAGACGCATTATAAATATGCAATGAGAATTTTAAAATATTTGTATAAGACTAAGGATTTAAAGTTAACATACTATGACAATGTTAACTCTGAACTATTAGATTGTATGGTAGATTCTGATTATGCGGGAGATAATGTGGATAGAAAATCTACAACAGGTTTTGTAATAAGATTATTTGGTAACTTAATTTTTTGGAAAACACATAAACAAAGTACAGTAACAAAGTGTTCAACTTTTGCAGAATATACTGCCATGTCAGAAGCAGTGACAGAGGTAATTTTCATCAAAAACTTGTTAAGTGAATCATTCGATTTTAAATTTGATAAGCCAATAAAACTGTATGAAGATAATTCAGGTGCAATTTCGATTGCTAAGTATGGAAATTTTACTAAAAATTCAAAGCACATTGAAGTTCAGTATCATTATATAAATGAAAACTATGAAAAGGGTATAATTGATATTGTAAAAATTGATTCAGAATTTAACTTAGCAGACATGTTAACTAAAAGTTTAGATAAGACCAAATTTTTGAGAAACAGAATGGGCTTAAAATTAATTTAGCATATAAAGTGTAGTGTAGTGTGCCTAGTAGTAGTTCTGTATATGTCTATAGTAATATTGTCTATGTAAAAGATCAAGATTATAAATTTAAGGAGGTGTGTTGTAATCTGTGGTAAATATTATAAACTTGATTTTCATTATGCTACATACAGCGCCACCTTACAGTGTCTTTTTAACTCTGCCAACTGTCATGGCGTCGCTTGCTTGTAATTCGTAACACGACTAAGATGTAAAGTTTCCTAAATTATCTTCCAACGAATAAACGTTGTCAATATTACTGCTGGCCTAATTATTTGCCATCCCACCACTTCAACAATCTCAAAGTTATTTGACCCTTTGGGATGGCTTTCACCACTATCAACAAAGCTAAAAATAATTTTTGAAAACTTATGGTTACGTAACCTCAATTGGGACGACCCCTTGCCCGAAGACATACTAAGCGAATGGATGGACATTAAAAGCAACATTAATCGTGTAAACAAACTACAAGTACCACGATGGATAAACACAAGAGAACATGACAATATTGAATTATTCGGTTTTTGCGATTCTTCTCAGAAGGCATTTGCGTGTGTAATATATGTTCGGATCAAGGGGTGTGAGCAATCAAACCCAACACTGGTAGTTGGGAAGACTAGACTTGTACCGGCGAACAAATCAGTGTCATTGCCAAGATTAGAACTGTCAGGAGCTCTCTTATTAGCAAAACTAATGACTAAGGTACAGCAGTGTCTATCAAACTACAAACTCAACATTTACGGATGGACAGACTCCATGATTGTGTTAGGCTGGCTGAATGGTGAACCAACAAAATGGAAAACATTTGTAGCCAATCGTGTACGTCAAATTACCACTATCATGCCTGCCAATTGCTGGCACTACGTTAAATCAGCAGATAATCCAGCGGATTGTGCCAGTCGAGGTTTGAACGTAAATCAGCTTGAGGAGCATACGCTGTGGTGGAAGGGTCCTTCGTGGCTTCCTAGTATCATCGCAGAGAAAGAACCAACATCAAAATTCACAACAGTTGAAGAAATCAAAAATAATAAAAACAATTTATTACAAGTGAATGTAATCCATCAAAGTGCCGATAGCTGCAGTGTATTACGTCACCTGATATCAAAGTACAGTTCATTCACACAGCTTATAAACGTTTACGCTATGCTTTTACGATTGTATAGACGTTTGCGATATAAGGAAATAGCACAAACAAAACATTTGACTCTTCAAGAAAGAAGAGTTGCCAAATTAAAGTTGATTAAATACGTTCAAGAAACCGATTTTCCAGAGGAAATACATAAATTGCAACAGAGCAAACCCATATCAAGCAAGAGCAAAATATTGAATTTAAATCCGTTTCTTGATCAAGACGGCCTTCTTCGAGTTGGCGGGAGGCTCAAACATGCCAATATAGATCATCAGATGAAACATCCAATAATCCTATCAAAAAGCAGTCGTGTAACGGAAGTTCTGATTGACGAGGCTCACGTTCTAGCATTTCATGGCGGACCTCAGCTAACTTCAGCATTTATACGACAACAGTATTGGATTGTAGGCGGAATCAGAGTAGTTAAATTCCGAGTTCGACGTTGCGTTAAGTGTCGTCGCTACAATCCCAGCAATCAGCATCAAATTATGGGAGATTTACCACCAGAAAGGACGAATCCGTCACGTCCTTTCCAGGATGTAGGCGTAGACTATACGGGACATGTCTATATCAAGGCCAACAAGGGTCGTGGAATAAAAACCACCAAGGGTTATGTCGCCGTATTTATTTGCATGGCAACTAAAGCCGTGCACTTATTGTTGGTGTCGGATTTGACATCAACATAATTTCTCGCTCGGAGCTCGAAAAATTATGATCTAGCTAGCTCGGAGAGGAGCCCCACAGAATATATTCAGCGATCAAGGTACCAACTTTATTGGAGCCAACAAAGTCCTACAGGACGAATATCATACAATAAGAAGCACATTCAATCAAGAATTTCAGGCAGAAATAACAAAAATGGGAATCGATTGGCACTTTAACGCACCTTCTTGGCCATCAGCAGGAGGACTATGGGAGGCTGCCGTTAAAAGCCTAAAATATCATCTGAAGAGAGTTGTAGGGGAGCAAAAATTAACGTTCGAAGAGTATAGTACAATACTATATCAGTTGGAGGCATGTCTGAACTCAAGGCCGATATGTCCTTTAACCGAAAATTCAGCAGATTTGAACTTCCTTACGCCCGCACATTTCTAGTCAAGTGGTCCAAATTTAACACTGTACGAAACAGAGAAAGATCTACGTAAGATGGAATCTAACTCAAAGGATTTATCAAGATATTTGGAAACGCTATCGAAGTGAATACATAACACAATTAAATACAAGGTCAAAATGGAGACGCCCTCAAGAAAACATCAAAGTCGGTAACTTGGTGTTAATTCAAGACGCCAACCTACCACCAGGTAAATGGGCAATAGGAAGGGTGATGCAAGTGCACCCAGGCAGTGATGAACGAGAATGAATCAGGAATGAGCGTTCAGGGTGCTGGTGGGGCTCCCACGCTATTGTAGTGCGTCTGCGATGTTTGCGCACGCGCACACAGACGGGTTTCACACTGTGCTGCGGCGCCGTATCGCTTCGCTGATGTTCCGCACGCGTGGGAGCGCCAACACTATCCTGAACGTGCTCAGCCACAAGCTGGACAGCCCCCTTCTGGGGCACTGGGTTCAAGCACAAGTGCGTGTGCCCGGGGCCCCTGAGGGCGGCAAATACTTAAATTAATTTAGTTTTTTTAAATGTACCTAACATAGTTTTTAAGTCTTTGTCTACTAACAATATTATGGACCAAGAATGTCTGAAATAAAAAAATATTTATTTATTTTATTTATTTATATGTCATATGATACCTATTCAACACCAAGAAAGTAGTCGTATGATTAGTATATTACTAATATCAGAGTTCATAGCTATATACATCAAAAGGTATACATACTTACCCATATCCGCTAATGAACTTCAAAAATGCATACGGTTCAATACATATACAAACCTATGCCAACTACAAAAACCTGTATATCAACGAGACTCAGAAAACAACTTCTGCATCAAAAATCCAGAAGAAGATACCTGTACAACCATAAGCGCAACATGCAAAACAACATGGACAGAATAGAATGCAATAAACACATTCATAATTACGTGTTGCGGACAATGCACTCTGAGAATCATATGTGGGGATCAAATTACAACTGAACAGGTGACCGGAGTGAATGTTATCGCGCTCGGAAACAACTGGGTGAATTTCAACAAATGCCATTTTTTTTATCATATCGGTGAACTTTTTCATTTATGTTATTTTTTTATATTTTTCAGGTTTTATGTAATCTTTAGGATATCAAATATCCCCAAATTTAATATCATCAACGTAACATTTAAGACTAAAGAGAAAATTCAGTTTGAATTCTGGTTTCCACTGATATGATAAACCGGCACCGATATTTTTTTCTGTACACCGATATGATAAGTTTATCCACCGAAATGATGTACATATCCAGCGATATGATAATCTATCCACCTTTGAACATCAAACAGGAAATAGTTAGTAGGTACCTATATATTTTTACTAGGGTGACTTAGAACTGAAGACCTAAACTGAGGGTCTTATGTGAGTAGATCACATCCAAAGAGAACTGAGTTCTTTGAAATCTATTTTATTATATTTACTATAGGTACTTAGAATTAAAAAAAGAGCTTTTATTTTTATTATCATTGTCTTTATTAAAATGAAGTATAATCAAAAATCTCTTATAGGTTAAAATTGCACAATACACATTTATTACTGTGGACGATCCAAGCAATGGTTTTGCCGTGTGTACACTTAAAACATTGAAACCTAGGTTTAACAATAATAAGAATAGGAACTTTATATAGGTACCTAATTAATCAGCCTTTTAAGTTTAACATTAATCACAACCACACTACAATAATCACAGCTTTAATTAATTCTTACTTTAATACTTTTTAAATCTTTGTTCTCAGTACACATCACAGATTACAGATCGTTTATATCTTACATCTAGTAAAAATCTTTACGCTAATACTACTAAGCAAATACTCTTCACCTAGTCAAATATTTAGTAAAATGAAACATAATTAAATCTGTCAGTATAATTATTTTGGTTTTTATGTTAATCAGCCTTTAAGTTAAACATTAATCACAACAGAACTTAATTGCCATCTTCGTACTCCGCATTTGTAAAATTGCACCATAATTAGAGTTTTAAGTCAAAAGAGACTATGTATACATAGTTAATCACAGCACTTATATCTATACTTTAATTATTATTATTAGTTACAACAATTAACAATATAAATTAATTAAAACAAATCAGACCAGATTAAAATAAGTCATCATCGGTGTCACTGCCACCAAATATATTATAATTAAATATCCGTTTGGTATTAGAAGTTTGCTCACGAGGCTCATTTTTAAACTTAATCTTAGATTTTATACTAAATATGTCTTCATCAGTATCACTGTCTTCCACGGTGGGATTTGATACACTCTTAGATGCTTTTACGGTATCCTCTTTATTTACGAGTTGACTTGACTCCTCTAAATCAACTAAAATATTCGTATCAATTTTTTCTAGAAATGAACAGGAAGGAGTACTTTGATTAAGATCTACATAGTTCAATGCCAAATTTTCAGATAATTTTGTCGAAGAGGATGATATGGGACCCGCATTTTCCAAGATTTTTAGTGTCTTTGATGGTGTAGAATACTTTAAATATGATGGCTGTGGGAACAAAATTAATTTGTCAGTTAACTTTACTGGTCGCATTTTAATGATATCTATTTTTGATTTAGTGATGGATTTTTTATGACTTGGAGTAGCAAATTGTGGAAGTGTAGATGTTTGCCATGTCGGCATTTAACAACATATTTTATACATTCATCTTCTATACAAGAAAGACGACGTAAAACTATACGATTTTTAGTTTCTTTAGTCCAAACTACTTGTTTGACTTGCAGTGTTCCACGAAATGTGTTCAAATTAGTAGGGAGAAGCCAGTCCTTTTCTTCCACTTCGTATTCTTCTACAGTACTTATTTTCACGCCTTGGACAGAAGATTTTAAATAGTTTACAAAAGTATCTATATTATTCATATCACCATCGTGTGCAACAAATCAATCCGCCGTTCTCTTCAGTAGCCCACCTACTCCATCTGGCGCACCTTTTCCATGCCCACATTCACTATAGTTCCATATTATGTTAGTCAGAGAAGAGCAGTAAATATTTAGTTGGGACATAATATAAAAAATTTTCTTATTCCGATACTGGCCTGATGGAGAATCCGAAATAATAATAAGATTCTGAACAGTTGGAACTTCCTTTTTAATTTCTTCTAATATTGGGACAAGATGAGCCCAAACGGCGGCAGCATCATGTCGCAGTGAAGAACTAATAGTGCAGAAACATTGAGTTTTTATATTCTCTTCCTTAATTTTATAATAAATTACAGCAGTGTCTAATGTAAATTGTTGACGACTGCCACCAAAGTGCACAGATTGTATTTCAGACCCGTACTTGGTGCTATAGTTCTCACTGAAGTCAATGTGAACAACACAATCCTTTTCAGACATGTTTTGTTTATAGTGCTTAAAAGCTTGACTTTGATTTCGTATATTACTGCAATGTACTAAGAACGGTTTCAGATTTTCTTCAAATATGTTGATCAGTTGCAATGGTTTAACTGTTATTTTTACTTTTTCTACATTAATGGCTGTTTTATCGACTCCATTCTTTTTGTAATTTTTTTTATCTTCTTCCAAGTCCAATAAACCACATCTTTGGAGTTATCAAATTCCTGATAATTTAAGTGACGGTTTCTACAGGTAGGACACGTTCTTTGCATGCATTCTAACTTAAAAATATCACAGCAAATACTACTAAGAACTTCAGTCGCGGTGTTTTCTTTTATGATCCGATTTCGTTTTAAGGATGTTATGAGAAGGTCCATGTTCTCATGTTTCTCACATAGACATGTATTTCTCATGTTTAATTTTGGCTGTGTGACCCAAAACGGCCTCATTCTTTTAAAATTGACATAACTGATTGGAGGATGGCCCGAAGTCATGTATTTTTTGTGTAATTTACTCCATTTTGTGTAACAGTATCTTTTTTACCTGGACAAAGATTTGAATTGTCATCATCCTCAAAAAACTGAACGACAATCTTACGGATACGTTTTTGCAGGTCTATATTATTTGGCTTCATCGGGATTTGTCTCACTTCTAAATTACTCTGTTCGAATTTCTTAAATTCTTGATGTAGCCTCATGTATCTCTTTTTGTACATCAGTTTCTCTTTATTAGCCTTTGCCAATTGTTTTTTTAAATCGCATATTTGCTGAGATTTAAATTTTTGATATTTACGAAACTTCATTTGAATGTCTTGATTCAATTTAATAGTTGCAAGAGACGAATCTAAGTTAGGACTGTTTGGGCGTAATGTTGATTCTTCTGAATTTATTGAACTAATACTTGGCGTTCGTAAAGGAGATGCTATTGACAAATCTAGAGGACTGCTTGTACGTAAATAGTGAGAACTACTCGCTACTATGGCATCAATACGCAGATTAGGACTATTACATCGAACATTCTGTACTAATAGCCGTGGGCTATGAGGTCTTATTGGTTCTTGAGAAATACCAGGCTTATTATCTCGATTTTTTGGTAGCGATTCTGTTACATCATTAGTTACTGAAACACTTGTTTGGTTGTTTCGGGCCACATTTGCCTTAGCTTTTTTCCTCTGATAATATGCACGGGCACTGATTCGATTTTTTTTTTGTGCAATGCGACGTGCATGTGCAGTCATTTCGCTTCGGGTTGGGATAAGTCCGGCTGCCTTTCGTCTAGCTAAACGTTCTCTATCTTTTCTTAAATGCTCTTCTCTTAACACAGGATCGCTTTTTATTTTTCTTTTTTCTTATTCTTTCCAGCAACTTCTTTCTCTCTTTTTTCTCCTCCTCTTTTAATTTTGGCCTCGGCATTCTTAAACAAAATTAAGCTATTATTATGTTTCTTTTTATCTATTTATTATTATGTACTTACTATTTTTTTAACTAGAAAATATTTTCTAGAGAAACCTTTAATGCGTTCAATTGCTCCACCTCACCATTATCATCTCAGCCTATAGATGTACATTACCGAATACAGACCTCCTCTAATGATACATTTATACATCTTCTACTACCCAGTGGTATCGTAGTAATGATTTTGGCAGTCTATGTAGGTAAGTATGTATGTATGTATGAATGTTTGTACGTGGAATACACCGTTAAATTTTGGTCGTTTAAATCCCGTGGAGGGTCTATCCGGTACATGGAACACTATCGATTTGTAGTTAGTACGCAACGACCGACTACTACCTACAGGTCATTGAACTCGCTCAGCTGATTTTTTCTTAAAGAAATTGATTTCGTACATGCGTAAATTAATACGAGTTTAAAAAAAAGGTACTTTATTTTTTGATTTTATCGCTACAAATCGATAGTGGTCCATGTACCAGATCGACCAGCCATGGGATTGAAACGACCGAAATTTAACGGTGTATATGTATATATATAATGTATGTGTTTGGATGTATGTTTGTATGTTCCATTGTTTCTTTGTATACTTAACGAAATGACACGGGATCTACCGATATGATAAAACGACTCACCGAGATGATAAAATATCTACCGATATGATAAAGCAATCCACCGATGTGACAAAACTGTGCGTTGATCATGAATCAAAACACCGATATTAGATATAAGACACCGATTGATTTTTTCTCATCATTTCGGTGTAAATTATCACATCGGTGGTAATAAAGACCACCGATTACAGCGATATGAGAACAGCGACGTGAGAAATAACACAATTTTTAGAAAATTAGAAAAAATGCATAATATCTAGGATAAATTCAATAACAGTCAATGAAGCTAATTCACTTACTACCTCTGTTAGAACTAAACAACAATAATGAAACTACTCATTACACTAGAAAAATGCAACCACCGATAATATAAAATAATTGTCCGGGAGCAACTGAAATGGCGTACTTACGTTATTGGCGGGAATATGCAGCGATTTGACACACGTCCGTCTTGACTGCGCACTAGCACACACTAACGAGAGAAATAAAATTGGGGTGGGGACGCTGTCGGACTCGTCGATGTAAAGTTAGGTTTAAATTACTTTTGTCCAGCGATATGAGAACATTTCGCAGGACAAGTACGTTTGTGCCTCTCAGTAATAATAATCGTTAATTATGTAGTAAAATATGTTATATATTAATAATATAACTAATATTCTATGAAATAGAATAAGTTATATCCTTAACTTACTTATTTTTATTAGTGTATAAGCTTTTTGTTTGTAAAAAAAGTAGAGGGACAGCACCGATTTGAAAAAAATAGAGGTTTATGTATATATTTCTACCTTTGTAATAGTCCTAGGTAAATTATATTTTTGCCACAACGCAATAACTATCTATTGAATACAAAAAAAAAAATTCAGAACAATATTCCTTTTTTCAAATACTAATTTCACCGAAGACAAAAAAATAAGTCATTTGGGAAATTCACCCAACTGTGTCATCAAGGGCGAGACCTTCATAATAACGGCACACAAACAACAAACGATTGACTTGTAGAGATCGCTCCTGTCAATAATATTATCAATTTATCAGTACCACACTACGAGTACAAAGAAGAAAGCTATCAATCTTCGCTACAAAGTATCTCCGAGCAAATAGAACAGATGAAAGCAGCCTCGGAAGAGGTGACCATCGCTGACGGGGTATCGTTCCACGATATACAGTATGTGGCCATCTAAGTTGTTGGGGCGGCAGGGCTAGCCTTCTCTACATTTGCATGCATACGCTGGCAAAGGCGACGCACTGTGCACCTAGAGCCTGAACCTGGGCAACCCTCCGTGCACTACCGAGCCAGTAACAATGACCTTAGTGCGAGTGTAGCAAATCAAAGTGTACAGTGCGCGAGTGAAGTGTTTCGTACTGATCAGTGTGCGATAGTAGAAACCAATTCAAGTGATTTCGTAACTGATAGAGCAACTTCACCTGTTACCAAAAAATGTAGTTTTGAAAACATCAACTAACAATTTAGCAACATAAGTAAAAATTGTTCTATCACCTTATATCATCAGATCACACTAACACTACCATATCTAAGCATCATCAGCATCAGTCATCTCGCGCCCGGGAGTATGTACGGTGCAACCGCACATTGCGTAAATGCTCTCTCATCATAATTGAATTGTAATTAATTAACACACATTTTACATCAACTCCAGTTCACATTCGGACCGCGTCATAGCAATACCTAATTTATCGTTAGTTAAGGTCGTGGACTCAATACACGTATCAAGTGAATTACATAGTTTTACTTGTAGCATTTAGCATCCCTATCAATCAATATCAATCAGCAAAAGGCGTATGGTAACAAACCATACACAATCCTCATAATTAATTTGTTATAGGTAACAAACATAATTTTGAAGTAGGCCTCTTTATCGTGGACGATGATGTCCGTAGTGTTACCACCCGGGTAACACCATCAGATCCGGGATGTTTAAGGGTTATCTTGCCTAACAACCACCTGCCAGGGGGCAAATTGTCCTCCTTGATTAACACTACGTCACCAACAGATGGGTCCGGAATTTTATTCTGCCATTTATTTCGTTGCAGAAATTGGTGAAGGTAATCATGCGACCATCGTCGCCAAAATTCCTGCATCATACGCTGTTGCAGTTGCCATCGCCTTAAGCTACCAACATTTGCCCTTTCATAATTAGAATCGGGTGGCAAAACAAGAGGTTCCCCTACTAGAAAGTGACCTGGAGTCAAAATCGTTAGTTTGTTGGTTTTCTCGCTGTGCGCCACAGTGAACGGACGTGTGCCAGGCCCGCTAATTTACTCGCGCTAAAATCTATTTTATTAAATTGTGATTGGTTTAGAACAAATATTCCAATTCTCTTTCCTTCTTAAAGCCGTTTTACGGACAAGCCACTCACTCCCCACGAAAGTGACAACAATATTATTGTCATTACACCTGCGTAACAAATTCGTAAGGCTCGCCGGGATTGGAAGTGTTGGTGGGTTTCGAACCGCCTCCTTGTCGCGTGGGAGTCGGTGACGCTTACCACTAAGCCAAGCTGCGCTGACGCAACGCCGCAAAATTTCGCGTCCCTACCACCTGTGCTACGGCGCCCGGAGTGCTACGCGCTGCAAACAACTGGCTACGGGCGGAGCGGCTACGAGTGCTACGCGACACCGGTATCTAACAACTGTGCTACGTGCTTATCTGCTACGACTTGGTAATTAGTTGCTTCATAAATAGTGTCTCAGTCACCCAGCATTAAGCTTAAAATGCAACGCACGCCACCAAGGGAAATCCAGCATGCGGCTTCCAGCCCGGACATTTCTGCTAACTCTCAAGCCATTGAATTCTCTAACATCAATCACCTCTCGTGCAAAAAGACCACGTAACGATTCATCTTCCAGTGAGCTGCAGCTTTTCAAAGATGAAATTAAGGAGTTATTGTTTTCATGGAAAAAGGAACAAGACCAAGTCCTGCGTAAACTTAGTTCTGACGTTGCTGATGTGAAGTTGCAGAACGAAAAGATACACAAATGTCATATGGAGATGGAAAAAAGTGTTGTGTTTATTAATGCAAAGTACGAGGAAGTTCAATCTAGTTTGGAGGGTCTTGGCAAGGAACGGAAAGATCTACTCAATTATATCAGTGATCTGGAGCGTAAAATTCTCGATATTCAATCTAGTTCCCGTAGCTCTTCAATTGAAATCAGAAACCTTCCACCATCTGAGAAAGACTCCCCGACGATGCCTTCCATTGTGGCTGCCACTTGCAAAGCGTTGAATATTAATATCCAACCTTCCATTGTACGGGATGCGTGTAGTATTCCCAACAAACAGGGCAACAAGAGGACAATCATTGCAGAATTCCAAACCGTCACTCTTAAAAATAACATGCTCGCCGCAGCTCGTAAATTTAATAAGGGTCGTGAAAGTACTGAAAAATTAAATTCTGAGCATATCGGACTCGTTGGAACACGAACACCGATTTTCGTCTCGGAGCGACTGCCCGCAACAACGAGAAAGCTCTTTTTTGAGTCCCGTGTTTTTGCCAACGCAAATGGCTTCAAGTACTGCTGGACAGCCAACGGGAATGTTCTATTACGCAAGGGGGACGGACTGAAATCCGTCATCATAAAATCCAAGGAATGCCTAGAAAAAATCTGTGATCAAAAGTGACTATTCAGTTACACTCTCCTAGATAATAATTATGTTTTCTTTCTATATTTTATAAATTCGTATTCTATAGTTTTGCTGGCAATTGTAAAAATCTACGACATGATGTATTTCATGTACACACACACGCACACACTTTCACTACATAAAATCTCACATACTGTTCACACACACCCAAAACGCACACACTCCACATTAATCGACAATTGTCGGATAGTTTTACATTTCATAGCCCTATGTCCTTTTCGAAAATGTAAAATTGTAACTTGCATTACATTGTATATCTCCCTCCTGCTGACAGTACATTATATAACCATGCCTTCGACGGACAACAATATGTTTACAATAATCGTCTTAGTCAATTCTAGTCTCAATGCCTAGCTTAGACTGTTCCAATATCTCTTGTGAAATTGAGGCAATAAAAATGTCGCGTGCCTACACTTGTGCTCCTAGTAATTGCCTCGGTTCTATAAACAACATAAAAGCTTGCTTAAAATTATTCCATCTAAATATACGCAGCATTAATTGCAATTTTGATGAACTGCAAGTATTACTAAAAAATATTGGTTTTGACTTGGATTTGTTAATTTTATCAGAATGCTGGCTTTCCAAGGTAAATACTATCCCTCAAATTGATGGTTATGATTCGTTCTATACAAAAAATGTGAATAATCAAAACGACGGGGTAGTCGCTTACATCAAACGTTCAATAACTTGCTCTGCTGTTGAACCAGTGTTCTGTGACGGAAATTGTTTAGTTATTAAGATAAGTCGGAGTCTAGCGGTAGTGGGAATTTATCGTTCACCTTCCTACAAAAATATCGACAATTTTCTAAACAGTCTCGACCAAATCCTGCTGTCCCTTTCCTCCTTTAATACTGTTTGTCTGATGGGTGACATCAACATTGATATTTCCATAAATGACACGAGTAATAACACTTCACGTTATTTAGAGTTCCTTGCCTATCATGAAATGCTACCAGACCATCAGTTGCCTACTCGATCAGACTCATGCCTAGACCATATTTTTCTTAAAACCAACTTGTCTTCTACGACTGTAATTATCGATACTTTTATTACAGACCATAAGCCCACCCTCATATGCCTAAATACAAATAAACCTCCAAACTCCGAACGAACAACTATCCTTAAAACTAATTATGATGCGGCTGTAGAAGACATAAATGAAGCTGACTTCTCCTCAATTTTCACTTATCATAGTGCTCATGAATCTGCTGCTTTTCTTGTTCGCACCATATCAGATATAATTGCAAAAAATACACATGAAATCAAAATCCCATACAGTAAAATTACAATAAAACCCTGGATTACTCCCGGCTTATTAAGGTGTATTCACACTCGCGATAAGATGCATATGAGACTTAAAAATGACCCGGAAAATGTCACGCTAAAGCTTACCTACTCACGTTATAGGAATTTCTGTAATAAATAATTGAGAAAGTTAAAAATTAACCATGACCAACTTACACTACAGAAATCAAAAAATAGTATGAAAGATACATGGAAAGCTATTAAAAAAATAAATGATATCTCTCATACCAGGAGCCATTCAACTAATCTCCTACATGTTTTCCCAAATAAAAAGCAATCCGTGAACGCAGTTAATCACTTTTTTTCTAACGTCGGTAAAAATTTAGCCAATTTCTTTTTATTTGCCTGCTGCATGCATTCTTTTATTTAATTTGTACTCAATATGTTTACATAACGAGAGAGCGCCTTGACTTCCATAATACAAGTCTTACTTAGTTTGGAAGTCAAGAGTTCCCTTCTTTGTACATTTTTTATTGCAATAAACCTTTTTATTTATTTATTTAGTTTATTCTGGTCTTCAACATATGATAATGGTCTCGAATTAAGGCATGCCTCAATTTGAGCCAATACTGTGGTAATCTCCTCAAACGTCAGAGTCGAATTACCAATCACCCTCTTAAGGTGATGCTTTGTGTATTTTATCCCTGCTTCCCAAAGACCTCCAAAATTGGGGGACTGAGGGGGAATAAAATGCCATTCCGTGCCGTTTTACCTAACTCCTCTGCTATTTCGGGATTTATTCCCGATCTTTCTTCATTGAACAAATGAAGTAACTCTCGCGCTGCCCCTACAAAATTTGTTCCGTTGTCGCTGTGTAGTTGCGCACATCGACCACGCCTAGCTACAAATCGCTTGAAAGCAGCTAAAAAACCCTTTGTGCTCAATTCATGTACTGCTTCTAGATGCTCCGCCCTGGTGGCCATACAAATGAACAAAGCTATGTAGCCCTTGCAGGACTTGTTACCGCGACCCTTTGACATTTTAATACTTATAGGACCCCCATAATCCACACCGCTACTTAAAAATGGTTTATTCGGTGTAACGCGTGCGGTTGGCCACTGACCCATTAGTTGCGACTTGGTGGTGGCCGCGTAACGAATGCATCTGACGCAATTCCTTACATGTCACCATAAGCTGCGGACCACCATGCATTGTTTTACTATGTGCATCAGCTACCAAAAGGCCTGTCAAAAATGACTCCTTTGGAATTATAATGGGATGCACACGATCATAACCAAGCTGCGACATCACTAATCTGCCTCCAATTCTTATTATTCCATCGGAATCGAGGAATACATTTAATGATTTTAAGTTATTTTTCTTGTTCTCTAATGGCTTATTATTTCTTCATCAACTCTTCAAAAAACCCCTCTTCTTGACATCTCTTTATACAAGTTTTGAGAGCTTCCTCGATTTCCTGTTTAACTAAATATTTTGTTTTACATCTGGCGGACCGTTCCTTTAGAAGTGTTAAAAATCGACGACAGTAGGCAACTACTCGTACTAGCTTAAATAATGTCGAATACCTATTCCAAAATCCAACTACAATAATCGATGTGTGCACCTTTGCTTCTTCCAAATGAGTATTATTATTCATTGGCTTCCTATATTCAACTACTTGCTGTCTTAAAAGCTCTGGACCATCCCACCATATAGATGTGCCAACCAAATCTGCGGGAGAAACACCACGGGATGCACAATCGGCGGGATTCTGCTTTGATGGTACATGACACCAGTGTTGGGCTTCTGTGATGGTCAGAATATGTGAGACTCTGTTGGCAATGAAGGTTTTCCAACGGCTTGGGTGACTGTTAAGCCACGCCAACACCACTTCACTGTCCGTCCACATGTGCCAGTCACCCTTTGGTATATCCATAACCTTGCCGACTTCGACCATCAAACTACTTAAGAGCACTGCACCACAAAGCTCCAAACGTGGAATGCACACCTGCTTTATGGAGGCAACCTTCGTTTTTGCCGTTACTAACGATACATGAATATTACCGGTACTATCTACGACTCTCACATAGATAACTGCTGCATATGCCACATTCGAGGCATCTGAAAATCCGTGCAGCTCAGTTTTCACATTATTGGAACGCATAAGCAGCCATCGTGGGATTTTCAGATTTGTTATATAAGCCAAACAATAGTTCCACCAATATTCATTTTAATGCCCTCCTGAATAACTTGACTGTATACTTCAGCACCTAATAAAACATCTATTTTATTAGGCCTGTCGTATTCTGGATCAGCCAAATCATCATCGACCAAATCTACTCATTCTACCCTGGTTACTTTCGTAGTTGGGAGAAGAGCCGTGACTGATTTCAGGACAAACGCATTTACATTTATTTGGACAGTCGGATCTATTCTAGACCTCAATTGAAGTACAATGGTTGACTTAGCCGTCGCACTTTTTTCTCCGCCTACGCCTATCACAGTTTGCCTGGATGGCGTTTTGTGTAATCCTATAAATTGGACCGTGGATTCCGTAACGAACGAACCTTGCGATCCTTGATCAAGTAAAGCCCTAACTACTTGATAGCTTCCGTTTCTCGACTTTGCCTTTACTAACGCAGTAGTTAACAAAACAGTTTTGCAACCAGTTCCCGACGAGAAACACGCGACTAGTGGTTTACTTGATCCCTCCGCTTGCGCGGCTATCTGCATATTACTAATTTTATTATCTTCCTTCATCACCGTTGCAACGGCTGATGAGATTTCCTCGTGAGCCCCCCGATTACCCTCACCAATTTCCGACCCAGAAACACCTGTTTGGTGTAATAAAGAATGGTGGCGGCGTTTACACAAAAGTTGGCTAAAGTACGCCTAACTTCAGTTGTCTCTTTATAAAATTTTGGACAAGACGTAATCCTGTGGTCGGCAGAGCAAAAATCACATGATACCGACTTTTTATCTTTCAAAACATGGAATGAGTGAGTTCCCTTCTGTGTAGGCTTTTTCCTGATTTCTGACTTTTCAAAATTTTCCAATCCTCTAAAGCGACTATTAAAAAATTCTGAAAACTGTATAAATGTAGGTAACTCATTACTTGAATCTGAAGCCACTTTGAGTTCCCAACATTTCCTGGTCTCTTTGTCTAGTTTTCCGCTAACTATGTGTATAACAATCAGATCCCAGGAAGAAACCTTCACTCCTAAATTACTTAACGACTCCAAACATTCTGAGGTAGTCGTAATAAGCCTCTTTATTTCATTTGCCGATTCATAGTACAACGTCTTTTGACTAAGTAATCTTTTCATGATACCGTTTGCGAGAAACTTTTTATTGTTGTACATCTTATCTAATTTAGACCATGCAATTTTATAGTTATCTGCTATTACCGTTATATTTCTTAATAGTTGCTCAGCCTCCCCACATAAATGAGCCTTCAAATAAAAAAATCTCTGTGCGTCATCAAGAGAAGCATTCTCATGCACCAATCCCACAAACAAATCTCTAAACGTTTGCCACTCTGAATATTTTCCCGAAAATGAGGGAATTTTAATTTCTGGAAACTTGACTTTACCTTTTTGGTCTTGACAAATAGACTTAGAATCCATGCATAGCGTAGTTGAATGTCCTGTAGCTAATAAATCTTTTAACTCACTTTTAAAATCTACATAAAATTCCTCAACTTCATCATAAAGACAATCTTTAAAACTTGAGTTAGACAATTCATCCTTTTTAACTTAAAATCTCAGTATGAGTAGCCGTGAACTTATTCCATAATTGTTCCAAATTTTCCAGACGTGTCTATATATGCTTGAGTTAACCTCTCTTTAGGAGATTTCTTGAAATTGGACTTAGCCTTACTCATTTTAGTGCTAACATCCTCCTGTATAGCCAGGAAAGACTCCATTTTGGAACAATTATTTTATACGATTTTACGTAAACAAATAAATCTTTAACTTAAAGTTTTAAAATATTACAAGTGTTTGCTACTTAGGTCTAAAATCGGGCATATGTTCCCCATCAGAGCCAATTGCCACATAAAAATTTTACAAGTTATAAACAATAAGACATTATGGGCCAAAATCGGGCATGGATTCCCCGTCTCAACCACTTTACACATAAATTTTAACAAGTTGTAAACAAATAAGTCATACGGGTCAAATCAGGCATGGATTTCCCGTCTGAACCACTTAACACATAAAATTTTACAAGTTCTAAAAATGTCTACTAAAAGTTATTTTCAAAAGAGTTCAGACTTGCACTTTCTTGAGATTTAATTTATTCTTTCTGATTAAGATGTAAAATGTATTCACGATTTTATTTTCTTTCACCAATAATTTCACTCACTGACACTGCTGCTCCACGGTATCGGCGCGCTGTACTGCACCACCAGTGGCGCGCTGCTGTACTGCACCACACCTCCCTCGCGCCGTTCCTCCGGCTGTAGCTGCCAGTGGCGCTGCACCACGCTCCACTGACTGCTCCCTGCTCCAGGCTGCTCTCTGCTCCAGCTGGTTCCACCTCCAGCTCCAAGAACACCTCTCACCCGGTGTACCCCGGTTAAAGGGGATTTGCTCTGGACAGCGATCCACTGCCCAGTAATGACGGGAAGGGTGGTAAGATTCTAGCACCACCGGAACCAAAACACTCCCGAACCTTTCCGACTCGAAGGCCCATGAACGAGGGTCGACTTGAGAGGGTGGTTAATTCAAACACTGGACTTTATATTAAGCGCGTATAATATATATATACACTGTGCTTGCTGTTGGCTCCCAAAAAACACAAATTTTACATTTTTGACCTAGTTGAGCGCCGGAGAATCTTAACACCGAGATTCAGGAATCGGCGCTCAACTAACAACGATTGACCGAATTGAAAACTAATTCGAAATTTACGTGAACAGTATCTATGTAATTTTTTTTTATGTATGTAGGGTAATCTGCAAAATCGAGGGCAACCCTCGAATTTTATAGGCACATACAATGTTTTTCATGAACATTCTAACGCAATTCAGATATTTGTGCCTGCTAATCATCATTAATTCATGTTGCCAAGCTGATGATGAAAGGTATAAATTAGGATCTGATGATGAGATCCCATGAAAAATGTTTGTTTAGCGATACTTTAGCCAATTGTCAGCCGATTTGGATGATTCTTTTTTTGTTTGAATGAGTATTTTCCTGGACTGATCCCGTTTCAATTTGGTGAAGATCTGACGAAGAACTTCGGAGGTAGGCAACGGAACTCTTCAAAATATCAAAAAAAAAGCAAAAGCAAAGGAAAGAGGAGAAAACCCTGAAGGGAGAGGAGGTGGAGGGGAGGAAGGGGAGTGCAAAGGGATCGGGATTGCTGAAATCGCATGTTTTTTTAGTGTTTACACCAGTTCTTAACATAAAATTGCGCCGTTACGCTGTTAATGGGTACGCAGGTACCTAGGTACCACTAAAAAGTGAAAAATAAAAAACTTTTTTACAAAAAATACAACCGACTTCCAAAAACAAAACACTACAAGGTACAAAATAACTTCGAAAGAAAGAAAAAACTTTAATTTCGGAAGTCGGTGTCAAAAAAAAAATAACCAAAAACACCGACACCGACTTCCGAAATTAATGTTTTTTACGCAAAATATGCTTATATTTGTGGTGTTTCTTGACTGAAAGAATACTTAACATTATGATGAATAACAAAAAATATTGCAGGTTTACGGGTCGGGGGTTGGCTCAAGGGGACCCTCTTTCTCCTCTATTGTTTAACATCGCAACTTATAATATCTGCAAAACTATTACGAACGTTGATATATCTCAGTATGCTGACGATTTTGTTTTATTTAAATCAGGTTCCAATGTCAATACAGTCGTGACAGAATTACAGGCTGCTTTAAATACTTTTAACTCCATGGTTAGTAATCTAGGGTTAGAAATATCTCCTACTAAGACTAAGGTATGTATTTTAAGAGAGGTATGTGTAGACTACTTGTTAATTTGAAAGTTAATGGTAGTAATATTTGTGCAGTCATCATCATCATCTGCCTAGTCTTTTCCCAACTATATTGGGGTCGGTTTCCAGTCAAACCGGATTTAGCTGAATACCAGGATTTTACGTGAAGCGGCGGACTACCAGACCTCCACAACCCATTAAATGGGTAACAACACGGTATTTCTCGGAAAGACAGGAGTCAGATTTACTGGCTTCTGACAATCCGTAACGACTGCCAAAGTTCTACAAATGACAGCTGGGACACAACAGCTTAACGTGCTTTGAGGCATGGAGGAAACTCGGTATGTTAAGATGGTCACCCATCCACAGACTAACCTTGGCAAACGTTGCTTAACGTTGAAGATCGACCTGTGCGGCTGATATTCTTTTGCCACAAGCTCTTTTAGTAATATTTGTGCAGTAAACAACATTAAGTACCTGGGGATGTGGTTGGATCAGTCGCTTAGGTGGGGGAAACACAGTTCAAAAAGTATTAAAATTTATAAATATTTTAAAAGTGCTAGCGAGTTCTGGTTGGGGTGTTCACCCTAAACATCTACGTAGGCTATACATTTCAATAATTCGTAGCAGATTAGACTATGGCAGTTTCTTATACGATTGCAGCTACCAATGTCATTTATCTAAGCTGGATAAAGTGCAAAATAAAGCTCTTCGTGTTATTGGTGGTTTCATAAGAAGCACTCCCAACCACGTGATGGAGAGTGAATTGAATTTACCCCCACTATATATTCGTAGGAGATTCCTAGGAGGCAAGTTCTGCTTAAAATGTATGTCTTTACAGGAGAACGGTGCGATTAATTCTATTGAAGAATTTACTTTAAGCATTAATAATTCTCAATACTGGAGATGCAGGAAGCAGCCCCCCCCCCATTGGTCTCAATTTACAAAGAGCTTAAATCTTCTACTAAGCACTCAGTTAAGCGGATTGAAATGTTTTCTCTTGAGACATGGGTCAGCAACATCAATGTGCAAAAAGCTATTAAACATAACATTCCATCTATAACTAAGCCTAAGCGAGATTATGATTGTAACCGTTTGAGACAAATCTGCACGAAGTTTATAAAAGAGGAATATGCTGATTTCCATAAGATTTACACAGACGGTTCTATAACAGGTGCTGGTAGTGGGGCTGCTGTTTGGGACCCACGATTAAATACGTCTCAAAGTCAAAGTCAAAGTCAAAACGTTTATTCCAATTAGGCCATTAAACGGCACTTTTGAACGTCATTCACATTTCAAATACATATATATAAGTTCTGAAGTGACTCTACTGACCATTCGGAAAGGTAGATTCTTATGGAGAAGAATGGACAAGAAACTCCATAGTTACTCTTTTCAAATAAATCTTAATCTAAATCTATTCTTAATTTTTTTAATCTTATCTTAATCTTTTTTATACATTTTTTTTTTTAATATGTGAGCACCATGCACCTAGGGTATGCAAAGGTAGACTTATCAATTTTCTAAATAAGTAGGTACATGATACTCACACATTTACAAATATTGGAATGACTAATTAACAGTGTGTGAGTTAACAAAAAAATACAGACACAAAAAGAGACAGAAAATCTATAAAGTTAATACATAAAGCAACCAGTTTGATTTTGTCCACAACATTGACTGTCCTATGGAGCAGGACCAGCATGCTTCCAGGCATTCTTATCCTGAATGTAATCTTCTAATTTGTAATAAGCTTGTTTACAAAGTGTGCTTTTGATATACGCTTTAAATTGTCTTTCATTTAGTTCTAATATGTCACAAGGTATTTTATTGTAACATTTAAAACAGTACCTACCCCATGAAAGATGTGTGTACTTTAGCTAATCTATAAAATGGTTGATCTAATTTATCTTTATTTCTAGTATTAAAATTATGTCTATCACTAATTTTACTAAAAAGGTGGCAATTTTTCCGTACATACATTATATTTTCATAAATGAATTGGCAAGGGACTGTCATAATATTAATCTTTTTAAAAAGTTCCCTTAGAGAATCGCGGCGGCGCAGATTATAAAGGGCTCTGACAGCTCTCTTTTGTAAAATAAATATGGATTCAATGTCAGCAGCCCGACCCCACAACAAAATTCCGTATGACATAATGCTGTGAAAGTAGCTAAAATAGACCATACGTGC
Source organism: Lacanobia oleracea (assembly GCA_950371165.1). Classification (NCBI taxonomy): domain Eukaryota; kingdom Metazoa; phylum Arthropoda; class Insecta; order Lepidoptera; family Noctuidae; genus Lacanobia; species Lacanobia oleracea. The sequence goes on from OX493389.1 coordinate 29,352,614, forward strand.
GGTTTCTACGTCTGTTAACTGTCTTATTTTCCTAACAGCATAAGCAGCTGAGCTTAGCCGCCCCGCTAGAGATGTAATATGAGGTCCCCATTGCAACTTCTCGTCCACTGTGATTCCCAAGAAAACTGTCTGATCAGTAAACTCCAGTTTTTCTCCATTCAATATTATGTCACATTCGGTACTTTTAACATTAGGCAAAGTAAATCTAATACATTTAGTTTTTTTCATTTAATACCAAGTTGTTTGCCGTAAACCAATTTTGGATATTGACGACGTCAAGATTTCGTGATCAGATCAGAGGGCTATGACGAAATTAGTACTAAAATCATAAAACCTTGCTGTAATGAATTGACTAGTATTTTAACCCATTTAATAAACATGTCTTTTGCAGCTGTAACATTTCCCGATAGGTTAAAATTATCAATTATTAAGCCGTTATTTAAAAAAGGAGATAAAAGTGATATTAGTAATTACCGTCCAATTACATTGATACCTATTTTTTCAAAAATTTATGAGAAATGTATGTATGTGTTATTATTATTCATGTGTTGAGTGTTTCACTGTGGAGTAATGTGTAATAGCTTATAGTATAAAACTTAAAAATATAAAAGGATATAACATAAAAAGTACAAAGCAAACAGTAATTTGACATAGAATAGTCACTTAATTGGAATCTTTTCCAGATCTAGTTCGCAGTCCACACGCAGCGCTGGTGAATCATGGGTTTTTTGATAAAAAAAATTCATAAGAAGTCCATGTACTATGGTATTTGTGTTCCATAATAAATAGTCTGGCCAGGTATGCTAGTCGTCTCCCCAAGCTTGTCAGTGACTCATCGACAAATTAATACCGGTTTAGTAGGGCCAGGTAGCTGTAGGCGGGATGTATTTAGCTTGTTGTCTTTGTGCATTTTATTGAAGTTCCTGCACTGTTTTAGGAATCCATCTTTACATGAAGTAGTTGTGAATTTTACCACAATATGATTACCAGATTCCTTTTTGGTTTTTAGGCGATAAACATCCTGAACATCAAGGTTAGATAATGACTGATCAATGACCTCGCTCACCTTCTGGACTAGGTTACGAAGAGTATTCTTATTTTCCGAGTCTTGTCTAGGAATGTTCCTAATTTCGATGTGACGTGAGTTACGCTCTGGCTGTTCAATTTTATATTTTTTTAATCTATTTCTAAATCTGTAATACTGTCTTTACAAATTCATATCAACTGGTTTATTTTTCCAATTTTTAAATAACTTATCCCTGATACCTATCATTTCTTTAAGCTGTTTTGTAATCCAAGGTTTACTTTTCCTTTTATTGCGTACCACCACTTGAATTTTCGCTTTATTGTAAACATCAGAAAATATCGAACACAATCTGTCATATAGGTCTACTAGACATTAACAATTGAATAGCTCATTCCATGAAACATTTTTAAAATTTTACACTTGGAACATTATTCACGGTCGATTTACTAGCGAGGCGCACACCTACAAGATAATGATCTGATATCTTAACAGTTAACACATACGCACGTTGAGTTCGAACCCACACAGGGTCAATGCACGACCGCGTCACTGTGTCCCCGTACACCTCCTCTCGCGTTACGTCACGGATAGCACATTCCAAGCCCAACTCGCTCATATTATTTCAGTAGTTACTGACTACGCTGCTCGAACCGGTTTTACACAACAGATCTATATTTGTATCATCAACCATAATGAAGTCACAGCCTAAGGGCATCCTGGATAATAGTCTATGTACTTCTTCAACAAAACCGTGCCTGTTTGTATTAGGTGGCCTGTATATAGCCAAAATATGAATAATTTTACTTCCATCTTGAAAAAGCTGCCCGTGTACCATCTCATAGTATTTTGATTTAATTGTGTTGGCAGTATAATTTAACTTTTTGTTTACATATAACAAAATCCCACCTCCCCTTTTAGTTTCCCTTGAATTTATGTATGTGTACCCTAACCCTTCTAACTGGTACAAACATAGTCCATGTGATCTAATGTTAATCTCTGTTATTGCAATAATATCTAGGTTTTCTTTGCAATTATCTATTAAGTCAGCAATAAAGGCAAGGCTGACAAGAAATAGGTCTTGGGTTGACGAATTACCTACGGTATTTTTAGGACTTCGTGCAGTCTGCAAAAGCGATCAAAATGTAAGTTCAGTAGAATTGGTTTTAGCACACACATTGCGTCTACCAGGCGATTTTTATCAAGAGGCAGAAAAAATCGCAAGTAGGACATTTACCGACATTTGTAAGCAAGCTAAGGAACATTATTAACGCTGGCTATATACGCATCTTAGAAATCTTCTTAAATCCCCTCCCCACTCTACCGATTTTTACTCCTACTCCTTTACTGCACATGCGGTACGGTTGTGGAATTTACTACCGCCTGACATTAGGGCTTGCCAAACTCTTGCAGTTTTCAAAAGAAGAGTGAAAGATCACTATCTTTCCTTCTCGTCATAGTTGCAAATAGGTATGTATTATTATTTATCTTTTATATCATATAGTATGTATTAGTATGTTAATTATGTATTGTATGTTATATTTAATATGTATAGTTTTTATTTTAGCTTCTTACTGTTACACACTATGTCTACATCTCTTTTTACTCTACTCTCCTTTCGCAGGTATGCTGGAAGAGATTTCTTTTGAAATAAGCATCACCTTTGTACTTATTTTTCTGTTTCTTTCTTCTTATCCTATAAAATGTGTGTACATAAATTGTTAAATAAAAATAAATAAATAAAATTATTAACGACATGCACCCACAGTCACGAGCGGATAGCGGATCGCGAAAAATATTCGTTCATAAGGATTTGAACACTTGTACACACGTATTCATTAGGAATGACATGGTAAGGAAACCATTGACACCGTCGTATAGTGGTACATACCATGTCATTAGCAGAAGCGAAAAGACTTTTGACTTTTGAATAGGCGATCGTCAATCAAACGTGTCCATTGATAGATTAAAACCAGCATATATTATAAATGAAGATTCAATACCAGAAAGTGTAGAAAATAATAGCAACAATGAGACACCGAAACAGCAGGTTAAGCAAAACTCGCTACCGCCTATGACTAAAACCACGCGCTCGGGCCGAGTGGTCAAGAAACCCATGCGTTTTTTGCTCAACTAGCAGAAAGTAGTTTAAGCATAATTGCAATTGTAAGAAAACCTTGTACAATTCACTAGTTACAGCGCCAAAACCGAGTAAAGAGCATACTTTATAGACATTTGTCAATCACAACATAAAGAATACATTTCAATAGCCCAAGTCCAGGTAGCAGCTGGACAACCAATTGAAAACAAGCTGGATTATTTCGGGATTATTTTTATCATTATCGCAGTTATATTGGGAATTAGGCTATGCTACGCAATAAAAAAGCGGTGCATGGGCCAAATGAGAAGTTGGTTAAAACAGGAAGTGACGACACTGACTGGGACAGCGGCGGTACCCGGTAATTCGGGAAATCCGGCAACCGTCACAGGTTACGCGTAAACAGTGTGCGAAAAAGTGAATTGTGCAAGAATCATCCAGGCTGTTTTGTGTGTTATTCAAACTCGTTCGCTGACGTAACCAGTGAATAGTATGTTCCTTTAATCATCTTTTTCACTTATTTCTACATTTTTTAATATTTTTATACACAAAAATCATTTAAAAATAGTAGCCCACCGATTTCGGGAACAGGGTCCAAGCTACCGGTGGTCAGGGCTCCAGAGAAAGGAACCTCCTGACAATGCAAGCTGTGTCCAGAAGTACCGCTTTCTGAATAAAAACCCTTGATCCAGCTGCCCAACGAGAGCCTTCTAAGGTGTTGGTGTTGGTCGTGGCTATTAAGCCATTGGCCGACACGACTATCGGTACAATGATTGCGGAGTCCACTTCCCACATGTCGACAACCTCGCGAGCCAAGTCAATATACTTATAATAATATAATATAATAATATAATATAATATAATATAATATTCCACACAACTATCACACAACGCCATCTAGTCCCAAGCTAAGCAGAGCTTGTGTTATGGGTACTAGACAACTGATAAACATACTTATATATTTCTAAATACATACATATTATAGATAAACTACACCCAGACACAGAACAAATGATCATGCTCATCACACAAACATTTGTCCTGGGTGGGAATCGAACCCACAACCTCTGGCATAGCAGTCAGGGTCACTAACCACTAGACCAACAGGCCAGTCTTGATTTGTTTGTCTTTCTCGACTTTCACGAGGTTCTCTTCATGCGGGACGGTTATGTCTACAATCATTGCACGCCTCACAATTCGGCCCACCACCACTATATCAGGCTTATTGGCAACAATAGTCCTGTCAGTGAAGATGGACCGATCCCAGTACAATGTGATATTGCCATTATCGAGAACTGGGTCGGGCTCATACCTATAGTATGGCACCTCCGACTCTACAAGAGAGTATTTGAGAGCAAGTTGCTGATGGATAATCCTGGCTACAAGGTTGTGCCTATGCAAGTATTCTCCGTTAGCTAGACGAGAACAACCAGAGATAATGTGGCGAATTGATTCTCCCGGACGGTGACATGCCCGACATATGTCAACCGTGCCGTCTTTCACAATAAATCTCCGGTAGTTATTCGTCATGATAACTTCGTCCATAATTGCACAAACAAAACCTTCGGTTTCTCCAAAAAGATCACTGAAACTCAGTCAGGCTACGGACGCTAGTTGGTCTACGTCGGGCCCATGTAGGGCCCGGAAAAAGCGTCCGTGAAGCTCCTTACTCTGCCATACCGCCCTGCGATCGTTAGTGTCAAGCACCGCAGGTTTGCGCCAGTTCTCATTTGCCAAGGAGAGCGGGGTGAGTCCCTTGTCCACCGCCACTACATCTCGATGCATACCCACGTCGACAGCTAGGAAATATTCCCTAAGACTGCATGTCTCGCGATTGTGATGAGTCTTAGCATTTAAAAAGCCTCGACCTCCACACTTTCGAGGGATATATAGTCTCATTACCGACGACCGTGGATGATGCATTTGATATGCAGTAAGCAGAGTGCGGACCCCCCTATCCAGGGCGTCAAGTTCCGTTTGAGTCCATTTGAGTACGCCGAAAGAGTACATCAATACCGGCATGATCCAATCGTTGAAGGCGCGCACCTTGTTTCCGCCTGATAGAAGGCTATTAAAAACCTTCTTCAGGCGGCCAAAGAAGCGCTCCTTCAACGATTGCTTCATGTCAGTAACATTGATACCTAACGCTTCCGACATACCCAAATACTTGTAAGTTTCAGTTGGAGAGAGGGATCTCAGGTTTATGGAATCCGAGAGTTGACTTCCCACGGATTCCATAATCTCTCCACGCTTTACATGCATGACTGCACATTTGTCCACACCAAACTCTATCCTGATGGCGTTAAAATAATGAAATAATCTCCTCCTTGAAATAATGTCCCTGTCCAACACTAGATCAGAGGGCTATGACGAAATTAGAACTAAAATCATAAAACCTTGCTGTAATGAATTGACTAGTATTTTAACCCATTTAATAAACATGTCTTTTGCAGCTGTAACATTTCCCGATAGGTTAAAATTATCAATTATTAAGCCGTTATTTATAAAAGGAGAAAAAAGTGATATTAGTAATTACCGTCCAATTACATTGATACCTATTTTTTCAAAAATTTATGAGAAATGCATGTATAAAAGGCTAATAGAATTTTGCAATAAATTCCAAATAATAAGTACTGAACAGTATGAATTTCAAAAAAAGAAATCCACATCATTAGCTATTTACTCTCTTATGAAGGCAGTACTTTCAAATATTAATAATAATCATCTGACTACGGGACTTTTTTTTTATTTATCAAAAGCCTTCGATTTTGTGTCGCACAGCATATTGTTGGATAAACTAGAGACTATTGGGATTAGAGGACCTGCACTTGAATGGATATCATCCTATTTAGGCAAAAGACAGCAACGTGTCATTATTAGTAAAATTAACAGTAATAGAGATATGATACCATACTCATCAGAATATAAGCAAAATAAATGTGGCGTTCCGCAAGGAAGCGTGCTTGGTCCAATATTGTTTCATTTATATATTAATGACATCATAAAAATAACCAATCATAAATGCATATTATTTGTCGACGATATATCAATCATAGTGACATCAGATAAAAAGAAAAACAAGACTGACCATGAGTTTGACATAAATAATACAATAGACAAATTACTGCTTTGGCTTGACATGAATAATTTAAAAATAAATTTAGATAAATCCGTTTACATTCAATTTAATCAATCAAATAATAATAAAAACAATATAAAACTTAATATTAATAAAATCGAAGAGGCAACCCATGCAAGGTTTTTAGGCGTAATAATAGACAAAGATTTTAACTGGAAAGAACATGTAGATAATGTAAGCACTCGAATCAATAAATTTGTATACGCACTGAAGCAAGTTAAAAACGTAACTAACATAAAAACTGCAATTATGTCATACTACGCCTATGTTGAGTCGTTACTGCGATATGGTCTCGTAATGTGGGGTAATGGTACCAATATGGATAGAGCATTTATCGCACAAAAAAAGTGCATCAGAGCAATAAGTGGTATTAAACCTGATGACTCATGTAGACCAATGTTCAAAAGGTTTGGTCTGCTACCTCTACCATGTCTGTATATATATGAGGTATGTATATTTGTAGTTAACAACAAACATTTATTTAAATCAGCAAATGATGTAAATCCCAGAAACAGACGAAATCCTCATAAACTGGTATTAAGTGATTTGCCAAGACTTGCGAAATACAACAAAAACTGCCTTGCAATGTGCGTACGTATTTATAACAAAATACCAAGTCGCTTTAAAATATTGAAGTCGAGAAAATTTAAGACAGAATTACACAAGTGGCTTATTGAATATAATTTTTACAGTTTAAAAGATTTTATGGATGTGAGATGTTGATACCTTTTGTCAAAATATAAATTTTTGCATGCTATGTTATATCTTAGCGAAACATGTTGAGCTACTGTAATAATATTAAAATCAATGTATACCATGTTTTACGCAAATAAATGATTTACTTACTTACTTACTGAATGATTCAGTTACCTTCAGTAGCTCCATCAGTTGCAGATTAGTGGGGGCAAAGAGTTTCAGATCATCCATGTATAGGAGGTTAGATATATTCTGACCACAGCTCTATAGCCAATAGCCTAGCCCTGAATTCTCCAGCAGTGTGCTAAGAGGATTCAAGGCTAGATAAAACCAAAGTGGACTCAAACTATCGCCCTGAAATATACCCCGCTCGATCCTTACCGGTTCGCTATTCCTCTGGATATTTCGACATCCTGGATAGCGAAGGACTGTCCTCCATTGCCCCATACATGACATCAGGAAGGTGCGTAGCGTTGCAACAACTTTATACAATTCTAGCACCCTCATGAGCCATGTATGAGGCACCGAATCATAGGCCTTCTAATAGTCTATCCAGCATGTCGACAGATCCTTTCGGGAACGCCGACCCATTACTACATCCATTTTGAGAGGCAGACATGATGTTGTTGTTGTTAATGTGACTATTAATCTTTGCCCTCAAAATGGATGTAAGAACTTTATAGACCGTCGGTAAACACGTGATCGGTCTATAATTTTTAGGTTCCGCAGTACTACCTGATTTATGGAGCAGAAAGAAAGAAAGAAAAAGCGTTTATTTGCGCCAAGCATGACGCATACCAAAAAAAATAAAATAGAAATTAAATAACACTTAATTATAAAAATTGGGAAGATATGCGTCATATTCGCGCAAAACGGCCGTCGCTCAGCATAATGCTGGGACTCGTGTGCGAGACAGAGTCACAGCGCTGGTTTTCAGCGATAGCCGGCGTTAAGCATGACGTCGATCGGAGCAGCATAAAAGCAGCAGGTGGGTTATTCCTGTAGTTAAGAACTGGGGTAGCGACCCAGACTCTAAGGCAGACTGGAATTGAGACGCCAAGCAAGCGTGCGATCTCGTAAACCATTCAATCCAGAAATTGTGCAGCCCGTCCGGCCCTGGATATTTCCAGTTAGGCAACGGACGGACTGCACAAGCTACATCTTGGGGGCTGATTGTGATTGCCCCCATTTCTGGTATTGGATCGCACACACGCTCGACCTCCCGAGTCCTGTCACCCTCAGTATGACTGACAGGAACCGAACAGATGCTGCGCCAGAATGAACACATAGCATCATCATCCGGCAAGCGCGTGTCAGTCACACCTTGGTCCGGTCGCTCCCAATCCCTATATACCCAACTTTCATTACTTTGGAATGTGCGATTCTGGGTGTATCGCTCCACTCGCCGCCTATACCTACGAATACGGCTTGCCCATGCATAAAACTTCTGCTTCAGGAAGTCGATGCGCTCTGTGACACGAGATATATAATCTCGGGGATTGACATCAGTCCCCGAAAACGCCCGTCTCACAAAGCGCATCACTCTAGGGCGTGTGTTGCCCTCCCTGAAGCAGATCAGTTTGCCGATTAGCGCTCTGGCCTCACCAATACGACGCTCGATCCTGCACTTCCAAGCTGGTACGGCTGGTTTTGGTCGTGTAACTCTGTCATTGGTTATTTTTATTTTGTCATGAGCTACACGACATGCCGCTACAGCCGCGCATTACATGATCGAATGTGCATCGGTGAAGTTATCACAGTTATCAAAATAGCTTGACAACTGCGAGTCCAGAGCAGCCACCAGTGCCCTGTTCTTGTTATGCATGGGCAAACGAGGTAAGCGTGGTCTAAGTTCAGGCGGCATGTAGCGGTATTCCCGAATAGCACACTCCAAAGCACTCCTCAATTCGTCATTGCACTGGGTACTTACGTTTGTAACCTTGTTATTACTCTCCTCGTCAGCGTGACTGGGCAATTGGGTTGACGATGCTGGTGCCACAGTCTGCGACGGAGGAGCAATGACATGGCTACACATTTCAGTGCGGAGGCGATCAAGCACACTATCATCCAACATACGGTTACGCTGGATGACGCGCACCTGATCTGACAGTCGTTGGGCCGATACGCTGACAGCTGGTTCAAGTACCTGAAACAGAGAGAGCATTCGACCACGGTACGCAGTCAGGTTAGTTCCCCCCTCTGTAGCCCCAAAGTATGAGCGTATTACATTCTCATTTATGGTTTGAGTCCATTTTATACGCTGCACACTTCCACCGATAGCGGGGACCCTGTCAGAGACCGGTGGGCCTCGAGGTCCTAAGCTGGCCGATCGGCCTCGCCCGCGCCGACGCGCAGGTGGTGGTGTCGTCGGCGGTGAGAAGTATTTGTCGCTCGAGCTCGACGCAACTGCAGCTACCGGAATCTCTGGACTTGCGGCTGGCGCAGGTGGAGTAAATATTATGTTTATTATTGTAAACTTTGTACCGTTACATCAGTTGTAGTATCTTGTATTAAGGCTCAACTTATAATGATGTAGTGATTATTTGTATTTGTTAGACCAGCGCTGTCATAACGAAAGCCGGCCCTAGTGGTGTTATTAAATATTGCAGAGCGGACGTTATGACAACTACCCTTAGAAATTTTATGCTTATATATATATATATATATATATATATATATTTAAAGACGGCTCAGAAAACTGGAGAGACCGCAAATGTAGTTAAGATAGTGCGTAAGGAACATTACGAGACATGTTGTATTATTTTTGACATTGTAATTATATATTTTTTTTATTTGTTCAACTTGATTTTGTACGCCATAAATGGTAAAACATGTAACAACCTAATCATTATTAATAAGACCTGTATGCTGTACTCATGTTTTACAAAATAAATAAATTGTATTATGTAAGTGATGTAACGTAAGATTGTAACCCGGTGTATATCAAAATTTTTAGGAATTTAAAAATTTTTGGAGTAAGGATGGGTGTGATGTAGCGACCATAGCGGCGTGATTTGCTGAATTGCATTTTTGATATTGTACAGGAACGTCAGAGCCGGGCACGCCAGTCGCTTACATACCTCCGTTCAGCCACGTCATATTTTACTGTAATAATACAACCGAGTGATTGTTAACCTTCAATAAACTTTTATCATATCCAGTACCTAAAATTATTTCTGGACCCTATCCATAACACGCTCAACACGATTATTGCGAAGTAAGACAATCAAAACAAGATTGACTGTTTTTGGGCCACCTCAGGACTTATCGACCGAAATCAGTCAGTAAGCGATCGGTAACGAGACTACCCGCCCTGGGTTGGTCGACATTTGAAACAGAACGACATAGGTGATACAGTCAGTGCCGTGCATTACCCTCTTCCTATTACCTTTGTAGCCGCATCAATAACGCCACAAGTTTTAGAGGGATGCGGAACAGAGAGTAAAGTCCCGCACACCTCAATTGAAAAGGAGGATCCTCCGACCAGGCTGACCAGGATGTTGTGCCTGGCGGGCTACTGCCCGATAGTTAATATTCGGGCTGATGTATATGTTCAAATCGCACGGTAAACTCTGCTTGCGCGATGCAGGATTTCAAAGTTTTAGTTCGCTGCTAGTCAGATAGATGGCGTCGCGGTTCTTTTTGTTGCGATCTAGATTTGCTCCGTTGGTTTTTCTTGTGGCGGTATTGATGCCGCTACATCTTAATTCTGAGAGGGGTCAGGTTATGGCAGGTATTACTGTGAACGAAGTGCACACTTGCACAGCTAGTATATGAATATAATCGACAACGAACACACCTGAAGTTAACCAAACGACGCTCTACTAAGACGTACACTGAGTTTTGGTGGAGCCGAAGGTTTGGTCCATTTATGGCCGAAACCGAAACTATGGACAAAACTAGATTTTTGGGATGAATCTGGCCGAAACCGAAACATAAACCTTCGGTCGGTCTTTATTATCCTTTCAATCACAAATTGCATCGAGTACATACCTACCAATCAATATCGACTTGGCGTAAGTAAATAATTACGTGGGAAGAGGTGGCTGGCAGGTGGTCGAGCCCGGCAGGCCAGCGCGGTAGGCCAGTGCGGCAGGCCAGCGCGGCCGGGCTCGATCGTTACGGCTCCCGGGGACTAGCTCGACAGAACGCCTGATCGCCCAGCGTGAACGACTTGTTGACTGACGACTCTATTCTCAGCGCAGCAGTCGACCCAGTACGGTATGGAATCAAAAGAAAACTCGCAAGCTTAAAGGTGGCAGAGGCAGCGCTTCGACCTGCCACCCCGCACCTTCGGCAGACGAGGCTGGGAGCCGGCCGGTCTGGCGCGGCGGCGCATGCGCGCGCGTCCGCCCGGCGCCGCCACCGCGCCGCACTCCGCGCCGGCCGCCGCCGCCCGCCGCCGCCCGCCACAGAGCTCCCGGAGCGCTCCCAACCGCCGCGGACGGCGATCGCTTGCTCATTTACTTCCACGGCGATGTATCCGAGACGTGGAAATATTTACACCGCACAAGTGATTGCATTCCTATAGTGTTAGTATGGGAAAATGTGCTAGTGGACAATGTGTGTAAAATAAATAAAGTGCGTGTTACGGTCGCTGGAGAGCGTGTCGTAAGTTTTCGTATAATCTCTCGTCGCACCTATTAGATGTAGTCGCACCTACATATTCTTTCCAAATTGTTACAGAACCACCCATTAGCTTTTTTTATTCCTAGTAGTAATCCATTTATTTTAATATGCATGTAGCCAAGTGACTCTCTTGTCCGCGCTTGGAAAGAAAAACCGGCCAAGTACGAGTCGGACTTGCACACGAAGGGTTCCGTACCATAAACCTTATTTTTTATTACTTGTTGTTATAGCGGCAATAGAAATACACAATCTGTGAAAATTTCAAGTGTCTACCTATTATGGTTCTTGAGATACAGCCCGCTGACAGACAGACGGACGGACGGACGGACACTGGAAGCTTAGTAATAGAGTTCCGTTGGTTACCCTTTGGGTACGGAACTCTAAAAAAGCCCAAATAAAAAAGTCAGGAAAATAGTAAAATACAACTTTACTGAAATAATGAAATGCCAACTCTGATGTAAAACATGCATGCAATCAAAATTATACCATTAAATAAAATTAGTTCAATTCATAATTTTACATAATGATAGCATTTCAGGTCCCGCTAATCTTACTTCCTACTTCCTACTTGCTACTCGATACTATCTGTATCTACTACGTGCACTTACTTCATATTATAAATGTGATCGTTTGTGAGGATGGGCGGATGTTTGTAACACGTTCACAATAATACCATAGCACGGATTTTGATGCAACTTTCCAATAATATAGGTTACGCATCAAAATAACAAATAAGCTAAGTATGATTTACAAAGGGGTTCCCGCCTTACTACTAATCTTAAATTTGTTGTTAGTGTATTATATTCTAACTATATTCTACTCCTTATCTAAGCACCCATTTACTACTCTGTCAAGAAAGTACCGGGAAAAGATCGATAATACACAAAATGTCTGTTATTCATCCAAATTTATTTTATCACCTTCAAAGTATGCTCCTTTAGAAACGATACACTTGCGCCAACGAATAATCCATTCATCAAAACATTTTTTAAACGCTGCTTCCGGAATTGAGTTCAGTTCTCGTCGCGAAGTGGTAATTTGAGTTTAGGAAAAAGAAAAAAGTCAGCAGGAGCCATATCTGGTGAATATGCTGGTTGCTGGATGGTATTTGTTGAGTGTTTGGTTAAAAATTCGTTCACAATGATAGCCTTGTGCGAAGGCGCATTGTCGTGGTGCAAAATCCAAGAATTTTCTTTCCACAAATCTGGCCTTTTTCGTCGAATTTGCTCTCTTAAACGCCGCATAACGCTCAAATAATATTCTTTATTTACCGTTAGACCTTCCGGTAAGAATTCAGAGTGCACAACACCGCGATAGTCAAAGAAAACAGTCAACATGACTTTGACTTTTGATCGACTTTGGCGTGGTTTTTTCGGTTTCGGTTCAGTTGGAAGGCGCCACTCCGAAGCTTGTTGACTAGTTTGCATGTCAATCTCGTAAACCCACGTCTCGTCACCAGTAACAATGCGTTTCATGAATGTTGGGTCCGAACTGACTCGTTCTAGCATGTCCTCAGCGACTTTCATGCGATTGAGTTTTTGGAGAAAATTCAGATCTTTTGGGACTAGCCGAGCAGCAACATGTTTTATACCCAAATGATTAGTTAAAATGGTACGGATCGACTCGTGAGATACAGAAAGTTCGGCGGCTATCTCTCTCAGAGTTGAATGGGGATTTTCAGTCACTATTTCCTTCACTTTTGCGATGTTAACTTCAGTTGCAGACGTTGACGGCCTACCAGAGCGAGGCAAATCTTCCATCACATCTCGACCGCTTTTGAACGCTTTGAACCACTCATAAGCACGAGTTTTTGATAAAGTCGATTCACCGTAAGCCTTCTGTAACATTTTCAGTGACTCCGAACACGAAATTCCATTGGCGATGCAAAATTTAAGACAAACTCTTTGTTCGTTATTTTTGTCCATTATGAAATTCGCAATACACACTATATATGATATTACTAAAACCAGCACTGTATTTAATATAAATAACAGATGCAACTCAAACTCTGCGCCAAAATGGAAAACAGCTGTGTCAATCTAACAACTACAAAAAAACAAAAATTTGAATTTGGAACCATAAACAAATCATCCATTCCCGATACTTTTTTGACTGAATGTATATCAAAAATTTGTATGATTTACATAAAGAAAGAAAGATAGTCTATGTAACCGAGAGTAATCTACTTATACACTTTATTGAAAAGCACTTTCTCTGAGTTGATATAGCTTACTCGTAACACATTCAGATAGTTAACTTATTGCATTTCACGCACGCTAAACAAACGCGTCTATCGGCGTCGTGAGTGGCGTACAAGTGCATCAAGCCGTGGAGGCTACAGAGCGTCCAACGTAATTGACATGCACAGGCACATCTACAGACACATATTTTTTACTATTCTAGCAGAGACTTCGTAGACGGTCAAAATCGGTCGACTTCTCATGAAATTCCAAATTAATTGGATTGTAAAGTGATAGCCTGAAAAACAGGTTTAAATGAACCCATATGGGGCGGGTCGCTACCTAACATTGTAATTCAGAACCTCTATTACTTGCACCTATAATAATAATATCTAAGTTTTAGTTTTTATTTTTAAGCACTACAATTGCATGGACAATTTTATTACTGTTGGCTAAATGTACACTTTTTATAATCATCTTTATTTGAATAAAATTATTAAGAAATTATTATTTCGTTTATTAACTTTTTCATACATAAAGATTATAATTTAAATATATCTTAAAAATACATATAAAAGTAGTAGTCCGCCGGTGTCGGGAGCAGGGTCCAAGTTACCGAAGGTTAGAGCTCTAGAGAAAGGAACCTCCTCATAAAACGAGCCGTATCGAGGAATATCTGTATCAGGCCCTTTACCCAACTGAGTAACACCAGCTTCGACAGACGGTCGTCGAAACTTTTGGCCATCAGGTCATTGGCCGTAACGACTATCGGCACAATGTTAGCTAAGTCCACATTTCACATGTCGACAACCTCGTGTGCTAAGTCGAGATACTTAATTTATTTCTCTTTCTCAGCCTTCTCGCGGTTCTCGTCATCCGGGATGGTAACATCAATTATCATTGTGCGGCGCGCTAATCGGTCTATCACCACTATATCAGGCTTATTGGCAACAATAGTCCTATCAGTGATGACTGACCAATCCCAGTACACCGCGACATGGTCATTTTCCAGAACTGGGTCGGGCACTTACCTGTAATATAGAATCCACAAGTTTGTATTTCAAAGCAAGTTGCTGATGGATAGTCCTGGCCACTTGGTGGTGCCTGTGCATGTACTCGCCGTTAGCCAGACGAGAACATCCAGACATAATATTTCTGATGGACTCACCCGGACGGTGGCGTGCCCGACACACGTTCATCGTGTCGTCATTTATAATATGCCTCCGGCAGATATTCGTCAAGATAACTTGGTCCATAATCGCACGGACAAAACTTTCAGTTTCTCCTAAGAGATCACTGAAACGTAGCCAAGCCACGGATGCTGAATCTACATCGGACCCATGAAGAGCCTGATAGAAGCACCCGTGAAACTCCTTGCCTTTCCATACCTCCTTGCGGACACATGTGGTAAGAATCACAGATTTGTGCGAGTTCTCTTTAGCCATGGACAACGGGGTGATCACATCTCGTTGCATACCCACATTAGATTTGAGAAAACATTCTCTGAGACTGCACATCTGAAAATTATTATTATCTTTCTTTTTTTTCACTTTCTCGGGAGACTCGGTCCTTTGGTGCGTACGGGGGGCCGAAGCCAACTCGCAGAGGCCCCGTTAGACATTTCTAATGGAATGGGGCACCAACCGACGATTTTCCCTGCACGCACTATTAAAGTATACCCAACCCCAAGGACAATCTCCGGTAGGTGCAACTATTGCCTAATATGAAAGCAAAAGGCTATGAGTTTGGGTGGTTTAGTGGATTAATTTCCTAATTATTATTATTATTCCTTTATTTCAGGCAACGGTGGGCCACATAAATACAAATACTCAACAAAACATAAAAATAAACTAATACATTTAAATTATGAATTTGTCAGAGATCAACTGTTACTAAACTTCAAGACAACAGATGATCACGGTCTACAAATTACAGTGCAGCCTATACATGCGACTAACTAAGCGACTTCTCAACCCAAGTATAAATACCCTCCGAATAATAATAGGTATAATTACTGATCATTGCCCACTAAAACAATATATTTTCAACATAGGCACTGCGGCACGATGGATCGAAGATTTAAAAAAGGTGGCTGGCAGTGGATGGACATGGACTGCACAAGACCGAGATGGTTGGCTTTTTGACAGCCCAATGTACAGAGGTTTCTTCGATACCGAGAAATGAGTCACCGACTTTATTCTGGAAATGAGGCCTTGGCTACCTGACGTGCAAAAATCCCCGGAAGGATGAGGACGCACAGCAAAGCCTATGTGCGTAGCTTCGCTGGCTAACCTAGCCAGGACTCCTAAGCACAACGGCGCGAATGGGAGTCGAAGTGCTGATAACGGAATCTCAGCTGTACTCTATCCGTTGCGGGGGTAGTCTTTTCTTCTGGATAGAGTGTCAGCTCTCTCGCGTGTTAACAACCCTAGCAACTTTCTAACATCGTGTTTAGAAAAGCGTTATCATTAAAACGTTTCTCATTACGAAAAATTACGAGGGTCGGTCAGCTTTTTAAATAGAAGAGGCGATACAGCCAATGCCTTGCATTCTAAGGGGGTCAAGCAATGCTAGAAGTTGACTGTTCGTATATCTTATGTCACAATGGTTTCTGGTCGCTCACAATGGGCCTCATCAGAACGCTTAAAGTCACTCAAGGGCAATGGAGAAGGCAATGCTTAGAGTTCTCTTGCGTCATCAAATCAGGAATGATGATATGTGTATCACCAAACTAAAGTGTTGTTGTGTGTTACCTCATAACTTCAAAAAAATTGTTTCATCTGAAAGGGTATACTTCTCGATTGGTCTCATTGTCACCAAGTCAGAATCTGATGATGGGATCCCATGAAAATCGAGGGCAACTCTCAAATTTTATAGGCAAATACAATGTTTAACATTAACTTTCTAATCTCATGTTGCTGAGCTGATGATGGAAGGTATAAATTATGATGAGATCCCATGAAAAATGATTGTTCAGCGATACTTTAGCCAATTGTCAGCCGATTTGGATGATTCTTTTTTTGTTTGAAAGAGTATTTTCCTGGACTGGTCCCGTTTCAATTTGGTGAAGATCTGACAAAGAACGAGGTAGGCAACGGACGGAACTCTTTAATAAATGATAGCAAATAGATCGGGATTGCTGAAATTGCATGTTTTTTAGTGGTCACACCAGTTCTTAACATAATATTGCGCCGGTACGCTGTTAATGGGTAGGTACCACTAAAAAGTGAAACATAAAAACTTATTTACCAAAAATACAACCGACTTCCAAAAACAAAACACTACAAGGTACAAAATAACATCGGAAGAAAGAAAAGAACTTTAGTTTCGGAAGTCGGTGCCAAAAAACGAAAAAGTAACCAAAAACACCGACTTCCGAAATTCAATTTCTTATCTTTCTTCCGATGTTATTTTGTACCTTGTAGTGTTTTTATCATTGTGATTTTTTTTTTTTCAAAATATACCTTTTATAATGTAATGGAAAGTGACTCATCACCAGCTAGTCTGTTATGTACGTAACTATTTCGATATCGAGCTTCACCTGAGTGAGATAGCTCACAAAGTGAACTTTATTGCACACGACATAAAGGTCTATGTTTATACTCACCTCGGATTCCGTTGTCGAGAGACGAAAATGTTGTTACAGAATAGCACTACAGGTGCCAGTTTCGATGCCATGTTGTGATCCACGGTTTAATGTTATAATATTTCCTTGGCATTATTTAAAAAAATGTGTTTTTCTTAATTGCACATTCTAGCGAATGTATGAAATAGTCTATAGAAATATTTGCATCGTTTGAATTAAAAACTGGGTCAAAATTAATAGTGCTTATGTCATTTTCAAGGTTTTTTCATATTTGTTTTAGTATCACTACGCATGCAGTTTTTTTTTAGGTAACATTTGCTATGTTAGTAAAACAGTTTGATGATCGGTAAGCGATGAGTTAGTAAAAATGTTTGGGTTGGTTTCTTTGATTTCATAATGAAATGATGAATGAAAACATGAGCCGGTCCATGAAACGCGCAAATATTTAGGTAGTTAGCATGGCCATTGGTTTTCTCGTGCATGTTTATGTCACCTACAAGTATTATATTTTGAAAAGATGATATTCTTGTTAAATTCATGCTGAGTAAGTCCAAAAAACTGTCAATGTTTTGAAAAGAAGGCCTGTAAATGGCAATTAGTAATTGCCATTTACAGGCCTCCTCCTTCCTGTATCAGAAAAAAAATAATAATAAGCAATTACTGTCTTGGAATACCGGTTCTTATACCTCAGTTTTAAATTATTTTTTATACATCCAAACCATCATTTTGGTTGGTGGTTCTATCAGTTCTTTGTAAATAATATCCGTCAAGAGACGGTAAAACTGCTTGTTTCGACAGCCAACATTCTGTTAGGACGATAATATCACAGCTAGCGTCAAGGTTCTATAGCAACACTTCAAAACCGTTGATGTTCCGGTTTAAGCTGCGGATAATTTAACGTTTTTCCTTCAACACGTATCAGATTCTAACAGTCCTCACTGAGGGCTACGGGGACCCTAATGACAGCGATCCTAGGGCGGCGTTTTGATGGTTCTTCTACTTTGAGGTCCGATGAAACTAGTTTTTAAGGTGGTTGCGCCAGGTTAGCCCGCGAAAACCAATTTTTTTCGCGAAATGCATATTGCCATTTCTACAAAATATAATTTTAGCCTTCAATTAAAATTAAAATACGATGTGTAAAATAACATGTGTGCTAAAAAAATAGTGATAGAAACTAATCGCTCGATCGCTGTAAAACCGACTCCACGTAGTCTTGTCTGCTCTCCCGCTCTGGGTGAAGCAGGAGGGAGTGTCAGACTCGTACTGACCCATCCGTGTTTCTCTTAGTACCCTTTGTGTTCCAGGGCTACGGTACCTCTTTCGAACAGATTCCGCAGTCCGAGCAGATCTGCTCTACCCCTAGAGTATAATTTAAGACCGCGTAGGCACGGAGGGGCGAGGCGGCCCATATAGTATATGGGTGAGAATATTTGAAGAATAGGTGGTTTTAACGCCCGCCGCCGTGGCTGTGGCTGGCCGACGCTCGCGTGGGATCGCCGGAGCCCCGCAGCGCCGGAACCGTGACAAAACCATGCCTGCTGCATGTTGCATGCTTGCTTGCGTGCTGCGTGCTTACTTGCTTGCATGTTGCATGCCGTATGCTTACAAACCCGGCTTGCACAGGTGCAATTTGCCTTGACAAGTAGGCCAAGAGTCTTGCATTTTTAACTTGGAATAGGCTAGTAATATTACAAAGCAGTAGAGTTTGTTTTTTCGTTTGAATGAATACGCTAATCTCAGGAACTACTAATTCACTTAAGGTCAATAAATATCATTAAAGTGTTGGATGTCGAGGAAGGCTATAGGCTATATTATAACATCACGCTACGGCCAATAGGAAATAAAAATGTCACGCAGACGAAGTTACAAGGGGCAGTTGTTCATAATATGGATTAAAAAAAATAAAAAAAGCATTAATTTTACTAAACAAACTGATAACTTTATTTAAGGAAATTACCCCACAGAGTTGTAGTGAGTAAATGCTTTATTAAATTTTAATCTATAAAGTAAAAAAAAACTTCCGCAACTAAGACAAAATAACACACTGTGCTACGCGACGTAGTTAAGGCTATAACGCTACACCGGCGTAGCAGCACGAAGCGGTGTCGTGGTGCTACGAGCCAGTCGTAGCAGTTCGTAGCGGTGCTACGATGCTTCGAGATATGGCTACTCTGTCAGTGTATAGTGATGGGTTCCTTCTATTTGGCAGAATCTTGATACTCCGATTTTTATTTGGCATAACTCACATGGCATAATCTTATTTAATCGAATATTTTTAAGGCATAAAAATTATTTAGCATAACTTTTGTTTGGCAGAATATTTACGTGTCCGAATTTACAATGGCATACTTTTATCTTGGCAGAATTTTGTTTCGCATAATTACCTTTGCCATAATTAATATTATGCATAATTTTGTTTAGCATAACATTTATTTAGAGATACGATTATTTGGTATGGGTGCATATTTGAACATCAAAAATTAAAATAGATGTATCTTCTTGTAAAAATTAGTGTTCAAAACATCAAAAACTTATAATATAGTATATGGAATAAAACTGATAATTTAATTAAAGTAAATTTATGCTGTCGAATGGTTAGATAACCTACGTGCAATGTATTTAAAATTGAATGGTCTGGAAAAGTGACATAGAATGTTCTAAATATAGCATGTATTGGTAGCATTTTCAATATTAAATTAAATTTGTGTCATAAAAAGTCAATACGTTGTGCTGCAAAATTTTGTGACAGAAACGAATCGCTGCGAAACCGACTTTACGCAGTCTTGTCTGCCCTACCCCTAGAGTGTAATTTAAACCCGCGTAGGCGCGGAGGGGTAGGGCGGCCCGCGAGCTGAGGAGCAGGTGGTTTGAAGGCCCGCCACCGCGGCTGAGGCTGGCCAGCCTCAGCCGCGGTGGTGAGCGTTAAAACCATCTGTGACGATAAGCTCGCGTGGCGCCGCCCAAACCCCGCAGCGCCGGAACCGTGACAGAAACAATGCTTGCTGCATGTTGCATGCCTGCTTGCATGCTGCATGCCTGCTGCATGTTGCATGCCTGCTTGCATGCTGCATGCCTGCTGCATGTTGCATGCCTGCTTGCATGCTGCATGTTGCATGCCTGCTTGCATGCTACATGCATGTTGCATGTTGCATGCCTGCTTGCATGTTGTATGCCTGTTTGCATGCTACACGCATCCAAGCCGACAATATTTTTGTAATTAGCATTTAGGTTAGCGTTTTGATATTAGTAGTAATATCATGGTGTATGGCGAAAAAAAACAGTTCTGCCTTTTAATGACTATCGATATAAAATGTATGCCAAAAGACGATTCTGACTGTGAATTTTCTGCGATATGATGGTTCTGCTTTTTAATTATTATGGATATAAACATTATGCCTAAAGATGATTCTGACTAACAAAATTATGAGTTTTGAATGTATGACAACTGAGTGTATGCGAAATGATTTTCTGCGAAATGAAGTTTATGCTATCCGTTGTTATGCAAAACAATATTATGACGTAAAAAGTTCTGCTATAAAAGGTAGACCCGTATAGTGATATTGGGTAGATGAAATACATAAAAAAAATAGGAAAAATATATATTTTTTTTTTAATTGACCAGAAATATCGTCTAAAAAGTTCCGAAGAAAAATATTTCAAGCAATTTGTTACAGTTGTTGGCATTTACTTTAGTTCAATCACAGATTTGATGGGACCGACTGGATCAGACTGCTTGAAAAGTCTGTTCCTCGAAACTCAACAGTCGATTTTTTAATCGATTTTTTTGAAAAAAAGGCGTTTTTATTTTTTGATATGTTTTCCTTAATAAAGGTATTTCAGTTAGCCAACATCACCTTGAAATATGACCACGCACTTTTGGAACACCATGTACAAAATATGATATTTAGTAACTAAATATTAGTATTAGTCAGTGTCTAAATTACTGTTGTAGTCTCCAACTTTTCGGGTTTAGTAGTTCGTTTGACCCAAAGTTGAAGACTTTATGTAACAAAACCCAGAAAAATATTTTTAAACCCCGACCAAAAAGAGAGGTGTTATAAGTTTGACGAGTGTATCTGTGGATATATATCTGTATGTTGTTGTAGCGCGAATGGACCCATTTACATTTAGTTTTTTTTTATAGTTAAAGGTTATTTAAGTCAGTCTTCTTAGCTACGATTTAAGAAAATCGGTTAAGCCGTTTGAAGATCATAAGTTCTTTCCTAGTCGATGAAGCCACTTTCGCGGGTCTTATTCATGCATACTTCGATATTTTGTTACTTCAATGATATTACAAGTACATGGTGACCTTGATATGATGCTGCAGCGTGACTTGGGGTCTACAGGATACCCAACACCTTACTTACTTACAGCAGACGTTTCGTGTTTGAGCTCATTGAAATAGTACTTATACACGTTCAATCGATACGGTATATTTTGTGATGTAGTGCCATTTAGGTCCCAACACCTGACAAGTGTGTTTATGACTCGCGAATCGCACCCCGAAGATTCAAAGTCAAAGTCAAAACGTTTATTTCAATTAGGCTATTAAACGGCAATTTTGAAAATCATCATTTACATTTAAAATAATATTAGAGTCACTATATTATTTCAGAATGCACATTCCGCAGTTTAGATTCTCATGGAGAAAAACGGACAAGAAACTCCATAGTTACTCTTTTCAAATAAATGTTTTACAATATGCTGTGGTACACAAAAAAAGTGTTAATATATGTGAGGACATTGAACCTAGAGTATGCAGAGGTAGACTTATTTTCTAAATAAGTACATAATACTCACATATTTACAAATATTGGAACCATTAATAAGCCAGTTTGATTTTGTCTATACCATTAATTGTCCTATGAAGCAGGACCAGCATGTTTCCAAGCATTCTTATCATGAAATCAATAGCAGTGTATTCAAAATAACTAATAAAAATAACTATATACATTATGAATATACAAAACCAAATATGATCAGGCGTCGAAAAATTCCTCCGCATCGCTGTCATCCGGATTAAACGTGCCCAGAAGACTGCCAGCATTGCCACGTTGAATGGCAATGCTAAATCTTTGAGCAATGAATGAGCCAGCCCTCTGGTCACGCAAAGTGTCGACCAGTCGGCGAGAAATGTCCTTAAAAAGGAGACGAGCACTCGGACCCCATGACCCTAGCGTTTCGACCCCAAACGGCTCAAAACTGTAATTACCAATAAGGTTACAGTATTTGCGCCGCTTGAGGGCCTCAGCAGTCGCAGCAGCAGCGCCGGCACAGCTTGCCGTAGGTACTTGGAAAATGTGATGGCGCAAGGGTGTCGACACATATTGCGTCCCACACCAGAGGCCTACCCACCTTCCGCAGCATCAACGTCATACCCTCTGGTCTCTTCCCATCGTCACGTACCAAGCCACTAGGTTCTAATACACCAGGTACGGGTCAGTCACGGGTCGGTGTCAGTGGTGGGTCAGGTACGCCAGCGGTGACAAGAGCTCGACGAATAATGTCATTGATGCTAGCGTGTCGTGCTATGCGGCCTGCGTTCTTGCAGCAGGAAAGGCCATGGTGTCCGAGACTGTCGACCGGTACTCCGCAGAGACACCGATGCGGAGCAACACAAGCGGAGACAGACCGCGATCCGAAACGATGCGTCATCCATCATAGTACCTATGGTGGATGACGAGAGTGCTTGAAGCCACAAACCCAACTCCCACTCTCCCACAGCTAACAGACGCGCGCGCTCAGCAGTATTCGATGATAATTAAGTTATTCCGTATAATACTTTTTTTTTTTTTAAGGATGGGAAATCATCAAATGACTCCTCCCGCTTTGGGTGAAGCAGAAGGGAGTGTCAGACTCTTACTGACTAAAACCCATCCACGTTTCTCCCAGTGCCCTTTGCGTTCCAGGGTACGGTGCCTCTTTCGAACGAAGTCCGCAGCCCCAGCAGGCACTGGCCCTAGCGGGCCCCGTCTTTTACGCTGACAGCTCTTTGAGGCACGCGTGAAACAAAGCGCGCCGTCCACCCGGGCCTGGTTCTGATCAGACGGCGAGCAATCCAATCCTCGCCGTCCGCAGGCTCGCGCTTACGGTGGCCGAAAATCGCCCTGTGACTCCCGACGCCCGGGGCGTCTTCTTCTGTTGCGGCGGCTGGGGCGTGAGGTTTCCCTTTCTCTCACACGTTCGGCTTCCTCCTTTGATAGCATTACTGCTTCGCAGAAGGAGGTGACCGCTTCCCATGTCTCCTCGCTTCGGACCATAGCTTGAACCAGGGCCGGACGCGAGAGATCACCGCCGCCGATCGCCTCGGTGAGGACACGGCGGTGCTCCGCCCAAGCAGGGCAGACCTCAACCGTATGCTCCACCGTGTCCTCCGGGCGATCCTCGCAGTGTTGACTCCCGGGCGTAACCTCCCACCGTATTCGAAACAGGTACCTCCCGAAACAACCGTGTCCGGTGAGTACCTGCGTCAAGCGGAAAGTAAGGACGCCTTGGCGCCTAGATTGGGCAAAAGCCACTTGAAGGCAGCCCCGGCTCGCTCCAGTCTAGAAGCCAAACGTCGGAAATGCTCAATGAAGTTCCACCGGCTGTCAATAACACCACACCAACCAGACCAGGTACATCATCGATGACGTACCAGGACGATGACCCAGGTACGTCATCGTCGATCCGACGCCGATTTGAACCCCTCCTACCGTTATTTGGGATCCCGACGGTGGTCTGTTCCGAGATCCATGAAAGCACATGGCTTCGGACTTGTGTAGGGCCACCTCGAGACCCAGCTGCCGGATTCTCTCAATAATAATAATAATAATAATAATAATAATATCGTTTATTTATAAAACAGGGCACATTTACAATAAAATATATTACAACATTTTTTACAGAACACAGTTGCTGATTTGCCTGAACTAGGTTGAAACCTGTGTCTCAGGCTAGATAGTGCTTATGTAAACATCATAATAAAATAACAATTTATCAATAACCTAAAATAAAAACTTAAAATTAAGGGACACATCACATTTTATTTACACACAAAAAGAAGGTCTTCTGTCTCTACGTACGAGATGCTTAATAAATATTGCACAATTGTCTTTTTACAGCTATAGTAATTTAACTTATAGATACTTAGTTCCTTATTTAGTCTATTGTACAGAAATGGACCTAAAAATTTAAAAAATCTTTTTACAAAAGCATATTTTGAAAATGAAGTAGACTCGCAGACAATATCATTCCGTCTCTTATTAGTTTTTTCGGTGTTGTAAGTGAGCATGGTGTGCTGTTTTAATACCAGTTGCATAATGAAAAGCTGGCGAACAGTCAGTACGTTGCAGGATTTGTACAGAAGGTCTGTGGGATAGAGAAAGGGATGGAAATTGGCTACTTTTAAAATAGCTCTCTGAGCTCTTTCAAGAGGGAGTAAGTGAGTTTTGGCTGCTCCACCCCATGAAACGATACAGTACTGGATTACAGATTGCCCTAGGGCCAAATAAACTTGTGTAATTACTTTTGGGTCCGCAATAGCTCGCAGTTTTTTAAAGACATAGATTAATTTGCGCACTCTTTTAACCAGACTCTCAATATGTAGTCTAAAAGAGAGAGTATCGTCTATTATTACTCCGAGATATTTAATGTTGGATGTTTGGAGGATAAAAGGACAGTCACATGTACTGATAGTGTGGGGTGCACATTTATGCGCAAACAGATAAGGATGAGAAATGTTAATTTGAGGCTTGCGCATGAAGAACTGAATATATTTTGTCTTGTCAGCATTTAACGTTAGTAAATTACTATGAAGCCAGTTAGTCACAGTATTGAAACCTAATTGAGCGTATTTGTACAATTCTTTACTAGTTTTAGCGGTAAATACTAAGGCCGTGTCGTCAGCATATGAAATAATTTTGCCATGTTGTAGGTTCAAATTGCACAAATCATTTATATAAACGAGAAAAAGGGTTGGGGCCAAAATGCTGCCCTGGGGAACACCAAAACTAGTATTTTTTTGCTCATCGCTCGTGATATTGTCTATTGTAACACATTGATATCTGTCATCTAGGTAGTCAGCAAAGAGTTTCAGCGGGGTTCCCCTTATTCCCATGGTCTCTAATTTGTTTAGGAGCATAGAAACAGACACTGTGTCAAAAGCTTTCGCTAGATCAAGGAAGACCCCCAAAGTCTGATTTCCTTTGCCAAGTTCCTCTGAGACATAATCGGTCAGGAGGTGCACCGCATCAGCTGTGGATAATTTGGCTCTAAAACCAAATTGCCTAGATGATAGTAAATTATTTTTTTCTAAATAGTTAACTAGCCTGCTATTCACAATTTTCTCAAGTATTTTGGAGATTGATGAGAGTAACGATATTGGCCTATAATTATTAACTAAGTGTTTGTTCCCAGATTTAAATATAGGTACTATAACTGCCTTTTTTAGGCATTTAGGAAAAATGCCTTCAGAAAAACAGATACGAAATATATGGGTTAAGGGAGGTACCAGGATATGCTTGAATTGTTTAAGGATCTTACTGCTAATATTATCCCATCCAACAGCACAGTCATCTTTTAGTCCACTAATAACTCGTGTTATTTCGTCTTCGTCAGTGTCCAGCAGTCCGAAAGATTGTAGTGCGCGGTTATTATTCAATTCATGGGAAGGTGGTTGATGACCGTAATGCTGAGGAATCTGCTCGGCAAGAGTTTTCCCAACATTCACGAAAAAGTTATTGACATGGTTGGCTGATGAAAGAGGTGAACTATTTGTTAACAATAAACTCGAATTTGATTCACGCTGTTTTGACATATAAGTGACGTTTTTTATATGTTTCCAAAGTTGCTTGCTATTGTTTCCTGCTTTGTTTAATTCATTTTTATTGTAATTCCTTTTTAAATTCTTTATGAGATTGTTACAAAAATTTCTGTATCTTTTGTAAGTGGTTTGAATAATACTATTACCTGGGTTTCTCCTAGATGATTGATGAAGTTTGTCTCTGTGTCTTATACACCGAATCAGGCCAGGAGTGATCCAAGGTTTAATATTATTAAGTTTCTTGTTTGTTGTAATAACAGTAGTGTTACGTAATATTGCTAATTGTACATGTTTTATTAAGTACGATAAAGCAAAATTTGCGTCAGCAGTATTGTAAACTGGGCTAAAGTCAAGTTTGCATAAATCATATTCGAGTTTGTTTGTATTTAATTGTGTTTTGGTCTGGGGACGATTCAGCTTAGGCAGCATTAAGTTTAGGGTTAGTAGAACAGCGTGATGGTCAGTAATTGTTGAGTTAGTAACAAGCGTAACATACGATAAACTAGATTTAATAATCATGTGATCGAGGCAGGAACCGCTATCATGTGTGGGCAAGGTGTGCGCAGGTAGAAAACCATGAAATGAACAGATGTTAAGATACTCTTGGGTCCCTGCATCGCAGTTATCAGAGTTTATGTTTATATTTATGTCACCTGTTAGTATGACATTATTGAATGAGCTTAGGTCTAGAAAAATTTGGTTTAAGGCAGCGTTAAAAGAATCCAAGTTTCTAGCAGAAGGGGATCTATAAATAGCAATTATTGCTGTAGTTGTACCAATTTTGATGATCAAACAATTACTCATACAGTCTTGAAGAGTAGGTTCTTCCACTGTGACCATAAATGATTCCTTTGAATAGACCACCACACCAGCATTTTGGTTGCTATTTAGCTTGGTATACAATAAGTTGTACCCTGGCATTACTGGGAGGTTATCCTGGCGATCAGATAGCCAGCACTCGGTTAGAACCATCACATCACAATCAAAATTAAGTCTACTAAGAAAAATGTTGAAGCTATCGATATTCTTAAAAATACTGCGAATGTTTTGTGTTAGTATGGTTAGTGACTTTTTATAATCGGAAATATATTGTATGCAGTCCTCAACCTGGCATGTCTTTGCATCAGGCACAAATGTGTTATCTATATCAGTAATTAAATTATTATCCATAATAGTAAAAAAAGAATGTGAACAGTGAGTTAAGTCTAAAATATAAACAAATATGTGGCGCTCTTAGGCGCCTTCATAGTCAACCGAGTTTAGGTACCTGTTTTCGGCAGCTTTTTTAGCAGGGCACTCTAGGTCTCCCGTCTTGTGGTTGGCTGGTTTTTTGAAGCGGATGCACGTTGCACATCTTGGCGCAACGGCTTTTTTGGGGCAATCTTGAATGGTGTGGCCTTCTTCACCGCAGTGTCCACATGTAGGGGAAGCTACTTTGCACGTCTTAGCTGCATGACCGTACTGCTGGCATTTGTAACATCTCGTTACCAGTGTGAAATCTCGAACCGGGCAGGAAGTCCAATTTATGAATAATCTGTCCTGTGTGATGAGAGCCTTACGAATAGTTGCTGGAACTTCTATGATATAGTTACAGTTCTCTGCATCTTTTCTGCCGGATTTGTGGCTTAACTTGATTGAGGTCAAAAATGTTTCTCTAGAGATAGTGGGCAGTTTGTCGGCCAAGTTTTGTTCATAAATACATTTAAAGACCTCATTTTCAGCCATAGATGCAGGGATTCCTATAACTATTATGCGTGGTTTGCGCTTTCTAGGTTCATCGACGGTGAGAGCTGACGAAGCTGATTGGACAGTTTGTTTGAGCTTTTCTATGTCTTCCTTAGTCTCCGTGCTGATTATGAGTCCTCCTTTTCCTATTTTGCGCACACTTCTGACTTTCAGTTTCATGTCGCCAGGGCAAATAATTTGTTGGACTATGTTCTTGGTTTCGTCACAGGTCTTAGAATTGTCGCTAGGAAAAATCGCCACGGAGCTAAAGGAATTTGGTCGAACAAAGCTGTTGGTCCCCTTCTTCACCATATCTGCAAACGATGTTGTACTTGTTTCTTGCCTTGCACAGGACTCCTTAATGGTCCGGTTCATCTCCATTACGTAGTCCTTAAGGTTGCGGTCTTCATTCATTTTGTTCAGGGAGTTGTGGGTCTTATAGGCGTATTGCTTAAGGGACTGGTATTGAACCGCCATTTGCGATACTCCATGTCCAACTTTACGGCAAAGAGTGCTTATTTTTAGCTTCTGCTCAGAATTTAACTTCCCATCAGAAGCAATTGCACATACCTCATTCAAACACTGCTCAATAGAGGTCATCCAGTTCTGAATCTCGGGAGTCGAAACTGTCTCCATTTCTTCGTTTCCTACGGCTTGGTCACGTCTAGCTGGTTGGGGCTGTGTTGGTGTAGGTGTTGGGGGAGGGCTGCGACGCGTCAACCCACTTCGGTTAAAGGGGCTGCCTTCCATATTTCAGATTATGATACTTATATAATCAAATCAGTCCATATTTGACTAAACAGCACTTATGAATTGTATTAGTCAAACACGCTAGTGAGTACACTAAAAAAAGTAGGTCACTATTTATGCAATTGTTAATTTATTATATTTAATTAATATACATTGATGAGCACGTCTGTTTGCGTTGAGTGCAAACGATCAATCAATGACTATCGCAACCCCGCGTATCATAGCGTCAGCCGCCGCCTGGTGCGATCCCCTTTGCGCCAGTACCAGCGTGTCGTCGGCATAACACACAACGCTGACGCCACTAGGGAGGTCGGCGCGCAGCACCCAGTCGTAGCCGATGTCCCACAGAAGCGGCCCCAGAACGGAACCCTGTGGAACACCGCACGACATCTCTCGCCGGTTCCACTCTCCCAGGTGACCGGGGTAGATGACGGCTCTGTCCGTCAAGTAATCCTCGACTACGCGACGGAGGTAGGTCGGCACCCGGTGATACCGAAGTGTCTCCCTGATGCAACTCCAGGGCAGGGTGTTGAACGCATTGGCGATGTCTAGAGACAACGCCAAGACGACCCTGCTCCGGGAAACCGCGTCCCCCGTCGAGAGGACTCTCACGCGCATGATGGCGTCCACCGTAGAGCGTCCCGTGCGGAAACCGAACTGGTTCTCCGCCAGATCCGGCCCCACCCTCACTAGGTACTCGACAAGGCTGTTTGCAATTACTCTTTCAAAGAGCTTGCCCACCTCATCGAGCAGCACAATCGGCCGGTATGCGGACGGAGAGTCCGCAGGGCGCCCCGGCTTCTTAATGAGGACCAGTTTCCCCGTCTTCCAACGAAGTGGGAACCGGCCCCTCTCCAAGCATGCGCTTAGGAACCCTCTTAGTCGAGGCCCGAGAGCCTCCAAGGCCAGGACCCAGGCTTGTCCAAGTAAGCCGTCGGGTCCTGGGGCGGTATTTTGGCCTTCAGCCTATTGACCGCCACTCTCAGGTCTACCTCAGACACCTCAGGATCATCGTCGTCGTCGTCACCATTGTAGTCCGTATCAGGCGCCACAGGTGGCGGAGCCATAGGCGGGGGAGTATGCTCCCCTCGCGAAGGGAACAGAGCGCTTACCACGTCCTCCACCAGCTGGGGCCGTAGACTCTGCGTTAACGGGGGGGCCCAGGTGCGGAGCTTATTCCACACCATTTTGTAGGGTCTTCCCCACGGGTCTCCGTTCAGAGACTACAGCATCTCCTTGCGAGCCAGATCCTTGGCCTGTAGGATCTCAGCTCGGAGGGCGGCCTTCGCCACTCTGTACTCCTCGTACAGCTCCGCCTCTCTGATCTGCGCATCCGGAGGGCGGATGCGGAGCCTGCGGTGCCTGGTGTACCGGCGCCGTGCGGCAACGCATGCCTGACGCAGCGTCGCCAGCTCTTGCGACCACCAGTAAACCTGGCGGCGGGCGCGTCCTGGCTTAACCCGGGGCATTGCCACATCACAAAATATTGGACATGGCCTCCCGGAACCACTCCGCTTCGTCATTGATGTCAGCAGGCCTGTCCGGAGGTGACACCCAGGCCTGCACAATCGAAGCTTCCAGGAGCTCCCGGTCCAGCTGTTTCAGCGCCCACCGCGGACCACTCGGAGCCTGCCGGACTGGCGCGGTTGAAGTCTGGGCGGAGACGTCAAACCGGATATACCGGTGATTGGAATAGGTCTCCACCTCCTCTAATACGCGCCAGTCAATAACACGCGGTGACAGAGCAGGGTTAGCGAACGAAATGTCCACCACAGACTCCCCCTGCATCCGCACACACGTCGGGACAGAACCTCGGTTTAGGACGACTAGGCCTGACTCCAGAGCCCAGTTCTCTACCATCCTGCCCCGCGTATCGGTGTAACGGGAACCCCAAGCCAAGTGCTTGGCATTGAAGTCCCCGAGAACGAATACAGGGAGGGAACGACACCCGGCGACGACGGCGCCCAACTCCGTAAGGGAGTTTTGGAACTCGGCGAGAGTTCGGTTCGGGGAGAAGTACACTCCTACCACAACAATCTCCCCGAACCGTGCTGCTACGCACCCCTGTCCTCTCCTGACGCTTTCGAGGGATGGGGTACCTGCAGCGGCCGACGAAATTAGGGCCACTGAGCCATTCAGGTCCTCCACCCAGTCATCCCTGGGCGGGACAAAGAAGGGCTCAGCGACCACGGCGATGTTAATCAACCACTGTACCATGCTTTGGACCAACAGATCCTGAGCGGCGGCGCAGTGGTTGATGTACGCCTGGAGGAGGCGTAATGGAGCCGTTATTGGCTCTCCATTTCAGCCTCCTCCTGAGTCCCTTGTGAGTGCTCACTCGCAGCAACCGAAGTGACCAGTGTTTTACCTGGAGCGGCTGCCTACCAGACCTCCACAACCCATTAACTGGGTAACACGGTACATCTTGGCAAGACTGGAGTCAGATTTACTGGTTTCTGACAATCCGTAACGACTGCCAAAGATCTACAAATGACAGCCGGGACCAACAGCTTAACGTGCTTTCCGAGGCACGGAGGAAACTCGTTATATTAAGATGGTCACCCATCCACAGACCAACCTTGGCAAGCGTTGCTTAACCTTCAAGATCGATCCGTGCGGCTGTTATTATTTAGCCACGAGCTCCTCCAACAAAGTGTGCTTTAAATATAGGTTTCAAATTTTCTTGCATTAAGTTCTAATATGTCACTTCGCCCGCAACTTCGTTCGCGCGTGTTTAGTTGTTATATACTCCACGAACTTTATGGCCCATCTAACCGCTTAAAATAAAATGTAAATTACTTATAAATATATATTAAACACGTAAGGCAGTTTGTTCACTCGAACATTTATCTTACAACATTTTTATTTAATAAAGTTTAATTTACCAATCTTAATTATTAATCAATTTAAATAGATAAGGATTATTGTTCGTGACGAAGCGTTTATAGTATTGCATAACTCGCGTACATAAGAGCCCATGTATAGAATAAGCTCATGTATTTCATAGTTATAGTTTCATGGCTGTGTAACTTATTAAAAGAATATATTTTGTCGTTTTCCCCGGACACATGAGATGTTCTTGGGGAACTTATTTTCTTTAAAATAAATAGATAGGTAGGGCTACACATTTCCCCTACACATTCCTGGTAAACCCTAACAGGTATGGTTTTGATGGTTGGTAAATGTCAAAGGTAATGGAGGTACACAAGTATTGAACATTTCATACATACCGACACAGGACAGTTACTCAATGGGGTGGATAGCAAAAGAACACAATTTACAGACACCTTCATTTACTAGACATACAGAAAATCTAGGTATTCAGGGTTCAAATAATAGGCACTAGAAGCCTGGCACTGAGCCCTATTCAGATATGTACACATCTTTATGGTCAGACGAGGCATAAAGCTGCAAATTAGGAAAAAGTAAAAACAGATTTTTTCCCCTTCCGGGTTCCTGACCTTATAGTACTTCCACCCTTGGAGGGGTGGCTTCAAAAGTTGTGTATCTGAATAGAGGGATGATGCAACTACCCTATGACAGATAGTATGGTAGCCCATAGGGCACAGTTTTTCGGGAAGTCAACCCTTAATAGTAGACAAGCTCACGCTTGTAGATAGTTTC
This sequence comes from Lacanobia oleracea, assembly GCA_950371165.1. Taxonomy (NCBI): domain Eukaryota; kingdom Metazoa; phylum Arthropoda; class Insecta; order Lepidoptera; family Noctuidae; genus Lacanobia; species Lacanobia oleracea. The sequence continues at coordinate 29,384,868 of OX493389.1, forward strand.
GACAGTCAAATGCAACAAGCCCACCAGCGGGCTGGGTTGAAGGGTTGATTTTCACCCCATTCGATGGGGAATTTCGGGGGATTTACAGAGAGTTGCATCAACCTCTATCCAGACCTAGAATAGACCTAGATATGGCCAGAAATGTATTAGAACCGTGGTTAATATGATAGTTAAAAATAAACCGAAACAGTTAGCAGTAAGCCCCGAAAAATTTTAGTTCCATGACTCAGAAATGCTATTTTTTTTTTTTTATTCTTACATCCGTACACACGTTTTTATATCAAGTTTAGCGAAAACTGAACAGCCACGGATGCTAGGGCGAGCAAAGCGAGCCCAAAAAATTCTAATTCCTTAACTCGGAAAGGCTAATTTCTTCTTATCTCACATCAACACCTACGCATGTATGTATGTCATCTTAAGTGAAAAGTGGACGGCTTAGGATGCTGGGGCAAGCGAAGCCAGCCCGAAAAATATTAAGTTCCTTGACTTGAGAAACGTTAGATTTCTTCTTATTAACACATTGTAAGGATGTTTTTTTTTCTGTCAATTTAAGCGTAAACTGGAGAGCTAAAGCATAGCTAAGCATGCTAGAGCGGGCGAAGCGGGTCCGGAAAAAAAAATGTTCATTGTCTCGGATACACTATATTTTCTTTTTAACATACATATTTCTTACAAATTCTTGGTACATGTTTCTTTGCAAAATATGGATGATACAAAGAGTGAAGTGAGCTCGAAAAATTTAGCATCATCCTGCCTCGGAAGATAGGTGTAGATAGATAGATTACATTTTTTATTTACCATCCATACAATCATAGAAGTTGACTTTGACATAAAGCTTGCATAATTGAGGATGCAAAAGCGAGCTGGAAATGTTCTCAGATAGGTTGTGCCTCGGATAGGTAAGATCCTCTGTTTACTATCGATACAGGCATAAAAGTAAAGTGTTCGATTTATGTACAGATACCAGCACATTTAGCTATCTTAAACTGTTAAATTCCATCTAGAACCTAATCACTTAAGCGATAAAATTGAAAATCTATTGAAGAAATTTGAGAGATTGTTGTAGCTTGATCAACTTGATGTGCTGGCGTTTGTACAACTAAGAATGAAAGAACGAGTGAAGCGAGCTCACAATTTTTTATACCCCAACTCGGCTAATTGTAGCTTAAATGTGCGTGATTTGTCCAGCAGGTTTGTCAATTTGACGAGTACGATTTTCCTCGGACCGCGCCTGCTCCCAATTCTGGCCCGGGTAAATAACTTTGTTGACTGATGCAGGGAAACTAAAAAATGTAAAGAATGTAATGCAAGAGCGAGCGGAGCGAGCTCGAAGACTTTTTTTTTTATCGGATAGGTTTGATTTTCTGCCTTAATATCTAAATAGAAGTAACTTTTTTCCTCATATAGGAAAGGATAATATTCGAGAAATTTTAAAATTCAAGAACGAGCGTAGCGAGCTTGAATATTTTTGCACATCTCATTAGGTTTGATTTTTATACTTAAATAGAAGCTTGAAAATGCTCACTTACGAGTGTACAATGCAAAACCGAGCGAAGCGAGCTCCAAAATTATTGCATTCTGGATAATTTATCAACTTATTATGTAGGTTGTAAGTATCTAACAGTATTCAGTAAGTGCCGAGCCCTAGGCTGGGTGGGCTCCCTAGCCCACCAAACGCCTGTTTTGCGGACTGCCCCGCAAGCCAGGAACGAAGAAGAAGAAATGCTTAAAACTACAATTTCTAACTTTTTGGGAAATAATTACGATGTTTAAAGTGCTGTATCTCGACACCTATTTTACCTACAGAGGTACGATTTATGGTGAAACTGAAGCAAGTTTTGTTTAAGTACTTTAAAAAATATTTGGAATTAATTTTTACCTACAATGCACCGTTAAAAGCCAAAAACTAAAAAAATACAGAGAATTATGAAGTTTTCCGAGCACCAAGCAGTGTACACCTGGGTACACTGTCTGGTGCACTGGTGTGGGTAGGTTTCTCGGAAGTAGATTGTTTACTATGATTGATGATGATTTTGTGAAATTAAATAAGTGTCAAGCCTAGAATTTAGAACCGGTCCCCAAACATCCCGGGGTGGGCCTCAGACAATTCTGGGGTGGGCACGGCCCAGCTGCTTCCCCTCCCCCTATATACGCCTATGGCTCTGCCAGCTCTCTTTTGTAAAATAAATATGGATTCAATGTCAACAGGCCGACCTCACAGCAAAATACCGTAAAACAGCTTAATCCGGTTTGACTGGAAGCCGATCCCAATGTAGTTCGGAAAAGACTAGGCAAACGAAACAAGACAATTTCACTGTCGGTCAAAATAAAGAGTTTTGATGTTATTCAAGAAATTATACCAAAAATGATCATCCCTCTCTCTCATCTCCGAAACAACTGAGGCCAACATTTTGAATTAAATACAATATTAACAGTTCTATATCTATAAATTAAAGGAAAACCCATAAGAAGTCAATAATTTTAAAATAACATGTTAAATTGGTTCGGAACCAGTTGGCCAGGTTTTTAAAGACAAACATTGTTAAAAAAAAGTTTCTCTCTTTCTCACACGTTTGGCCTCCTCCTTTGCTAGCATTACTGCCTCGCAGAAGGAGGTGACCGCTTCCCATGCCTCCTCGCTCCGGACTATAGATGGAACCAGGGCCAGTCGCGAGAGGTCGCCGCTGCCGATCACCTCAACGAGGACCCGGCGGTGCTCCACCCAAGCAGGACAGACCTCCACCGTATGCTCCACCGTGTCCTCCTAGCGACCCTTAAAGTGTCGAAACCCGGGCGTGTCCTCCCGGCGAATCCGAAACAGGTATCTCCCGAAATAACCGTGTCCGGTGAATACCTGCGTTAGGCGGAAGGTCGCCGGAGGCCGTGGCGCAGCTTCAGCCACTCCTAAGAGAGGGGACTTATTGCCTAAATTGTGGCGTGCCCAGCGCTGGGTTGCGACAGTCACTGTCTGTATACTGCCATGTGATCCTGCTGGAGCTCCGTCCGCCTTGCTGCAATTTGCCGCGACAGAGAAGTCTCGCCACGGCGTTGCACCTCTATGCGCCACTCGTAAATGAGCACGAGGGCTCTCGTCTCGAGACCCCATGGCGGCAGTCCGGCAAAAAGGCTCGCCGCCTCGCCAGAGACCGTATGGTATCCCCGGGCCAGCCAGATGGCTATGACCCTCTGGGACGCGTTGTTGTAACGGGCAGGTCGCTTCCTTAAAGTAGGCGCCAGACCGGCGCCCCATAAAGGGCCATGGACCGCACGACACCCGCGTAAAGCCTCTGGGAGGAGGCACGACACGCACGACATCTCTCGCCGATTCCACTCTCCCAGGTGACCGGGGTAGATGACGGGTCTGTCCGTCAAGTAAGTCTTGACTAGAGATGCGGAACCCTAAAAATTTAAAATGAACATTAAAAAACCTCTAAAAAGTAAAAACTTATAAGTACGCAAATTTTGTTTAATACTAGTTGACCCGCACAACTTCGTTTGCTCCGCTCCTATTGGTCTTAGCGTGATGATATAGCCTTCCAAATAATATTTTGGTGTCAGTTTCAGGCGTTTTTATGACTAAGTAATAATGGTACAGGGTTATAATGATCTCAGTTATAACTCAAGACGATATAGAGGAGTTAACAAACAAGTTTTGGCACCAATCGCGGCACTAAATCTTTAATGGACGACGTAATACAGCTTTGAGAGTTATAATGTTGCTAGTAGCAGCAAGTATACTTAAAACGTTATAGCTTTAACCTTTCCCTGACACCCAAAGCTTAAAAAAGGATTTGCCGACTCCTTTTAACACTTATTGTTGTGTAGTTATTGCAATATAGTGTTTTATACCACTTAAGGTGTTATATTGACAATCATTGCAGACATAGGTTATAAAATAGAGTTTGTCGAGAGTTTGGTAACACGAGAAACTAAAAGTGTCAAACAACTCCTCTATTTAGGTTTAACCTATAATAAGGCGTTTAACTACAGCTTATTGTGTTAGGCAGTACTCTTTTAAAGACGTTCTAAACGTATTGGTATCAAATAACGCAAGTATGGGTCGTTATTAACACTAACCTCACTTTTGTAAAGTTCGCCATTGTTTTAGTAACCTAACAATTAATATTATTTCGAGTTATTCAACATTTGACTACAATATACAAAATTTATAACATTAATTGAAGCGTTCCACTTATTTTTAAATACCACTGCTCAGGAAGCAGGAATGAATAATAATGTTTAGCTTTAGGTGCCTATTTTACTATCATAACTTTTCTTTTAAATCTTTAATAAATCCTAGGCGCGTTAAAATTGAGATGAAAAACATGGTATACATTTACCGTAAAATTATAAGGGCAGTAATTTTTCACTTCACATACTTAAATAACTTAATATTCCATAATATTATTCTGCTGTTTTGAATAATTGATGACATAACACTTCCGCTACAAACAGATTTCATTTTAGTAAGGTTACAGGCTTATTCAATCTTGACGGTGCTTTTCTACCACCCGTAATGCTCACCAACGCGGTATTACAACGGTAATACCTGTTAAAGTAGTAGCTGACGATGAATAAACGCTCTTGTGCAGCTTTAATATCTTTTTAACACCATACTATCGGATTTATACCACCTGTAGTGTTTACCAACCCTATATTACAACGGTTGTACCGGTTAAAGTAGTAGCTGACGATGAATAAACGCTCTTGTGCAGCTTTAATATCTTTGTGACACCGTATATACCGTATATAGGCTTTCAATAACTTTTACCTGTAAAACTCTGGGCCTCTTTCGTGGTTATAAGTGAGTTAGAGCATGCTCTAACTCAGTTGCACAGGTATGCGTTAACACTTTTATACTCAAAGGGAACTGATATACGAGTCTTATATAGGTCTTTTTAACGCTTTGGTGTTAGTTGGGCTATAGCCTTCCTCGATAAAGGGGCTATCTAACACTGACAGTTATTTTAAATTCGGACCAGTAGTTCCTGAGATAAGTGCGTTCAAGCAAACAAACAAACAAACTAACTCTACAGCTTTTTATATTAACTAGATCCTAAGAAGCGGATAAAAAACAACCCCCTTGAAATCAAAAAGCGGTTTTAGGGAGCCGGAAGCTGCGACGTGTCTGGCGACTGAGCAGACTTATAACTGACTAGTTGACCCGCGGAACTTTGTCTGCGTCACAATTTTAATTACTGCTCCGCTCACATTGGTCTTAGCGTGAAGATATATATCTAACACTTTTCAGTGTTAGATAGCCCAGACCCACCAACCAGTAACCAAGTTCCTGAGATTAGCGCGTTCAAGCAAACAAACAAGCAAACTCTTCAGCTTTATATATTAGTATATATAGTATAGAGTGTAGATTTAGAAGTATGTACCTATTATTTTATTTAGTCCCCAAATGCGATCTCCCTTGTGTCAAAATATGCCTAACTATCTGGTCTCCACGAGCATGACCCAGTTGTTTTAATAATACGATCGCCCACGTCAAGATTCACTCGCGGCCTGCCTGATGCCCCGCAGCCACTGTTGACGAACAACAGCCGCGCTCGACGGAATAACGTGCAGTCTGATATACGCAGGGGCACAACAAGGCCTTAAAGAGCTGTCAGCACAAAAGACGGTGCCCGCTAGAGCCAGTGCCTGCTAGGGCTGCGGACTTCGTTCGAAAGAGGCACCGTACCCTGAAACGCAAAGGGCACTAGGAGGAACACGGATGGGTTTTAGTCAGTAAGAGTCTGACACTCCCTCCTGCTTTACCCAGAGCGGGAGAAGTCATTTGATGATTTCCCATCCTTGAAAAAAATAGGGGGCACAACAATCTTCTACCAAATTAATAACCATAGTGAAAGAGTCGTCGACGAGTAACTTATCACAATTAGATATACGTGATGTGCGGGTAGCAAACTTGAGGTCCCATCGATCCAAGTTATAAATGTAACAGGTACTCGGCGGCGTCGTTTGATCCGGTGCAGCCAGCCGAGCGAGGCAGCCGAGCGCGCGCCGCATGGCGGACGTCACGTGACGGCGCCATGCGCGCGCTGCTCCCGCTGCTGGCCGCCCTCTCCGCCGCCTCGCCTGCCGCCCCCGCCGCCCCCACCACACCGCCGCGCGCGCCCCGCCTGCTCGTGCTGCGCGCTGCCTGCCGCGCACCGCTACCGGGCGCCTTCCGCGAGGCGCGTCTGCTCGGCTACGAGCCGGCGCGCGTGCTCTACGACACCCACCGCGTGCGCCTTCTCAGCTACGAAGGTGAGAAGGTGCGACTGAAACCTTTGCAGTGCCTCTGATCCCTTAGCAAAACTTCATAGTGATGACCTCGAGCAGACACCTGCGGACCTGAATGGAGAGTGTCGGTGACGCTGCGTGCCCTCGCGGCGCTGAGCGACGGCGGTTCGGTGCTGAGCGCAGGCTGCGCCGGCGCCGACGTGTGCGGCGCGCTGACGGCGGCGGCGCGCGTGCTGCGGCGAGCGCGGCCGGCGGCGTGCGCGCGTGCCGAGTCGCGAGGCTTGGCGGTGGCGGCGCTGGCGCAGCGGTTGCGCTGGCGTAGCGCGCTGCTGGCGCCGGCCACTCCGCGCTCCGAGTGCGGTGCGGCGCTCCGCGAGGTGACGCGCGCGCTGGCGGCCGACGGCTTGGCCGTGCGCCACGCGCCTCTTGCGCCTGAAGAATTTGCGCGCCAACCTGACGGTTAGTCTTTAAGAAATTTACCGGTGATGTGCTGGCACGTTGGGATCGGTTATTCAAGAGAAATTTTCGTTTCAGTTGTGATCCTGTGTGCCTCACGCGGTGCCGGCGCAGCAGTGGCGGCGGGAGTGACGCGCGGGGCGGCAGGCGTGGGCCCACCGGCGCTGCTACTGCACGTGGAGGAGTGCCTCCCCGCGCCCCGCGGCTCGCCGCCTGCTCCGCCGAATAAAACTAACGACTTCCAATTAAGCAATATCAGTTTAGTAGTAAGCAAATATAAACGACAAACATCCGACCAGCTACCGGCTGGTGGTGGAAGCCGACATTTGTCCAACGCATATGAAGAGCAACGTAATAAATATTTTTCAAATAGAGACTCCGTCCGGCTAAAACCAAAACTTGAAACTCAGAAAGAATTCCAGGTTCAGGCTTTGGGAAATAAATACGAATCTAGGGCTACGACACTGGCAAATTCTGATTACAATACCGTAAACCAGTTCGGACACAAACCATCTCGAGTGGTTCGCTCTGACTTCAAATCAAATCGAATCGAATCATTTTTGCCTCAAATTGAAGTTGCGTTTTTTCGACGCCTGCTTCTTCTTACTGATGAGCCGCTCTTGGAGCTTTCCTACACAGATGACTTAGCTATATATGACCAGATAATCGAAGCAGCAGAGACCGAATCAAGAGCCGAACGCACTCGGACGGAACTCATTGAAATAGATTTTAACTTATATGAACAATCAAACGGGACAACGTCCACTTGGAAGCTTGCTGCCACGCTTGCAGCGACTGCCTCTAGGTCTCTGGACCTGTTCGACGCACTGGAGAGCAGCGTGCGCCTGCGCAACGTGACGGCGGCGCTGGACAGCTGGCGCGCCGATGTGCCGCGGGGCGGGGCGCGCGAGGCGGGGGGCGCTGCCGCGCTGTGGGCCGTGGCGGCGTGCGGCGCGCTGGCACTGGCCACCAGCTCGGCCCTGCTGCTGCGCTGGGCTGCCACGCGGCGCCGCCGCCGCCGCCGCCGCCGCGACGCCGTGCTGGCGCCGCAAGACTTCAGCTTCCCGGTAGACGAGCAGCGGCGCGTGGGCGAGGGCATGGAGACCATGCTATCGTGCTGGCTGCAGCAGCTGCACGAGTTCGGGGGGCCGGAGCTGGAGCGCCCCGACCTGTTGAAGCAGCCGCCCCTCGTGCCGCCGCGCGTGCCCTCCGCTCCCTCCTCCACCTGCAGCGTCAACCGCGTCGCCGTGGACCGCCGCATCCGATACAAGGTACTCTCCCATGTCACAAGGCCTCGGTGTTTTTCTTCGGTAACATATGATTTTGACCGTAATGCGATATTTCTCAGGGAGACGTGATCCACGTCAAGTACTTGCCGGCGACTGCAGGCCTCGAACTCAAGCGCAAGGCGACTGACGTGTTATTGGTCATGCAGAACCTGCGCCACGAAAACTTAAATCCTTTTATTGGTAAGTATTCACAGTAGTACAGTATGTGAAGTTGGTCGTCAGTGGGGTGGTGGTGGTGTCCCGTGTACGTAACGCCGCGGGTGTGTGCAGGCTGCCTGTGCGAGCTGCGGCCGGCGCTGGCGTGGGAGCACTGCTGGCGCGGCTCGCTGGAGGACGTGCTGCGCGCCGACGACATCAAGCTGGACTGGACGTTCCGCCTGTCGCTGCTCACGGACCTGGTGAAGGGCATGCGCTACGTGCACACGTCGCCGCTGCGCGTGCACGGCCGGCTCTCGTCGCGCAACTGCGTCGTGGACTCGCGCTGGGTGCTGCGCCTCACTGACTACGGCCTGCCCGCGCTGTTCCGCGCGCAGGCGCTGCCGCAGCCCATTCGCACCGCACGAGGTCACGTCACAGCACTCGACGCACTTTTAACTATTCTCCTTCTATGCTTCAGAATACTTATTAGAAACATGTTTTTGTAAAGTCTGTTAGCAATTCCTTATCGTCTGCGCTTTACTTTGCACCATTAATATTGGAACTTAAGGGCTATTTCCTTGCTTATAATTATGATAATTTAGTAAACATTGTTTCGTTCAGCGAATGTTCCGAAGCGAATTGATCATAAAAGCGCTAAAAAAAATCTTGTTACAAACTTCGATAAGCCACTGTTTTGGTTTTATCTACACCTAGTTAGTGGTGAGTCCTCTCTTGTAATTAATATAAAGAAGCAAAAAAACATTACGTTTATCATTTTGGTTTACTTTTGGAGATATATTTTTTTATTTCTTCTTACAGGTTTAACCCAATGCGATAAATCCTAACTTATACCAACACCTACTACAACTTATGTATGTGGACATCCTTTATTGGCTGACGGCTGATGATCCTTTACTGGAGATCGCCCAGGCTACCTCTGGAATTTCAGTCTGTTTTTAGGGTTTTGAACCTCTGTATGGAGGAACCGAAACCTTATAAGATCACTCAGTTATCTGTCTGTCCGTCTGTCACAGCTCTTTACTCTTTCCAGATGAGCGTTTTGCTCATTTAATTTTGTAAACTTCCATTGCGAAGTTACTAAAGAAAGTAGATGAAAATTGACCGTTCTCCGAAAGTAAAGATAATAATATTTAAAAAAATACATTTAATAGATTACAGTTAGTTACCTACAGATTACAGGAAAACCTTTATCAAGTCTACGACTTTAAAATACTATGTTAAAAAAAATATTATTCATTCGGAATCCTTTGCACGCGTGTCCACCCCACATATGGTCGGTTTTTTTATGTGGCTAATTTCAAGTATAGTATTTGTACTATACTTGAAATCGTCGAACTGACGGGGAATAATTAGTAAGAGGAAAGGTTCTTGTACAGATCTACTTTGGACGGCTCCGGAGCTCCTACGCGAGAGCAGCAGCGGCGGCGAGATGCGCGCCACGCAGCCCGGCGACGTGTTCTCGTTCGCCATCATCATGCAGGAGGTGATCGTGCGTGGCGAGCCCTATTGCATGCTGGCGCTCACGCCGGACGGTGAGTGCCCCCCCCCCTGCGCCCCGTGCAAGTGGCTCGTGCACGTGAGCGTGCGCAGCGCGCGGGCACGCTCACGTGCACGCGGGTTGTTGTTGCAGAGATCGTGGAGAAGGTGTCACGGCCGCCGCCGCTAATCCGGCCGTCCGTGTCGATGGGCGCGGCGCCGCCCGACGCTGTGAGCGTGATGCGCCAGTGCTGGAGCGAGGCGCCCGAGCTACGCCCCGACTTCCACCGCCTGCACGACATCTTCCGCCACCTGCACCGCGGCCGGTAAGTTCTGTCGCTCGCTCCTCACCTTGTCGTCGTCACCGGAACCGTCGCCATGTTTTCATGTCACCTATTTCTTTTGGTTTCCAGAAAGATCAACATTGTCGATTCAATGTTTGAAATGCTAGAGAAATATAGTAATAATCTAGAAGAACTGATAAAGGAACGGACGGAGCAGCTCGACATGGAGAAGAAAAAAACTGAGCAACTTCTGAACAGAATGTTACCCAGGTAAAACCCGTACCCTTTTTGTAGTCGCTACTACAAAAGTTATCATCTGAGCCACAGGCAAAGTTTGTATAATACGAGTAGTAACAATTTATTTATTAAGTCAAAGTCCATAGGCATAGAGGGTAGTCACAAACTCTTTTTCTCAGCCGGTTAGGTGATAGATGAAAGTTTGTAGGTATGTTTTTGCGTCAGTCAGGCAAAACTGGCTACACTTTTACCAACTTATCTGTGAAATGGCGAAAATTGGAACTACAAGCGTCCTGTTGAAATGTCATTCGATTGTCAGTGTCTACTACATTCGAGTTCTCTGGTTGTTTTTTCGTGATATTGCTGAATTTATAAAGTTAAATATGCCGAAAGCTATTAAAAGTGATGCTCGAAACATTATTCTAAAGGTTAAAACCTTTTTTGAAGAAGAAGCTGAAGCGGGGTCTCCCATTAATCCATTTAATCAAATATGCAACCAAATTTCGGCAGCGACAGGTTAGTGTTGTCAACTTTCTTGTTATGAATTACCCCATTCTTAACTAATTATTTAAGTCCACGAAATATTCGTTTCTATTCTTCCTGCAGGTTAACATAACAGTAACGTAAGACAATAGACTCAGGCAAACATTTTAGATGACAATAGGCTTATATTGACCACCTTATTACAGTGATCTCAATCCCATTTAACTTATACAGAACACAATGAAAAGAAAAGTTGCCGATGTAAATATTGAGCTTAAAAATGCTGAAATTCCCCGCCTAGTTAGAGAAACTTATGACGCTATTACAGTTCTTGAGTGGGCACAGCATTGTAAACACGTTTGCAGAGATATAGATGTTCCACGAGACGTTGTCCTCTCCATTGTCCGAAGCCGCTAAAGCGCTTTTTATGTTTTTTTTTATTTATTTATTTATTTACATACATACAAATATCCTTACAGGCTAGACCCAATGCGATATTGTAGCACACTTAAAACTTAAATAGTTCCCTGTTTTTTATAACAAATTGTATGAGTAGCTATTCTTGTAAATTCACCCAAAGTGCAACAGAATATGTCTATGTCATCAGCAATGAGGTTAAGAGTGCGGAGCGCGCTCGTTAGCGGCGCCTCGCGCAGCAAGTTAGTACGCGCGCGCGGTTCTGCCAGCAACCGTGGTTGTCGACGACGCCCCACATACCCGTCTGGCACGACTAGTTCCACCTTTTGCAATATATCCGCATTGTGTATCTTCCCTCTTATTATTTTAAAGATATAAGTCACTAGTGTGAGTTGCCTCCTGACCCTCAGTTCATTATATCTGACCATACCCAAGACAAATAGAGTTGGATACATCAATGGATAAAATGGATATACGCCAAATTCCCTCATATATAAGTACCTAATAAATTTATTTTGTACCCGCTCCAACATGAGACTATATTTAGTTTCATGTGGAGCCCTGATAACTGCGTTACATTCTAGTTGGCTTCTTACTAAAGCATTGTATAACGCCGTTATAGCTTTCATGTTTGTGAAGCCTTTAACCATTCTAAGCACTAATCCTAGGTTTCTATATGCTTTTTTACATATCTTAACTATATGATCACGAAAGGTGAGCCCAGTGACGAAACTAACTCCCAAGTCCCTCACTTCAGTAACCCTATCCATCGGCACTCCGTCCACCGTATAAGTATGCGTGATGGGTGTGCGTGCGCGCGAAAAATTTATGGTCACACACTTAGATGTGTTAAACTGCAGGAGATTACTCTTGCTCCAAGCTACCACTCTGTCTATATCTCTCTGCAGTCTCTCACAGTCAGTCACGTTTGTGATGGGGAGATAAAGCTTGAGGTCGTCGGCAAACAGCAAACACTTAGCCTCTTGCACAACGTTTGGTAGGTCATTAATCATTATGAGAAATTCCAGAGGCCCTAAATTAGTACCTTGGCTTACCCCAGATCTAGTATAGTATGCATTTGATTGAAATCCTGCATAGTCAACATACTGTTGCCTGTCACTCATATAACTAGCAAAAAACCTAAGTAAATGCGGGGTGAAACCGATCCCTGCTAACTTTTTCAGCAACACATCATTATCCACTAAATCAAAAGCCTTTTTAAAGTCGAAATAAGCAGCATCGGCTTGTCCCCCACCGTCTACTATCGGCACCACACCCGCCATGTAGCTGAGTAAATTACTGGTAGTATTTCTACTCGGCCGAAATCCATGCTGCGCGTCTGTGAGTTGTGAGCTAACTTGCTGAAAAATGCACCTATGAATTGCTGATTCTAATACTTTAGCCATTGTCGACAACACTGCAACCGGTCTGTATTCTTCAACTTTAGTTCCCGAACCTCCCTTCGGTACCGGTATGACCCGGGTAATCTTCCACATCTCGGGAAACTCAGCCGATTTGAGGCAAAGATTGTAGATGTGCAACAGCGGTTTCGCTAATCCCATTCGACAGTCCCTAAAAATGTACGGCGGAATACCATCAGGCCCTGACGATTTTTTCGGTTTAAGATTCTGCAGGGCGCGTACCACGTCATCCAACTCCAATCTATCAAGATGAACCCGCCCTGCTCCGTTCTGACTGCCCGCTTCCACTATCGCCACATCCACATCTAGTCTCGGTTTGTCAACACTGTACACTGAGTAAAAGTATTCAGCAAATTCTTGAACCGCTTGTTCACATGTCAATGCCTCTCCGTTCTTTAAAATCTTTTGACTACTAGTGTTACTTCTTTTAGAATTTACATAAGACCAAAAAGACTTAGGGTCGCTCGACATTTGGTTTTGTAAACGTTGGCAATATTGTTCCTGTGCTACTAAAATTTTCCCTTTTACTTGGGACCTACACTGAGCAAACATTTCGTAATCATTCCTTAAACCACTCCTTTTATACTTTCTATGAAGAGCCGCTTTGAGTTTTATGTCGCGAATTATCTCACCCGTATACCACTCGGGATAAATGTACCTCGAGCGTATACGACTTCGCTTTTTCTTGGGAACACAGTCATCTAAAATTGAATAAATCGTCTCATAGAAATACTTTAAACTCATATCTAAATTTAAGTTAAATAAAGGAGCCCAGTCGACGGCTGCGATCTTTGAATATAATAGAAAAAAATCGGCTTTATTAAAATTCCAACTGACCTTTGTGCGCGCTTCCGATGTTGATGTGCTCAAATTTGGCTCTAAGTGGGTATTAGCACGTAAACACGGGCTCACGGACACCTGCAGCGGCGGGTGATAAGCGTCCACCGGTACGAGCGGCGACTCCGCCGCGCGCACACTCACACACTCCTCCTCCTCAAAAGTACTCAATACTAAGTCCAAACATCGATCATTGCAATTACTTATTCCGTTGCACTGGGCGAACCCACAATATGTTTTAAGAAATTCATAATATGAATTGATGCTTATAGTACCCGAATGTAAATTAAAATCTCCTATCACTAACACTTCACGATAATTATTACAATATTGTTCAATGATTCTAAATAACAACTCATATTCCTTCTCATTACTATTAGGTGGGATATAAACAACACATACAAAACATAAAAACCTATTACGTAAGTAAACAGTGGCACCAACTAGTTCAAAAACATGGTCATTAATGTCTACGTCGCCCGGTACAGGTACTCGCCGCAGCTCGATTCGCGGTGTGGCCACGAGACACGCGCCGCCTTGTTTTCGTCCATCCGCTCGGTCACATCGCAGTATAGTGAACCCAGGAGGGATTAATTCCGTGTCACAAATTGATTCATTTAGGCCAGTTTCCGTGATAGCATATAAATCAAAGTTATGACTTGATATTCCTACATAAAACTCCTCTAATTTAGTTCTCAGACCTCTAACGTTCTGATAATATATGTCTATAGTAGATCTATTCCGAGGTTTTTGATTTTTGGAATGGTCTACGAAACCAAACCCATTCACAGAACTCCACATTTATTGGCCAATTCTCTGGTTGACATAATATGTCATATTTACTCTCCGGTACTCCAATCATGAAGGACGCATAATCCCTCTCCGTTTTAGGTTTGATTCGTCCTACTTTAACAGGTGTTTCCAATCCACAAATGTTTCTTACATATATTTCTAAGTTTTCTTCTTTAGTCTCCTTCTGAAGACGCCAGACGTGTAAATATTTATTTTTTTCTGTTCCTTGAATTTCATTTACAGAAGTACTTCCTCCTCTTTTCACATCTTTATTGGGATATCGGTTTTTCTTCCTATTTACGACTGTCCAATTTTCTTCTCTATTTAAACTTTTCCTCTCTTCTTCTGCTACCTCAACTAAGCTAGTACTCCTTTCACTCACTTTACTTATTGATAGTGGTGTTTTGTTTTTCGATACTGAACTTGCGGATTTCGTGGCCACACATTCTTTGATTGGTGTAAGATTAGTGGAATTGCCAGTTACCCTCTTGTTTTGATTTTCCTTAAGAATGTCGACAAATGTTTTGGATGATGACATTATTTGGCCCTTAGGTGCTTCAAATCTCTCTGTACTATCCAGCTTAAAACTTTCCTTAGTAAGACGGGCTCGTAAGAGTTCATTTGACTTTAATAAATCTTTGACTATTGTTTCTAAGGTATCTACTTTTTTTGCCTTTTCTTGAACTACCTCCATTATTTTTCGCAAATCTTGCAATTCAGTCTCTGTCTTGATAAATCTGTCTTGGAGCAATATATTCTGCTTAATTTGTTCATCCAGTCGTGCTATAATTTCCAAGCGAAACTCCCGTAGTCCCTCTAGTGGTTCATTATCGTGTTCGATTTCGGATTCCTTCGGGTTGCGACGACTACCGCGCAGTCGCTCGCACTGGCCACAGAAGTTTCATCCACAGTGACCGCGCTTCCACGAACCGGCGTGTCGGAATTCCCTCGCTTTGGAATAGTGCTTACACATTCTGGACACACACATTTTTTCTTATATTCCTGAGTAAACGCCTCGTACTTCTGCTTCGTCACAGCCAGACACTTGAGATGGTACAGCTTTTTACATTTTCCTTGAGAGCACTCCATATACAACTTCTCAGTATTAATATCGGCATCACAGCCGTTACATTTCGTACCCATTTAGGGAGAACAAAGACGTAGTGAATTAATACAGCAATATACACGTCCGAACGCTGTCGCTGTCGAACGCGCTGTGTTATTTAGTCGTAAGCCATAACTAGTAAGTAGATGTAGTTTAGTTTAAGTTAGGTTACGATGGAATTGACATGTACTGTGTATAAAAATTCCTTAAATAAAAAGAAAAAAAAAAAAAAAAAAAAAAAGAGATATAGATGTATTTAGATAAACCTTTTATTATAGAAGTGGTAAGTAACACTGAAACCGAAAGCGATAGTGATAATGATGATAGTGGTACGGAAATAAGCGGAGTATGGCCTCACAACCAGGATGAAGTTGTGTATGCAGGTTCATCTAAAGATCACGATTACTATAAACCTGGTTTTGAATAAATTATTGTAAAGCAATTTCTTTTTTTTATTACATTACACAACCACTAGGTACCACTACTACTACTTATCTGCTGAATTTCCACTTCATTGGATTACTTTTTAGATAAAGCCATTGTTTTTTCCTGAGAAACTAAACTATTAGCGTACCTACGTAACTGTAAATTATCAAATTCTTTTTTTTATTTTTCTTATAGGTATCATTGTTTAATAAAAACGATTATGTCTAATTTGAAATTTCCTTCTTGACCACTTACTCAGTTTTGGGCACCTTATATTAGTGACGTCCTCTTTCAGTTCACAGATAAGTTGGTAGGACTGTAAAGGATTTTCCCAAAAACCCTTTTTAAAACTGACGTTTTCAACTCAAAATCTACGTCTGTGCGTGCCAAATTTTACCTTCATATGTCAAATTGTTTTCGTAATATTTTTTTGAATTCTTTCTAATAATAATAATAATTGTCGGATCAGGTGCGCGTCATCCAGCGTAACCGTATGTTGGATGATAGTGTGCTTGATCGCCTCCGCACTGAAATGTGTAGCCATGTCATTGCTCCTCCGTCGCAGACTGTGGCACCAGCATCGTCAACCCAATTGCCCAGCCACGCTGACGAGGAGAGTAATGACAGGGTTACAAACGTAAGTACCCAGTGCAATGACGAATTGAGGAGTGCTTTGGAGTGTGCTATTCGGGAATACTGCTACATGCCGCCTGAACTTAGACCACGCTTACCTCGTTTGCCCATGCATAACAAGAACAGGGCGCTGGTGGCTGCTCTGGATTCGCAGTTGTCAAGCCATTTTGATAACTGTGATAACCTCACCAATGCACATTCGATCATGTACTGCGCGGCTGTAGCGGCATTTCGTGTAGCTCATGTCAAAATAAAAAATTTGGGGGCCGAGTCACCCACGTCCGTAGGAGAATACCCAATGTTAGACCCTACACGTGGTCCCCGGGTGGTGCTAATCAGGTGACACTAACTGGTGGTAGGCTTCAGCCGATAGCTTGTGACCACCCACTGGGCAAAAACGTACCGCCAAGCGGCTTAGCTGTGTTCCGGTACGATGCTCAGTGTAGCCAATTCAGAGGAGTTGGGTCGAAATAGTTGTTCCAATGCAGGCAGACCAGCCAGGCTAGCCCTGGCATGGGCGTATCGGGAGACTAGTCTTGGAGGGTAGCGGGATCCGAGGCACGGTGCGCTGCTGGCCGACCGCAGATAGTTGGGGGCCCAAGTAGTGTGCTAGCCACACATGAAAGTCTGCCCCGCCAACTGACGAAAAATCCCGGAATGCACCATCGTGCTGGTTGGCGACCAGATGAAAGGGCCCAATGGACATTCCCGGGGGGGTTCGGGCGTCCCCGTAGTCTCCAGACTAGTCCCCCAAAGATGTCGTCCTGTCAGGGCGTGCCTGAAGGTTAGCAGCTTGGAACCTCATTTCACTTCCTTCTCCTCAACCTCCATCACTTTTATGAACAGGAATAAAAAGAGAAAAGCTGTACAGCGGCAGCACGTCCTTTCGCATAAAGTGCACCTCTCTAATATACGAGGTCTACACTCAAATCTCGCCGCAGTCCATCACCACCTTGAGACCGAGAAACCAGCGCTCTTGTTCCTGTCGGAGACGCAGATCGGATGTCCGTCGGACGTGTCATACCTGTCTTACCCAGGGTTTACCCTGGAACACTAGGACACTAAGGATACTTTCCCTAAGTATGTATTTAGTGACTGGGCGACTAAAGGCATTAGGATAAGTAGGGAAAGACTATATGAGCTATATGGCCTTAAGCCTGTCATAAACACTGATTCTTTTAATAAGTTTGTAAACAAATATTCTAAAGTGTTCAGAAATACTTGCAAGGTAGCTAAAGCCCTATATATTAGCAATAAGATCAAATCGTCAGAAAATAAGATAAAGACAGTTTGGAAAGTTATTAATAATGAAACTAATAGAAATAAAGAACGAAACACTGATTATTTACTGGAGACTACACATGGTGCCAAAAGCTCTAATTTAGAAGTAGCTCAAGAATTTGTAAATTTTTTCACCAATATACCAACTAAAACTACGGAATATTTAAATTCTTCACCTGAGGTCTCATATAATTTATTAAAAGCTAACGTTCCAGGTTGTACGGTTGAATTCCAGTTCAAACATATCAACCCTGTGACAGTCATAAAAGCTTTCCGGCAAATCAAAATCAAATTGACCGAAGACATATGGGGAATGTCTATTAAAGTGTGCACGTCCATAATTGAAACCATAGCACCATACTTGGCTTTAATATTTAATTTATGTGTGGACCAAGGAGTCTTTCCGGATATAATGAAATATAGTAGGGTTATACCACTATTTAAATCGGGCGACAGCAAAGACACCAATAATTATAGACCTGTATCTGTTTTGCCGGTTTTTAGCAAAGTGTTTGAAAAAGTAATGCTCAATCAGATGCTCAATCATTTTAACATCAATAAAATTTTACACGATCAACAGTATGGTTTTACCAGGGGTCGTTGTACGGCTGACGCTGGTGCCACGTTGTTAAAACACATATACTCAGCGTGGGAAGAGGCACAAGATGCCATAGGAATCTTTTGTGACCTCTCCAAGGCATTTGATTGTGTAAATCACGAAACCTTGCTCCTAAAGCTAGGACATTACGGACTAAGTAAACTTGCACTCAGTCTAATAAAATCTTACTTAAATGATAGACAGCAGCAAGTTCAAATAAATGGTGTCAATTCACGGGGTTTAAAAGTCAAAATGGGGGTACCTCAAGGCTCTATTTTGGGTCCTTTCCTCTTTCTAGTATATATTAATGATCTACCCCATCTTTTAAAAAATCACCCTCATATGGTATTATTTGCTGACGATACGTCCTTAATTTTTAAGATAGATAGACGTTCCATAAATCTTGACGACGTAAATAACGCCCTACAGCAGGTCCAAAATTGGTTTACTGCTAATAATTTAGTATTAAATGGGAAAAAAACTAAATGCATCAGATTTGCCTTACCGAACGTTAAAAGAAATGATTGCGACATAGTATTGAACAAGGAGAAACTTGAATTCGTCGAAAACACGGTTTTCCTGGGGATTACGCTTGACTCAAGGCTACAATGGGGTCCTCATTTAACATCTCTTGCGGGACGGCTAAGTTCAGCAGCATACGCTGTCAGAAAAATCCGTCAATTTACCGATATAGATACCGCGAGGCTGGTCTATTTTAGTTACTTTCATAGTATCATGTCTTACGGTATCTTATTATGGGGACGTGCTGCAGACATCGAGTCTATATTTATCCTGCAGAAAAGAGCCATCAGAGCCATTTACAATCTCCGTCGGCGTGATTCCCTAAGAGAACTGTTTAAGGATATCAACATCATGACGGTACCTTGTCAATACATTTACGAAAATATTATGTATGTTCGGAAAAATCTTCATCTCTTTAGCAAGATTAGTGACAGGCATAATTTTAATACTAGAAATAGGAACAAATTAGATCAACCCCGATTCAGATTGGCCAAAGTACACACTTCTTTTATGGGGTACTGTATTAAATTTTATAATAAAATACCAGTTGATATTCTCGAACTGAATGAGAGAAAATTTAAAGCATGCATAAAACGCACACTATGTAGGCAAGCGTATTATAAACTGGAAGATTATATCCTCGATAAAAACGCTTGGCTAAATGCTGGTCCTGCTCCACAGTCACAGCTGCTTAGGTCCACTTTTTAGGTTTTTATGTTTTCATATTTGGAAGAGATGCTCGCTCCTTTTAGAGGTTCTTACATTATTTCGTTTATTTATTCTTATATACATACAAATTATATTATTATATTAATTACTTATTTATTCTTTTTGATGTAAGAACTTAATCGTTCTCTTTATTAATTTATTTTTCATTATTTGGTCATTGACAACCATAGTTTTGTGTAAAGTAGAAGCATATTTTTCAAATTTTGTAAATGTGAGTACCATGAAACCATTTACATTTTATGTGAGTAGGTAGTTATAGTTTTACTTGTTGGACTTGAACGAGCATGGTGGTTGAGAGCATGTCATGCTCACTCAAATGTCTCGCTGATGGCGGCGCGTGGGTTTGATCATTCGGTTCCCTTCGAAATTGTTGAGCTGAAGGGTGCCGATACACGCGTCATGTTCGTGAGCGGGCGCCGTCGGTTGAGACTGGTCATCTCTTA
The DNA here is from genome assembly GCA_950371165.1 of Lacanobia oleracea. Lineage (NCBI taxonomy): Eukaryota > Metazoa > Arthropoda > Insecta > Lepidoptera > Noctuidae > Lacanobia > Lacanobia oleracea. Next base: position 29,404,687 of record OX493389.1, read on the forward strand.
ACTGCCATTGGCTTGTTTTGATCTTTATATTTAAAATTCTTATAATGAGCCCTTTTTTTTTCTTTGCATTGTCCTCACATGCAGAAGCAACAAGTTGTGTAACTTGGAATTTTGTAGAACAGAACATGATTTAAAAGAGTGTCCGTGGAGTTTCTTGCACGTTCTTCTCCATAGAGATCTACGCTTTGGAACGTGCAAATGGCTTCCATGTTTTTGACTGACCGACCTTGACGTTTCAAAAGTGCCTGTGAATGGTTTATTTGAAATAAAATGCTTTGAATTTGAATTTGAATTTGACACCACTTCAGACCCCGCGCGGGCGTATGCATGTACGCCTGGGACGACATCTGCTATCGGCGTCTCCGCTACCTTGAAGACTCTAGGTTCTCAACGCTGTGGGCTATAGTGGACACAGGTCTAGACAAAATTGTCTACGCATGCGTCTATTGTTCGCACAGCGGTGATTTGGAGACAACTGGGCTTACACAGCACCTGAGTGAGGCGGCGGATGCGGCTCAGCAGTGGTACCCTTCTGCTCAATTGGTGTTACTGGGGGACTTCAACGCCCACCATCAGGAGTGGCTCTTCCCATACCAGTGCACAGACGCGAAAGCTAGCGCTTGCATTAAATCTTACCCAGCTGGTCCAGGGTGCCGGATGTTGATTCGCACACTGCCAATTGCTTGGACCTTTTGCTGACAACAGATCCAGACCGCTATTCGGTGTCGATTTCTTCACCACTGGGTATAAATCTGGTAAGATAAAGTAAGTAAATGCTCATATATTTCCAAATTAATATACATTTTATATTAGTATGCCATAATCAAATCTAACCATTTATAAACATTAAAAAAGGTGTGCTTATGCTTAAATGTTTGCTATCGAGAAAATGAATTCTTCTGTGAAATGCTTTACAGATTTATAGCTGCCTATATGTAGTGAATAAACATGTTATTTAAATAGAAAAATCTATTTATAACAATAACATCACCACATAATCAGCAACATTTTAATGGTTTAACAGTCAATCCATTGAGCATTTACTTACATGGTGTGTTTAAAAATGCCTAGACACTAGATTAATTACTTAGTAGCGGATTGGCGCACCGTCCCCTGCTATAACTTGCTGTAAGCGGCTACGCATACCGCGCACCATATTCCAACACAAATCTTTGCCTCTCATGTGCTCCCAAGTCGATGTCACGATCTCAGCCAAGTTGTGTTTGTTTCGCACTTCCGTTGTGTCCCAATTTAAAACCATTTGACCACATAGATTTTCTATAGGGTTCAAATCAGGACTTTTAGATGGCCACTTAATAACTGTCACACCTTCTTGAGCAGCTATCCAATCCTGCACAATGCCTGCACGGTGGATGGAGCAGTTATCGTGCATGAAATAAATATGTGAAGTTGGATAGGCAATTCGCACAGTCGGCAGCATGACGTCACGCAGAATCTCCAAATACAAACTACTATTAAACCTACCACCAACTTCCACCAATTCACCAGGTCCCATAGACGACATCCAGCCCCAGTAGCCCAGGGTTATTCTACCGCTGGTTCTACAAGGTAGCAAGCACTTCTCATTGTAGCGTTCTCCTTTCCTTCGCCGTAAGATTTTACGTCCATCTTTGTCCGATTTAAATGATTTTTCATTAGTGAAGATCACAACATTTTCTTCCCAATTAAAATTTAAATATTCCTGGCCAAAACGGACCCTTTCTTTGCGATGAGCAGGTGTTAATGCAATTTTCAGTGCCGGTTTATAATTCCTTATCCCAGCAGCGTGTAAATGCCTTCTCACTGTTTCCACTGAAATATTGTGGTTTATTGCGGTTACACGAATGGGCAAAAATGGATTATCAACATGGCTTAAAACAATAGCCCGGTGGCGTTCGAATTCGGGACTTTACTTGGTGGCTTTTACTCCTGGACGAATCCGCTGAATATTTCCATTGTCTTCATAACGTCTTAGCCATAGCCTGACCGTATTTCTCTAAAACAAAAAAAAAAAACATTTTTGGAACCGTGTATGTAACTTGTAAGGAGTAAACTACGCGTTAATCACAATCAATAAAATAAAATAGGTATAAAAAAAACACTTACTGCTATATTAAGTCGACGACCAATCTCTCTAATTCCAACATTCTGCTCACGTAAAAATATGATTTTATGTTTGGTATAGTCATCAAGTTGCGACATGATGCTTTTTTACACCAAATCGCTAAAGAGTTATGTGGAACGATTTACAAATGTGTGTGCGCAGTCACTGCTATTAATCGTAGTGTAACTTTTGTCACTTATATGAATTTATTATCTACCTCACAAAGCAAATATATGCTTTACTTCGTATCCAACCATTCTTGGTAAATTTAAATTCTCTAAATTTAAAGTTTTTTTAAATTTACCCACCTGTTTACAAGATAAGTTATTAGGCGTAAATCATATTGGTCGTTCTTTAATAGTGCAAGCAATATTGTAGTTTCTTTTTTAATTGATTGTCATTACAACTAATTAAAAAAGGAACTAATACTATGTGGAATGTGTTTTCGAACCCACATGTTGTTCGTCGCCAATCCAGCATCAAACCGCTAAGCCACAAGAACTTGTCGAGAATACGCGAAATTAAAGATTGGGTTGTAATTATATAGAGTTATTTAAAAGCTTTTCAACTTTAAAGTCGACGAGATAATGATTAAAATAGCTTAACAAAATGATACATAATGCCGGTGGCTCCGACAATGTTGCGTGGGTTTACCTTAACGTTACGTGTTAAAGATCAAATTTGCGTGTCTGTATTATTATTGTATATGTTCATCGAGTCCTCGAGTACTTGTCTGTTAATTTCATATAAATTGAATGAACCTTAATGTGACAAGCAGAGGGTCCAAATTCGTTTGTTTTTAGGGTGGATCAGATAATGTTGCCGACAGACTGTACATGTCAATTCCATCGTAACCTAACTTAAACTAAACTACACCTACTTACTAGTTATGGCTTACGACTAAATAACATAAACAGCGCTTTAGCGGCTTCGGACAATGGAGAGGACAACGTCTCGCGGAACATACCCACATTAGTTCTGCTCAAGTTGTAAGTTCTTATTAAGAGCTCTCGATCGGTATCGTAACGGACACATTCCACCAACAGTGATGCACGTCTTCAATAACACCGCACACATCACAATTTGGAGAATCTGATTTTTTCATCATGTGTGCGAACTTGTTTAGTGGAACGTGACCAGATCTTAGCCTGGGCACTGTTACAATTAAAGACCTACTCAAACACAAATTAATGAACCATGGAATTCGAGGAGGCTCACTTTGTATTGTTTTGTACCAAATTCCTTTTACCAGAGATCTCTCATTAAAATATTCCGCCCAGTTATTGCGGCAGTACTTTTTGTATTTAGGTAACAACTCAGTGTAATTTGGCAAACTTTGAACCTCTTTTCCATCTACTGCTGCTTTTCTCGCCAATATGTCAGCCCCCTCGTTACCTCTGATACCAATATGTGATGGAATCCATTGAAATCTCAACTGAATGCCCTTTAAATTCTCATAAATTTCAGAGAGGATGTCATAAGCAATAGCTATATGATATAAAGCGCTTCTACTATCGGAACAAAATAGCACTTTATACTGTTGAATAGTTCGCGAATACAAAAGCCCTTCTAAAATTGCTATGAGTTCCATCGACATAACTGAAAATTCGTAGGTTGATAAGAAGACTGATTTGCTACATGAGGATCATAAAATGCAGCACCGCGACCACTTGCGCTAATTGAGCCTTCAGTAAATATAACGTACCAACCGTCATATTTTTCTCTCAACTCGGATATAACATTGTTTTTTAAAATGTTGTAATCGTGCTTCTTTTTTGTGTGAACTAAACTGTCGAAGTGAAATTTAATTACATTATTGACATTGATGTTAGTCACCCATGTTTTAAGAGAAAACATTCTTAACGTTGATGACGATGACATAATCTCGTTTTTAATCAAATTATAAATGACTACAAGTTGAGGTGTTTTTTTCCTAACCCAATAGCTATTATTACAAAGAGAACTTAGTTCGGATACTAAATTAATAGTAACATTGTCAGACTGAGAGAAAGCTTTCAAACATTTGCATGCTAAATATTTTCTACGTACTCGTAAATGCAGGGGAGGAACGCAAAGCTCCGACTCCATTACATGTATGGGTGTGCTTCTTATAAAACCACCTATAATCCGTAACGCTTGGTTCTGAACTTTGTCGAGCTTATAAGTGTTGATTTTGCAACTATTATCAAACAAAAAGGAACTATAATCTACTCTGCTTCTAATTAAAGATAAGTAAAGTTTCCGCAAATGTTTTGGATGTACCCCCCATGTCGACCCCGCCAATACTTTAAGCAAGTTAAGATGCCTTTGTGTCTTTTGGTAACATTCATTTATTTGTTTACCCCATCTTAAACAACTATCTAGCCAGAAACCTAAATACTTATACCATGTGATTAATTCTAGAGGATTGTTATTAAGTAAGATCGGTAACTGGAGATTTTTCCGTCCTCTGCTAAATAAACACAACTTGGTTTTAGTAGTCGACAACGTCAGCCCCAACTGATTTAGTATAATGACTATAGCGTTGAGTGCATTTTGAATATTATTTACACTTTCTGTCATGTTTTTGTTAGAAGTATACAATACAAAATCGTCAGCGTACTGGCAAATAAAAATGTTGTTAATTTCTTTACTGACTTTAATTGTAGCTATGTTAATAAGGATAGGAGATATAGGGTCACCTTGTGCAAGGTCCCTGTTGGCATATCGCATAGTAAATTTATAATTTTTAAATGTCTCTCAGTCAAAAACTTCCACAAAAATAAACAAACCCTCTTACCCACCCCTATTTCATCAAGATTACCTATTAGCTCATAAATCAATACATTATTATAAACATTCTCAATATCCAATAAACATGCCAGTGTTGGGGAATCATTCGAAAATCCTATTTGTATTTGTGTGACAAGACGAGCTAAATTATCATAACATGACTGTCCCTTTTTGAATCCAGTCGTAAAAGGTGTGAGTAGTTTATTCTTTTCTACATACCATTCCAAACACTTCGTTATCATGTTATGTAAAATTTTGCAAACACATGACATCAAAGAGATTGGACGTAGCTTAAGATCATTGCTTGAGGGGTTTTCTCTCTTTGGTATTGGCACAACTCGGATATCACGCCATTGGATAGGGATTTCTCCAGTTACAAAAATTATGTTATACAATTTTAATAAATGTAATTTAGCGCAGTGCGGTAATCATTGAATACGAGTATGTGATCCCATCATCACCTGTAGCAGTAACTTTTTTTTAAACGATTATACATTTCTTGAATTGAAAATGAGCTTCCTAACATGTCATTATCTGATTGTATCTCTGGTGAGCATGGATTCACATAATCGGGAGCCAGACTATTTAAAAAAACTTCTTTTTTATCATCAGAAATATAAGTCATCATATGTGACCGACGTCCCTTTAACCATCCTAGTTTTTTCCACATTTCTGATATAGACGTTGTTTTATTAATGTCGTCACAGTATTTCTGCCAATTTTGACTCCTAGCTCGCTGGATAGCTAATTTAGTGTTTACACTAATGTGTTCTAGTGTACTTAGATTTGAAGGTGTAGGATTTCTTCTAAACTGACTAAGAGCTAACCTACGTTGAGCAATAAGTTTAGAGAGCGATTGATTCCAATATGGTTGGGGCCGAAAATTCCTAGTAAGATTATTAAATTCTTTGGTCATCGGAATGTAAAGATCGCTTCCAGTTAACCAATTTCACTCTTGTTGACTGTCCATTATTTAGCGAGACAAAATGTTCCAAAGTTGCATCATATATATTTAATGATTAAACGAACTTACCTGTAAGTGAAGTTCTATCATAATTATACGAGCGCCGAGTCCGAAGAGATAAGTAATTTACACATGTAGTTACGCTAGTTGTCACCACTCATGCACTTAGTTGAGAAAAAAAAAAATATAAATTTTTCTTTATCTATGGTAATTCAATTTGACATACCCACAAAAAAAAATATATATTTTTATTTTTATACATGTGGGTACTTAGTCCAGTTCCGCTCTCAGACGATGTAGCCCATCATTTAGTTTAGAGTACCAGATCCTGTAGTTCCTTGATCTATTTCCAAGACACTATGATAGTTTAGGGTGTGTATGTATGTATATATATACTGGGAGGGTGGGATTACTAATCTCTTCGGACTCGGCGCTCGTATAATTATGATAGAACTTCACTTACAGGTAAGTTCGTTTAATCATTAATTATACTCGCGCCTCGTCCTCGAGATTAGTAATTTACACATGTAGACTTTGAGAGTATTCTTGGAAATATCATCAATTTATAATATTGTTCATGAATTAAAAAAAAATGTACATATAAATTATTTATGTCGTAATTTTTATTTTGGTACAATCAATAAACAGAAATAATAACTTTGTACTTCTAAGATTTACAATAATTAGGCGGTTTCTTTGAGTGAAAACTCAAAGGGGAAAATAAATCACAAATAGATGATTATAAATAACTAACTGAGGAATAATTATTATTATAATAGCTATCACAGTTAGCTGTAGACAATGTCACTAAATTAAACTATGAATTTTGATTGATTATTGATTCTGCTAAGGCAGTACTATCATCATCAATAATGACTCTTTGATAGAATTTTGCAAAAGTTGTGGAATTTCTACTCCAGCCTGCCGTTTTACGGATAGTATCTAGGCTGACGCCCAGTGAGTGCGCGCGCGATGATGCTGCATGTCTCGTGCTGTGCGCACTAAACACGCTCGTGTCGATCCCACACTCACTGAGCGTTTGCTTTATCCAGCGGCTAAGTGTTTGCGTTCCCACTGGCTTATGAGGTTTCCTAATTCCAATAAATAAATCGTCAGACGTTCTTAATAACGAGGTGCGTTCTATGTAACAGAGTAATGTACTGGCTGGGCATATGGATGTTTTATCAGTAAAAAAGGGTAAATAAACAATAGGTTGTTGAAATCCCGGCCTGGAAGTTTTTAAAATATCGGAGATTTTAATTGTGATACGCTGAGAAAGGTTTTGAATGTTGCTAACTTTTATCTTCGAGAGAGTTTGGACTCTGTGCGCGGTTGACAAAGCCAGTAAAGTAATGGTTTTGTTTGTAAGTTTATCTAAGGTTAATTCCTCATTAGGATACCAAGAATTCAATTTATCCAATACTAAGTTGGTATCCCAGGTAACTTCATATTTAGGTCTTGGTGGCTTTAGTCTAAAAACCCCTTTGAGGAATCTTTTAATACTATCATCACTAATTAGTACCGGGCTCAGCACCAGAGAAAGAGCAGATCTGCATGAATTGAGTGTACCATATTGACAACCGTCATTAAAGAGTTGTGTTAAAAAGGATATTACTGTGGGTACAGAAGCGTCATAAACATTTAACGAATTAATTTTACAAAAGTCCCACCATTTCTTCAAGTAAACCTCGTATTGTTTCATAGAATTAGGTGCTAATGATGCTAACATTATATCAAGTGATGATTCTGGTATGTTTTTCCTTGAAAATGCGTCCCGGATAATATGCCTGCCACCAGGGTAATCGACTCGTGTATCCGACGGGGCCTGGAATGAGACAGTAAGGCATGGCTATTAGGTGGAAATGTAACAGTTTCCGAGATAAGGAGGGATCTAAAAATGGGGTACCAAGGCTGTGATGGCCAAAAAGGTACGACCATGATACCTCGTGCCTTGTCCGTTATTATTTTTCTAAGAGTTTTAAGTATGACTGAAAACGGCGGGAATGCATAGAAATCATAATTTGCCCATGAAACCGTAAACGAGTCTATCGCGAATGCGTCTGGGTCTCGGTGCCAGGATATGTATGTTGCACATTTGTTATTTATGCGACTAGCAAACAAGTCAATTTTTGGTTGCCCGAATGTGTGTGTAAGACTGTCAAAGGCCCAGTCGGACAGTTCCCATTCTATATCCGGATGAGTTCTTCGTGATTCGTAATCTGCAATAATATTATCACTAGATTTTATGTACGAGACAAAGACGAAAAGATTTTTGCTTTCGCACCAGTTCCAAATATCACGAGTTATTTTTGTGAGATGAGGGTATTGAATACCCCCCATCTTATTTATATAATAAGCTACTGCTGTTGAATTGTCAACGCGTAGTAATATTTGGCAATTAAAAAGATTTTTAGCGAAAACTTTTATGGCAATAAATGCGGCAAGCAGTTCTAAATAATTTATATGTTGTTCTCGTTCGGTACACGACCACTGCCCGCTCGCAGACCTTCCTTCACAGGCAGCCCCCCACCCCGTTGTTGAGGCGTCAGAAAATATCTCAACTTTGTAAACATCAACCTTTATTCGATGGACAGAATGTTCTATTTTATTTAGCCACCAGTCAAAGTCGGGTTGTAGTGATTTAGGTAAATTCATAGATTTATTATAATCATTATGACCTTTTAAGTTGAGATATTTATATCTTTCCATTTCTTTTGTGTGCAGCCATCCGTATTCGATCGCTGGACAAGAAGAAACTAATAAGCCTAATAACTGGGCAAAAGCCCTAATTTTACAACGCTTTAATTTTGAAAACATTACAAGTTGTGCTTTTATTCGTAACCTTTTATCCGTTGGTAAACTAATTTGAAAGTCGTGTGAATCTATAATCATACCTAAGAATTTGCATTTGGTCGAAGGAAACAGTGCGCTTTTTTCTTTATTAATAATGAAACTAAGTGAAGTTAATAGTCTTTTAGTTAGATCTATGTTAGTAAGGCATTCCAGACGGGAATGTCCAAATAATAACCAATCGTCTAAGTACACAGTGGACAGAAGGCTTGCAGAGCGTAATAATTTAGCTATAGGTTTACATATTTTTGTGAAAACGTATGGGGCAGTACTTAACCCAAATGGTAAAACATTAAATTCGAATAGCTTGTCCTCAAAATAGAATCTTAGATATTTTCGAGATTCTTTACTTATTTTAATTAAGAAATATGCGTCTTTGAGGTCAATTGTCGCCATTTGACAATTATACGTTACCATTTTTAATGCTGTTCTTAAATCCTCTAACTTAAAATGATCTGTTTTAACGAATTTGTTAAGATATTTTAAATTTAAAATAAAACGCATATTGCCATTTGGTTTGGGTACCAAGAAAATATTTGAGATAAATTGATTTTCACATGGAAAACATTTTGAAATTGCGCCTATTTCGAGTAGGTTATTAATCGCTTCTAAATAGTGCGGTCTTTCATTAGCTGAGTAAGTTGGTCTAGCAGGGAGTCTATGTTGTATAACGGGTGATGTAAATGGTATTTTATAACCTCTTATCCAAGATAGTATAGTCTGATCGTTCGTAATTGCAGCCCATCGCTGATAGAATTTAGATAAGCGGCCTGCGTACTTAACTGTCTCTAGACGCGGCGACGGGGATACGTCGACTGATGGCCCCGCGACGACTTCTTCGATGAGTGCGCGTGCGGTGGCATGAACTGCGTCTGCGGCGGGGGATACTGCGCTCGCGACGCTGCAGGCTCGCGGCTCCTCGGCGCTGGCGCCGGCCCCGCGGGCGGCCAGCGCGCCTGGGGGGGAGCCCTGCGGTTTAAAGCTCTCGGTGCTGGTCCTTTGTAATAGGTATTCGCAGTCTTGCTGCTAGATTCGGCTTTCAGTTCAATTCCTGATTTATTTACAGCCTTTGCTGATTTTAATGTCTCTGCTAAATTTTCACCGAACAGATATGTGTCTATCTTGGTGTTTTTAAGGTGTTCCTTCATGTCATTTTTGAGGGCAAATAAAATGAAGTTTCTACGTGTGATGGAATCTGCATGTTGTAAATCGCATAAAATTCTGCTTATATCCATTAATTTTTGCAGCACGTCATTGGTTATTGTTTTGGAATGAAATTGGGAGTTTATGATGTCGGCCAAACAAGCAATTGCACTAGACATTTGTTTCTGTTTATTTTCTATGCCCTTATCTCGTTTAATTGCGGTATCAGCAATTGCCGCCCTAATTTCCAGATTTATTTTTGGGGCATCAAGTTGGGTACAATTTTTAGGTAATACATGTTTTGATATAAAATCTTTTCGATTTTCCTTATCCAGACCGCCTTTCGCTATATGTAATAAACGATTTGCCAATTCGTTACGAATTTCAGGCCCGTATTTAACAGTGTTTGTAGGGTCATCGCCTAAAATGTCTAGAATTTCCGTATCCAGATCAGGAACGTTAACATCGTAAGCAATAGGCTCTTCGGAGGGTACATCTGTACAAGTACTAGGGCCCGGCTGAGGTTCACAGGCTTTGTTCGAATCCTGAACTAGCATTGTTTCATCTTCAGGTGGCCATTCTAACAACCAATCATCTGGTCGCAGTGCGGGTGTGTCTGAAAATTATCATAGATATGATAATTTTTAAAATGTAAGTTAAATAACTTACAAACATTAAAAAGTTGACTTAAATAAGTCCATGTCTATTTTTACGATCATAATCTTTTATCTTTATACAAAGCATTGAAATTTCGGCATAGTACATTAGTCGTCATAATAATTATAAGGTTAGGTCACAATCCCCAGCGGAAGGAACGCCAACCATATTTTATATGCGTTGAAACAGCCCCAATGACTGTTCAGATTGCATTAAAGTAACTTCACTACGTAGATACGTAAACAGGGCACAAGGGCAGGAGACAAGAAAATAGTTACGGTAACACTTTAGAATAAGTTAGTAGGTAAATACCTGCTCCAATATCTTCATCGTGTAGAATAACAGCTTCCTCCAAGTCTGATACACTTTCCGAAGCACTAATTTGTCTATCACGAATTTTACGTTCTAATTTTCTTATTTTATTTTTATAATGGTTAATGTCTTCTTCACGAGACCTAGAACTCTTACGTTTTGGCATTTTATAACAACTTGTGCGAAGACGCGAAATAGGTGTTGAGTGGTTGAGCACTAGAATGCGAATGATGGGCTACATCGTCTGAGAGCGGAACTGGACTAAGTACCCACATGTATAAAAATAAAAATATATATTTTTTTTTTGTGGGTATGTCAAATTGAATTACCATAGATAAAGAAAAATTTATATTTTTTTTTTTCTCAACTAAGTGCATGAGTGGTGACAACTAGCGTAACTACATGTGTAAATTACTAATCTCGAGGACGAGGCGCGAGTATAATTGTCCTCCTCTACAGTCATTTCTATTCTACCAATTGGTATGATGAGCATTAAAGTCACCTGCTATTAGACAATTGTGTTTAAAAGTTGAAAAAAGATTATCCCAGTCAGATAGGATAGTGTGTACTGACGTGGGACAATACACTAGCATTAAAAAATCTTTTTTACAAAAAATACAACCGACTTTCAAGGGGTTTTGGTTATTTTTTCGTTTTTTGACGCCGACTTCCGAAATTAAAGTATTTTTCTTTCTTCCGAAGTTATTTTGTACCTTGTAGTGTTTTGTTTTTGGAAGTCGGCTGTATTTTTTGTAAAAAAGATTTTTGTTTTTCACTTTTTAGTGGTACCTAGGTGCCTGCGTACCCATTAACAGCGTACCGGCGCAATGTTATGTTAAAAACTGGTGTAAACACTAAAACATGCGATTCCAGCAATCCCGATCCCTTTGCTATCATTTATTGAAGAGTTTCGTTGCCTACCTCCGAAGTTCTTCGTCAGATTGAAATGGGACCAGTCCAGAAAAATACTCATTCAAACAAAAAAGAATCATCCAAATCGGCTGACAATTGGCTAAAGTATCACTAAACAAACATTTTTCATGGGATCTCATCATCAGATCCTAATTTATACCTTTCATCATCAGCTCAGCAACATGAGATGATGATTACCAGGCACAAATATCTGAATTGCGTTAGAAAGTTCATGAAAAACACTGTATGTGCCTATAAAATTTGAGGGTTGTCCTCGATTTTCGTGGGATCCCATCATCAGATTCGAACATGGTGACAATGGCACCAATCTAGTAGTATACCCTTTCTGATGAGACATTTTTTTTTTAAATCGGTTCATAAATGACGGAGTTATGAGGTAACAAACATAAAAAAAACGTACATACATACCGGATTGAGAACCACCTATTTTTTTGAAGTCGGTTAAAAATTTAATTGTAGGTGGTTGTAAATAAAGTATGTAGCTACAAACGCGGGACTCGCTATCTGCGCGTGCGCTCACGGTCGCATCTCGCGCGTAACTGGAAGATTTGTACGTTCCAAAGCGTAGATCTCTATGGAGAAAAACGTGCAGGAAACTCCACAGACACTCTTTTAAAAATAATAAATTGTTACAAAGTTCTGTTTACATCAAGTTGAAATTATACATACATGTGAGAACGATGTAAAAGACGAGCAGGATAAAAGCGTCCGGAAATAAAGGAACAATTCAAAGAAATAATTAAAATAAACCATGGCAGCTGAGAAATGACCAGTCCCAACCGACGGCGCCCGTTCACGAACATGACGCATGCGCTAGCACCATTCGGCTCAACCATTTTGAAGGGAGCCAAATGATCCAACGCATACGCTACCATCAGCTAGACTTTTGAGTGAGCATGACACTCCCAACTTGAATGTACCCTACATTCAAGTCAAAAATAAACCTAAAACTGATAGGTATAGCTTAAGTTTAAGGTACACAGTACTCACACATGTACCGCTAAAATGGATGAAATTATACAATGCTAAATAAATTGAGTACAATGCAAATATCGGTTTCTTACAGTCTTCAGCCGGTCTAACAATGTTTCCATATGCTAACAGATTATTTTGTGCGCCCTAGTGGCTGTGGAGCAGAACGAGCATTCAACCAAGCATTTTTATCTTCAATAACCTTATATGCCTATGCTTACCTGCATAGTGTGCGTTTAATACAAGATTTAAATTTTGTCTTATTTAGTTCTAATATATGGGGAGGTATCTTATTACAACATTTTAAACAGTACCCTATGAAAGATGCGGCTACTTTAGCCAGTCTGAACTAATTGGTCCCTATTTCTAGTAACATAATTATGTCTGACGCCTCTTTTAGTAAACAGATGTAAATTCTTTCTAACATACATGATGTTTTCATAAATGTTTTGACAAGGTACCGTCATGATGTTAATATTCTTAAAGAGTTCCCTTAAAGAATCGCGCCGGTGGAGATTGTATATCGCTTTGATGAATCTTTTCTGCAGAATATAAATAGACTCAATATCTGCAGCCTGTCCCCATAGTAAAATACCGTAAGACATGATACTGTGAAAGTAACTAAAATAGTCTCGCGGTATCGACATCCGTTAATTGGCGGATTTTCATAACAGCATAAGCTGAACTTAGCCGTCCTGAAAGAGATGTTATACGAGGGCCCCATTGTAGCCTTGGGTCAAGCGTAATTCCCAGGAAAACCGTTTTATCGATAAATTCTAGTTTTTCTCTGTTCAATACTACGTCACAATCACTGTTTTTGACATTTTCTAGCCTACTACTAGCCTATAGCCTTTCTCGATATGGGCTGTCTAAGACTGAAATAATTTTTCAAATCGGACCAGTAGTTCCTGAGATAAGCGCGTTCAATTAGACAAACAAACTCTTCAGTTTTATATATTAGTAAGCATAGAGTATAGATATACTAGTTGTCCCACGCAACTTCGTCTGTTCCGCTCCTATTGGTCTTAGCGTGATGTTTATATAACATAGCTATAGCTTATATAGGGTGACTGGTAATTAGTGACCGATACTTAAAACACGTGATCGTACTCATGATAACAAACAACTTTTACTATAGGTCCAAACCAGAAATCGCGAAAAAAATCTGCTGTTCAGAACATTTATGTTCGCCTACTCATTATCTGCCTAGCCTTTTCCCTACTATATTGGGGTAGGCATCCAGTCTAACCGGATTCAGCTGAATACTAGTGTTTTACGTGGGGCGGCTGCCTACCAGACCTCCACAACCCATTAACTGGGTAATACGGTACTTCTAGGCAAGACTTTTTGTTTTTTTTTTTAATGATGGGAAATCATCAAATAACTCCTCCCGCTCTGGGTGGTGCAGGAGGTAGTGTCAGACTCTTACTGACTAAAACCAATCCATGTTCTTCCTAGTGCCCTTTGCGTTCCAGAGCTACGGTACCTCTTTCGAACAGATTCCGCAGCCCCAGCAGGCAACTACCCTAGCGGGCCCCGGGTTCCGTGCTGACACCTCTTTGAGGCGCGTGGGGATCGCAGCGCGCCGCCGACCTGGCCTGGTTTTGATCAGACGGCGAGCCACCCAACGCTCGCCGTCCACAGGCCCGCTCCTACGGCGGCCGGGAATCGTCCTGCGATTCCCGACGCCTGGGGCGTCTTCTTCCGTTGCGGCGGCTGGGGCGTGAGGTTTCCCTCTCTCTTACACGTTCGCCTCCTCCTTTGCTAGCATTACTGCTTCACAGAAGAAGGTAACCGCTTCCCATGCCTCCTCGCACCGGACCATAGATTGAACCAGGGCCCGTCGCGAGAGGTCACCGCCGCCGATCGCCTGTGTGCGTCATCCGGGCGGAAAAATGACGTTTTTTCAATTTCAGTTTAGCAGATATTTAGTTATGACGTCCTGTAAATGTGTATTGTAAGTACGAATTTGCGCATCCAACCATTAGGGAGTTATTCAACAAAAACAGTTTCCACTAGGCTGACGTCAGGCCAGCGGAACTTTTTTTTTCCTATGAACGTACAAGAAAAAAAAATACAATAATTAGTGTGCATTTGTGTGTAAATGCGTATGTTAAAATGAAATTTGTGTGTCATGAAACTGCGGAGATATTCAAGCTTCCGCTGACGTTTGGCTGTTTGATGAAAATCATAAAACGGTTTAGTGCAGAGTTCAAAAATTCAAATCTGCACTAAACCGTTTTTTATGATTTTCATCAAACAGCAGTTTCATGACACACAAATTTCATTTTAACATACGCATTTACACACAAATACACATTAATTATTGTGTGCATTTTTTTTCTTGTACGTCCATAGGAAAAAAAAATCCGCTGGCCTGACGTCAGCCCAGTGGAAACTGTTTTTGTTGAATAACTCCCTAATGGTTGGATGCGCAAATTCGTACTTACCATACACATTTACAGGACGTCATACACTAAATACCTGCTAAACGGAAATAAAAAAAAACGAAATTTTTCCGCCCGGACGACGCACATGATCGCCTCGACGAGGACCTGGCGGTGCTCCGCCCAAGCAGGGCAGACCTCCACCGTATGCTCCACCGTGTCCTCCGGGTGGTCTCATAGTGTTGACGACCGGGCGAGTCCTCTCGCCGAATCCGAAACAGGTATCTCCCGAAATAACCGTGTCCGGTGAGTACCTGCATCAGGCGGAAGGTGAGGATGCCGTGGCGCCGCTCCAGCCACTCCTCAAAGAGGGGACTTATTGCCTGGATTGTGGCGTGCCCATTCTTGGCAAGACTGGAGTCAGATTTACTGGCTTCTGACAATCCTTAACGACTTCCAAAGTTCTACAAATGACAGCTGGGACCAACGGCTTAACGTGCTTTCCGAGGCGCGGAGGCAACTCGGTATGTTAAGATCGTCACCCATCCACAGACCAACCTTGGCAAGCGTTGCTTAACCTCAAAGATCGACCCGCGCGGCTGTTATTATTTAGCCACAAGCTCTTCTGGTCAAAATGTACTGTACTACCTATTGTTTTTTCGCGATTTCAGGTTTATCCCATAGTAAGAGTTGTTTGTTTTCATGAGTACAATCACGTGTCGGTCACTTACCAGTCCTATATAACCTTTCTCAATAAATGGGCTATATGAAACAAATATAAAACAAACAAACCTAAAGTTACCTACAACATGCATATTTGTGTTGTTTACATATGTAATCAGCAGTCTGGCAACTCGTTGATGGTACAACTACATAACTTTGATAATAATTTAGCTAATATTGTTCTAAAACATCCTGCGGATAAGTTCCTGATTGTTGGCGATTTTAACCAGCCGAATATTGACTGGCACGTTGCGGCGGACAGTGATTATCTATGCCCTAGTAACTTACACGGACCTATTCAGACCACCTTTTTTGATACTCTCACTGCCTGCAATTTGTTACAGTACAATTGCCACCGTAATGCGAATGATAGAATTCTTGACCTCGTACTGTCGGACAATGAAGTCAACGTCTCTCATAGCCTGAATCCCTTAGTAGAAGAGGACTCACACCATGCGGCACTTTGTATATCGGCTGACTTCGTTCAACTTCATCAGCTGCATGCTCGCCCTCGAGTCAAGTTCTTGTATGCTCTTGCAAATTATGACGCCATAGCTGAAGTAATGGTGGCAATGGATTGGTCATTAGAACTAAACAATAGGACTCTTGAGGAGGCTGTCGAGTTCTTTTATGACACTATTAACTATCTACACAATAAGTATATACCTACTAAAGTTATTGTCCCGCGTGCCAAGTATCCTCCTTGGTATAGAAGCCCTCTTATTAAAATATTGAAAGAAAAGGCAAAATTTCATGCCAAGTTTAAAAGGTATGGAAATCTTTCCGATCATCAATCTTTTGTTACTTTACGTCAGCGCGCTAAAGATTTGGAGAAGGAAATGTTTGATAGTTACATTTTAAACGTTGAATCAGCTATCTCTAAAAATCCTAGGGTTTTTTGGCGATATGTAAAATCCAAACAACAAACCAACTGTTACCCGTCTGTTCTAAAATTTGGTGAAATTTCGTCCAACAATGGAGAGGACATCTGTAATATGTTCGGTGATTATTTTTTTTCTAATTTCCAAGAGCGAAGTGAACAGGAGGAGTTTATGGCCACATTTGGAATAGATGAACATGGTAGTCAGACTGCTGGTTGCACATCAGACATATGCACAATTGATGTACGGGAGGAGGAAGTATTTCGGTTGCTGAAACAACTGGACCTTAATAAATCCGCAGGCCCTGATAACATTTCTCAATTTTCATATCGAGAGTTGCCAAGTGTCTTTCGGTACCGTTGACAATATTATTTAAACGGTCATTTGAATTAGGAGTTGTGCCCACTATCTGGAAGTCAGCGTATATAACGCCGATTCATAAAAAAGAAGCTAAGGACAGTATAGATAATTATAGGCCAATTTCCAAACTTTGTATTTTTGCTAAAGTCATGGAGAAAATTGTACACAGACAACTGTCTTCGTCTCTCAAGCTATCTTTTTCTGAACAGCAACATGGATTTTTAAAAGGTCGTTCTACGACGTCCAATCTTGCTGTCTGTAGTGACTTTCTAACGGAGCACATGTCCAGGAGGGCTCAGGTCGACGTTATATACACTGACTACAGCAAATGTTTTGATCGAATTGATCATGTAGTCCTAATGCGTAAACTTTTATTGGTTGGTGTGAGGGGTAACTTGTTTAGGTGGTTCTCATCATACGTAGAGAACAGGTGTCAGACGGTGGTCCTCAATGGGTTTACCTCGAGAGTCTTGTACATTCCATCGGGGGTTCCTCAAGGATCCTTGTTGGGGCCTCTTTTATTTAACATTTTTATAAATGACATAGCATCTTGTTTCCTACATTCAAAAATTCTACTGTATGCGGATGATTTGAAAATTCTGGGTCTAGTGTCGACCATTGAGGACGCATGCCTTTTACAGCAAGATTTGGACCGGTTCCAAGATTACTGTGCTAAGAATAGGTTAGACTTAAATGTTTCCAAATGTTATGTATGCACATTTACTCGTAAGGCAAACCCTATCCAGTATGATTATAAGCTGTCGAATACCCTAATAGCAAGAGTCAATGTCATTCGGGACCTTGGAGTTACATTTGACTCGAAGCTTTTGTTTGACGCTCATATAAATAACATTGTCAGTAAGGCTTCTAAAGCGTTGGGTTTTATTTTTAGACTTTCTACTGACTTTAAGAATGTTAAGACGATGAAAATTCTTTACTGTGCGTTTGTCCGTAGCCACCTTGAATATGCTTCTCAAATTTGGAATCCCAACTACAATTTTTACATAAATCGCATCGAAAGCATACAAAAGCGATTTTTAAGGTACATCCAATATCGCTCAAAGATATTTCTTCCTGATTACATGAGTCGGTGTATAAAATTCCATTTTCTGCCTCTACATGAGCGAAGGAAAATTGCAGATCTTGCATTCTTATTTAATATTATGAACGGATCTACTGATGTCCCTGAGCTGGTAAGCAAGATCGGACTTCGTGTACCGTGTGCATTTCTTCGCAGATCGCGTCTCCTTTATGTTCCTCAGGTTAAGACAAACTACAGAAAGAACTCGTACATGATTAGAGCTTGTCGTACGTTTAACATGGTGTGTCAGGATGTCGAGCTTGATTTGTTCACCAGCAGTGTTAAAAGAGTTAAAAAAAGTTTGACTGATCGTTTCTTTGGTACTTGATCACCGTTTCGAGTTGTTCGTTGTTTTTCATTTTTCTTTCTTGAGCGTTGAATGAGTGTATTAGCGTGCTAGCTGTTTTCGTGAAATTGTTTTTATTATTAACTTAACATAAGTATATGTGAAAACTTGTAAATGGCCATTTTTTACATATTGTTACTTTATACTGTTTTGTATTAGCTGTAAGTTTTCCTAAAAATTAATAAAATAAAATAAAATAAAATAAATGACACTGAAATATGTCACTGAAATATTTTTCAAATCGGACCAGTAGTTCCTGAGATTAGCGCGTTCAAGCAAACAAACAAACTCTTCAGCTTTTAATATATAAAGCTAAAGAGTTTGTTTGTACTACTAATAGGTATAGATATAGATTGACTAGCTGTTGCACGCGACTTCGAATGCGCATATCCCGTTTTTTTTTAAGTAAATTTGCCAACTATTTCTTCGAGGTTGGTAGTTGTAGTATGCGGTACGAGCACTGTTAATACGCCACATACTGCGCCTACCGATTGAAAACTGCTGCCAAGGTCACTTAAATTGGCAAACCAAATTTTCATCGAGATTGTTTAGCTAGAGCATCTGCATGCAAACATTAGGTATAGCAACATGCATTTAGACATATTTGCCAAATCATATTTTAGAATTATGCTGTGAAGCGAACGACACGTTTTCCTAGTTTCATAAAAACTACTGAACGCGTTTTTATAAAACTTGTACTGTCATATAAAATATATCTTTAACCGACTTCAATAAAGGAGGAGGTTATTAATTTGGATATTTATTTTATTTATGTTTGAGTATAGCTCCGTCACATATAAAAAAAAAACATTTAATTCAGATAAGGTCCATAGCAAAGTTTGCACATTACATTATTTAAATTTAAAATTCATAGATATAAGAAACAAGGAGATATGCCCTTTAGACTAAAATATATCGGAACCCTGTGTCCTCAATAAATCCCTTCCACAAGTAAACTACACATGCACGTCTGTAAAAGCAATAGATACGCAGTCGCGCACATAACCGCATTTCTTAAATCAGAGTGTACTACACAATCAATTATAAACCTTATCCCATCAAACACAGCGTGTATTTACCGATCACCGTACAACTCACGCACACTAAAACAACGGTAGCTATCGTTGTGCTGTGCAAAACCAATTTATTTCTCATATACGCTAGTGATCGACTAAACCGGAAAGTTATCGAATCTTCAATTTTATTATTGTAGAAAAATTTTTGTGGGGGTCACGAAAACAAAATAAAAAAACAGCATGTACAGAAAATAATAGAATGAAAATAAACAAATGTAGCTAAAAAAATATCTTCTTTATTATCTATACTAATACATAAAGCTGAAGAGTTTGTTTGCTTTAACTCGCTAATCTCAGGAACTACTGGTCCGATTTAAAAAAATCTTTTAGTGTCAGATAGCCTATTTATCGAGAAAGGCTATAGGCTATACAATATCATCACGCTCGGACCAATAGTAGCGGAGTGCAGACGAAGTTGCGCGGGTCAACTAGTAACAACATAAAAGAGCGTCGCTTTTTCCGTTTGTAGGCTTATATCTTTTAAACTACTCAACGGATTTGAATGCGGTTTTCATAAGTGAACCGAACATACAGTACTACTTTTTGTTGGAAAACAATTAGGTGGCCTGCCTGTGGCATCAATCCATTCCTTTTTTTAATTCGCATCTTTAGGGAAGCTGAAAAGGTAAAAACAACTTATTTATCATTTACATCTATCCTAAACTACTTCTAAACCTCACCATGAGGCAGCACCCTAATTGCGTAACACACTTTTAATCTAGATCTGAATGACTTTGAAACATATTGCTTCATTTGTGCGAAAAATTGGTCAGCTCAACAAATTAAACAACAATTACTCCGCATGTTTTTGTTATAAAATAAACCCTAGTTAGTAAAGAAACTTTTGTAATTATTTGACAAAAAAAACACACCCATAAAAAGAAAAAGAAAGAAAAATGTTTATTTGGGACTCGCACAAAACAGACAGATTTAGATTTAATTAAAACTAACAGTATTACTAAGTAACAAACAAATAACGTGAATATGTTAATTAACTTATCAAAAGCAAAAGTTGATATTATATTATCTGAAACATTATATATCAACATCAACCGCCGGATTACCATAACGCATTCGAAGCTTTAACGGAAGTCAAATATAAAAACCATAAAAAAGTGCGGCACGAGGAAAAGACATAATATACGATACTTCAAAGCCAAAAACACTCCACCGATTATTAACCTAAGATTTTAATTGACTTACTTTACGAAAGTTGGTTACACATTTCTGTACTCCACTGTAAAAAATCAAATACGTAAAAACTTATTTCACATCGATCTTAAAACCGGGTTTTAAAAGTTGATAAATAAACTAACTATAATAGCAAAATTTCATTCGTCAATCGACATTGTTGTCGATAGCCTACTTTAGTGGATCTGCACACGCACACCACTAACTCATCGCAAGGTGCAGCGGCCGTACTACGCGAATCAACAGCTTAATACAGTATCTTTTTGTGATTTTTACATTGCTCGTCTAGTCACTTAGCGACAAACTTAGGTAGTGGTTAAAGAGCAATGTGTTTGTTGCTAAAATAATACAGTCGCTGTGATATTTGGAAACAAACATAACATAGTAAGAGCCAGAAATGTTTTACGATTTGTTGATTTTGTTGATTTTAAAGACAAATATAGTAAAATACTTGTACTTACATATGATAAGTGATTCCATGATTAACAAAGTTTTGGTTTGTGCTTCGATTTTTACAAGAAACCACTGAACAACACGGTATTCTTATAAATTTCACGATCGCGGTCGAAAGCGCACTAGTTCACGGAGACGGCCATTTGCGTATTAAATGATCAACTTCGGCATGTCGCGCGGACACCGACACGCCTCCTTGCCACTTCTCCTGTTTTTAATATTTCTGTGTTAAAATTGCTCATTCATTGCAAATTAATAAATACATTTTAATAATCTATTAATATTTAACTATTACAAGATATAAGTAAATAAATAGACAAATAGATCACATTAATTTATAAAATATAATTCTCGTGGGTAATATGTAGCTCAGAATGACTACCTGCCTCCGTAACATGACGCACTGTAAACCTACCCAGTAGTACGGTATCCGGTCTATTGCCCACCATTGTCAGCACACTGCGGTGCGGTTTTTTAAATATGTCGAAGTGAAAGATTGGGAGGAGTGGTTGCAAAGTGAGCTGTCAACCCACGTAATCAATATGGTGTAAGAACTGAACTATTAAATAGCTTTGGTTATGTAGGGTAGTGCACGGAATTAAAGTATGAATAATCTCACAAGCATTTAAAGGAGACTAAAACACAATATCTAACAGGATATTAACAACACCAGAAATGACATTATACTACTCTGTCAAGAAAGTACCGGGAAAAGATCAATAATACACAAAATGTCTGTTATTCATCCAAATTTATTTTATCACCTTCAAAGTATGCTCCTTTAGAAACGATACACTTGCGCCAACGAATAATCCATTCATCAAAACATTTTTTGAACGCTGCTTCCGGAATTGAGTTCAGTTCTCGCCGCGAATTCTCCTTTATGTCTTCTATCGATTGAAAACGGGTGCCACGAAGTGGTAATTTGAGTTTAGGAAAAAGAAAAAAGTCAACAGGTATATCTGGTGAATATGGTGGTTGCTGGATGGTATTTGTTGAGTGTTTGGTTAAAAATTCGATCACAATGATAGCCTTGTGCGAAGGCGCATTGTCGTGGTGCAAAATCCAAGAATTTTCTTTCCACAAATCTGGCCTTTTTCGTCGAATTTGCTCTCTTAAACGCCGCATAACGCTCAAATAATATTCTTTACTTACCGTTAGACCTTCCGGTAAGAATTCAGAGTGCACAACACCGCGATAGTCAAAGAAAACAGTCAACATGACTTTGACTTTTGATCGACTTTGGCGTGGTTTTTTCGGTTTCGGTTCAGTTGGAAGGCGCCACTCCGAAGCTTGTTGACTAGTTTGCATGCCAAACTCGTAAACCCACGTGTCGTCACCAGTAACAATGCGTTTCATGAATATTGGGTCCGAACTGACTCGTTCTAGCATGTCCTCAGCGACTTTCATGCGATTGAGTTTTTGGAGAAAATTCAGATCTTTTGGGACCAGCCGAGCAGCAACATGTTTCATACCCAAATGATTAGTTAAAATGGTACGGATCGACTCGTGAGATACAGAAAGTTCGGCGGCTATCTCTCTCAGAGTTGAATGGGGATTTTCAGTCACTATTTCCTTCACTTTTGCGATGTTAACTTCAGTTGCAGACGTTGACGGCCTACCAGAGCGAGGTAAATCTTCCATCACATCTCGACCGCTTTTGAACGCTTTGAACCACTCATAAGCACGAGTTTTTGATAAAGTCGATTCACCGTAAGCCTTCTGTAACATTTTCAGTGACTCCGAACACGAAATTCCATTGGCGATGCAAAATTTAAGACAAACTCTTTGTTCGATATTTTTGTCCATTATGAAATTCGCAATACACACTATATAATTATGAATTTGGAACCATAAACAAATCATCCATTCTCGATACTTTTTTGACTGAATGTATATCTTAGCCTTAAAGTAGGTTACCTGGTTATATTAAGTTAAATTTAGAAATGTGAATACCCAACAGCACTCAGATATTAAAACATTAAAGATAAAATTAACCGACCTGACCTTGGTCCAACAGGGTAACACGTTATTACTTTATGGTGTTTAAACTTCGGCGTCGCAGGAACAACTAAGCCGCGCACGGCCGGTTCTTCGTTTAAATTAGCCAACTTTCGCGCGCACAGTCTCGCGTTACCCGCCGATCGTTACGTTATTCAAGGAAGCAGGCGGTAGTTGATAGAATAAATGCGTTTATCACAATGTATAGCGCATTTATTACATCCACTACATGCAATTGTGTAATGACTTTACTAAAATCCTAACAATGGAAAGACAGCTCACTTCGCGATCACTTCACCCAAGCCTTCACTTCGACATTGTTATAGAATCGATCAGCTGCTTCGGCTCCCTTGCATACGTCGCACTTCCGAAGCAATCTTCTGCGCATTATCATCACGCATTTAGCGTAAAAATCATGTACACTGTCGTCCGCAAACATGATGCACTACAGTATAGAGGTAACTGGAGCAGTGCCCTGAACACGTTATTGTGCTGGGCGCGTAGAGCATTGTAGGCCCTTTGTTTATAGATCGCCTATATGTACAGTTCCCGTCACGCAAGTTTGCCTCCGCAAAGTACGCCGCAATCGGCTGCGCAGGATGTCAATTTGACAACAAACATACAACCCCGCATGCGCGGGTAGCTCGTGCATGCTTTGACTAGTGCAAGCACGAGTTACTGGTAGTCTTTGTTACTTGTTTATAGTATAAACAAAAAAATATTTTAGGAACGTAACACTTTTTTTACGCGATTGCACCTGCGCGGACTTCACTCAAACCTAACTTCCGAGGGCCAAACCACGCTGACGCGAACTGTATGTCGAAGTAAAAATTAAACAACAACGCCAAGACCCCAAACAGGTGAACCCCCGGATGCTTTAGGTGCTCGATGCTAAGCCCATCATTTCTAATAATGATTCCCATCATGTTTTTAATAATGTTTGCTACATCCTTGGAATTATTGTTTTCTAATAGAAGCATAATTCGATTAAAGATCAATTTTTCATAGACTTTTGACAGTGTAGCGGCATCAATGCTGTCACAAGAAAAACCAACGGAGCAAATCTACATCGCAACGAACCGAGACGCCATCTATCCAACTAGTAGCGAACTACAACGTTGAAATCCTGCATTGCGCAAGCAGAGTTTACCGAGCGATTTGAACTTATACATCAGCCCGAAATCAACTATCGGGCAGTAGCCCGCCAGGCACAACAGCCGTCTGGTTGGAGGATCCTCCTTTTCAATGGGGGTGTGCGGGACTTTACTCTCTGTTCCGCATACCTCTAAACTGGTGACCCTCGACATTGAACGTCAGCTTGTGTGCAACTACTTCAGCGTGACGTCATCATCACTCCTCATCGTGACCTCAAGCTCTCGAGCAGCGAGTCATTCAGCCAGTCAGTACCCACGGCTTCTATGGGTATCCTAACCACCAGCATGCAACAGCCGCGCATTCCTGGTCAGCATCCTCAGCCTCTAACCTCAATCTCATCAGCGACCTTGGCAAGCACACTACACCTTCGGCCAGTCACATGAAGAGCTATGAAGAACCTCTCCTGGTCGACGCCAGCAGTCACGTCACTACGTCGCACCTCTCCGACTCACTGAAGCCAGCACCAGTACCACTCCGACTCACTGGAGACTGCAGCATCATCCCGACTCACTGGGATCTCATCACCCCGATTCACTGGGGCACCGCATATAGTTCCGACTCACCGAGAACTCTGCGACTTCCGGTTTCGACTTACTGGAATCAACCTTCAACTGGCCTGGCAAGCATCTCAAGATGCATGGGGGACTCATCCACTACGAGTATCTACCTCCGGTCTCCGGAAGGGAGTGATATAGCGGCATCAATGCCGTCACAAGAAAAACCAACGGAGCAAATCTACATCGCAACAAAAAGAACCGCGACGCCATCTATCCAACTAGTAGCGAACTACAACGTTGAAATTCTGCATCGCGCAAGCAGAGTTTACCGAGCGATTTGAACTTATACATCAGCCCGAAATCAACTATCGGGCAGCAGCCCGCCAGGCACAACAGCCGCCTGGTTGTGGGACTTTACTCTCTGTACCGCTACCCCTACAACAGTATAGGTAAGAGGCTGACGGGCCTATAGGAGGTGGTCTGGTTTGCCGGTTTCCCGGTTTCCCTGCTTTGTTTATCATTAGAATTTGTGACACCTTCTGGAAAGTCATCATCTGCCTAGCCTTTTCCCAACTATACTGGGGTTGGCTTCCAGTCAAACTGGATTTAACTGAATACCAGTATTTTACGCGGAGCAGCTGCCTACCAGACCTCCACAACCCAGTAACTGGGTAACACGGAACTCCATGGCATGACTAGAGTCAGATTAACTGGCTTCTGACTATCCGTAACGACTGCCAAAGACAGCCGGGACCAACGGCTTAACATGCTTTTCGAGGCACGGAGGAAACTCGGTATGTTAAGATGGTCACCCATCTACTGACCAACCTTGGCAAGCGTCGCTTTACCTTGAAGATCGACCCGTGCAGCTGTTATTATCTAGCCACGAGCTCACACACACCTTCTAGAAAGTGTTGGACCCTTAATACTCCGTTATATAGCACGGTGAGGAAAAACCTACCTTTCTTAGAAGTTCTCTCAAAATTTTCTTTGTAATGAGGTCATACCCTGGTGCCTTTTTGTCTTTGAGATTATTAATAGTCCTCCAAACTTCTTGAACTGTGGCGTTTGTATAGGCTGGATTACAATAGATTCAACTTCTATCTCGGAATGTGTGTCACTGATGTGTTTCGGGCTGAACACATTCGATACTTTACCGATAAATATTTTGCGAACAAGTTTGCCTTTTCTTGTGATGTATGGGCCCAGTCATTGTTGTGTCTCAGTGGAGCTTTTGCCAGCTGTGGTCTATCATAAGACTTTGCAAATTTCCACAAAAAATAGTTAGTGGCTGCAGTAGGCGTAAGCAATTCCAGTTCAGCCTCAAGGGTCTCATTTTGCCAGACTTAGCTTTTCCCCAAGAGGTAACGCTTGCTTTTTAAACTTTGTTTATATATATACGAGTATATTTACAAAACTGAAGAGTTTGTTTGTTTGTTTGGTCCGATTTGAAACATTATTTTAGTGTTAGGTAGCCCATTTATCACGCTAAGAACAATAGGAGCGGAGCAGGAATGAAAGTTGCGCGGGACAACTAGTCAGTTATAAGTATGCTCAGTTTCCAGACACGGCTCAGCCTCCGTCTTCCTAAAACCGCTTTTTTTATTTTAAGGGGGTTGTTGTTTATTTGGGATCTAGTAATGGTGTACCTACTCTTCCAGTAGGCCTGTATGAGGTTTTTAATGTATTTAGTGGCGATTTCAATTTCGTCACGCGTCTTAAGCCGGGTCCAGACGAGAGTAACGTGTAATGTAAGATTACGTGTAATTTAGTGCCAACAGTGTGGACACGAACGCAGAGCGAATTGTGTACGCGAAACTATTTCAAAGCTGTTTCCACTCAGTTGCTACGAACATACCGAATAGGAAGGTCGTGACAGCTGGTGCGGCTTTTATTTTCACGTATTTACTAACTGAAGACCGGAAACGTCGGAAGCGTCGATGGTGAAAAACTAAATTGTATAAAAGAAGATCTTCTTTACTTGTGGATCTAAAATCTCAGCATATAAGTGGTCAATATAAAAACTTTACCCGGATGTCGCCTACTGACTTCGAATATTTATTAACAATCATTGCGCCTAAAATATCAAGACTAGACACTATAATGAAATCTGCAATTTCGCCGCAAGATAGACTGGCTCTAACACTAAGATTTTTGGCAACAGGAGATTCATATACAAGCCTTCAATACACCTTCGGAATTTCAAAACAGTCAATCTCTTGCATTGTACTAGAAGTTTGTGAAGCGATTATAGTAGAAGCATTGAAAGAAAACATTAAAGTGAGTTTTACATATTTTTATTTATTTAGTAAAATAACAAATTAAGGTATTGTATTAAGTAGGTTAAGCAAAATTTAATTAAAATTATTCTAAAATTACTATTAGAAAGTTAAATCAAATCATCGACATAGTCTGCATCTTCAAATGAAGTTTGGGATGATTCAGAGGGAGCAGGTGAAGCATATGGAGCAATAGGGTAACTTGTCTGATTCTGACCTGTTGTATACCCTGAAGTATATGGTTCTGAGCGATTAGATAAAGAAGGTGGTTCATTGCAGTAACTTGATGATGGAACCGAGCCTGTTGTATACCCACTGTAAATGAATTGAGAATTGAATGCCGATGGATTATAATGTTGAAAAACGTTAGTGCATCCTTCATCGGCTTTGAATATATGTCCATTATTACTCGCTGCACGGTATTTTTAGTATTTCTGTTATATTGTGGCATCTTGCTGCATATAAAATTTAAAAAGAAAACGGTTTAACTGTCAAAATTATTTGGATTATTGTTTCGGGATTCAGGAGTAGGACTAGAAGCAACACTTTTAAGCACGCTAAGAGCCCCCGAAAGCATACTATTTTTTTAATTTTTGTCTTTCTTTTTTTTTGGGGGCCTGACCAGTTGGTGCTATAAATTCTGAACTTATTATTTTCTGCACTTGTAGATGTTCTCTGTTCCGGTTAATTTGTAATCTGTAATAAAAGAGAAATTCATTGTTTCAGCTGCCAAAAACAGAGTCAGAATGGATCCAGATCTCAAGCATTTGATGAATTGTGGTATTTTCCCCATTGTGCCGGAGCCATGTACGGCAAACATGTCACTCTTGAGGCCCCGATAGTGGCACAGAATATCGTAACTACAAATCGAATTTCAGTATAGTGATGTTTGCTTTAGTAGACGCTGAATATAATTATATATACATTTCTGGATGTCGGATGTCAAGGCCGAATTTCAGATGGCGGATTTTTTAAGAAAACTGAATTATATAGAAAACTAGAAAATAATTCGTTAAGATTGCCTGCATCTGAAGCACTGCAAGGTAGAAACAAAGTAGTACCATTTTATGTTTTTGTAGGAGACTCTGCCTTCCCTTTAAAAAACAATTTAATGAAACCCTATCCAGGGGAATACCCCAAGGGATCGCCGCGAAGAATTTTTAATTACCGGTTAAGCAGAGCTTGCAGGATTCCTGGAAGGTTCGCAAGAAAACCTATGCTCCTTCAGCCCGAAACCGTGGAGACTATAGTCATGGCTATTGCACACTTGCATATTTTTTTGAGAAACACGGATTCATCTAAAAACTTGTATGCACCCCCTGGATCACTTGACAGCGACCAAAACGGAAGATTATGTGAAGTTAGTTGGCGGAGAGATACTGAAATGTCATCTTTACTTCCATTGAATAATGTACTTAGAAGGGCTGCCTCAACGGCAAAACAAATTAGAGATGAGTTCAATGACTGTTTTATGAACGAGGGTAAAGTTTCTTGGCAGAATACGTATTGTTAAGTTTTTTGTTATCAAGTCGAAGGAAACTAGTTCAATGCAGTTACCTCTGTGTTGAGTCGTTTCCTTGGATTATTTCGATCTCCTAAAAATGCCAGCGCATCGTAAGCAAACCATGTACTTTTGTACGTTTCATCCCCGCCTGTAGAAAAAATTACAATAAATAACACAACAGTTTTAAATAAAGACAAAAGACGGAAGACAAAACAATAGAAGTAATAGTTGTACCAATAGCAAGTAAGTGAAAACTGTTTTTTTTTTTTTTTTGTTGCCGCGCTATGTATCAATGTTACTGACATGAAGCAATCGTTGAAGGAGCGCTTCTTTGGCCGCCTGAAGAAGGTATTTAATAGCCTTTTATCAGGCGGAAACAAGATGCGCGCCTTCAACGGTTGGGTCATGCCGGTATTGATGTACTCTTTCGGCGTACTCAAATGGACTCAAACGGAACTTGACGCCCTAGATAGGCGGGTCCGCACACTGCTTACTGCATATCGAATACATCACCCACGATCGTTGGTAATGAGACCGTATATCCCGCGAAAGTGTGGAGGTCGTGGCTTTTTAAATGCTAAGGCTCTCCACAATCGCGAGATATGCAGTCTTAGGGAATACTTCCTAGCTGTCGACGTGGGTATGCATCGAGATGTAGTGACGGTGGACAAAGGACTCACCCTGCTCTCCTTGGCAAATGAGAACTGGCGCAAACCTGCGGTGCTTGACACTAACGATCGCAGGGCGGTATGGCAGAGTAAGGAGCTTCACGGACGCTTTTTCCGGGCCCTACATGGGCCCGACGTAGACCAACTAGCGTCCGTAGCCTGGCTGCGTTTCGGTGATCTTTTTGGAGAAACCGTAGGTTTTGTTTGTGCAATTATGGACGAAGTTATTATGACAAATAACTACCGGAGATTTATTGTGAAAGACGGCACGGTCGACATATGTCGGGCATGTCACCGTCCGGGAGAATCAACACGCCACATTATCTCTGGTTGTTCTCGTCTAGCTAACGTAGCATACTTGCATAGACACAATCTTGTAGCCAGGATTATCCATCAGCAAGTTGCTCTGAAATACTCTCTTGTGGAGTCGGAGGTGCCATACTATAGGTATGCGCCCGACCCAGTTCTCGATAATGGCAATATCACATTGTACTGGGATCGGTCCATCATCACTGACAGGACTATTGTTACCAGTAAGCCTGATATAGTGGTGATGGACCGAATTGTGAGGCGTGCAATGATTGTAGACATAACTGTCCCGCATGACGAGAACCTCGTGAAAGCCGAGAAAGATAAACAAATCAAGTATATTGACTTGGCTCGCGAGGTTGTCGACATGTGGGAAGTAGACTCCGCAATCATTGTATCGGCCAATGGCTTAATAGCCACGAGCCTCGACCAACACCTTAGGAGGCTCTCGTTGGGCAGCTGGATCAATGGCTTGATTCAGAAAGCAGTACTTTTGGACACGGCTCGCATTGACAGCCATTGGACCGGTAGCTTGGACCTTCTTCCCGATATCGGTGGGCTACTATTTTTATATATTTAAATGTTTTTTTTATCTATAAATTGTATAAAAATATTTAAAAATGTTTAAATAAGTAAAGAATATGAATAAAGGAGATAATAATAAAAATAAAAAATATTTCAGAAATCATCCATATGGTGTTAGTATACAAACTAAGTTAGTATTCACCAAATTCTTTTTACTGCACTAAACTAATTTAAATACTTTTCCTCAGCACCGGGCCCGCAGCTATGTCTACGGGAACAGTGCATCAGAAATGGGCAGTCTGGCTTCTCCGCAATAACCTTCAGGATGCTATTGGAGCCTCCACGTATCCTACGCATTAGGGATGCCGTTTTTTTGCGAATGACAGCCTCAAAACTGTCTATGCCTGCCTCAGCAAACATGCCCGACGCACTACAGTACCGTGGAAGCCCCAACATCACCCGAAAGGCATTGTTATACTGAACCCGGAGGGTGCTGTAGGCCCTCTGCGTATACCTGACCCACAGGCTGCAGGTGTAAAACGTCTGCAGTATGCTTTAAACAACGTAATTTTCACGTCTTTAGTACACCTTGCAAACCTGCGGGCCAGCATATTACATCGAACCGACAACGCCCTTCGTTCTCTCTCTATATCCTCGTCATCAGACATGTTCTCGGTTAAAATATGCCTAAGGTATTTAAAACGAGACATTCTTTTAATGCTCGTAGTGCAATCCACACGTAGAATTCGTGTTACATTACACGGTGGATTACATTACACGTTACACTCGTCTGGACCCGGGTTTAAGAGCAACTTTTAGCTTGTTTTTTTCGTCAATGTATTCTCTGAATGAGCTCTAGTCTGTATTTTTTTGTAATTTCGAAATCAATGATCTTCGTGCTGAGGTCAGTAGTAATGGCGTGATTTTTTTGAGATAAGCATAAAAATATACGTACATATGTAGCATACACTTATGTTTGGCACACATGTTTAGAAGCTATTCTATAACTAACATAACATAAGTGTTATTGAAATACGCAGCTTTATCAAGTCTACAATTGACTGGTTATTGAATCAACGTTTTCCAAGTGGCAATTTTCCATCGTCAATGGGTAGCGGTTCTGGCGACAGATTGGTGCAATGGTGTCATGGAGCACCTGGCTCTGTACCCTTGTGTACCCTTCGACAGCCATGTCACACAACATTAACTATAATAATAAAGAAATCACAGCAAGAAACCTTAGACTTGGCACGACTTTGTCTAGATTTCATTACTTTTCAGAGATAAACAAGCAGCTCCATCGAGACTTGGCTAGTTTTTTACAGAATGTTTTTGGTGGGATTTCACTTCTTTTTGTAGAAACGTGGTCTATTGATTTATTTTATTAGATTTTCTTATTTGACGTATTAAAAGCAGAAGGGGAGGCATTCGCCCAGCAATGGGACGCTATAGGCTAGATTAAATTTGATTAGAAGATGTGTCCCACTACGCTGGATTTTTGCAATGACAGTCGATTTTTTTATGTACCAATAGTAGAAGGGGGCATCACCATATCTCTAATACAGATGAGACCAGCTGAGGGTTCTTCATCAGATACTTCAGACCTTCGATTTTTGACATCAAATGAAGCGGCCCACCAAGTTGAATATTTTTTTTGCAAAGGTATGTCGATCTCTAATAGTTTAGTTGGGCTCTTGTGTTTTCTAATCAGGGTCACCAGGTACTCCAGATCTTCGATTATCCTAGTTTTTATAGTTTTCCCTTTATGTGGCTATAAAACCCTAACTCTGTACCAAATTTCAGCTCTCTGAGTTTATGGGAAGTACTAGTTCTATTCTGATGATCATGATTGAGTGAGTGTCAATAATGCGAAACTTTGCTTTCGCTTAACTTCGGAACTAAATGACCTACAAACTTGAAATTTTGGATTTTAAGTATGTGATTATAGCTTACTAGATGACGAAAATTTCTGCGTTCTGGTCTTATCTAGACGTTCTCAAATAGGGGCCTGAAAATGCGGCAAAATGGTTCCAGTAAAGGATGATACGGCAGTGTTTGCTTCGCGCTCGACTTGGCGGAGGCACTACTGTGCCCCCCGATTAACATCTATATTTATACTAATATATAAAGCTGAAAAGTTTGTTTGTTTGTTTGCTTGAACGCGCTAATCTCAGGAATTACTGGTAAGATTTGAAAAATTCTTTCAGTGTTAGATAGCTCATTTATCGAGGAAGGCTATAGGATATATATCATCACGCTAATACCAATAGGAGCGGAGCAGTAAAGAAAATTGTGACGCAGACGAAGTTGCGCGGGTCCACTAGTATTAAATATACATACGGGTCGAATAGACTACCTCCTTTTTTTGAAGTTGGTTAAAATATGTATAATCTCCTTCGTGGGTGGCAGGTCGGTGGCGGAGCGGTTGATGCTGGGGTCGCGCGTGGAGCCGGAGGAGTTCTCCGAGGTGTCCATCTACTTCAGCGATATCGTGGGCTTTACGGCGCTGGCGGCACGCTCCACACCCGTCCAGGTGGTGGACCTGCTCAACGACCTGTACACCACGTTCGACGCCGCCATCGAGCAGTACCGCGTGTACAAGGTGGAGACCATCGGCGACGCCTACATGGTGGTGGGCGGGCTGCCGGTGCGCACGCGCGACCACGCCGAGGCCGTGGCCACCATGGCGCTGCACCTGCTGCACCTGGCGGGCCGCTTCCGCCTGCGCCACCTGCCCGACACGCCGCTGCACCTTCGCATCGGCCTGCACACGGGGCCCGTGTGCGCCGCCGTCGTGGGGCTCACCATGCCGCGCTACTGCTTGTTCGGCGACACCGTGAACACCGCGTCACGCATGGAGTCCACGGGCGCGGCGTGGCGCGTGCAAGTGTCGGCGGCGACGGCGGAGCGGCTGTCGGCGGCGGGCGGCTACCGGCTGCGCTCGCGCGGCCTCACGCAGATCAAGGGCAAGGGCGCCATGCACACCTACTGGCTGCTCGGCAAGGACGGCTTCGACAAGCCACTGCCCACGCCGCCCCCCTTGCAGTTAGTTCACTTAACAGTCTCATTCAAGTAAAACTGTAATGGAAAACTTTCTGATCAATAATTTTGATTAAGAGTGTATTGTAGTAGGTGGTTTTTTTTCAGTTATTATTATAACGATGCCTTGCAATTTGAATTGTAACCAATCCAAATCATTCTTTTGAATAAGTCGAACCTTTGAGCTCTTTAGTGATTCGAGATTGAGCTACTCGGCTTCTGACAAACACTGACGAAACTGTCTGGTTCTTTCCTCGAAAGACCACTTCAGACACTAAATGGTAGTCACGTGGGGTAAGTATGCGCAGCGAGTAAGTGTGCGCACTCGAAATATATCGAAAACGGTTTGTATGTACGAACTGACCACCCCCTCAGTGCCGCACGCAACGTCCTATTTAGTGCATGAGTGTCGTTGTCCGCTGGCGCGCCATTTTGTTTTCGTAGGTGAGTATTGGTTTTTGCTTGAATTATTACGATTTTTGCTTCAAATTAGGAATTCATTCTCTTTTAAAATATCCATGTCTTGATTTTTTTCTTTACACCTTCAAACAATACACAATATCTAATATAAGCCTGGTTAATGTTTTAGTGGAGACGATTACGTGATATTGCTGAGTTTTGATTGAATTCATGTTGGTGGTTTGGAGCAAGTGTGCGCAAATGCGTGTCGAGTAAGTGTACGCATGTGTACACTTACCTCTTATCGCTTTGGTTTTGTATTTATGATCCAATCCGTCGTGTCAGAGTATAATTACACATAAAAATGCCTCGAGATTCACGCCTGGCCTTCCTGGGAGCGTCGACGGCTTAATTCCGCCAAGCCCGTTACATCATCGGACCACAAGACGAACGGCGATGCGCCACCGGTACACGGTGGATATCCCACCCATACGCACAAAACGTTTTGGTAACACATTTATAATGCGTACAGCTAAGGAGTGGAATTCCCTGCCGGAGTCTGTGTTTCCTGATAGCTACAACCTGGGAGTCTTTAAGTCAAGAGTGAATAGGTTATTTCTAGGCAAGCGTGCTCCATCTTCGACCACATCATCACTTACCATCAGGTGAGATAGTGGTCAAACGCGTGCTTGTTTAGTAAAAAAAAAAAAAAAGAGCATTGCGAACGTTTTCAGAGAACAGTTTTCGATTCAGTTGCCGCTCGGTCCGGCGGGCGCGGTGCTGAATGCTGACCCGAACAAGAAACGTGTGGAAATAGGTTTCCTCGCGAAGGATATTGCGAAGGCCATTAGTAAGATTGAATGGAGAAAATTTCCTGGGTACGACGCACTCAGCATTGAACACCTGCAGCATGCCGGACCGCACTTGGCACGAGTTCTTGCAATGTTCTTCTCGCTGTGTGTGAGCCACTCCTACCTTCCTGCGGACTTCATGAGGACAGCTGTAGTGCCGGTTGTAAAAAACAAAACGGGCGATTTGGCGGATAAAAATAACTACAGGCCTATATCACTTGCAACTGTAGTGGCGAAGGTATTTGACGGTGTGCTTAACACACAGTTAAATAAACATGTAACACTTCATGATAACCAGTTTGGTTTTCGACCTAAACTGTCCACAGAGTGTGCAATAATGTGTCTAAAGCACACAGTTAAATATTACACGACGTGAAAGACCCCGGTTTACGCGTGCTTTCTCAATTTATCCAAGGCCTTTGACCTTGTGTCTTACGACATCCTCTGGGGGAAGCTGGAGAGCACAGGTTTGCCGTGGGAATTTATCAGCATGCTCCAGTACTGGTACGGGCACCAGGTCCATAGTGTCCGATGGGCGGGAGCAATGTTGGACCCTTATACTAATGAATGTGGCGTAAGACAGGGCAGCCTGACCTCACCTACATTGTTCAATCTTTATATAAACGAACTGATCGTCTCGCTCAGCAGTCAACGTGTCGGATGCTATAATGACGGAATCTGTGTTAACAATTTGAGTTATGCGGACGACATGGTGCTGCTGAGCGCGTCGATCTGTGGGCTGAGGAGGCTACTCAGTACGTGTACGGAATACGCGCAGGGACATGGGTTGATATACAATGGGAGGAAGAGTCAATACATGGTTTTTCAAGCCATCGGTGTTTCGAGCCCTATAAACATTCCGAATGTGAATCTCAATGGTGTTCCAATAAAACGAGTGGACCAATTTAAATATCTAGGGCATCTGCTCACCGAGGACCTTAAAGACCATGCTGACATGAACCGGGAGCGGAGGGCACTGTCGGTGCGAGCCAACATGATAGCCCGCAGGTTTTCGCGCTGTACTACTGGTGTGAAGGTCATGCTTTTTAGAGCGTACTGCACATCACTGTATACATGTAGCCTGTGGGCTGACTATAGTGAAAGGGCATACAGTGCCCTCCGTGTCCAA
Organism: Lacanobia oleracea; assembly: GCA_950371165.1. Taxonomy (NCBI): domain Eukaryota; kingdom Metazoa; phylum Arthropoda; class Insecta; order Lepidoptera; family Noctuidae; genus Lacanobia; species Lacanobia oleracea. The sequence goes on from OX493389.1 coordinate 29,440,248, forward strand.
TACAAAAATGCGTTCCGAGTGGTTATTGGGGCTGCCCCGATTATGTAGCGCATCGGGGATGTTCGCGATGGCACGCACTGATTATTTCCACGCTTCTATGCGTAAGCGGTGCTTGTCTCTGGTGCGCCGAGTGCGGGCCAATCCCAATGCTGTCCTGACAATGATCGCCATTAGGCTGGACTGCCCTTATGTTCGGTATTGCTGTGGCAGACATGTAGCTGTTCCAGTGCCTGTTAGGAAACTTTAATTAATATTTTTGTCTAATTATAATAATGTATAAATTAATGAATAATTTTAATTTAATGTGTTATTCTTTGTAAAATCATTCGGTGCTAATAATGAGTCTATGTAACTTGACAATTAACAATAATAAGTAATTTAATTTCTACGAGAAAGGTGTCAGATAAAAGTGTTTTTACAGAGAAACAGCTAGAAGTGGCCAAACAATTAATTTCAAAAGGTGCTGAAAAACTGCATCTCAAGTTAGATTAAAGGCTCTTTTTTTTATTTGTAATGGGTTTGCTCTTGACTCTAGTCTATGTCAGAGATGACAGAGACAAAGTCTACGATGGAGCGAGCCTACCCAGAAGGAGCCTGTTCACTCTAACTTTGAAGAGATTAGGGTTGTAAGCTTTCGGAAACACAGACGCAGGCCACTAACAAAAACAAACAGTTACACTAACAAAGAGTTCCACTTCTTTGCTGTGCGCATTATAAAAGACGTTTGAAAACGCTTAGTGCGAATTGGTGGAATAGTCACAAGGTAGGGATGGTAAGATGCAGTGCGTCTGGATGTCCGATGGTAGAAGTGGGTGGGATGAGGTCGTGGAGTTCTTGGGCACACTCAACGAAGTACAATCTGTAGAAGACCGACAAGCAGGCAACCTTACGGCGATGAGCCAAGCTATGTAGCTTGGCATCCACCAGTTTTACGTCGCCGATGAGCCTCTTAGCTCTGCGTTCCACCGAGTCAAGCGCGGCAAGCTGATACTTAGCTGAGCCATCCCAAAAGTGGCTACAATACTCCATGCAGGAATGCTTTTGCTTTGTAAAGTGTTAAAAGCTGTCCAGGCCTAAAGTATCGCTTCACCCTATTTAGGATGCTTAGCTTTTTGGCCGCAGTTTGGGATTTGTACTCGATGGTGGCGCCGAAGTTGAGACTGGATGTCAACTCCATGCCTAGGAGCTCGAGCCGATCAGTCACAGGAACAGATGCACCCCGAAAAGAGTTTGGTCAAAACGACTCCATATAGCGGTAAAAAGACACGCCTGTGCTTTGGTGGCGTTAAAAGTGACCAAATTGTCATCACCCCACTGGGAGACAACGCTTAAGGTCAAATTTGTTCGCTCTACCATGGCCTCTCTCAAGGAACAAACTTCAACCCCACTGGTTGTTGCGTTGGACAAGTATCTCTCTGAAACCGTACTATCATCTGCGTACCCAACAAGACCAGGCTGAAGTAGGTCATTGATGTGCAGCAGGAAAAGAGTTGCAGAGAGAACAGACCCTTGAGGAACTCCGGCATCAATAGCCATGAGGTCAGAGGAGCAGCCGTCAACGACCACTCGGATCGACCGTTCACTCAGGAAGTCTGATATCCAGCTACAAAAACCAGCTGGGATACCATAAGCAGGAAGCTTGCTGAGTAGACCTGCGTGCCAGACCCTGTCAAATGGCATCGAGATATCAAGCGACACGGCAAGTGCTTCGCCGTGTCTCTCAATGGCTTCACCCCAGCAGTGCGTGACAAACACAAGAAGATCGCCAGTTGACCGTCCCCGGCGAAAGCCATATTGACGGTAACTGAGGAGATTGTTGTCTTTAAGGTAGGTCAGCAGCTTACTGTTCAGAACCCTTTCCATAACCTTGCATAGGATGGATAATGGCGATCAGACGGTAATGCGCAGAGTCAGCACGGTCTCCCTTTTTGGGCACCGGTTGCACATTCGCAAGCTTCCATGATCTCGGCACCGTTCTTTTTACAAGAGAGAGGCGGTACAGGCGTGTCAACACAGGAGACAATTCAGGTGCACATTGCCTCAACACTCTTGCTGGAATGCCGTCAGGTCCACTGGCCTTATTCACATCTAAACTGCATAATACTCTACAGACCTCTTTATTATGAACTTTGATCTCCGGCATCGAAGAGTCACAACGAGGTAAAGTTGGTGGTTGCTTGGAGCCAGCGTCCAGACGCGAATTGCCTGCAAAGAGAGTTGCTAATAAATTTGCCTTCTCTCTTGCAGAGTGAGCCAGCAAACCATCAGGTTTCTGCATTGGAGGCAAAGTGGGTCGACAGAAATTCGTTTCCACCGCTTTCGACAGGGACCAAAACTGCTTACTACCCGGAGGGTGCGATGCTAGTTTGGCCCCGATACGTCCAACATGGTCAAAACATGCCCTACAAAAAACCCGCTTGCAGAACTTCGCGGCAGAATTAAAGACTTTTTTCCTCGCGCGAACCCTACGCGCTTTAGCTTTTCGGGCGCGGGCCTTGATCCAGGCTTGGTAAGCAGATTCTTTACGTGCCTCAGCGTGGGCGCATTCTGCATTATACCAAGGCCGGGATTTGTGACCGAGCGGGATGTCGGAGAATGGAATAAAATACTTCATCCCCTGCCAAATCACGTCCGCAATCCCATCAGAGCAGCACGAAGGGTCACCCGAGGAGAAGCCCTTGCCGCCAATGATAAGACGCAAAAAAGTGTCGCATCTCATCCCAATGTTTTGGTTCTCCTTTAATCTACTACGAAAACGGTTGTAGGTTGGATCGACTGAGACCAGTATAGGAAGATTTACCAACACATTTTCAATGGCACAAGAAGATGAAACCTATGAGTATGTGAAACCAAATGACAATCTTTTTTATGGTATGACTATGGTAAGCCTCCGAAAGTTAATTTATGAATTTGCTGATTTGAATGTTTCGTTTATAATTAAGTTAAAGATATTGATTTTCTAGTTGATTGTATGAGTGACACTTACATTTTTGTATTTTTAATGTTGCGTACACTTACTCGCACTACTGCGCACAGTTACCCCTATACTTGTGTAAGTGTACGCATTTGGACTGTTTTGATTTGATTGATTTCTAAAAAATTTGTGCCATCGGTATTTTTTTTTGTATTTAAGTGGTTGAGTATTAAATATTGTAACAAATAAACCTTGTTTTGTGTCATTCAATTTCACAGTTTTTATTTTATGACTTTTCAAATCTTAAGTGCGCACACTTGCCCCACATGACTATATGACCCTCATGTAACATATTGGTAATGAGAAGACTGTATATGATCTGTCTAAAATATTCATTTTATGGACTTTAAACGAGACTTTGACCTCTGATTTGCTTTTGGTGTTCCTTCTTTGAGTACTTTAGGGGGGTTACTTATTTGTCTGCGAAAGTTGGTAGGTAATGTGATTTTTATAAATCGAACACAGTGTGTCGATAATTTAGTTGTACGATATTTTATTTCATCTTCAAGGTTAAGCAACGCTTGCCAAGGTTGGTCTGTGGATAGGTTGACCATATTAACATACCGAGTTTCCTCCATGCCTCGGAAAGCACATTAGTTCGGTAAATTAAAAAGTTCGATAGTAATACTATCGAACTATGTCGGTTCGAGACGCCTACTGTTGTCCGTAAATTTAATTGAGAATCTTATTTTGTATTATAGACGTTAAGGAAATATATTTACGAGTAAGTACGCACATTTTCATTTGGTAACATTACATATTACCAAGGATAATATCATTAAACCTATTTGTCTTTAATCAAATGATTTAATACAGTAAACAATATTTAAACAGTAAAAAATAGTCAAATGATTTGTTACGACAAAACCTAATTTTCTAAAAATAAGGTTTTAGTGACAGAAACGAATCACTGTTAATCCCACTCCACGTCAACGCAGTCTTGTATGTCCTACCTAACGTAATTTAGAACCGCGTAGGCGCAGCCCGGGGTAGGGCGTGGCGGCCTGCGAGGTCAGGAGCAGGTGGTTCTAACGCTAAATTGAAAATTGACGATACTGAATATTTTGCTTATTTTATTTTGCGTTAATTCGTAAGCAAGTTCTTGTTTAAACGTTCACTTGCCAAACATTAGGTTTGCGTTACAATTATTTGTGAACAGTTTATTTGCTAAGTAACAATTGTGCAAGTGTAAGGGTTCGAACTTCTTGTATGGGAGCTGGCAGAGCCCCCGTCGCCATTTTGTTATGTAACATGCATGTACAGGAGGAGGATATGTGACCCAAAGTGTCACGTCGTCGAGATATTTGAAGATAAAGTCACCATATCACTATGGGAACAATTAAATTCTTTAAAAACTGCTCAAGTGCGAGTCGGACTCACGTGCAATTCCGAAACAATTTAATTTTTTAATATGATGTTTTGACACTACTGAGTTCTTATAGGTTTTTCTGTAATCTTTAGGTATAGAACTATTATCTGCATTTCATTTCAAAGTTTTAGGCTCAGTAGTTTTGAATGAAATATAATTAAATCCTTTACACTTAGGCCTTTCATTTGATATGTCACACGATTCAGTTTGAAATACTTTTTTTTTACTTTTCTAGTTTGACCCCCAAAAGTAACCACCACACTCAAAATTTATTTATTTACGGAACGCGCCCGTGCTTGGGTCACAGAAGTCCATACGTATATCAAATTTCAACAGAATCAGTCCGGCAGATCCAGAGAAAACTGTTTGAAACGGACAGACAGACAGACAGACCGATAGGCACACAGACACTCGGGTGATCTTATAAGGGTTCCGCTTTTTTTGATGTTTGGAACCCTAAAAATTTACATATTACGAGCTTATACGCAGTAGATGGTACTCTAATAATATTTCTTAATTTAACTATTCCATATAAATTAAACACTATTATTTTGCAAAGTTCTTAATACTGTGATTTTTACGTGTTTTTATTTTTAAATCATGCTGGGAACTATTATTTGAATTTAGTCTAATGCATACAAGCACATTATTAAGTCATTTTTAGGGTTCCGTATAAAAATGGTAAAAAAGGAACCCTTATGGTGAGACTAAATCTGTCTGTCTGTCACAGCTGGACATCTGAAAACTACTAATGCTTTGAACTTTGAATTTGGAACAGTTTTAGATGACGTTTGATCAAGTATTTTGTAAGAAAGAATTTTTTTTTTTGCTTGCAACAGCGACTGAAAGGGATTAAGTATTAAAAATTCAAAGTGGAGCTACTAGGGCATGTAGGGTATAAACACTGTTTACACATTCTGAAACATTTTTTTTAGAGCGGCATAGGTTTCGACTTATGGCGAAAAATTTAGAAATTTTTTCCTACTAAATCGATTTTGATTTTTGTTTACCAATAGAAAACCCATTTATTTGTGAGTGTCATAGGCTATTAGTCCGGTCCATTTAGACATCGGAGGTTACACTAATTCGCTCCCAGCTCAAAATTGGTAGGTTTGTTCAAAACTAGTAAAAAGGTAGTACTCGTAAGAAACTCTTATTCTCCTGGAACCTGGAGTTTTACTTAGATTTTAATAAAAAAAAAACTCCACAAACTTTAATTTGTTGTTGGTTGCTAGGTCTGAGGAAGTGCTATTTGAAGACGACGGTGAGAATGAGAGCGAGTCATCTCCGGCCCCCCACTGTTCGCCTCTCCCCGCGCACCCCGCGCACCCCGCGCCTCCCGCGCGCCTCGCACTCGTCGAGCGCCAGCGCTCTGATCCCACCAGCACGCCGGACAAGCAAGGTGAGCTGCCACTGTCCGTCCGCGCAGTATTCCCGGAAGCGACAATCCGAGCTCTGTTTGATGGTGGTACTGATTACAGCGTGGCAGCGGTCTGGGGCGGTGTCAGCAGACAGCAGTCCCCCCCGGCCGGCGCGCCACTCCACCGACTCCGGCGACACACGCGACTCGCGCGACGCACGCGACACACGCGACGCACGCGAATCGCGCGTGTCGCTTGTGCTGCCTGGCGGCGACCACAGCGCACAGTATTCACGTTACAGGTGCCTTCACTGATTCTGTATTCATTACCGGTTTGGGGTTTAAGGCGTTTATGAGAAATTGGTCAGAGCTGCAAAACACCAGACAGAGTAATTTTTGTGGAGAATGTGTGGATGAAATTAAAATGTTTGTAACGTGGAGCATGATCGCAAATTCAAATATTAAATTACTAGTTGACCCGCGCAACTTCGCCTGTGTCATAATTTTCATTACTGCTCCGCTCCTATTGGTCTTAGCGTGACGATATATAGCTATAGCCTTGCTCGATAAATGGGCTATCTAACACTGAAATAGTTTTTCAAATCGAACCAGTAGTTCCTGAGATTAGCGCGTTCAAGTAAACAAACCAATAAATAAATACTCAAACTCTTCAGCGTTATATATTATATTACGAGTAGTATAGATAAGCTTAAAAACCTGGGTTCTCTTGACCACTATTGAGTTTGGCAAAAGTTAAACTCACCGATCGCAGTCGCTGCAGTCCAGGACAGGCATCGTGCAGCAGTGCGTAGGTTATGATACCGCGAGGCTAAAGTGGACTGGGCGAGACACACTCACAGGATGCATCAACTGACGTGCCATGGTGGTCACGCAGCGGGGGCCAGAGGACGTGCATCGTAGCCGAGCCAGGCCATAGAAACGCTAGCGTAACTGATATAAAAAAAAAAACAAAAAATGCTGGAAAGCTAGGCCTAAGCGAGACCTTGTGTGGCCAAGTGCGAGTCGGACTCGCGTGCAAAGGGTTCCAAACCAATTTAATATTGTAACATGTTATTTTAACTCTTTAGACTTCTTATAAGATTTCCTGAAATCTGTTATGTATAAGGATGTGAATGGTAATTTTGGTCTAAATTCTTGAATAACTACAAAACTGTTTATTTTAAAATTATGAAAAAAATATAATTACAACTCACACAGTAAGCATTTGATATGTTTAACGTTGACACGATGTAGTTTGAAATCTGTTTTTTGATATTTTCTAGTTAGACCCCCAAAAGTGACCCCTGGTATGGGGGTCACATAATGTATTTTTTTACGTAACGCGTAATATGTGTACTAAATTTCATCAGAATTAGATCACTAGATCCCGAGAAAACTGGCTGTGACAGACGGACAGACAGACAGACACCCGAGTGATCCTAAAGGTTTCCATTTCTTACGGATGCTTGGAATCCTTTTAAGTTTGTCATGAGTACCAACAAAATATGTTGGTTCGTGATACATATTATGTGTCACTAGTAGGTACTCGTGTTTTATGTTACTGAGAGCTGACTTCAGTTCTAGCAATTTTTCAGATGTAGTTATCTACATCTGAAAAATTATCTAACGTTGAGGGTACAAATATTTACATTTTTTCTCTTGAGCCATTATTCTTTGGAGGGATGTGCGAAGTGCGAAGACTAGGTGAAAATATAATTGAAGACGAAAATTATATTATGTACTATATACCTAGGGCAAACAAAGAGTATATGGGGTAGGTTTCCTTATCAAAAGGCAATATAAAGAAAATGTTTTATACTTTCCCGGTATATCAGAGAGGGTTTGCATATTAGAAATAATCCTAGGAGACTTACTCTTCGCAATTATACAGGTTTACGCACCAACAGAAGGCTCCACACAAGAAGAGATAGATAAATTCTACAACGACTTAGAAAAAGCTCACGATATGATCTCTACATAGTACATAATAGTAATAGGAAAACCGAAGAGCTATATGAACAAGGTTGCGGGCATTCACAGTTTTGGAAACAGAAACAAGAGGGTTGAAAGATTAATTCAGTACATGTACGAACAAATTATGAAAATTATTAAAACAATGTTTTAATCAAAAGTTAACAGAAGATGGACCTGGACTTCACCCGAAAAAAATACTAGAAAAGATATTGATTACATAATAATAACTAAACCTAAATTGTTCTCAAAATACGAAGGGTTAAATTCTTTTTCCTTTGGCACAGATCATAGACTTCTGAGGGCGTCATTTTGCCTAAGTATGGAAAACCGAGCAGAAGAAACTTCACAAGTTCGAGACACTCATTAAAGTCTCTACAAGAGATACGACATATACTTAATATATATTAAAATTTATTTATACCTGATCTAACAGAAAACCGCGAAAGATATACAGTCATGGAATATTATAAAAATATAGAAAACTCTATTCTAACATGTTTGAGAAACAATAAAGTAAAAGCACAATCCAACCGCAAAAAGCAATTCAATTAATGGAAAAGAGAAGCACACTACAAAATAAAAGAAATCGTACCAAAAAGAACAAAGTTGATCTAAAAAACTTATACATAAAGAAACAAATAAAGAAATTAAAAAATGCTATGAACATCATAGATTAAACATACTGGAAAAATGTATAGAAAGAACAAGATCCGCAAAAAGGCATACAAAGAACTAGACCGGTCAAAAAAATGGGTCCCATCACTTCAGCGAGGGTCCACAATTTGCAAATCACGATACGACATTATAAACATAGTTACAGACTTCTATACAAGCCTTTTTAGTTCTACACCAGACTCAGTAAAAAATACAGAAAAAGATCAACTAAAAAACACATTGAATGTACAAAATTTTTGTGAAAATTGAAATCCTAAAACAAATAAATAAATTAAAACCAGATTTAAGAGCCCAGGACCAGACAGTTTAAGTAATGAATGCATCAAACAAGGCAGAACACATTTGTTAACACCCGCTTACAATATTATTCAACAAAATACTCGAAGAAGAAACTGTACCGCAGCAATGGACAGAATCGGATATTATTTTACTGTATAAAAAGGGTGATATGAAATTACCGTCCGATAAGCCTTATGTCTTGCCTATTTAAATTCTACGCATCATGTTTACTACCCAGAATATCCTCAGAGATAGACTCATGCCAACCTATGGAACAAGCGGGATTCCGAAGCAGACTTAGCACTTCAGATCATATTCACACCGTAGACCACGTCATCGAAAAGTATGTCGAATACAAAAAACCGCTCTACATCGCTATTATAGATTGTAAGAAAGCTTTTGACTCTAAATCTCATGTTAGCATCTGGATAGCACTAAACAAACAAAATAATAACGCAAAATATTTAAAAATTATCAAAAACGTATACCTACGAGAACTGCACCAGTAGAGTCAGGCCAGACAGAGTCGGCACTTCAGACTTCCCTCAAAACTTGTGCGCTGTGAGGTGTTTATTATATTGCTCCGTTCTTTAAATTCGGAATTTACATTGTGTGTTTATTCTAACTCTAAGGCTTGTGAACTGTTCCTAGCTGTGCCATAGTGTATTAAGTGCATGTTTTGTAAGTTTTTAAAGCTGTCTGTTTATTCATTTATTGCTAATTAGTCAATATCTCCAGCCTTCGGTAAGTGCATTTATTTTTTCTGTGTGTAAAATAACTTAATCGATCGGTATTTATTTGTTTAATTCTTTAATTTAATTCATTCGCATTCTAATACGTTTATTTAGCGTAATCTCCGTCAATGATGATGTCAACAAATGATGACCCACCAGATCGCGCCAAAGAAATATTTCGTAGAAATATTAAAACCCAAAGGTCACCCGTGGTGACCTCCACTAATTCGAAACGTTTGTTCAGCGAAATGTCTCCATTATATATTTCGCCCGATGATAGGTCCAAACAGCTTCATCAAATATTCGAAACCGTGGAAAAATCCTCGCTGATTTTAAATATCAGTGAGGTGAGCAATACCGACTATTGTAACTTAGTTTCCGAGGCGTCGGCCTCGGAAACCTGTCTAAAATCTGTCTAAACCTAGTGAGTGAGCAGTGTTCTCGCATTAATGTTACAAATAAATCTGCTATCATGGACATGACACTGCGTGTCACGGCCATTGTTTCTTTGCTGGCCATAAAATCATCATACAACGAGACGAAGTTAGCCAATACGGAACGCGAATTAGATAAAATCAAGTCGAATAACGTTATCAGTCTCGATCCTCTCAATAACAACAACTGTAAAATTTCATATGCGGACTCGTTGAAACTACTAATAATTGATTGTGGATTACATAGTACTTATTCAAAACAACGCCAAAATGCTTACGTCACAGGGTGGTTCAGCTGGACTGCAAGGCGTGAGCCGGAATTTATGTAGCGCGTTCTTCGGGCTTTACTGTAACATCTATAAGTAATCTCATGACGCCTCATTGCGCCGTGGCGGAAGTATCATCGCCTACCTTTAAGGTTTACGTTGTGAGCTACTACTTTCAATACTCAGACCCAATTACTCCACATATACATAATCTCCGTCACGTCTTGCGGTCGCTCGCGGGCTGCAAAGTTATAGTAGGTGCTGACGTAAATGCATCTTCTTCCCTGTAGTATGGCAAGTTCGGTCCACTGTATCCGAACTACGTTGTGCTGTTGACGATATTATTGCTGAGATGAATTTATCATTTCATAACACCCCAGACGCACCACCTACTTTTTGTAGCCAAATTGGTGAATCTTGTATTGACGTTACACTTTCTAGTGCAGATGTACGCTCGGATAGGTAGCGTGTCCTTCCTGACGCGTCTTGTAGTCATCATCGCCTGATCGTGTACGAGTTTGTTCCTATGTTTACTCAAGGTTCGTCACACTTAATTGGAAATTTTAGATATAAAAGTAAGGGCGCGAATTGGGAATTCTTCGGCTCACTTTTTTCTTGTCATGCCAAAGACTTCACTCGCGATGGACTGTCAGCTGAGGAAAGTGCTGAGATAATATCAGACGCCTTCACTTACTGTGCTGACATTGCTATTGGTCGCGCATCCATGACCAATATTCGTAGATGTGATTGGTGGATTGACTACCTTGTTGAACAACGTATACAACATAACATAAAACATAACATACAACGTATATAACATAAAGCTTTCATAAAGCTCGTAGACAGCTTAACAAGCTAAAAAAGCGTAAGGTTACCGGGGACCTCCTTAATCTAGCTTTACGTACTTTTAGAGTTGCCAAGTCACGCTACAGAGCATCAGTTGAAAAATCTAAGGGTAATTTTGATTTTTGATAAACTTGATAAGGAGGTCCGTGGTCTCCTTTGTACCACGAGTTCAAAGCTAATAGATATGTCGACCTTGCGTACGTTCAGAACAAATTCAAATTCAAAGCATTTTATTTCAAATAAACCATTCACAGGCACTTTTGAATCGTCAAGGTCAGTCAGTCAAAAACATGGAAGCTATTTGCACGTTCCAAAGCGTAGATCTCTATGGTGAAAAACGTGCAAGAAACTCCACGGACACTCTTTTAAATCATGTTCTGTTTTACAAAATTCCAAGTTACATATACTTGTTGCTTCTGCATGTGAGGACAATGCAAAGGAAAAAAAAGGGCTTATTATAAGAATTTAAAATATAAAGATTAAATTGAGCCAATGTCAATTAAGACATGACCAGTCTCAACCGACGGCGCCCGTTCATAAACATGACGCGTGTATTGGCACCTTTCAGCTCAACCATTTCGAAGGGAACCGAATGATCCAACCCATGCGCCGCCATCAGCGAGATATTGAGTGAGCATGACATGCTCTCAACCACCATGCTCGTTCATGTCCAACAAGTAAAACTATAACTAATCACATAAAATGTAAATGGCTTCATGGTACTCACATTTACAAAATTTGAAAAATATGCTTCTACTTTACACAAAACTATGGTTGTAATTATAATAACAATATAATTTGTATGTAAATAAGAATAAATAAACGAAATAAATAAAGTAAATGAAGAAATAAAGAGTAAATGGCTCTGATGGCTCTTATCTGCAGGATAAATATAGACTCGATGTCTGCAGCACGTCCCCATAATAAGATACTGTAAGACATGATACTATGAAAGTAACTAAAATAGACCAGCCTCGCGGTATCTATATCAGTAAATTGACGGATTTTTCTGATAGCGTATGCTGCTGGAACTTAGCCGTCCCGCAAGAGATGTTAAATGAGAACCCCATTGTAGCCTTGAGTCAAGCGTAATCCCCAGGAAAACCGTGTTTTCGACGAATTCAAGTTTCTCCTTGTTCAATACTATGTCGCAATCATTTCGTTTAACGTTCGGTAAGGCAAATCTGATTTTTCTCGTTTAATACTAAATTATTAGCAGTAAACCAATTTTGGACCTGCTGTAGGGCGTTATTTACGTCGTAAAAATTTATGGAACGTCTATCTATCTTAAAAATTAAGGACGTATCGTCAGCAAATAATACTGTAAGGAGACGAGGAAACTACGATTAAAAAAAAAGGGTGTTTAATTAACCTAAAAACTAATCACATGTATTTTATGAAAACAACTTAACAAACAGAGGAACATAATCATCACCAATCAAATCAACAAAAGAATAATGAGATACCAGGTCTAGCAGATTACACTGAACGGCTGACGGGTAGCGCTTCCGCACACAACGCAGTCCAAACGAAAAGTGGTCTTGGCCCATCGCTTGCGGCGGTTTTATAGTAACTGCCCCTCCCGCGTTCCTGGGGTGGGTAGTAGTATCCAACACGGGCATCCTGATCATGCGTCGTCCTCGACGGCATCAGAAAGGTCCGGCAAGCTCTGCATGGCTGCTCCGTGGGTTTCAGCGGCTGGACGGGAGTGCCCAGCGACTGACTCTGCATCATGGTGAGCAGAAGTGGCGTCTTCAGTCAGGTCGTCTTCTGAAAAAATCAATAGGGAGATTAACGCCTACCAAGGAGCAAACACATTTGCCTGTTCTTTTCCTTGCACTCGATTCGTCTTACGTGGCCTTTTTCTTTCATTCATCACACACATTAACTGACTAGCTAACTAGTCTATGGGGTACCAAGACGTCATCTTAGTACTCCATAGAGTTCCATTCATCACACAGAACGTGCTACGTGTAGCAGCTATCTAAGCGCCTATTTTTTTTTTGTAGAGCAACTAATAGCGCCTGCGCAGCTAACAAAAAATTTGTTGTTTATTTCTTAGGCGTTCGCAGAAAAGAGAGACTCAAGATGTCAGTTAGTCGCACGCCCCCACCGAGTCTAAAAAGTCAATTGACGCATACACAATCAAAATCGGATCCAGACTTACCAACCGTGATGGAAGAAACTGCCAAGCTGATTCAAAATGTAACTTCAAGACATAAACACCCACGCATTTTCGGTTCTCCATCAGATGATCATAATCCTTCAAAGACCTTTTTGATCATATTAAAAAATATTTAATGGTAATGCTTGAGGACTAGAAGTCGGAACAACAAAGTAACTTATCCCAGCTGGTTACTGATTTTGCTTAACTAAAGCTACAATGTTCCAGTATACAACAGACCAATAACGAAATAGAGAAGAAAATTGTTTAATTGAATCAGGATTACGAAGAAGTTTTGGTCAAGGTATCTCAACTTGAAAAGTTACAGGAAGATAATAACTGAATTAGCAAGCTTGAAAATAAAGTTCAAGAACTTTAAACTTATGTGCCGCCCATCAACAGTTGACATTCGAAATGTACCAGCTATACCAAATTAAAAATAAACGATCTTCTACAGATTGTCTCGCACTTGGAATAGACTATACGGATGGACGTTGTCAGCTCCAATGTTCGTGATATTTACCGTTTGCCTGGTAGACCTGGCCTTACCCGTTCAATACTCATTAAATTCTCTACGGTCTATTTCAAAAATAACTTCTTAAGTATCATCTGCCTAGCCTTTTCCCAACTACATTGGGCTCGGCTTCCAGTCGAACCGGATTTAATTTTAACTGGTGGCACGATGAGATTGTGGCCAACGCAGGAAGAGACTGGATAACCACCAACAAAAACAAAAAAAATGGAATTCTTTGGAGGAAGCTTTTACCCTAAGGGGGACCACAGCATAAACTTGCTCAAATATTATAATTAACATTTTTTTTTTGTGAAATGAAATAAAGCTATTTTTTACTGGCTTCAAAAAAAGGCGGAGGTTCTCAATTCAGTTGTATTTTTATGTTTGTTACCTCATAACTCCGTCATTTATAAGCCGATTTGAAAAATTCTTATTTCATCTGAAAGGGTATACTTCTCGATTGGTCTCATTGTCACCAAATCAGAATCTGATGATGGGATCACATGAAAATCGAGGGCAGCCCTCAAATTTTATAGGCATATACATAGTTTTTCATTCACTTTCTAACGCATTTCAGATATTTGTGCCTGGTAATCATCATCTCATGTTGCTAAGCTGATGATGATCCCATAAAATATGTTTGTTCAGCGATATTTTCGCCAATTGTCAGCCGATTTGGATGATTATTTTTTTGTTTAGAAGAGTATTTTAAATTTGGTGAAGATCTGATGAAGAACGAGGTAGGCAAAGGACGGAACTCTTCAATAAATGATAGGAAATGGACCGGGATTGCTGAAATTGCATTTTGTTTAGTGTTTACACCAGTTCTTAATATAACATAGCGCCGGTACACTGTTAATGGGTACGCAGGTACCACTAAAAGGTGAAAAATAAAAAACTTTTTTACAAAAATACAACCGACTTGCAAAAACAAATTACTACAAGGTACAAAATAACCTCGGAAGAAAGACAAGAACTTTTAATTTCGGAAGTCGGTGTTTTTGCTTATTTTTTTTTGTGTTTTGACACCGACTTCCGAAATAAAATGTTCTTGTCTTTCTTCCGAGGTTATTTTGTACCTTGTAGTGTTTCATTATTATTCCATTTATACTAATTACATTTTTAAATATTTTTATAAAATACAAAATACATTTAAAAATATAAAAAATAGTAGCCCACCGGTATCGGGAACAGGGTCCAAGCTACCGGTAGTCAGTTCTTCTGAGGGAGGAACCTCCTAACGATGCGCGCTGTGTCCAGGAGGACTATCGGCACAATTACTGCTGTGTTTACATCCCACATGTCGACAACCTTGCGAGCCAAGTCAAGATACTTCGTTTGTTTATCTTTCTCTGACTTTACGAGGTTCTTGTCATGAGGGACTGCTATATCAACAATCATTACGTGACACTAGTCGCTAGTCGGTCTATCACCACTATTTCTGGCTTATTGGCAACAATAGTCCTGTCAACGATGATAGATCAATCCCAATACAATGTGCAATTGCCATTTTCGAGAACGGGGTCGGGCACATACCTATAGTACGGTACTTCAGATTCCACAAGTTTGTATTTAAGAGCAAGTTGCTGGTAGATAATCCTGGCTACAAGGTTGTGCCTGTGCAAATAGTCTCCGTTAGCCAGAATAGAACAACCGGAAATAATGTGGTGGATGGATTCCCCAGCCCGGTGACATGCCCGACATATGTCAACCGTACCGTCCTTCACAATGTATTTCCGGTAGTCATCATAACTTCGTCCATAATTGCACAGACAAAACCTTCGGTTTCCCCGAATAGGTCACCAAAACGCAGCCAGGCTACGGACGCTATGAAGTCTACATCGGGCCCATGTAGGACCCAATAAAAGCATCCGTGAAGCTCCTTGCTCTACCATACCTCCCTGCGGTCGTTAGTTTCTAATACCACAGGTTTGCGCCAGTTCTCGTTAGCCAAGGAGAGTGCGGTAAGGCCTTTGCCCACCGCTACCACATCTCGATGCATACCCACGTCGGCCTCTAGGAAGTATTCCCTAAGGCTGTGGATACCTCGCGGTTGTGCAGGGTCTTAGCATTTATGAAGCCACGACCCCCGCACTTCCACGGGATATACAGCCACATCACCGATGACCGTGGGTGATGCATCCGATTTACGGTAAGCAGTGAACGTACCCTCCTATCCAGGGCGTCAAGTTTCATCTGAGTCCATTTGAGTATGCCAAAAGAATACATAAAAACCGGCATGGCCCAACCATTGAAGACGCGCACCTTGTTTCCGCCTGATAAAAGACTGTTAAGTACCAAAAAAGCGCTCCTTCAATGATTTTTTCATGCCACTGCACTGATGCCTAACGCTTCCGACATACCCAAATACTTTTAAGTTTCGGTTGAGGAGAGGGACCTAAGGTCTATGGAATCCGAGAGTTGTGTTCCCACGGATTCCATAATCTCCCCTCGCTTTACATGCATGACCGCACATTTGTCCAAACCAAATTCCATCCTGATGGCGCCACTGAAGGTTTCTGTTACCTTCAGTAGCTTCATCAGTTGCAAGTTGTTAGGAGCAAAGAGTTTAAAGTCATCCATGTAAAGGAGTTGCGATATGACCTGACCACCTCTTCTCAACCGGTAGCCTTGTGGACACAGACTGTCACTTTGTACAGCTCCAGCACCTTCATGTGCCATGTATGTGGCACCGAGTCATAGGCCTTCTTATTATTATTATTAGTAGGTACTCGTAGTTTGGTTTATTAGTAAGGGTTTAATTAGGTGAATGTTATCCAGGTGCCTGGGCAACGGGAGACGTCCGTTGCGACGCCAGTGGTCCCTGGAGCGCGGTGACACGCTGGCGGCGGCGGCAGCGGGTGCACCTCCCGGTCCCGCGTCCGCGCCCCCCTCCCCGCCCGAGCCGCTGGCGTTGTTGGCGGGGGCGGCGCCGCGCGCGCCGGCCGCGCGCTACCGCACGCGCCCCGAGCGCGATGCGCCGCCGCTCTAGTAGACGCTATGTCGCTAGTTCGACAATAATTTTCGTAGACGATTCTTCCCCGCCTGGCCGCTGCCGCCGCCGCGGACTACATCGGTGAGCGCCGCGGCTGGCGCGCTGTTGGTCGAAGACGGTGCCTGTCAATATACATTTTTTACTATAGTATCTAGGGTTCAAATTGTGATTCATAGAGGATGATTGTTGTATTTTTGAAAATTTTCTGGTATCTAAATAAATACATTATGTCTTCATTGTTTATTTTATTATGCTCACCCAAAACCACAAAATGCTATAATTATTTGAACCTAAGCATGGACCTGTGGGGTACGGACCTCGGCTTAAGGTGTATGCAACTCGTCCCGCTCATAGCTCTACACTACCCTCTTTTCTTCTGGTCCATTCATAACGTCTGTATAGATTTTTTTACCAACATATTCTATAAAACACTGAACACGGCTAGCTTCAAGGTGGGACTCGCGATGAATCGGTCGATAACTAAAACGATGAAAAATAGCAGCAAACGTAAGGTCGAGGTGGAAGGGCAGGAAATACACTATGTCGGTGAGTATATCTACTTGGGCCAGTTAGTTTCTTTCGAAAACATGCAGGGAAATCGACCACCCCATCGAAAACGCCTGGAAAAAAAACTGGTCCATGATGACGCTAATGAAGAGCGATCTTCCTGAAACGCAAAGTCATTGTCATGTGTATTCTGCTCGTCCTAATCTACGGTGCTGAGATTTGAGGCCTTAGCACGAATACTTTTGACGTCAGGTAACGTAACGTAAATTTTACTACAGCTAAAACACTCTTTAAATATTTATTTGAATTGGATACTATATTCATATTTTTTAATGATAAAAATTGTGTATCTATACTAATATATTACAAAGTTGAAGAGTTTGTTTGTTTACTTGAACGCGCTAATCTCAGGAACCACTGGTCCGATTTGCAAAATTCTTTCAGTGTTAGTTAGCCTATTTATCGAGGTAGGCTATAGGCTCATGATTACGCTAAGACCAATAGGAGCGGAGCAGAATTGAAAATTGTGATGCAGACGAAGTTGCGCGGGTCAACTAGTATCGCATAAAATTAAACAAAAATACTGTAGAGGTGCAGTTTTTATATACTAAAAAATCTCTTAAATTAACGTTACTATATTCGTGCCCTCTGGTCACTCACTGAATTGCAAAAGTTCCGCTTTGAGGTATGCCAAAGGGCAATGGAGCTCAGTATTCCAGGTTTAAAAAGAATTTGTTAGAGTAAGGAAAACCACGCTGCGTTCCAAAACAGGTATCAAAGACGTGGCCAAAAAACTGCCAGGCTTAAATGGCACTGGGTGGACCACACCGGTCGCATACATAGTGATCGCTGGGCTAAACTCTCCACGCAATGGGTGCGAGATGATAGACGGCGTCGCCGTGGCCGGCCCAGAAATCAGTGGCGAGATGATCTGACGGTCTAAACAGGCCACTTTGACAGAATCATAATATTAATAATAATAATAACAATTAAATTATGTCCACCTCTCAGAATGGATGTAGGAAGGGGTCCCGCGGCACTAAGGAGCTTCTCCTCATAGACATGGCTATAAGCCAACAGGTCCGTCGATCCCGCAAGGATCTGTCGACATGTTGGATAGACTACAAGAAGGCCTACGACTCTGTGCCACATACATGGCTCATGAGGGTGTTGGAGTTGTACAAAATAGATGCAACTCTACGCACCTTTCTTGAGTCATGTATGAGGCAATGGAAAACAGTCCTTCGCTATCCAGGATGTCGACCAACTCAGGGGGACGATAAGCCTGTGTGGATTAAACGGGGAATATTTCAGGGCGACAGTTTGAGTTCGCTTTGGTTTTGCTTAGCTCTGAATCCTCTAAGCACATTGCTGGAGGGTTCAGGTCTAGGCTATCGGTTGAGAAGAGGTGGTCAGGCCATATCTCACCTTCTTTACATGGATGATCTGAAACTCTTTGCCCCCAACAATTCGCGACTGATGGAGCTACTGAAGTTGACTGAAACCTTCAGTAGTGCCATCAGGATGGAATTTGGTGTGGACAAATGTGCAGTCATGCATGTAAAGAAAGGGGAGATTATGGAATCTGAGAGAATTCAACTCTCGGATTCCATACAGGTTAGATCACTCAGCTCGACCGAAACCTATAAGTATTTGGGTATATCGGAAGCGTTGGGCATTAATGTTACTGACATGAAGCAATCGTTGAAGGAACGCTTCTTTGGCCGCCTGAAAAAGGTTTTGAATAGCCTTTTGTCGGGCGGAAATAAGGTGCGCGCCTTCAACGGTTGGGTCATGCCGGTATTAATGTACTCTTTCGGCATACTCAAATGGACTCAAACTGAGCTTGACGCCCTGGATAGGAGAGTACGTACACTGCTGACCGCAAACCGGATGCATCACCCACGATCGTCGGTGATGAGACTGTACATTCCGCGGAAGTGTGGAGGTCGAGGCTTTTTAAACGCCAAGACTCTCCACAACCGCGAGATGTGCAGTCTCAGAGAATATTTCCTCACAGCTGATGTGGGTATGCACCGAGATGTGGTCGCAGTGGACAAGGGTCTCACCCCGTTGTCCATGGCTAAGGAGAACTGGCGCAAACCTGTGATACTTACCACGGATGACCGCAAGGAGGTATGGAAAGGCAAGGAGCTTCACGGGCGCGTCTATCGGGCTCTTCATGGGTCTGATGTAGATTTTTCAGCGTCCGTGGCCTGGCTACGTTTCAGTGATCTCTTCGGGGAAACTGAAGGTTTTGTCTGTGCGATTATGGATGAAGTTATCTTGACGAATAACTACCGGAGGCATATTATGAAGGATGGGACGGTGGACGTGTGTCGGGCATGCCACCGTCCGGGTGAGTCCATCAGACATATTATCTCTGGTTGTTCTCGGCTGGCTAACGGCGAGTACTTGCACAGGCACAACCAAGTGGCCAGGATTATCCATCAGCAACTTGCTTTGAAATATAAACTTGTGGATTCTGAGGTACCGTATTACAAGTATGTGCCCGACCCAGTTCTCGAAAATGACCATGTCACGTTGTACTGGAATCGGTCTATCATCACTGATAGGACTATTGTTGCCAATAAGCCTGACATAGTGGTGATAGACCGATTAGCGCGCCGCACAATGATAATTGATGTTACCATCCCGCATGACGAGAACCTCGTGAAGGCCGAGAAAGAGAAACAAATCAAGTATCTCGACTTAGCGCACGAGGTTGTCGACATGTGGAATGTGGACTCAGCTATCATTGTGCCGATAGTCATTTCGGCCAATGGCCTGATGGCCAAAAGCTTCGACGAACATCTGTCGAAGCTGGCGTTACGCGGTTGGGTAAAGGGCCTGATACAGAAGGCAGTACTCCTCGATACGGCTCGTATTGTGAGGAGGTTCCTTTCTCTGGAGCCCTAACCACCGGTAGCTTGGACCCTGCTCCCGACACCGGCGGACTACTACTTTTATATTTTTAAATGTATTTTTTATGGTTTTTTAGAGATATATTTAAAAATATACTTTGTATGTAAATAAGAATAATAATAAACTTTTATTTCGACCAACAGTGGATCACATACAAAAAAAAAACAAAACTTCAAACAAATCAAAATAAAAACACAAAATAAAGAAAAACACAAAACCAAAAACACAATAAAAACACATACAATATTAAACAGACAAAACACATTACATGTCTCGATTGCCTAGTATGTGAACCATACAGCAATGGTTCAGGTAGGTACTGGCCATCGAACCTCTGCGCGAATGCCCTCAGGATGCTGCTGGAGCTAGCCCGAACCCTGCGCACCAGGGATGTGCACCGTTTTCGCATAGTAGTATAAAAACAGTCTACTTGCGACTCGGCGAACATACCTGATGCGCTACAAAATCGGGGCAGCCCCATCAGCACCCTGAATGCATTATTATATTGCACACGCAAGGCGTTGTACTGTCTGCGCGTGTAAGAGACCCACAGGCTGCTCGTGTAGAAAGATGTACAATATGCTCTGAACAATGTAGTTTTCACTTCAGTGGTACAACGAGCAAACCTGCGGGCCATCATATTCGCCCTAACAGACAACGCCCTGCGTTCTCGCTCTATGTCTGCATCATCTTTCAGATCAGAGGACATCATATGTCCAAGATATTTAAAATGTTCCACCCTCTTCAGTGGTGTTCCACATAATTTTATGGCAGGTATTGTTGTTGGACATTTTCCTCTGGCCTGAAAGACCATGCATTCACTTTTTTTGACATTATAAATCAAGCCATGGCTGTGAGCGTAGTTTTCACAGATGCTCAACAGTTTTGAAAGGCCACATACAGAAGCACTCAGCAGCACCATGTCGTCCGCGTAACTGATATTATTGAGACATACATACATCATCAATATGGCAGCCGACACGGGTGCTGCTGAGCTCCTCTATCAGCGCGTTGACGTACAAGTTGAAAAGTTTGGGCGAAGTTAACCCCCCCTGCCTCACCCCACATTCCAACCTGTACGGATCGGAATATGCACTCGACCATCGCACGACATTGACCTGGTTATGATACCAAAATTTAAGGAGCCTGGTGAGCTCTGTTGGCAAGGATATATCTTTCAGTTTCTACCACAGGATATCGTAGTTGACCAGGTCAAACGCCCTCGACAAGTCGAGAAAACATGCATAAATTGGCGTTCGTCTTTCTGTGTAGTACTTGATAGTCTGCTTCACACACAAGGTGGCTGTCTCTGTGGAAAGTTTCGGCCTGAAACCGAACTGGTTGTCACTTATGTTCAGGTATTTATCTAGTTGATTGCTAAGCAAACTATCAAGCACTTTCGCTACCGTAGTGGCAAGTGAAATCGGCCTGTAGTTGGATTTTTCAGAAATATCACCCGTCTTATTTTTCACAATTGGCACCACCACAGTTTTCATAAGCGCAGGAGGTAAGTACGAATGTCCTATACAAAGGGTATAGAATATCGCGAGCACTCTAGGCAGGTGAGGGCCTGCGTGTTTGAAGTGTTCGATGCTGATGCCATCATGGCCAGGAGACTTCCCACGTGACATACATTCAGTCAAAAAAGTATCGGGAATGGATGATTTGTTTATGGTTCCAAATTCAAATTTTTGTTTTTTTTTGTAGTTGTTAGATTGGCACAACTGTTTTCCATTTTGGCGCGGAGTTTGAGTTGCATCTTTTATTTATATTAAATACAGTGCTGGTTTTAGTAATATCATATATAGTGTGTATTGCGAATTTCATAATGGACAAAAATATCGAACAAAGAGTTTGTCTTACGTTTTGCATCGCCAATGGAATTTCGTGTTCGGAGTCACTGAAAATGTTACAGAAGGCTTACGGTGAATCGACTTTATCAAAAACTCGTGCTTATGAGTGGTTCAAAGCGTTCAAAAGCGGTCGAGATGTGATGGAAGATTTGCCTCGCTCTGGTAGGCCGTCAACGTCTGCAACTGAAGTTAACATCGCAAAAGTGAAGGAAATAGTGACTGAAAATCCCCATTCAACTCTAAGAGAGATAGCCGCCGAACTTTCTGTATCTCACGAGTCGATCCGTACCATTTTAACTAATCATTTGGGTATGAAACATGTTGCTGCTCGGCTAGTCCCAAAAGATCTGAATTTTCTCCAAAAACTCAATCGCATGAAAGTCGCTGAGGACATGCTAGAACGAGTCAGTTCGGACCCAACATTCATGAAACGCATTGTTACTGGTGACGAGACGTGGGTTTACGAGTTTGACATGCAAACTAGTCAACAAGCTTCGGAGTGGCGCCTTCCAACTGAACCGAAACCGAAAAAACCACGCCAAAGTCGATCAAAAGTCAAAGTCATGTTGAATGTTTTCTTTGACTATCGCGGTGTTGTGCACTCTGAATTCTTACCGGAAGGTCTAACGGTAAATAAAGAATATTATTTGAGCGTTATGCGGCGTTTAAGAGAGCGAATTCGACGAAAAAGGCCAGATTTGTGAAAAGAAAATTCTTGGATTTTTCACCACGACAATGCGCCTTCGCACAAGGCTATCATTGTGAACGAATTTTTAACCAAACACTCAACAAATACCATCCAGCAACCACCATATTCACCAGATATGGCTCCTGCTGACTTTTTTCTTTTTCCTAAACTCAAATTACCACTTCGTGGCACCCGTTTTCAATCGATAGAAGACATAAAAGAGAATTCGCGGCGAGAACTGAACTCAATTCCGAAAGCAGCGTTTAAAAAATGTTTTGATAAATGGATTATTCGTTGGCGCAAGTGTATCGTTTCTAAAGGAGCATACTTTGAAGGTGATAAAATAAATTTGGATGAATAACAGACATTTTGTGTATTATTGATCTTTTCCCGGTACTTTCTTGACAGAGTAGTATCTTTAATAGCTTCCTTAACATCTTAGCTGTAATTATAGCTCCAATCTCCTGACACTGCTGCCCCACATCGTTCCCCCACTGTGATGGTCCCAATGGTGATTTGACAGTGAAGTGCTCCTTAAACATATCAGCTATGCTGCTGTGATCATTAATACCATTAACGCTCACTGGGAGGCTAGGCTTGCCATTGAACTTCTTGGTGGACTTCCAAAAGTGTTTAAAGTTATGCTTCGAGTGATGCGATGCGATGCCAAAATGTCCATTTTATTTGTTCGCTATGATTCTGACACCATTTTAAGCGAGACTTAAAAACATTTCGACTAACTTGCATTTCCTCAAAAACACGGCCCACCCTTGGTTTTCCACACCATACCCACAACTGAAATTTACACGTTATGTTACGACGGCAAAACTTTCTGTGGCAGCCTTGCTTAATACAAAAATTAACTCGTCGTACAGTTTATCAATGTGTTCTCTGTGATCTATATTACTACAAACATATTCACTACAGTCGCGAAACACACTAGGAAAGTCGACAAGTCTCAATCTATCATGACAGATCACACTACAATCTGTCAAATTTCATTAAAAAAAAAAAAATATTGACAGTGACGGGTAGCGTCATTTGCTTTCCGATTGAACTGCTAAAGTACCTACCCTTTTTAGCCCCCCTGGACGCACACTGCGAAGGCTGGTTCGAGGTGGCGCACAAAGAGTGTCTGAAAGGATATAGGGGAGGCCTTTGCCCAGCAGCGGGACACCATAGCCTATTAAAAAAGAAAAAACTCCTCGGTCGTTTCTCAGTAACAGTAAGTATCTTCCTTTTGAATTTCTGCATTGCCGTATTGGAGAATTCGCCGAAACTCGACGATCTTTCAGTTTCCTCTGGCACATATCTACCGATAAGAGTGAATGGTTGTGTGACAGCTCCTAAGTTATCCTAGGCTAATAAACTTTTCGTTTCACCTAAATTTTCCTAATTAGTAAGGTCGGTCCCTCCCACAGGGGGGGCGGGCCAGGCCCCTGTGGCCTTCGGCCTGGCCCTGTAGAGCTCGCCTCCAGACTGGACACTCTTCCAACGATGCTACGAAATGAATTATGAAGCTAAGAAGACATGAGGACTACAAAAGGGAAAATGTACGTAATGCTTGTGTGGAGATAGGTAATGTCAAAGCACGATAGTGCATTTCTTTACAATAAAACTTTTTAACAAAAAAATAAAACCGACTTCCAAAGTTAAAGTTTTTTTATACATTGTTGTGTTTTGTTTTTGGAAGTCAGTATTATTTTTTTGTAAAAAGAGTTTTTTTTTTTCACATTTTAGTGGTCCGCAGGTACCACTAAAAAATGAAACCACAAGCACAGCGTGCCGGTGTGATATTATGTTATGAACTGGTGTAAACAATCAACAGACACGCGATTACAGAAATCACGAGCCATTTGCTATCATTTATTAAAGAGTTCCGTTGCCTAACTCCGAAATTCTTCATCAGATCTTCACCAAATTTATATAAATAAAAATAAATAAATAAATTAAATTATCTTTATTTCAGACATAATATGCCCATAAGTTTTTTTTTTTTTTACACATGTTACAATTTTATTTGTGTTCGATAATAGCCACATTAGTTAAAACTGTGTCGTGGCTATTAACGCCCACCTCCAGGATAGAGATGACATCAACGTTCCAATTTAAGAGGTTTTATCAATCTTTTAGTTTATTATAACTACGCTTAAAATCTAGTGTGTCAGTGTGCGTGCGTATGAGTGAATTTATGCATGAGTGTATCTGTATGAGTAAGAGGATGTGGGGGTGATTGTGTGTGTGTGTGTGTGTGTGTATGTGTGTGTGGCTTTACCTAAACGTGTGAGAGGAAGATGTTGTGAGAGTTGGAGGTATGGAAAATAATTAGGGTTTCACTATATTTTCCAGCTCTTCGTATGTGAGAGTGGACAACCATTGGCTAGTGAGCCGTTTACACTCTCGGGAAGTGTGTGGATAAATATTTAGAACCCCGTTCACTGTATTGTATAACGCAGGGGCAAAGAACTTGAATTGTCGACGTACTAATTTTAGATTAGAGGAGTAAGTTTGACAGACTCTATCAGACCTACGTTTATTTTTATTTAACTCAGGATCAAACGAAAGCTCAGCATGTTTACGTAGAACAATATTTAGCACGAATGAATGCCTCACTGAGGGTACTTTACAGAGGGCATACAGTTCAACGGTAGGGAAACGAATTGGTTTATGTGTCATGACCTTAAGCACAGCTCTCTGTGCCCTCTCAAGACGTAGAAGATGACTCTTCCCAGCATTACCCCAGGCCGACACACAGTACGTGATGATGGAGTGAGCTAGAGCAAAATACACGGTTCTCAGAGTTGAAAAATCGGCTGAACTTCTAAGGTTTTTAAAAACAAATATTAATTTTCTAACCCTAGATACTAGTGCATTAATTTGCCCAGCCCATGTCATCGCACTGTCAATCAGGACACCGAGGTATTTAACGGAGTCCATAGTTGTTAGTAATGAGTTAGTAACAAATTATGCTTATATGCTATATTAGTATTATTAGTAGGTATTTTAAAAAACCCAAAAATAGGACCAGTCCGAAAAATACTCTTCCAAACAAACATTTTTCATGGGATCCCATCATCAGATCCTGACCTTCTGTCATCAGCTCAGTAACATAAGATGATGATTACCAAGCATAAATATCTGAATTGCGTTAGAAAGTTTATGAAAAACAGTGTACGTGCTTATAAAATTTGAAGGTTTCCTTCGATTTTCATCGGATCCCATCATCAGATTCTGACGTGGTGGCAATGGGACCACCTCAGGAGTATAGGCTTTCGAATAAAAAAAGATTTTTTTAAACCGGTCCAGAATTGGCGGAGAAATCGGTGAACATACATAAAAAAAAGATACATACAGCCAAACATAGAACCTCCTCCTTTTTGAAGAAGTCGGTTAATAAACTAGAGACCGACAGCCACCACCTCAGTGACGTGAGACCATTTAACAATAGCCGACACGTCGTACAGTCGGTGATAGCAATTAGCTGACTCCCTTAAAAATTAAACGAATTTGAACCTTCTGAACGTTAGCAGTAAGCTTATCGAATTAGAACAATTGGTTCAACGTCTACGATTAATAAAATATTGTTATTCGAATTTGATCTTTAACACGCAGTGTTAAGGGAGGTATGCTCTTGATTATTGTTTTAACTTGTAATACGATTGCTAATTTCATCGACATTAACTATGTTCGTGTGGTCTAGTGGTAGCTGTAATAAGCTAACAAGAACGAGGTTGTGAGTCGGAAACCACCATATTATTTGTTACGCGTTTTGTTTTTTTTTAAGTTATGAATAATAAATTATAACTTTAACAACAAAATTATAATAAGTTGTAACGGTCACCCGATTGCCAGCCATGCCAAAGCCATGCCATGCCGTGTCGTCTTGGTGCAGCCAAAGCCACAGCCACAGCCTCAGCCAAAGCCATAGCCATGACGACCAAGTACGCCACGGCAGCCACAACAAAGAGGAAGACAATTGACTAGCACGTCACGTGCGCTTGTCAACCTAACGCGATGGGCGTTACAGAGCGGCGATCCCCTCCTCGATTTAGAGTGGGGGTAAACTTATAAAATAGGTCGCGCAGCGCATTTAAATTATTGGACTGCCCGTGGCCTTGCTAGTGGTCGAAGCTCCAGAAGCACATCACCAGCGCCCCCACACGGACCGCATTCGAAGAACATTTCTCTCTGTGTTTGCACTAGTGGAAATTTTAGTACACTAGGGCAAGCACAGGGGGAGCTGCCGCCGCTGCCGTCCGGCGTGTAAACGCCGTCGCGGTCGTGGTTGGCCACGCCTAACCATCATGCCGAAGCCCGGCGCTCGCGGCTCTCTGGGCCGCGAGCGGAGGGTAGAAGAAGAAGAAACCCGCCCGACGTTGGATCGGGCGATGTCGCTCCCCAATATTGGTGACGCATCGCTCGGCTCACCGGCGGGCGGGCCATCGAGAAGCGGAGGTCGTGTCTCAGCCGCTCCATCATCCTCTTCCAGGAAGAAGGTGACAGCGAGGGGTTCGAGCACAGTCGTCTCCGCTTCCACGTCGAGTGGCGCGCGACCAGCATCCGGCGCGTCGTCGACATTGGCGCCTGCGCGCGTTGCGCCTGTGCCGACGCCGGGCCGGCCGCCCGCCGTGCCCATACGCCCCGCAGCGTTCCGCCCGGTGCCCATCCAGGCTCCGGGGTCTGCAGCTGCGAACCCCAGCCGCGCTCCTCATGCGCCCCCCCCCGCCCCGCAAGCAAGTGCGGCAACCCGCACCGTCGCGCCATCCGTCAGGGTGCCTGCGCCGGCGCCCGTGCGCTCTGCAGCGCCGCCGGCGCGGACCGGCCCGCCCGCGCATACCTATGCGCAGGCGACCGTGCGCTCTGCGCAAACATTTGCGCAAGCACCAATCGCCGCTGCACCGACGCGCGCGCCCTCTGGCGCTGCGCGCGTGCAAACAGCAACGTCGCCGCGAGCGCCCTCTGGCGCCGCGCTCGTTCAACCTGGCGCGTCTACACGCGCGCCCCCTGGCGCAAACTATGCGCAACTCGCCGCCGCGCAGTCGAGCGCGCCACCTGCGGCTGAGTACGCGACTGCGGCACCCAAGCCGCAGCGCACCGCATCACCCGCTCCCCGCCCCTTGCTGGCGGGTTCGGCCACAGCTGCCGAGAGAGTGGCGTCGCGCGACCCGCGCCTAAACCGCGCCGCCGCTGCTGTGGCGCCATCTACGCCGGAGTCTCCTGCTCCGCCGCGCGCCTCCGCCTACGACTCGCCGGCGATGTTATCGGCCTGCTCTTCCCGAGCGGGGTCGAACATGTCGCTGGCCTCCGTAGAGAGCGAGGCGCGCACGTACGCCTCTCCGACGCCGTCGCTGGGATTCGACTTCGAGTTCCAGCTGGAGGCGAGGCCCCAGCGACGGAGGAGAAGCTCCGACGAGGAGGAGGAGGACGCCAAGCGCTCCTGTTTGGAGGCGCCCCGCCGCCTACAACATCATCAACAGCAACACAGCGAGCCGCGCGCCACCGCCGAGTCACCGACCCTTGCGGAGGCAGCACGCAGCTCGCCGCCAGCTTCGCCAGCAAGACCGGCAACTACAACAGTGAGTACCTCCCTCACTTTTACCCACTCCCAGACGGCAGCCCCTGAGGTGGATATGGCCACCCCTAGTGTCAAATTGCCACCCAAGGCAAAGAAACAGCGCTTCCCGCCATTAATCGTCGAGCGGCTACCTAACTGGGCCGCTCATTTTAAGGAACTCGCGCGGAAGTTAGGCCGTCCGCCTAATGCTCGTCCGTACGGAGCCGGCGTCCGCTTTACGCCGGAATCGGAGGACGAGTACCGGTTGGTACAACGATACCTAACGGCGCTTGAAAAGGAAGAGGGCGTCAGCTGGTTTGCGTACTCGCTGCCAGCTGACAAGAAGATGAAGGTGGCCATACGGGGGCTGCCACCAGACACCGATCCCGCGGAGATCGAGGAGGAGCTCCGCGCTTTAGGATACCAGCCGGAGTACGTGCGCCATATAAGGGCGCGCCAGGGACGACCCGGCTGCGTATTCCACGCCGTGCTTCAGCGTACGGCGGATGTACGCAGCATTTATGACACCACCGTGTTCATGTACATGCGTGGTGTCAAGATTGAGGCATGGCGTGGCAAACGTGGGCCCGCCCAATGCCACAGATGCCAAAAATTCCGGCACTCATCTCATCAATGCCACCGGCCGCTCGCTTGTGTTCGATGCGGTGAGGGGCATTTTGCGAGGGACTGCACACGCTCCAGAGAGGAGCCCGCTACATGTGCCAACTGTGGCGGCGAGCATCCGGCGTGTAGCATCAAATGCCCCGTATTTCAAAAAGAAATACGGCACAAGCGAGCCGGCACTGTCGCCATCACGTCGTCGACATCCCGCTCGAAACCCAATGAAGGTGGGCAACTGGGGCAAGAGCCAACCCAGAGCGCTTCGTTGATGGCGGCAGCTAACGGGCCCACCACGCGCGGAGCTGCCCCCAGCGGGCGAAGGAAGCACAACCGGGGGGGGGGCAAGAAGAGGAAGAAGGCGCAGAAGTCCTCTCCCCCCACGACCCAGGAGGAGGCCGCCCCTGTCCCGACAAAGGCGCAGGCTGTAGCGGACCAGAGGAAGTTGAAGGGCGCAAAACCAGGCGCCGGCATAGCGCAACTGAAACGCGCCAACAACGACAACATCGAGCTCACTAGCGCCACCTCACAAGCCGGCGCTAAACAACCGAACAAGGAATTCACAGCCTGCGCCATCAAGCTGCTGATGGACCTGATCAAGGCCATCCGACAGGGGCAAGATGCGGAGCAGGTTATCCTCGACGGTTTGGCCGCGCTACTCACCTTGTATCATGGCTAAGCCGTTGAGGATTATACACTGGAATGCCCGCGGCCTCCGTGACAAGGTCGTTCCCCTTCGCCACCTCCTGCGGGAACAAAATATCGACGTGGCGCTGATAAACGAGACGCACCTGGGGCCTGAGGACAAGATCAGGTTTCCGGGTTTCCTCGTTTATCGCAAGGACGAAAGGTCGGCTCTCAACCAACGCTACCGTGGTCTGGCAGTCCTGGTTAAACGAAGAGTCGTCCATCAGGAAATCCCCTCGCTGTCGCTGCGAACGCTGTACGCTTTGGGCGTCCAGCTGCATGTTGCCGGCGAGGACATCAACATCTACGCCGTCTATAAGCCGCCCGCCTCACACTTAGATCTCAGAGAGCTGCGGGCGGTCTTAAACGAAAACAATAACGCAGCTATCCTCGCCGGCGACTTGAACTGCAAACACCCAGCGTGGAACGCCCAAACTACGAATACCGAGGGGAGACGGCTCTTCGCGGACGCGGAAGCCCTCGGGTACACGGTGTCCGGCCCAGAAACGCCGACTCACTACCCAGACTGCCCACACAGAATGCCCGATGTGCTGGACATCGTTGTCCACCGGGGGCTGAACTGCCAGATCACTCAACAAGTGATCGACGACGAGTTACAGTCGGATCACCTTCCTGTACTCGTCGTCCTATCGGGGATGCCGACCCGAATGAGGCCACTAGCGCCACGTCGATCAATAAACTGGGAGATTTTCACAGAAAGGATCGAGACCACGACGCCAACTCGGCCCATTGCCAACTCCGCGGACGTCAACACTTTCGCAAATGACGTCACTGCTTGCGTACAACGCGCCCTAGAGGAGGCGACTACCACAACACCAGCGGAGGGGAGAGGGCTTCTGCCGCCCCTGCCGCCCCGGATACGTGCATTGGTCGCCGAGAAGAGGCGCCTACGCAAGCAGTGGCAGCATCTACGCTGCCCAACTTTAAAACACCAGTTGAATCGTCTCGCGGATAGGGTAAAGGCCGAGTTAAAGGACCTGGCCACCGCGAGCTGGGAAGAAAAGATCATGGACGCCGAGGGCGACTGGCCCTCCATACACAGACTGTGCAGAAACATATCGAGCACCCCAGCTCCGGTGCGCCCTTTACTTAATAGCGACGGGGCTCTTAGGTATGCAGCAGAGGACCGCGCGGAGGTCTTCGCCGAGCACCTGGAGCGTCAGTTCTGCCCAAACCCGACTGCTGAACACGAGCATGTCGCAGCAGTCGAGAAGCACCTTGGGGACTACTTCGCTACGCCGATAGCTCCCGAAGAAGATCCCATCTTTTTCTCGCCGGGCGCAGTTAGACGCGCCATCCTACGTACGAAGCCGAGAAAGGCCCCCGGTGCTGACGGTATCACCAATACAGCGCTGCGCCACCTGCCGCACCGAATGGTTGCGGCCTTGGCGCGCCTGTTCACGGCGATACTGCGCACCGGGGTCTTCCCCGCGGCGTGGAAGGAGGGGCGCGTCATAATGCTGCCCAAGGCGGGGAAAAACATCCTGAAGCCGGAGAGCTATCGGCCAATCACCCTGTTGCCGACCATCTCCAAGGTGTTCGAGGTACTCCTGCTGCGGCACCTCACACCGCACATCACGCCTCGTCCGGAGCAATTCGGGTTTCGGGCGGAACATAGCACGACGCTTCAGCTGTCAAGGGTACTGCACCTGCTGTCGTCAGCCATGAACAAAAAGGAATACGCGGTTGCAGTATTCCTTGACATGGAGAAGGCCTTCGATCGCGTGTGGCACGACGGCCTCGTATACAAGTTGGCCACATCCAACACGCCCCGTCGCGTGGTAAGCGTGGTCTCATCCTTTCTGTCCAACAGGAGCTTCAGAGTGGTGGTTGATGGAGCGCTGTCCGCCCCCCGCCCCATCCGGGCGGGCGTGCCGCAGGGCAGCTGCATATCGCCGGCGTGTTACTCGCATTACACCGACGACATCCCCACCACACCAGAGTCGACGCTCGCGCTGTATGCCGACGACGCCGCGTACGTCACCACTTCGCTCAACGCAAAGTACGCGGCGGTCAAGATGCAGCGCGCCCTCGACCTGCTCCCGGACTGGCTCGCCAAGTGGAGGCTGTCGGTCAATGTGAGTAAGACGCAAGCGATCATCACAGGGATGACGCCTCTCCCACCACCTCTGAAGCTTCAAGGAG
Source organism: Lacanobia oleracea (assembly GCA_950371165.1). Classification (NCBI taxonomy): domain Eukaryota; kingdom Metazoa; phylum Arthropoda; class Insecta; order Lepidoptera; family Noctuidae; genus Lacanobia; species Lacanobia oleracea. The sequence goes on from OX493389.1 coordinate 29,471,830, forward strand.
CCGACGTCGATTGGGCGCCCCAGGCCAAGTACCTGGGTGTGACCATCGACCGTCGGCTCACGATGGGGTCCCACGTCCGCCGGGTCGCCGCGCAGGGCAGAGTCGTGCGCCACCTGCTCAGACCAGTGCTCTCGTCCCGACTCCCAGCGCGCGTCAAGCTGGGCGTGTACAAGTCGTACATTCGCCCAGTCTTGACGTACGCTGCCCCCGCCTGGTACGCCCTCACCTGTGAGGGGAACCGGAAGATTCTCCGCGCGCAGCAACATCTGGCGCTGCGGACCGTCCTAGACGCCCCTTACTGTGTGAGGAATAGCGTCATCCAGCGCGACCTCGGGATTGAGAGCCTGGATGAGTTCGTGCGACGTCTCGCGAGGGTCATGTTCGCGCGTGCCGACGCATCTGCTTGGCCGCATGTCAAGCACCTGGCGCCCTGGCACGCGCGCCCACCTGACGCGAGACGCCTGCCCCGCGACCTGGTAGCGGACGACGACGACCCCATCGCACCGGACTGGACTCCTGAGTAGGCCGCCCCCAGGCTACACGCGACCTACTCAAACACAAAAACTTTACACTCGACTCCCATCCCGGCGCGTGACTTGTGCTAGGTTAATATAGGCAAGTTGCGCTCCGAAACCCACACAATCGCCACTCCACACTCGCTGGCACACACGCACCGGATATGTTTCCTAGGTTAATATAGGCTTATTCGGTGCAGACGCATGGGCGGTAGTACCCACACAACATAACCGCTCACACACTCATTGACGGCTCTGCGGTCCGGGCCGCGATCGGCTAGATCTGAGACAGGTGCGGACGAGAGTCACATTCCCGCTGCAGGCTCGCCCCCAAAGTCGGCACCTTCGTCGCTGGTCGTTCTCGCTGGGCCTCCCCCAGGTCACTGGGGGTCTCACCCGGCGGGGACTGACCGCCGAAGGTGCTCGTGAAGAGGCGGCGCTGACGTACAGCGCCGCGGCGCGTCTGCAGCAAACTCACTAGCAATTACTCACAGGCGTGCGTTGCTAATTTATTTTGGCAGGCGCACGCCAACGACAACCATCGCCTACATGGCCACATTATGACCGGTCCATATTAATGGACCGCGGATGGACTCCGCGGGAAGGGGGCACAATGCCCCGGCACCGCTCGCCACGTCCCCTGACGGGGACGTCGCGACCTCTACAGAGTTTAAATTATTATTCTGATCTAGAACCTAGCCTAAGCCGAAACTCTGTTCGATTATAATTTATACAATAAATACCTACCTACTATCGAGAAAATTGTTTTTCGCTATCCTGTGTTTCACTCAGAAGTGAGATGAAGCGAAATCGCCGTGAACTTCATAGACGTGGGGTGCGTCCACCCGGATGGGACCCCTCGAGCGACACCGAGCAAGATGAAGACGGCGATTCTACACCACCGCTCGCTAGAAAAATTCTGAAACATCTCCTGCAAAATGAGGTCGACAAGGCCGACCGCGAACTGGATTCAGACATCGGTATATCCAAAAATCATCGTGCTGCATCCCTCATTCCTGAATTCGACCCGGATTGCGAAGATTGCACAGTATCAGTATGGTTAAGAAAAATCGATCAACTCGGCGACATACATCGTTGGAGCGATGAGATAAAGGCATTCCATCTGCAAGACAAACTACGAGGACAAGCTCGCAAATGGTACAACCGACTCGACGAGTATAATTACTCGTGGGACGAGTGGAAACAGATGCTGCTGCGTGCCTTTCCAAAACATCGGGACTACAGTGCATTGTTAGAAGAGATGATGCAAAGACGGAAGATGACTAATGAAACAATGACCAAGTTTTATCAAGATAAAGTATCCATGTGCTTCCGTTGTAAGCTATCAGACAGCGCCAGTGTCTCGTGCATCATTCGAGGCCTACCCTCATCTTTGCAACCAAATGCACGTGCTTTCCAATGTGAACGCCCTGATGAACTATATGAAGCATTTCTCTGTGCCCTCGACGACTACCGCGGCCCCGCACCAGAAATTCGCCTGCCGAGTAAGGATCCTCGCCCAATGCTTGCCGAAAAGAAGATTTTTAGGAGAATGATCCGTGCCCACGCTATAAGAAGACGGGTCATATGTTGCGAAATTGTACGCTTCCCGATCAACGTGTGTGCTTGAAATGTGGTAAGCAAGGCCACATCGCTACCCGCTGCAACAATTCATCAGCAACTACCCCTCAAAAATCTACGTTTGATGTGAACAACAGCGTCAGGGACATTAAGATAATCCACAACTACAATGACACCTACAAGAAAATAGCCAAGATCAACGGAGTCCACGTGAAGACCTACATCGATACCGGAAGCCAGGTGAACGTCATGACCAGTCGGATCTCCAAATTATTATCTCTCGACGTCATACCTACGAGTACGATCCTAAAAGGCTTTGCCGGCGGGTTAATTACTTCCCGTGGAAAAGTAAAATTTAATCTGGAAATAGACGGTATTCAAGTTACTTGCGATGCGTATCTGACAGACATCGAGATGGGTGACATTCATTTACTCATCGGTCAACCCGTCATCTTTGCGAGCAACATTGCACTTGTCGGCGACGAGACCCCGTCCACGTCCCTAGGCGCAAGTAGTGGTAGGGGCGACCATGTAAATGAGGAATGTTGTCTTGATGAACGAAAAGAGAACTAGTTAGATTCGCATAGATTTTAATTGCTTTAGGTTTAATTTCTGTCTAATTAGTTATGTAAGGTTTTTTATGTAAGTCAAGTAAGGTTTCTTTATGTTTGTTCTATTAAATAAAGTTTAAATGTAATGATAATTTGATGTTTAGTTAGGGAACTAATTAAGAACTTAGGATTTAAGTAGTTTGTGTTCTAATTACTTTCTAATTAGTTTAATGAGTATTATTTGTGTATGCTAGATCTAATAAGACTCCAATATGATAATATTTTAACGTTTTGTAAGGAAATTTTAAAGTAAAGTTTTTGCATTGTAAATAATTACGTAAGTTGAAAACGAGGTTTTTTGTTTATGGAGATATTGTATTGTAATTAGTGTCAAAATAAAGGTCTTGACCCAAAACCTATTTTACAAAAAGAATTAAGTCGATAGGACTTATAGTTTTAAAGATATTTACGAAAATGTATAGTGAAAGTTTGTTATGATGAAAATTTAGAAGTTTTTGTTCTAGAAACTTTTTATTATGATTAGATACCAAAAAGATTTGTATTCTAGATTATAGAGTAAGGTCTGACGCATCCAGAAGTGTATATATTGTAAGGGTTTTTTACATAAAAACAATAAATAAAGGCTCCAAGGGTTTCGGCTCGAAATGAAAATCATAGGCAAAATGAGTCTAAAAATCACGGTCGCCATTAAGGTAACAACGGGCCGTATATAAGCGGAGCCGAATTTTGGCTCAATCGCAATCATTGGCCGACTCGGCCCATCAATACCGCCGCGGACGTTGATCTACTTGCCAGTGACGTCACTGCTTGCGTGCAAAGCGCCTTAGAGGAGGCGACTACCACCACGCCTACGGAGGGGAGAGGGCTACAGCCGCCCCTACCGCCCAGGCTGCGCGCAATGGTCGCCGAGAAGAGGCGCCTGCGCAAGCAGTGGCAGCAATCTCGCTGCCCCACACAAAAAGCGTCACTCAACCGTCTCGCGGAGAGGGTAAAGGCCGAGTTGCGAGCTCAGGCCGCCGCGAGCTGGGAGGAACGCATTGACGCCGCAGTGGGCAACTGGCCGTCAGTGCACCAGCTGTGCCGCCAGATAACACATACCCCAGCTCCGGTGCGCCCTCTACAAGATAGCGACGGGGCGCTCAAATACGTAGCGGAGGAAAGGGCGGAGGTCTTCGCCGCCCACCTGGAGCGTCAGTTCTGCCCGAACCCGACCGCCGAGCACGCACATGTCGCGGCAGTCGAGCAACACCTTGGGGACTACTTTGCCACGCCGATAGCTCCCGATGAGGACGCCATCTTCTTCTCGCCGGGCGCAGTTAGACGCGCCCTACAACGCACGAAGCCACGAAAGGCCCCAGGTGCCGACGGTATCACCAACACAGCGCTGCGCCACCTGCCGCACCGTATGGTCGCGGCCTTGGCGCGCCTGTTTACGGGGATACTGCGCACCGGGGCCTTCCCTACACAATGGAAGGAAGGGCGCGTCATCATGCTGCCCAAGGCCGGGAAGAACATCCTGAAGCCGGCGAGCTATCGGCCCATCACTCTGCTGCCCACCATCTCCAAGGTGTTCGAGTCACTCCTGCTGCGACATCTCCAGCAGCACATCGTCCCACGACCCGAACAATTCGGATTTCGGGCAGACCACAGTACGACGCTCCAACTGTCGAGGGTACTGCACCTGCTGTCTTCGACGATGAACAAGAAGGAATACGCGGTAGCAGTATTCCTCGACATGGAGAAGGCCTTCGACCGAGTTTGGCATGAGGGGCTAGTCTACAAACTAGCCACCTCCCCCGCGCCCCGTCGCATTGTCAAAGTGGTCCAATCTTTCCTCTCTAACAGGAGTTTCCGAGTGGTGGTCGACGGCGCGCTGTCCACCCCCCGCCCCGTCCGGGCGGGCGTACCGCAAGGCAGCTGCGTGTCGCCGGCGTGTTACTCACGTTACACCGACGACATCCCCACCACCTCTCTCGCTACGCTCGCGCTGTTCGCTGATGACGCCGCGTACATTGCAACATCTCTGAACACTAGCCACGCGGCGTCTAAGATGCAGCGCGCGCTAGACGAACTTCCCGCCTGGCTCGCCAAGTGGCGACTGTCGGTTAACGTGGGTAAGACGCAAGCGATAGCCACAGGCTCAGCGCGCCTCCCACCGCCCCTGAAGCTGCAAGGAGTCGACGTCGAGTGGTCCCCCCAGGCGAAGTACCTCGGTGTGACCATCGACCGTCGGCTCACGATGGGGCCGCACGTCCGCCGGGTCGCCGCCCAGGCGAAGGTCGCCCGCGCACAACTCCGTCCGGTGCTCTCGTCCCAGCTGCCGGCGCGCGTCAAGTTGGGTGTGTACAAGACGTACATACGCCCGATTCTGACGTACGCCGCCCCCGCTTGGTTCGCCCTCACATGTGAGGGGAATCGCGCGAAGCTCCGCGCGCAACAAAACCTTGCGCTGCGGACCATAGTGCATGCCCCTTACATGGTGAGGAATGATGTCATCCAGCGGGACCTCGGGATTGAGGGCCTGGATGAGTTTGTGCAGCGCCTCGCGAAAGGCATGTTCGCGCGCGCCGACGCATCCGCTTGGCCCCACGTCAAGCAAATTGCGCCCTGGCGCGCGCGCCCGCCTGACGCGAAGCGCCTACCCCGCGACCTGGTCGGGGACGTTGACGGCCCCGTCGCACCTCACCGGACTGACGCCGAGTAGGCCGCTTCCCGCTACACGCGGCCTACTCAAACAGTGACACTGTACACATCACTCGCATCCCGGCGCGCGACCTGTGCTAAGTTAATATAGGCAGGTTGCGTTCCGAAAATCATACACTCACTACTAGACAAGCGCTAGTACTCACGCACCGAATATGTTTCCTAGGTTAATATAGGCTTATTCGGTGCATTAGCACTGGGCGGCAGTACTCACAACACAAGGCCGCCCACACACACACTCGGCTCTGCAGTCCGGGCCGCAATCGGCTAGATCTGAGAACCGGTGCGGACGAGAGCCACTCATCCCTTGCTGCAGGTGCGTCACCAAAGTCGACACCTTCGTCGCTGGTCGTTCTCGCTGGGCCTCCCCCAGGTCACTGGGGGTCTCACTCGGCGGGGACTGACCGCCGAAGGTGCCGTGAAGAAGCGACAAACAGTCGCGACGCGCCTGTAGTAAAACACTTCAGCGACCCTATCACAGGCGTGCGACTGTTGGCTATGAAAATAGTGGCAGGCGCACGCCAAATTTTCATGGCATGTTTGTTGCCAACAAGATGACCGGCCCGTATTGACGGGCCGAGGTGTGGCAACTGCGGTCAGGGGGCTTCGCCCCGACACCGCCTGCCGCGCCCCCTTGCGGGGGCGCAGCGACATCTACCAGCTCAATCGCAGTCGTCGAGCAGCCGTCGAAGAGGCAACAACTAGAAGAAAGGGAGCCGAAACCTGCGGAACCAGATACCCCAGGAAGAAGCATTTTATTTCACCTCCCCCCGGCTGTCCGTCTCCGTCTCCCGAGGTCCCAGAAGTCAAGTAGCGCCACATACGCATTCAGGGGTGCGTGGCGACGTACGTAACCAGCGCTAGGAAATTAAGGGGCGTACGTCGAATTACGTGGGAGATTATCCCAGGTCGACAGTGCGGACACTGGTCGTGTCCCTGCCGTCCGAAATAGCACTCGTCGTAAGCAATGGAACAGCCAAATTGATGCGCGAATCTGACTCCATGCCAAAGGAAGATGTGGTTGAAGAGCTCCACAAGTTCAAGATTGTTACGATTATGCGAGAAACGTTGCCACCAGGAGCTTCCATCATCAAGGTCCTGATAGTGGGCAACCGCCAGAACAACGATGTCTGTACCACTGCACGCCACTACGAGCTTCAAGGAGTTTCCTACTCCCTGCCCGCCACTCTCCTTCGAGGCGACAGCGGACACATCAAGGTCATCAACACCGGTACTGAAGACATCGTGTGGAAGGCTGGCCAGGTCCTCACACGCGCCGAGAGCTGCGACACATCACCCACCATAAGTCAGGTTAGCCAAGCCAAGCCATATTTGCCTTTAAAGCCTTCTGATTTGCCTATTTCATGTGATTTGCCTAAATTAACTGTGTCGGAAAATATGCCTTTTGTTTTGTCTGTGGATAAAGATTCAAATCTGAGCATAGGTGGAGTTTTGTTAGACGACATAAAAATAGGCAATTTGAGTGTAATGGAACGTTCCATTACACTCAAATTGCCTATTTTTATTTTTAAAGATTTAATCAAATTGCTAATTAGATTCAAACAAAGTTTCGAAGTCAGCACTAAAGATCTCGGCTGCACAAATTTAATTCAAATGCCAATTACTTTGACTACCGATAAGCCCGTTTATCGACAACCATATAGACTATCGCACTGTGAACAAGAAATAGTAAAATCTAAAGTCTCTGAATTATTAGAAGCCGGTATTATTAAAGAATCAGAGCCCAACTATGCTGCTCCAGTGATATTGGTAAAAAAAAGAACGGGGATAGCAGACCGTGCATAGATTATCGCACGCTTAACGCCATAACCGTTAAAGACAGATATCCGTTCCCTAATATTGAAGATCATATTTCTAAGTTAGCCGGTAAAAAATATTTTACGTGCTTAGATATGTCTCAAGGTTACCATCAATTGGCGCTAAAACCCGAAGATACTCATAAAAGTACATTTATTTGTCAGGCCGGTCAATTTGAATATGTCCGTGTTCCATTCGATTTAGCTAATTCTCTGTCAGTTTTCATGCGTTTAATTAACAAAATAGTAAACTCCATCCATTTTTCCCAAAATGGCGGTAGTAGCGACTCATGCGAGGTTTTAGCTTTTCTAGATGACATATTGGTACCCTCAGTCGACGTTAAATCTGATCTTGACATGTTAGAGGTTGTGTTAAATAAATTCGAAACCGAGAATCTGAAATTAAATATGAAAAAGTGTACGTTTTTAGAAACTCGAGTGACGTATTTAGGACATGAAATTTCCGAAAGTGGTGTGCAACCGGCAGAGTCAAAATTAACCGCCGTGTCACAGTTTCTGGTGCCCAAAAATGTACACGAAGTTCGACAGTTTATCGGGTTATGTAGCTATTTCCGTAAGTTTATTCATAAATTTGCTCAAATTGCTCGTGCCTTAACCAATTTAACAAAGAAAAACGTTGCATGGGATTGGGGTAGTGAACAATCAGAGAGTTTTAACGAATTAAAAAAGTGTTTGTGCTTCAAACCGGTGTTAGCGATATACGATCCCGAGCTAGAAATAGAAATACATACGAACGCTTGTAAGTTAGGCATAGCGGGTAATATTATTTCAAAAACAAATTGATGGTACCCTAAGACCGGTAATGTATTTCAGTCGTGTAACTTCTAAACAAGAAAGCGTATATCACAGCTACGAACTCGAAACACTAGCGGTTGTAGAATCTTTGAAAAAATTCCGCGTTTATGTAATTGGGAAACATGTAAAAATAAATTTGTTACGGATTGTACCGCGGTGCGTTCCACTTTGACAAAACGTGACATTATTCCGCGGATAGCCAGATGGTGGTTGATGATTCAAGATTACGATATAAGTGTAGAATATCGACCGGGTGAGCGCATGAGACATGTCGATGCACTTAGTCGAAATCTTGTTGACGCGCTTAATGTTAACCGCCTAGAAGTATCTGATTGGTTCTTTACAGTTCAGTATCAAGATGACAAAGTCAAAAACATAATTGATCGATTAAAAACTGGTTTAGCAGAGCGCGACTTAACAAAGGATTTCGTACTGATAGATGATAGGTTATACCGAAAAACTCTGTGCGGTAATCGTCTTGTAGTGCCGGGACCAGCTAGGTGGAAAATTGTTCAAATGCACCATGATGAAATAGGCCATGTAGGGTTCAAGCGCTGCATCGAGCTTATTAAAAATGACTACTGGTTTCCGAGAATGACGCGGTTTATTCAGAAATATGTTGCGGCGTGTTTACATTGCGCTTACGGATAAGGGGAGCACGGGAAAAAGGAGGGTATGTTGCATCCTATTCCCAAACCAACTGAACCGTTCAGAACAGTACATGTAGATCACTTAGGACCGTTCTGTAGGACGAAGAAAGGCTATGTGTACATGCTAGTGATAACCGATTCATTTACAAAGTTTGTAATTGCGGAACCAACTCGGACAGCAAACTCAATCGAGACGGTCAGGTTATTAAAACGAATTTTCGCTTTGTTTGGATATCCGGATAGAGTAGTGTCGGATCACGGAAAAGCCTTTACTAGTAGATAATTTAAGAAGTTTGCTACAGACAAACAGCTTAAGCATACTTTGACTGCTATAGCTTGTCCTCGAGCTAACGGCCAAGTTGAACGTACCAACAGAACCATTTTGAACGCGTTACGAGCTACTGACCCTAGTGAAGCCGCGAACAATTGGTCTAATAATTTACCTGACGTAATCTGGGGTATTAACAACACTTTAAACGACACAACCGGATATAAACCTTACGACTTGATGTTTTCACGGAGTAGTAGGCCAGCATGTGATGTTTCTATTCCGGGGCACTAGTCGAATCGACTCACGTGAAACGCACCAAGGCTAAGCAGCGCATTGAAAAAGCTAGCGCTAAAATGAAACACCATTTTGATAAGCGTCATAAGCCATGTCACACATATAAGAAAGGTGATTTAGTACTTTGGAAACAGGCTCCTACAAGTAGCGCGGCTAAAGTCAGTACTAAACTAGATGATCTCTATTCAGGGCCGTATATTGTCATAAAAGTTGTTGGTAAGGACAGATACAGGATCAGGAGAATAAAAGGTTTGAGAGGATATAAGAACTTCATAGGTTTAGTATCTGCTGAATCCTTGCGACCCTATCAAAGTGTAGCTCCTGTATCTGACAGTGCCAGCAGCTCTGATGAGCAGTTAGAGACAGAGGACCTAATTGATTTACTGGAAAGCTAATTGTGTTCTCTTTTCCTATTGCGGGAGCAATTGTTTCAGGATGGCCGACTGTAACGGTCACCCGATTGCCAGCCATGCCAAAGCCATGCCATGCCGTGTCGTCTTGGTGCAGTCAAAGCCACAGCCACAGCCTCAGCCAAAGCCATAGCCATGACGACCAAGTACGCCATGGCAGCCACAACAAAGAGGAAGACAATTGACTAGCACGTCACGTGCGCTTGTCAACCTAACGCGATGGGCGTTACCGAGCGGCATTTATTATTCTGATCTAGAACCTAGCCTAAGCCGAAACTCTGTTCGATTATAATTTATACAATAAATACCTACCTACAATCGAGAAAATTGTTTTTCGCTATCCTGTGTTTCAAAGTATTTAACGTTAATGATATAGCATTTACCTGCTTACTAATAAAGTTGTAATATACTTCACAGAGTTAAATGTAGTGAATCAACATGTTATAATAATGAGAAATATAGGTATATATTTCTATTTCATAACAATAACATCACCACGTTAAATATAATAGCATTATACTTTGATTTTATGCCTCATAAACTATATATAATTTCGTTTTGTAAGTAGTTATTTTTAGTTACAAATAAGGTTCTGACAAAAAACTAGGTATGCAAAATACTTCGTTAGAAATAATAACAATAGTTAATTTAACACACATACTGACACGTTAATATTGTTTGTGGCCAACACTGGTCATTGAAGTCATTCAGCGGTGCTTTGAAGTTTGAATAGCGAAGTGGAGCACCATTTTTTTCTATTACTTCTTGCAAGCGATTCCGCATACCGCGCACCATATTTCAACAAAAATCACTTCCTCTCATGAATTCCCACGTTATGTCACAAATAGGGCCACAGGTTTTGGTCCAGGACGATTCTTTTGAATATTCCCTGTCTTTTCAAAACGTCTTGGTCACAATCTGACTGATTTTTTCTGAAACAACACAATAAGCATTAGTAACGAAGTAAGCATATTTTTTCGAATTAATTTGCAAAAACACGTTGAGATAAACCACATTAGACCTATAAAATAAATGATCTCATAATGAAACATAGTTAATTTTCTATTATTCTATATTCACCGGCATTTTTTAGTCTACAAACGAAATAAGGAGTAGCTGTAATTATAAATGCTGCATAAAAACCGTTTTACAATTACCCACTTATTGAAAAAGGTGAAAAGTTTATGAATTTAATGATTGACATGCTTATATATTTATTTATTTTCTCAGCCTACGCGCGAAGAAGACGGCTCCTGGGCCGGACGGCGTCCCCGCACGGGTGGTGGCCATAGCTGCCGCTCAAATGGAGGACAGATTTCGAGAACTTTTCAGCGCGTGCCTTACGGCTGGAAGGTTCCCGAAACTGTGGAAGGAGGGGCAGCTATGCTTCCTCCGAAAGGGGGGACGCCGGGCGGATTCCCCCTCGGCATACCGGCCCATCGTTCTGCTCGAAGCTCGATGAGGTCGATAAATTGTTTGAGGGGATCATCGCCGGCCGGCTCAGGAGCCATTTGCGGGGAGTAGGGCCGGACCTGTCGGACGCCCAGTTCGGTTTCCGACAGGGTCGGTCCACCATCGACGCGCTGGCCCTTCTCAAGGGCCAGGTGAAAGGGGCGGTGCAGGCGGGGGATGGAGTGTTGGCGGTGTCCTTCTACATAGCCAACGCCTTCAACTCCGTTCCCCACTCTACCATATTGGAGGCACTCCGGTATCACGGAGTGCCCCAATACTTGAGGAGCCTCCTGGCCAGCTACTTGGAGGATCGAGATGTCCTCCTTGTGGACAAACTGGCCAGGATGCGGAGATACAGCGTGGAGTCCGGTGTTCCACAGAGGTCAGTCTTAGGGCCCCCCCTGTGGAACATCGGCTTTGACTGGCTGTTGCGGGGAGCTCTTCTCCAGGGCACGAGTGTCATCTGCTACGCGGATGACACTCTCCTTACTGCCCGGGGGAAGAGCTTCGGGGAGGCGGCCTGTCTGGCTTCGGCTGGCGGGTCCTTGGTGGCAGGGAGGATCCGCCGCCTGGGTTTGAGGGTGGCGCTGAACAAGACCGAGGCCGTGTTCTTTCACGTGCCTCGGCAGCGCTGCCCTCCTGACGCCTACATTGTGATGGAGGGCGTCAGGGTGGGCGTCCAGGCCCAGATGAAGTATCTGGGCCTGGTGTTGGGCAGCAGGTGGCGCTTCGGCCTGCAATTCAGCGGGCTGTCGACGCGCCTGCTGAGGGCTGCGGACGCCCTCTGCTGGCTCCTCCCGAACCTGGGAGGGCCCAACGCACGATGCCGGCGCCTATATGCCGGCATCCTGCGGAGCATGGCCCTGTACGGGGCCCCCATCTGGGCGGACTCCCTTCATAGGAGGGAGAACGCAACTGCCATGCGCAGGCCTCAATGGGCCATTGCACTGCGGGTGGCGAGGGCCTATCGCTCGGTGGGCTTCTCGGCGGCGTGCGCTCTGGCGAGCACCCCTCCTTGGGAGTTGGAGGCGTGGGTACTCGCCAGATTGTACGAGTGGACAGCGCGGCGAAAGGCCCTCGGGGAGCGCCCCGTCCTCGCGGAGCGGGACCTCGCCACCGCCACCTTTAACAATTCACTCTAACAATTCTTTATTTTTAACTTATAATAAGATTGAAATAAGTTAGCTTTAGTAACCACTAAAGCTAACTTATTTCAATCTTATTTTAAAAATATTTTATACATGATATCCTTAACCTACTGCTTATTATACTATTTTACAAATACACTTAGTTCCTATGCTTACTTATTTATATATACAATATAAAAGAAATATTTTTCTTAACCTGTTTTATTTTTATTTATCACTTTTTGGGCTATATTCTCAAAGTAGGCCATAAATTTATTCCTATTTGCTTACCTTAGGGATTGCCTCATCGCATGCTTTTTCAATAATTTCCCTGTATCCAACGACAATTCGTTCTAATTCTTGTTTGTTTTCTATATGACTAATACTATTTAAAATTATACCCCTATCACTTTTATGTTCCCCCAATTCGATTTTAAAGATTTCCCATTTTGCCTTCTTGGTATTATACTTTCTGGTTGTCCTAATTACGCACATCCCTTTTTCCCTTTTTAGTCCTACGTTAAATAAAATGGTATTGTGGTCCGAGCTTGTAGTCCCGGTGTCTACGCGCCAACCGCTCACCAGGTCGAAAAGTTCGAGCGAACCGTGACGTCTACATGGCTCTTATACTCTACGCCTTCTCTCACCGTGTAAAAGGTCAGCGTGTCTCCAGTGTTCAGTACCTGAAGCTCCAACTCTTCCAGGGTCCCGGACATCTCTTCTCCCCTGAGGTCTTCTATGGTGCTACCCCACCAGGTACTTTTAGCATTTGCATCTCCGCCTATCAGTAGTTTTCCAGTGCCCAGCTTCAACTTTATTCTGGTCAGCTGATCTTTTTGTAGAGCACCTCTGCCCGGTCCTCCTCCTTCGTTGGCTCCTCGAACACGTCGCGGTTTTGATTCCAAAGAGCCTTCAAAATGTCCTCGTCGGTATTGTACGTAAGGACGTCCCGCAGGATCACCAGAGGGTCCCTGTTCTTGACATCCTCAATTCTTAATACCTCCCCCGCGCTAGCTAACCTTTCCTTGATTTTCTCTCTTTCTTCTTCCGTTTTGCACCCCAGTACTACTTTCCTATCTTTAGCTTTCCTAATCCTGTCCACAGTAATCCATCCTTCCTTCGCGTTAACCGCCTTCCTTATGTGATCAAGGAGTTCCTCCCCAATCTCTGTTTCCTTGGTGGAGGAGACCACAATGGAGTGGAGTGCCGTCTGCCTTGAAGGCTGCCTGATAGGCCGATTTGCTGCTACGCTGGCATAGGAGATCTTTCCAAAGTGTTCTTCGCTACTTTTGAGCGCCTCTTTTAGCCTATCCATTTTTTCGCCGTTTTCCCTCAGGTTTCGGCTATGCTCCTCCAGGGCCTTTTTGAGGGACTCCATCTCTAGCCCCGGGCTGGGAATCGCCTCCGGTTCCTCCTCCACCAAAGCCTGCACTTGCGTCCCCCTGCGAACAAGTCAATACCCTTGGGAGTGGTGCTCGCTCCTTCTCCTGCTCAGACTCCTTTATAAGGAGGCGAAGTAGTAAGACACTCCTGTGATTTCCCAGGCTTTGGTTCGGATCCCCACCACAACGATGTTATTGTTGGTGAGTTTCGGGTAGGGAATGACATCCAGGTCATTATCGAAGACGGCTATTGTTGCCTTTACCCTCCCACTTCCTTGAGCCTCGAACTGGTAGATTCTCGCACCCCGGTAGCTCTTCATACTCCTAGCCAACATATGGCTCCTGGATCAGTGCCCATGCGATGCTCGCTCACTGGCCTCTAAAAAAAAGTTCGGTGGTCGCCAGTTCCTTCCTTTGTAGGTTGGCCTGGGCCACCACATTCTTCCGGCTGGGGTGCCTGCTCAGTCGCCATTCTCAACTTTAGCTGTAGGCTACTCTAGCTCTGGCCAATACCTCACATCTCCTTCTGAGTGGGCATTCTTCACTAAACGCATTATGTTCACTGTTCTCAAGTTTTGCGTGCCTAAAGTTGCAGCACGATGGAGCTGCTCCAGCCATCCAGTCCGCACACTTAGCTCTCATGTGAGGGCCCCCACAGTGACTGCATTTTTAGGTTAGGTTATGTTAGTTTAGGTTAGGTTATTACTTTCCTGCGGAGCATGGCCTCCTGCGGAGCATGGCCTCCTGCGGAGCATGGCCCTGTACGGGGCCCCCATCTGGGCGGACTCCCTCCACAGGAGGGAGAACGCTACATTGATGCGTAGGCCCCAAAGGGCCATTGCACTGCGGGTGGCGAGGGCCTACCGCTCGGTGGGCTTCTCGGCGGCGTGCGCTCTGGCGGGCACCCCGCCTTGGGAGTTGGAGGCGTGGGTGCTCGCCAGAGTGTACGAGTGGACGGCGCGGTTAAAGGCCCTGGGCGAGCGCCCCGTCGCGGAGGAGCGGGAGGCCGTGCGGCGGGAGGCGAGGGACGCCATCATCGTCCATTGGACGGACGACCTCGCCTCCGCCACCTTTGGCCGCCGAACTCTGGACGCGCTCGGTCCGGTCCTGCGAGACTGGCTCGAGCGCTCTCACGGTTTCCTCTCATTCCGTCTGGTGCAGGTGTTGTTAGGCCACGGCTGTTTCGGCAAGCACCTGCACCGGATCGGGAGGGAGGAGACCCCAGCGTGCCACGACTGCGGCGCGGCGGAGGACACGGCTCAGCACACCCTCGAGGTGTGCCCGGCTTGGTCTGAGCCGCGCCGTAGTCTAATAGCGGAGATCGGACAGGACCTCTCACTTCCCGGCGTGGTCAACGCCATGCTGGAGAGTGAGGGGTCCTGGGCAGCTGTCGCCTCTTTTTGCGAGGATGTCATCTCGCAAAAGGAGGCGGCGGAGCGCGCGCGGGAGTACGACCCTCTCGCTGCGCCGCTCCGTA
Source organism: Lacanobia oleracea (assembly GCA_950371165.1). NCBI lineage: Eukaryota > Metazoa > Arthropoda > Insecta > Lepidoptera > Noctuidae > Lacanobia > Lacanobia oleracea. The sequence continues at coordinate 29,486,897 of OX493389.1, forward strand.
GGCGGAGAAGAGGTCGGAGAAGACGCCGTCTTCTCCCTCCTCATGGTGGTGATGGGCGAGCGATAGGCGCGGGGGCGCCTCCGCCCGCATTGCACTCCACACCACCCTCGCCGGTCATTCCCAGCCCTCCCCCTGAACGGGGAGGACTTGAGGGGCCCGCCGCTGTAGGCGGGTTGTCGTCGGAGGAGGACTGGACGCTAAGGCTGCGCCGATCTCCCAGTCCTCTTCCACTCGGACGAAGCGGGAATGCCGCTGGGTTATTTTAGTGGGTATACCGGGTCAGCCCGGGGAGTCCCACATACCCCTCCCGTTCCCCCGACGGGAGGGTATGCGTAATGCATTTTTTCCCAGCTTAAAAAAAGGTTAGGTTATTACTTGGGGGACCCCCCACAGAGCTTGCGTCCTCGTCGCGTCCCCTGGAAACGGCCCAGTTTGTCACCGTAACGGAGTGGCAGACTGGGTACGGCTAAAGTGCTCTGTGCATTCGTAGAAATTTTATTTTATCTGGCTTTGCGTCTACGATCCTGCTGTGGCTATGCCAAAACCCCCGCGGGTCGCCTCCGGGCGGTTTTTAAAAGGCCCTTCTCAGGGCCAACCCAAAGGCCCTTCTCAGGGCCAACCAAAAGGCCCTTCTCAGGGCCAATCTGACGCTTCAGCGTCTGAAGCTAGCCGCGCGAATTAAGTAAGCGACAACGGAAGTATTTAAAAAAATAACTTTATTCCGACAGAGTTACAGCTAAACAGTTCTTATCATCTAATAAAATATTGATCTTATATACTAACTTTATTGCTAACGTAGTACATGCATGGCGTGATCAGATATGACGCACGTCCTAGATTATTCTGGATGCTGATCAAGCAATGGAATGTTTGGAAATAATATGTCTAATAAATACTTATTGGCTGACAAAGCTAATATTGGTAGGTTGGGGTTCCTTAACTCCTCCCTCCCCAAGAGAGAAATTATCCGAAGGTGTCGCAGACAGTTTCGGAGAATTTCGACAAAAATTTATAAACTGGAATTTATACATTATAAAGATAAATACTGCTATTACAATAATCACATACTCGAAGATGGTCCATATACTAATTTCTATTGTCACTGTTTGGGTCGTATCGTCTATTTCACTAAATTTTTCACTTTGTAAAACTTCTTTCACATCACTGAAGTCCACATTTCTTAGATCCACTTTCTTTGACCTTCTCTGGATGTCCTGTTGTAGCTCTGGCATCTGGATCAATGGCAGCTGGAGACTAGAAACTGTAGTGTTTGTGGTAGCGGCAACGATGACTTCGCCTATTTGTGTCTCGCATTGTTGGCCTGGAGTCACGATGTAGGTCCCAAGAACGGTGTATTTCAGAATTTCTGTATTGCAATTCTCAGTAATGATGAGGTTTTCTTCTGAGTAAACCAACAATTGGTTGTCGGTTACTTTTTGTATCTTAGTTTTCTCTATTTCAATATGGTTCTGTATGCAGTTTTTGTAGTTATTCTTCATCAACATTATTTGTTCAATGCAGGTCACAGTTGGATACTGGGCTAAGTTAGTTTCAGCGCATAGAAATTTGTCCTTTTCAATCTCAGCACATGGGCTTACCACGGGCATGTATTTCAACCTATTCACCATCAGGTAAGGGTATTTGGGTATAATCGTAAAGGTATTTGGAGAATGGAATATAGGAATGGGTATAACCTTGTAATAATTATATGTTTCGTTATCTATTAGGGGGACTTCTAAAACAAAAACTAACTTGTTATTATTTATGTATGACTTAAGTATAATATTACGTTCTAATTTTATTAAATTACGTTTGCTTACTGGATATATTGTTCTAGCATGTTTAGAAATGACTTCTAATGTATAATATAATTCTGTACTATTTATAATGGATTGGTGCAATGTATTTAATTTGCTAAAGGCTATTGCCGTCTCAATCTCTTGTATGGTTTCGTAACAAGTTCGAAAGTTATTTAAAATTTGATACATACTTAGTATTCAATATTTGGAAAAGTTTGTTAAACCTGAACTCATGTTTAACTAATTTTTCCATTTCATTGGTATGTAAACCCAAGTTTTTTATATTTGAATTTATTATTTCAGAGTCGTTTACTAATTTATCAAAAGCCTTTTGCATTGATGATACTTTACGTTCGACTACATGCTCTTTGTTCTGTATCATTTGAATTTCTCTATCATATTTAATTGCATCATCTTCATCTAAATTTCCCGAAATAGCTTTTACAAGTGAGCCTAATGGGTTGAATAAGGCTCGTTTATTCCTATAATGAAAAGGTAATATTTGAAAAAATCTACTCTTAGTTAAATTAATGAGATATTCGATTTGACTTTCTATTCCTACCGTTTCGTTACTAACTCTAATTTCCTTAATTTTTATTTTTAAATTACTAAAATCCCGAATATTATTATCTATTTGTAAGCCTAATGATTCTAAATCTATAGTTTTATATATTGTCCAATAACTATTCCTCTTCACTGCTACTCCCCGCTTTATCGCTGCTATCCCCGGATTCTGACCGAGGTTTTGAAGGTCCAGCGTGCATGTTGACACCACTAGTACCAGAAGTACCAGGCACGATCTGTGGAGGACGTTTTACATTTTTAACGCTACTCTAGTTTTCCTTTTCTTTACTTCTACTGGTACTACATTTCTTTCGACTTCACCTATTACTTTAGCTTTTTCATATCGCGGTTTTTCTTTAGCTTTTCTAATCCTAGTATCTTTCATATAAATAGTATCGTCTGGCTCAAGTACTGGTGTCGTTTCACCACATTTTTTATTTATCACTTTAATTTTGTCGGATTCTAATTTTTCTGTTATGAATTCATAAAGTATTTTAAGGCGTTTTCTATGATCTAACAACAGTTTCTGAGTTAAATTCTTTTCTCTATCCACGTTAAATACATTATCTGAATAAGTGTGACCAAATACTAATTCAAAAGGCGTAAGGTCTGTTGCTGAGTGAATGGTGTTGTTATAGGCCATGATGGCGTAAGTCATAACAGATGCTGCATCTAAATCGCTTTTATCGTATTTTGCTATACGATAAATCTCGATAATGGTGGAATGAAATCTTTCTACTATTGCCATTGAACTGGGATTGTTTGGAGTCCCAATATGAAGTTCAATTTTGTACAAGCTTAACATTTCCTTAATCAAAGCATTATTGAATTCTGTCCCGGAATCACAACTAATTTTCCTAGGCAGACCATACATGCTAAAGTATTTAATCAATGCCCTAACTATCTCTGGTGTACTCCTATTTGGTACCTCTATAGCTTGTGCTATCTTACTAAATGCGTCTACTATAGTTAAATAATATTTCCCTTCGATATAATTAAGTCCATAAAAGCTTCCTGAAAAGGGCCATCCTGCGTTTGTGTTAACTGAATGTAAGGTTTGATCGGCTTTCTGTCGTATTTCATGCGTTTACATGTTTCGCAAGCGTTTATGATTGCCGTAACTGTCTCTTTCATGTTTGCCCACCAATAATGTCGTTTAAGTTTAGTTAAAGTTTCTTTAATACCTCTATGACACGTTTTCCCGTCGTGGTATTTAAAAATAACTTCTTTTTGATCTTCTTCAGATTCTGTCAAATTTATAACTCTTTCTGTACATTCTGTTAGCTTAACAGAATCCTTTTTAAATAACTTAATTGCCATGTTTGAAAAAGTTTTTCTAAAAGATGGATGTTCAAAGTATATAAAGTACCTATGTTTTGGATCTATATACTCTTTTCAAAAGTCTTTAACTAATTTATCGTTATTTGTCGGTAAGTGAACTTCAAGAATTTTTTGTTTCTTATTAGAAATATCTTTTACAGCTAAATTATTTTTAAACCATGAATGAACTAAAATCTGTTTTGGTTTAGTATCGACAGCTTCGTTTAAAATAGGAATGCCTTCGTGTTCTCTATTTGAAACTGAATTGGCAGTGACCTCATCATCAGAATCCGAAAGTTCTATCGTTTCTATTGGAGCTTCGAGGTCTTGCAATTCGTTATCTATTATTTTTTGTATCCGTTCCTGTCTATCCCCTACGTTTACGAATATTGAATCTAAATCGTCGTCAATTGCATTAATCTTAATCCTAGATAAAGCATCTGCATTCGTGTTTTGAGGGCCCTTCTTATATTTTATTTCGAAATCGTACTCTTCTAACCTTAACCGCCATCGCGTGAGTTTACTATTGGGCTCTTTCAATGAATACAGCCATGCTAATGGTCTATGGTCTGTAAATATGGTAAATTTGTTACCATACAGATACGGTCGAAAGTGCTTAACTGCCCTTATTATGGCTAATAGTTCCTTCTCGATAGTGCTATATTTTACTTCAGTGTCGCTCAAAGTTCTACTAGCATATGCTACAGGCTTATCTGATCCTATTGTCCCTTGTGATAATACAGCCCCGATTGCAAAATTGGATGCATCAGTGGTTAGGATAAAAGTTTTACTAAAGTCAGGAAACTGTAACAAAGGTGCATTTGTTAAAAGCTTTTTACAAGTCTCGAAACATTCTTTATATTCTTCATTAATAATAATTTTGCGACCTTTCTTTAAACAAGCTGTTAATGGTCTGGTTATTTTAGCAAAATCTTTGATGAATTTCCTATAGTATCCGATAAGTCCTAAAAAGCTTTTAATCTGTGTAACCGTTTCTGGTATGGGATACCTAAGAACAGCATCTATTTTATCATTATTTGGCTTCAAACCTTCACTCGTAATAGTATGCCCTAAGTAAAGTACTTCCTTTCTAAGAAAATGTGACTTATCTAATTGAACTTTCAAATTTGTTTGACGGAAGCGGTCAAAAACTGCTCTAAGTTTTTCTACATGTTCAGGCAAACTTTTTGAAAAAATGATGACGTCATCGAGGTATATTAGGCAATGTAAGCCTTGAAGGCCTCGTAGGACGTTATCCATCGCTCGTTGAAAGGTTGCAGGTGCTGTCTTTAACCCAAACGGCATTCTGTTAAATTCGTAATGACCTGAAGGTGTGCTAAATGCGGTTTTAGCTCTATCCTGTTCCTGGACCTGTAATTGATGATACCCGCTAGCTAAATCGAGGGTTGTAAAGTAGGTACTTTTACCTAGCATGTCAAATAAATCGTTAATGTTGGGCAAGGGATATTTGTCATCAATTGTAATTTCATTGAGCCGTCTATAATCAACTACCATCCTCCATTTTTGTTGGCCTGATGCGTCTAACTTTTTCGGCACCAAATGTACGGGAGCACTCCAGGGAGAATGCGATTCCTGGATAATGTTATCCCTTAACATTTTCTCAACTTGATTCTTGATTTCTTTTGTTTGAATAGGGGGTAACCTATGTGCCTTAATGTTTATTGGGTCTTCATTTTTTGTTCTTATTCTATGTTTAACCTGATTTGTGAAGGTTAATGGAATATTTTCACAATAAAATATATCTTTGTATTCCCTACAAAGTCCCTCATAACCCTACGTTCTTCTGCGTTCATATGATCTAACTGTAATTTTTCTAAATTTTTTGTTAGCAATCTGTCCACTTCTATATTATTATCCATGAAATTAACACTAACAGATGGGCTCTGTATGTATGGATCTACTTGAAAAGGTTCCGTCACTACTAAATTCCTATTTTGATGACTGTAATTCTGAATAACAGTTGTTGCATAGCCTTTAACACACGTAACTAATGCGGCGGGCATTCGAATCCCTTCCGTAAACTGTTTAAAGTCTAGCACAGCTTCCCCGTCCAATAAGTTAACCGGGAGTCTTACTCTAATTTCACTACGAGATGGTAGATTATATACCTCTCTCATAGGTGGTATATACGATGGGAATCTCAGTATTTTTTAAATGTAAAATCTGACTTTCCATATTAATCTTTGCCTGTAATTGCTTCAGCAAATTGCTACCTATTAATCCGTCATACCTATCGTCAACACTGTAGACATAAAACTTATGGAACTCTTTACTTCTAAAGGTAACCGGTAATGGAATAACTGCCGTTTCACTATGAACGCTCGATGCGTGAGTGCTAACAACTTCGAAGGGTTCATACTGTAAATAATTTTTAAAATATTTATTCGCTAAATAAGGACTTATAAACGACCTAACACTCCCTGTATCTATCATGAAAACCGCTTTTAATTCTGGTATAACTATATGTGGTACATTTAAGCGTTTATTGCAATTTATTTTTATTCGTTCCCTATGGAGCTCCAGTGACGTTTCGAAAGTCAATCGGTCATAAGCTCACTGCATATTTCTCTCGATTAAATATAAAACAGCGTTTAGATTTGCATATTTTTATTGCGAAACTTAAGTTATAAGTATAACCTAATAGTCACAGTATTATCTAGTGTTTGTGTGCTGTGTAAAACATTAAAAATTTTAAAAACAATACCTCAGTGCCAAAACAAGTGTTTGGTTACCCGAAACCCAAAATAAAATAAACGATATTTTCACAGTGAAAGAAATAAACTTTGCCCTATCTTCTAGTGTGTGCGCGCCTTTACGTCGATACAGTGACTAAACCCATAGTGCCTCTCCGTAAAATACACACCGTGGAAACCTGCCATAAACGTGTTCCTTAATAAAGCGCCATCTGTTGCCCGGCTCGCGAAGTTTTGAACGAATCAAACACGCTCAAAGGTAAACAAACAGTGTTTACAATGGCTAAGTGCGGAGGCTGTGGCAAATTCCTGTCATCGGCAGAGGCCGCGAACTGTAGCAAGTGCAGGGTTTGGTACCATCGTGCTTGCGTAGGGTTGTCGAATACCGGTGCAATAGCTACTCCCTGGCATTGCCCCGAGTGCAATAAGAACATTGCTAGGGATAACCGGGCCGACACGCCGGTAAGGGGGCGAGCAGCTGCACACGAGGAAAGCCTTGTTACGCAGATGGACACGAGCCCTATTAACACCACTGCCCTTGATGCTACACAGGAGCTCAACCTCGACATCCTAAGGGCAGAGCTAGGTTTATTTAAAGAAGAGTTTTTAAAAATCGTTAAAAGCGAATTCCAGCAGTTGCGTGATGATCTGTCGGACCTTAGATCATCGCTCAATGGTACGAACGATAGAATGAGTAATTTGGAGGAAAGAGTGGCTCTGATGGAAGCAAAACTGGCCCAGCCTCAACCAGCACGATCGTCGGAGGTGGATCAGCTCATAACGCAACTGAGAAGTGAAATCAACGACCGTGACCAGGAGTTGCTTAGCAATGATCTCCAAATTTCAAACGTACCGGAGGTTAGTGGTGAAAATCCCACTCACACAGCCATGTTGGTGGCTGCGAAGATTGGCGTCAGCATCGAGGCGCGCGACATCGTGAGCGCCGAGCGTGTTGGAGGTAAGCGGATAAACGCTACACAGGCGACGGCGCCGGTGGAGACCCGCCCGCGGTTTCTTGTCGTGCGCCCGGCGCGCCGCGACCTGCGGGACCAGCTGCTGGAGGGGGCGCGAGTGCGACGCGGCATGACTACTGCCGACCTCGGATTTCCTGGCTTTGCGAAGCGCTTTTATGTGAACGAGCGCCTCACTAAAGTAAATCGAGAGTTGTTTCGGAGCGCCCGTGAGGCCGGCAGTCGCCTCGGTTGGCAATTTGTGTGGTCGAAGCGCGGCCGTATTCTTGCCCGGTACAAGCCCGGCGACACCATTAGTCACATTCGTTGTGAGGCTGACCTACAGCGCATATTCCATACGACACAAAGTAGCGATGGAAAAATCATTAATTAGAATTGATAATGTTTTGTTTTTTCTGTATATTTTAAAATTTTTTCTTGTTATTGTTTTTTATACCTTTGTTAGGGTTATACATACTAAATATGTTAAGCGGTTTTTTTATAATCAATTGGGTGTACCGTGTGCCGCTATTTTAATTAAAGCATCTATATTTGTTGATCGTGTTTTGTTAACTGTAGCTAATGTTTTGTTTTTTTTTGTTTATTATTATTTTTTTTTTTGTTGTAGTTTTTCATAATATTGTTGGGGTTATACCTTCTAAATATGTTAAGCGGATTTTTTATAATCAGTTGGGTGTACTTTTAATTGAAATATGTGTATTTGTTGATCGTATTTTGTTATCTGTAGCTAATGTTTGTGTCACGGCAGCGAAACTCTCGGGGCTCGTAAACCGGTTACTTCATATTATTCTTATCATACTATTTATTTACTACTACACTATACTTTCAGTTTTTTTGTCTAACCTATTTACATACCTATATAACAAAAAAATAATTAACTTTCTTACTAACTATTCACTATTTACACATGGCTATAAAACTATTTTACGTACTATAAACATTACTACTGAATTGAGTTTAGATAATTACGTAGTGACGGTCGAGACACATCAAATGCTTACTATCCCAGTAATAACGCACTACAGACATGATGCCTAAAAATGGGAAATATTTTAAGGTTGGCTTTCTGAACGTGGGTTCTCTGGGTACAGGCCATGATGATCTGATTTGTGCAATGGACAAGCATGGTTTCGATGTTTTGGCTCTAAACGAGACTTGGCTTCGGCCGGGCGAGGAGGGACGCGCGCCGCTCGTGCCCGGCTACCGACTGCGTCACACGCCGCGGCCGACAGCAGTTCGCGCGGGCCGTGGTGGAGGCGTTGGGTTTTATCTTCGCCGTGGCTTGAGCGCGCGTATCGTTACTGGCACGGTCGAATCCGGGTTCGATTCTGTCGAACAAATGTGGTTAATAATCTCACTTAGTGGGAAAAAGATTGCCATTGGTACAGCGTACCGGCCACCTTGGTTTGACATTGATCTGTTCCTGGATGCCATCACGAATACTTTGACAACAATAGGTGACTGTGACCACTATATTTTGCTCGGCGATTTTAACGTGAACATGCTCAGCATTAGGGAAACTAAAACCAAAAAGGTTCAGGAATTTTTAAATTACCTAAGTCTCGCTCAGCTAGTTACGATGCCGACTCACTTCACTGATACGAGTGAGACTCTGATCGACCTATTGTGCACAGACCTTAGGCCAAGATACACGACAGTGGAGGCCTTCGGTTCGATTACAGGCCACTCCATTATAGTCAGCGAATTCCACGTAAAGCGGGAGAGATTTATCCCATTTGTAACCAGATTTAGGCCGATAAGAGATATTTGCAGGGATAGTTTTTATACGGATTTGTTGGCATTAAACATAGAGCGTATTTGTGACCTAGCCGATATTAATGACATGGTTGAAAGTTTTAATAACTGTATAATACAATTGTTTGACGTCCATGCTCCGATTAAAACTTGCACAATTAGGGAAGTAACGTATCCTTGGATTACGGACAATATTAAACTTATGATGAGGTTAAGAGATAACGCATTAGCTAAATATAGGGCGACTAAAGATGATAATAAAAAACTTTACTATAAACAGTTAAAAGCTTTAGTGCAAAGTTCCTTGTTTTACGAAAAAACTGCATACTTTAGGCACAATATAAACAACAAGATAAATAATCCAAAATTGCTTTGGAAGAACATCAAATCCACATACGCACCTACAAAGCAAGGACATGACCTTCCCTCACACTTTAGGAACCCAGACCTGATTAACAACACTTTTTTAAAAGTCCCTGGTAACCCGGTAGCTAGCGCGTCACTTATGTCATTTTATGAGTCCCACAAATACAGTGAAGCTATTTTTACACTCGCTCCAGTGAACGAAAATGACATATCCGGCATAATTACTGAGTTAAAGTCTAATGCAGAAGGGTATGACAACATAACATTGGACATGCTTACGCTAACCCTGCCACATACCTTGGCAATTATAACTTACATTATAAATTACTCTTTATGGTCAGCTAAGTTTCCATACCAGTGGAAAATTGCCACAGTGAGACCCCTACCTAAGAAGCCAAACCCTGTAGAAGTAAAAGACTTGCGGCCTATAAGTATTTTGCCTTGTCTATCAAAGGTAATGGAGAGGGTAGTGTGCCGTCAACTAACTCGTTTTTTAGAAGAGAACGAAATATTACCGGACCTACAATCCGGTTTCAGGAAACAGCGGAGGACTTCTACGGCGTTGCTGGATGTTACTGATAACATTCTAGCGGCCCAAGATAAGGGTATGTGTTCACTGATGGTGCTACTAGACTTTTCCCGTGCCTTTGATTGTATTAATGTCCCACTGTTACTCTCAAAGTTTAAATAATATATAGTTTTAAATAAAATAAAAATAAATAAAAATAAAAAATAAAGTTAAAATACTACGGTTTTGACGACAATGCAATCCAGTGGTTCCATAGCTACCTCAGTGACAGAAAGCAACTCGTAGAATTACGTTTGCCGGATGGTACTACCTTGACCTCAGCTCTCTCTTCTGTAGAAAGAGGAGTTCCCCAGGGATCAATTTTGGGTCCGATTATTTTTATACTGTACTGTGCGGATATTATAAAGTGCCTTCAGAAATGCAAGTATCACATTTATGCCGACGATGTGCAACTATATCTGTCCTTCAGACCCGATGATTATGTCACAGCTATAAGGGACCTAAATGAAGACCTAGAAAGGATCTCCGCCTGGTCAGATGAGAACTGTTTGGCATTAAACCCTTTAAAAACCAAATACATGCTGTTTGGTACGAGGCAGCAGTTAAGGCGGCTACCGGCAAGTCTGAGTTTGACTCTTATGGGTGAGCCTATTGAGCGAGTAGAAGAGGCGCGGAATCTTGGATTAAGGATAGACGGTAGCCTTAGATTTGAGAAGCACATTGCTGATTCTGTGAAAAACTGCTTCTTTCGCCTGAGGCTGCTGTACAAAATGAGACCCTTCTTGTCCGAAAAGCTTCGCGAGCAGCTAGTTGAAACACTAGTCTTGTCTAAATTAAATTACGCTGATACTGTTTACGGCCCGCGCTTGCTGGCTCGTACCGAAAAGCTTATACAGAGAATCCAAAACGCTTGTGCTCGCTTCTGTTATTCGGTTCCCCCTAGAAGTCACGTCACCCCCTTTCTAAACACACACGCTATCCTTAAAATGAAGTCGAGGCGTAAGTTACATCTAGCCTGTCTTCTTTTTGGTGTCATCAAATTTAAGAAGCCGAGGTATCTATACGTCAAACTAAGTTGGATGGCTAGTAAACGAGAGTGCGCGGCCAGGCTTTGCGCGCAACAACTATCAACACAGCCGCATAGAACAGCAGCCTTCAGAGGCAGTTTCCGATACGCTGCATCTAAGGTGTGGAATAATATACCACCACCATTGCGGGTATTAGGAACCGTCCATACGTTCAGAACGCGTTTACGGCAGTATTTGATGGATGCACAACGAAAACAGGATATGGTAAACCTAAACGTTTCCATTATATAAAACAAAAACACTACTACCTATCTAAAACATATTGTATGTATATGGATTTGCGGGTAGTCTGCATTGTACACGATAGGTATTTTTCCTTGTGTTGTGCCTCTTCTGTTGTGTCCTGCTGTGTTGTTCGCGTCGCCCATGTGCCGTCGCAATTGTGTAACACCCTGCCCGGATAAAAATATGGCAGAAACAGGTTTTTTTGTTATTGTTAACAAATAGTTCGTTTTGTTTCCGAACGGTGGGAAACAAGGTATTTATTTATGAGTAATACACGTACAAACAAACACTATCATACACATTCTTTTAATATCTTCCTAACTTTGTCTTTATTTCTAGTATAATTGCTCGATATTCATTATACCTATCTGTTTATTTCTTTATGTACTTTATTTTGATTATTTTCTTATATATGATATGAATGAACCGCTACTCATCCTTAGGGTTCATTAGAAAACCAGCGTCAGACAGTCTCAGGCTGTCTGAAATATCGCTGAAATGAACCTTTTTAGTGCAGCCGTGAGACACACACTTAGTTTTTGGCTTACTTACCATTATTTATTTTTATGTACCGTGCGTGTTTCATGTATGTGCTAAATAAATACTATTCTTTCTTTCTTTCTTTCTTTCTATGGTAGAGGCCATTATGCAAAAATTTCCCTCCCCGGGATCTTCATGGGAAAATTCCTGACCCGCGTTGTATGAATTACTTGAACTCTGTTCATTATTACTAGAATTATTTATGTAATTAACACGTCGCGAACTTGCAGTACGCATGGTGACGTCAGTATTCGCACCCGACGTAGATGCTTGCGCTGCAAAAGTCGATGTGCCCGGTGCATGTGCCGCAAACTGTTGGCTCTGTTGTGCAACCGGAAAAGATGACCTACTTGACTGCGGTGACGAATTATTATTGATTGTACGATTAAAACTATCTTGATTTCTTTGAATATTATTATGTTGCTTATAAAGCCTGGACTGATGCGAATTGTTCGATGTAGATGTGCGGTTTGTTGCATTATTCGGTACATGTGTACTTGACACGCTATGCGAATCATTCTTTTGATTATTAGATTCAGCTGCATTTTGATAATTAGGCAAATAGTCCTACTAAAATTACGCCTGTCGTTTGTTTTAGCATCATAGACTGTCTGGAAGTTTTGTTCTTCTAAGACTATTTTTAACGCATCCTCTATCGTTGTAACGTTGCGCAAACGAACTAATCTAACTAGAAATGGTGGTAAATTAAACAAGAAAACATTCATCGCTCTGTTACTATAAATTAATTGCTTCGCCATACGTAGAGAGTCATCAATGATTGTTTCTGATATTTTGGCGAATAAGACACTTCTCATCCGCTGTATTCTATGGCAAAAATCTAAATAACTTTCGCCTTTATTTATTCTACAGGATTCTAACTCCATTGCTAAACAATCCTCTGTGCGCGGATCACCGAAGTGTTGGTTTAACAACTCCTTCAGTTCATCCCACGTATCTATAGTGTCTCTTTCGCCTACTAAACTGGCTGCTTCGTCTGATAACCTACTTGTTACCACATGAAATAAATATTTATTTTGGGCTACGGTTCCTTGGAACGTGGACAATATGTATTCACATTTTTTTACATATAAAGGTAACGTTCTAGTGTCGCCACTGAATATTGGTATGATGTTAACCAACTCCTGTGGGACACGGGTTACGTTTTCCATTGTGGAAAAGTTATGAAAGTAACAAAGGAAAAGAGAAAAGAAAAAAATTACACTAATGTAATAATACACACTCATAGACTTATTACAAGGTTGGGATATCAATGGAAGAGCTGAGAGGAAGGTGAAAAAGATTTACTCACAATTCCGCAGCTAGCTTCATGCTCCCTGAATTACTGCTGTGGCTGGTCCTCTTCCGTAACTCGAAGTGGCTTCTTAATGAATTTATTTGTTCGGCGATCTCTGCTAAACCGTAGACAAGGACGTCGGCTGCTCCACGTAGAATTGTATACACGGCAGACTGACTACAGAGATCCTACCGGCTGCGCCAATTAAGTAAGCGACAACGGAAGTATTTAAAAAAATAACTTTATTCCGACAGAGTTACAGCTAAACAGTTCTTATCATCTAATAAAATATTGATCTTATATACTAACTTTATTGCTAACGTAGTACATGCATGGCGTGATCAGATATGACGCACGTCCTAGATTATTCTGGATGCTGATCAAGCAATGGAATGTTTGGAAATAATATGTCTAATAAATACTTATTGGCTGACAAAGCTAATATTGGTAGGTTGGGGTTCCTTAACTCGCGCCATCTGCGGCTAGCTTCTTCGGAAGGGCGGTCCTGTCCGATTCGGACGAGTCCGTCATAAGCGTCTCGGACGCAGGCGATCTTAGGTCGCGAAAGCGGGCCTTCCGCAAGGAAGGGTCTGAGGGCTCCTCGAGTTCGGCGAGGAAGCCCAAAGCCAAGAAGCCGACGACATCTGCGGACACCCACGTCGTGGGTCTCGTAGATGCCCAGCGGCAGTTGGACCTGACTCGGCGGGCGCAGCACCAGCAAGAGCTGGAAGAGCGCGTTGCTGCGAAGGAGCAGCGTGCGCGTGCTGCTCGGGCCAGGTCGGGGTACGGTGCGTCCCGCGTGCTATACGGGGACCAATCCTTGGCCGAGCTGGCGCGCATGGCGGAAGAGGACGAGGAGGAGATCGTGGAGGTCGCCTCCAAGTCCTCCAATCTTAAGGGCACTTTTCAGAAGGCCCTTAAGTGCCGTGCCGCAAGCATGCGCGCCATTATAGAGGAGTTGGTCCAGCGTGAGGCGACCGACGAATCGCGCAAATTGTAGGCGACCGTCGATCGCCTCAAGCTGGAGGTCAGCCAGCTTCATCAGAAGCTGGCTGGTGTCATGGCTCGGCCAAGTCAGGCTGATCCAATACCTGCGGCGGAGGCCCCCACCCCTAACAACCTTGAGGATGTCATCCGCAAGGTGGTTATGGAGGAGAGGGCCTTCACCAGAGCCTGCTTAGCAGGCATAGAGGACCGGCTCCTGCCGGAGAAGCGCAACAATTCTTTATTTTTAACTTGGTTACTAAAGCTAACTTATTTCAATCTTATTTTAAAAATATTTTATACATGATATCCTTAACGTACTGCTTATACTATTTTACAAATACAATTAGTTCCTGCTTTTAAATAATTAGTTATATGCTTACTTATTTATATATACAATATAAAAGAAATATTTTTCTTAACCTTTTTTATTTTTATTTATCACTTTTTGGGCTATATTCTCACAGTAGGCCATAAATTTATTCCTACTTGCTTACCTTAGGGATTGCCTCATCGCATGCTTTTTCAATAATTTCCCTGTATCCAACGACAATTCGTTCTAATTCTTGTTTGTTTTCTATATGACTAATACTATCTAAAATTATACCCCTATCACTTTTATGTTCCCCCAATTCGATTTTAAAGATTTCCCATTTTGCCTTCTTGGTATTATACTTTCTGGTTGTCCTAATTACGCACATCCCTTTTTCCCTTTTTAGTCCTACGTTAAATAAAATGGTATTGTGGTCCGAGCTTGTAGTCCCGGTGTCTACGCGCCAACCGCTCACCAGGTCGAAAAGATCGAGCGAACATGCCGTGACGTCTACATGGCTCTTATACTCTACGCCTCCTCTCACCGTGTAAAAGGTCAGCGTGTCTCCAGTGTTCAGTACCTGAAGCTCCAACTCTTCCAGGGTCCCGGACATCTCTTCTCCCCTGAGGTCTTCTATGGTGGTAACTTGTTTTTTTTTTTTTTCTTTTTCCAGACTAGCTCCGCCAACGAAATTGGCGCCTTTTCTATATCTTAAACTCATCCATACTAGTTCTCGCTTTAATGCCTCTCGTATTTTCATGCTGCATACTGTATCTTTCTATTATCCATCCTCAATCACACTGTGGGTGGGACTCCCACGTCGTATTACTTTACTAATCTAATCTATCTATTTGTTTCTTTATTTCTTACTTTAAGCTTATCATTAGGGAAAAAACAAAACCAAGTTTTTATTTTACATATTTTGACTTATCTCTAACAATTCTTAATTTTAAACATGGTTATTAAAGCTAACTTATTACAATTTTATTTTAATATTCTATACATGACATCCTTAACCTACTGCTTATACTATCTTAAAAATACACTTATTTCCTATGCTTACTTAATTTTAACACAATATAAAAGAAGCATAGTTTTATTAAACTATTTTATTTTTGTTAATGACTTTTTGGGCTATATCCTCACAGTAGGCCATAAATATGTACCTATTTTTGCCAACCATTATTTCCCTTATAATGTCCCTACATAGCCTCTTTCCCGCTCTCTGCTCAAAGTTGTACCTTTCCTTCCCGTAGATTGGACAGTCCAGGATGATGTGCGGGACTGATTCCGCTACCTCGGGGTCGCAGGTGCACGATGGGCTCTCCTTACACTTAAAGCGGTTTAAGTATTCGGAGAAACCACCGTGCCCTGTTAAAACCTGCGTCAGTACACCTGTTGGCCTCACCTGTTTTACAATACGGTAGGCCGCAATGGCATCTGGAAGAAACATCTTCGTCACGGAGGCGGTCTCGCCCGACACGTATCTCCGATTCTATTCATCAAGCGTTTGACGCCTGATGTACGAAACCGGACACTGGTCGTAGTCCGGCCTCCTCCGTGACGACAATGCTGCCTCCTTTGCCAGCTCGTCCGCGCGTTCGTTCCCCGGTAGGCCCGCGTGGGCTTTGACCCAAAACAAAGACACAGCTTTCTTCTGAGTCAATGCCTGAGCCAAATTTGCTCATGTGCGGACCGCCAGAGGGTGGAGAGAGCCATGGTTTGTCAGTGTCTGCAACGCTGACATTGAGTCACTGTACACTCCATAGCTCGTCTCTTTACGCTTGAGGATAACGTCTGTTGCCTTGCAAATGGCCAGAAGTTCCGCCTGGTAGACCGTGCAGTACGCGGCAAGGCTGAGCTTGAGGTTCTGGACTTCACCTTCATTATCCCACATGGATAATGCGGCTCCGACCTTCCCCTCAATCTTGCTGCCGTCAGTGAAGATTCGCACTGTCTGCACATCGCTACTGTTCGTGAGCTGTTGGTCTGCGAGGCACACGAACTCCAGAGCCATTTGTTTGGCAGGGTGAGGCGTTTCTGCAAATCCCACCATACCCTCGATCTCCCGGTCTCCTGGCACAAACTGAGACGACCCTCTCCTTGCCTCATACAAGGCAGCTGCCTCTTGTATGCGGAGGTGTAGAGGCAGTATCCCCGCCAGCACCAGCGCCGAGTTGAGCGAGACTGTACGGTAGGACTTGCAGAGCTTCTGGACGAACCCTCGTTGGACGGATCCCAGCTTCCTCCGTATTCCCAGCTTTTTCGTAGCGGGAGCCCAGGCTCCAGCCGCGTAGGTGACTATCGGTTCCATCGTTGCCATGTATATTATTCGGATTATTTCCTTGTCCAGGCCCCAACTGACTTTAGCCGCCCGCGACAGCTGTTTATATATGTCTGCGACCTTCTTGCAGAGAATCCAGGTATGCTCGTTAAATGTGAGCTTATCATCTATTACAAGTCCCAGCAATTTCATGCTTCTCACCATGCCAATATCGACCCCGGCCATACTCAGAGCTGGTGTGTCATACTTAAGTTTATTCGTTACAAGCATCGCCAAAGTCTTATGCGGCGCGAACTTGAGCTTGTTTTTGACACCCAAGCTATGAGCACGGGCGAGAGCCACATTAGCTCTTCTGGAGACCTCAACCGCTGTGTCACCATCCACCACAAGAACAACATCGTCAGCAAAGGCCTGGACAAAGTAACCCTCCTTTTCCAGCTCGTGCAGTAGCGGATCCAACAAGAGATTCCACAGAATGGTACCACCGATTGACCCTTGAACACAGCCCTTATTTGTCTCTCTCGTGCATTCTTCCCCAGCATACCTTACCCTTACTTTTCTGCCGTCGAGGTAGCTATCAAGTAGCCTCCTAGTGTTTACCGGGCACTTTTCCTCAGCCAGTCTGACTCTGATCGCCGGCCACCACGCGCTGTCGAAAGCGCCCTCTATATCCAATGACACCAGAACTATTAGCTTTCTCAGCCTCAACTTGTCCTGTACGTGTTTTATTAGATTATAGAGGGCGTCCTCGGTGCTCTTTTGGGGCATAAAGCCAAACTGACGAGTACTAAACCGCGGCACAAACTGCCATTTAACTCTTGCTACCACCATCCTCTCCAGGACCTTCCCCAAGACAGGCAGGAGACCTATCGGTCTATATGACTTGGGGTTCGTGTAATCTTCCTTGCCCGGTTTTCTGAGGACCACCACCGTTGCCTCTTTCCAGATGTCCGGGAAGTGTGCCAATTCTAGGCACTTGTTGTACAGGGCAAGGAAAGCGTCCGGGTCCTGGCAGATCGCTCGACGGCAGATGTCAGCCGTGAATCCATCCATTCCGGGGGCCTTTTTTGGATTGAAGCGTTCCACTGCCACCCTCAGCTCCAGCGGCGTAAACGGTGGATCATGATACTCACCATGTTGCCAGTCGTTTACCCGTCTGGCAGCTTCTCTGATGAGCCTGTGGTCCGCATTATCATTTTCCGCTGTGTCCTTTGGATAGAACGTGTCGGCGAGTAAGGCTGCTGACTCCTTCGGGTTTAGGAATGCACCATCGCGAGTTAGGGTCAGATCTTCCTGTCTCCTGGTGGTCCCTCTTATCACTCTGTAGATGCCCTCCCACACTCCTTCTCCGTCTTGCTTCTCACAGAAACTCCTCCAACTGGTGACTCGAGCTTTCTTGGCTAGGCACTCATATTCTTCCTTCGCTTTCAGGTACGCGTCAACGACCATGGATCTACGGACCGGTGCGGCGTTGCGGATGCGGTTCTTCTTCGTTGTCACCTCTTTTTTCTTGGCAGCGGGATCCTCGGACCACCATGGGATATTAAGTTTCGCTTTCCTACTTACTTTAGGGATTGCCTCGTCACACGCTTTTTCAATAGTTTCTTTATATCTAACGACAATCGGTTCTAGGTCTTGCTTATTTTTTATCTGATTAATACTATATACGCTTATACCCCTCTCACTCTTCGGTTCCCCCAGTTTGACCTCAAAAGTTTCCCCATTTGCCTTCTTAGTGTTATATTTTCTAGTGGTTCTAACTACGCACATCCCTTTTTCCCTTTCAAGTCCGATGTTAAATATGATGGTGTTGTGGTCCGAGCTCGTAGACCCTGTATCAACCCGCCAACCGCTCACCAGGTCGAAGAAATCGATCGAACATGCCGTGACGTCCACATGGCTCTTGTACACTACGCCTCCTCTCACCGTGTAAAAAGTCGGCGTGTCTCCAGTGTTCAATACCTGAAGCTCTAACTCTTCCAGGGTCCCGGACATCTCTTCTCCCCTGTGGTCTTCCATGGTGCTACCCCACCAGGTACTCTTGGCATTTGCATCTCCGCCTATTATTAGTTTTCCAGTGCCCAGTTCCAACTTTATTCTGGTCAGCTGATCCAAGTAAGGCCCTATGGGTTGATCCGGCTCGAAGTAGTAAGACACTACTGCGATTTCCCAGGCTTTGGTTCGGATCCCCACCACAACGATGTTGTTGTTGGTGAGTTTCGGGTAGGAAATGACATCCAGGTCATTATCGAAGACAGCTATTGCTGCCTTAACCCACTTCCTTGAACCTCGCACTGGTAGACTCTCGCACCACGGTAGCTCTTCATACTCCTAGCCCCCCCCACATATGGCTCCTGGATCAGTACCCATGCGATTCCTCGCTCACTGGCCTCTAAAAAGAGTTCGGTGGTCGCCAGTTCCTTCCTTTGTAGGTTGGCCTGGGCTACTACATATCTTCCGGCTGGGGTGCCTGCTCGGTCGCCTGTATCAACTTTAGCAATAGGCTACTCTTGCTCTGGCCAGAACCTCACACCTCTTCCTGACTGGGCATTCTTCACTGAAGGCATTATGCTCAGTGTTTTCGAGCTTCGCAAGCCAACCAATCCGCACACTTCGCTCTCATGTGAGGGCCCCCACAGTGACTGCACTTTTCGACTGTCTCCTTGCAGAGCCGTCGTCCGTGCCCAAAACCTAAACATAGGGAGCACTGGACCAGTGGCGTCTGGTCGAACACTCTGATCCTTTGCAGGTCTATATGGACGTGTTGCCTGGCCTGCAGTTTATTCCAAATCTTAGGGGAGACCCTAAGGACAACGTGCTGCGTGTGAGGGTTCCTTGTCCTTTTCTTGTAGAGTACCTCTGCTCTGTTTTCCTCCTTGGTTAGCTCCTCGAACACATCGCGATTTTGGTTCCGAAGAGCCTTCAGGATGTCTTCATCGGTGTTATAAGTTAAGACATCCCTCATAATCACCAGTGGGTCTCTGTTTTTCACGTCCTCCACTCTCAACACCTCTCCCGCACTTGCTAACCTTTCTTTAATTCTTTCCCTTTCCTCTTCCGTTTTACAGCCCAAAATCACTTTCCTGTGTTTAGCCTTCCTGATTCTGTCCACCGTGACCCATCCTTCCTTCGCGTTTACCGCCTTTCTGATATGGTCAAGGACTTCCTCCCCAGTCTCAGTTTCTTTGGTGGAGGACACCAAAATGGAGTGGAGTGCTGTCTGCTTAGGGGGCTGCCGGACAGGATGATTTGCCGTTACGCTGGCATAAGAGAGCTTTTCATGATTTTCCTCGCCCCTTTTAAGCGCCTCCTTCAACCTGTCCATCTTCTCGCTATTTTCCCGCAAGTTCCGGCTGTGATCCTCCAAGGCCTTTCTAAGGGACTCCATTTCCACCCTCGGGCTGAGGATCACCTCCGGTTCCTCCTCCACCACAATTTGGGCTTGCGTCCCTTGCGAATGTGTCACCACCTTCGGAAGTGGAGCCCGCTCCTTCTCCTGCTCCGACTCCTTTATAAGGAAGTAGAGCCGGTCCGCCTGAGCTTTGACTTCTTCCTTAATCTCCTTTTTTGTAGTTTTGGAGTTAGTCATATGCGCCTTGATCTTATTGAGGCATATCCTAGCCTCCGCAACTCTAGTCTTGGTCGCCGGCGGGCTCAGGCAGACAATCTCGACCGATGGCCTTCGTGTCGTCTCTGGTGTTGTTTTAGGCGACACTTTCCGGGCAACCACTTTCACCGGGGGTGTCTCCTTCTTTGCCGGCTTCTCAGCCTCCCACTCACCCACACTTCTCCTAACACTCTGTGCTGAGGGTCCGGCCTCTTGAGTGGTGTTCGGGCTCTTGCTTGGCTGACTTGCCGGCTTTTTGACAGGCGTACGGTATCCCAGGATCATGTTTCTCGTTTGAGTTTAGTTCTGGCTAGTCTGTCGTCAATATATGGGGTATGTATAGAGTACCCCAGTCAGTAAAATACGCAAAAATAGAATAAAAATAGATATTAAATAAAAATAAAACACGATAAAACAAATAAATAGGGTTCAAAAGAACCCCGTCCTCTCAAAATAGAGCGTTCCTGTCAACTGCAAAAGCAGTAGGTCAGTGGAACAGATGTTAGGTTCCCCACAGAAGACTCTACCCACACCGACAGTTTGTACTACCTGGCACAACTACTATCACAAGGGGAACAATGGCAGAGGGCAGCCGTTACTTAAGCTTTAAAAACAAATGTACAGCCTCCGTGAGGATACAGTCACGTTTTATTTACAAAAAGAACTTAATAATTTGCTGTCTCTATGTTTCATAGAGTCAGGTTCAGTCAACTCTCTCATTAATTTATGTCCTCTTGTTATATTTGTCAGTTTCCTGCTCCAGGAAGTGTTCCCAACCCCTTTACAAAAATGGCTCTACGTAGAGTCGTCTTTCCGCTGTTTTGATAGCGTCAATGGATGGCTCTCCTCGAGCCCTTTCCAATGATACCAAACACGGTACGATCACGCCCAGGGGTTCCGGAGATATCCAAACTTGAAAAAAGATGGTTTTTATTCAATTTGGCTACCAAAAGTGGTGATTTGCAATATCTCCGCAACCACCAGTCCAAAAACCCCGTGCTTGGGCTCACTGTACTTGGCTCGATGAGACCCACCCACCGGGCAGGTTTTCAGCCTGAAATTTTTTTATTTTCTGAAAAGGCCTGAAAGATACTCTATCTTACAGCTAATGGTCGGCCAGTATGCCCAAAGAAAATCCCAAGTCCCTACGACTTTCCGTTCAGGAGCTATGTCGATTTAAAAACTGCCCAAGATGGCCGCGCAGCTGTCAAAGTCTTACTTTGACGGCGGATAACTCCTTTCTGGAAAGCCGCAGAACACCCGAGTTTGGGCTCAACGAGCCAGGCCCGAGCTCGACTATCCGCTGAAACCTGTTTCAGGACCCCAAAAATCTTCAGCTCCGAACCGCCTGAAACTTTCAGGCAGGCTAGCCAGAGAGTCCCAGAATACCCCACCGAAAACCGCAACTCCGTACGACCACTAGTTCCGAAGTTATTGCGGTCCGAAGCTAAACAAAAATGGCGCCGAACTGTCAGATGTTGACTTTAAATGACCGTAACTTGTGAACCCTTTGTCGTAGAGAGTCAGGGTTTTGGGCGCACAGCTCGGCGTCACCTCGGGTATGTCCTGAAAGTTGTTTCAGCAGCAAAAAACTCAGTCGCCTGAAAACGCCTGAAAGCTGAACTAACCTATTCTAGGCTATATGCCGCTTCCTATTCTGAAAATCCGAATCCTCTCGGATCAGCGGTTCCCGAGATATCGCTAATTTAATTATCTAAAACAAAAACCTATAAATGGTGATTTTGTCAAAAACCTCAATTTTAGCAATACGCCGTCCGAGTTTGGGCTCATATAAGGTGCAATTATATATTGAGACCATCCCCGGGGTCAAAAACAGATTATTTCTATTAAATTTTGATAAAAGGCCGAAAAACTGTAAAAATATGATATCTCTCGAACCGCCGATGCGAAAAATCCGGAAAAAATGTCAAAAAGTAGAAGAAATAGCAAGCTACACGATACAATATTCAAATTCAAATTCAAAGCATTTTATTTCAAATAAACCATTCACAGGCACTTTTGAAACGTCAAGGTCGGTCAGTCAAAAACATGGAAGCTATTTGCACGTTCCAAAGCGTAGATCTCTATGGAGAAGAACGTGCAAGAAACTCCACGGACACTCTTTTAAATCATGTTCTGTTTTACAAAATTCCAAGTTACATATACTTGTTGCTTCTGCATGTGAGGACAATGCAAAGGAAAAAAAAAGGGCTTATTATAAGAATTTTAAATATAAAGATTAAAATAAGCCAATGGCAGTTAAGAGATGACCAGTCTCAACCGACGGCGCCTGTTCACGAACATGACGCGTGAATCGGCACCTTTCAGCTCAACCATTTCGAAGGGAACCGAATGATCAAACCCACGCGCCGCCATCAGCGAGACATTTGAGTGAGCATGACATGCTCTCAACCACCATGCTCGTTCATGTCCAACAAGTAAAACTATAACTACTCACATAAAATGTAAATGGTTTCATGGTACTCACATTTACAAAATTTGAAAAATATGCTTCTACTTTACACAAAACTATGGTTGTCAATGACCAAATAATGAAAAATAAATTAATAAAGAGAACGATTAAGTTCTTACATCAAAAATAATAAATAAGTATTTAATATAATAATATAATTTGTATGTATATAAGAATAAATAAACGAAATAATGTAAGAACCTCTAAAAGGAGCGAGCATCTCTTCCAAATATAAAAACATAAAAACCTAAAAAGTGGACCTAAGCAGCTGTGACTGTGGAGCAGGACCAGCAATTAGCCAAGCGTTTTTATCGAGGGTATAATCTTCCAGTTTATAATACGCTTGTCTACATAGTGTGCATTTTATGCATGCTTTAAATTTTCTCTCATTCAGTTCGAGAATATCAACTGGTAATAAATTTTTTTTTGATAAATAGGAAAGTTGAAAAAAATTTTGGAAAAGTGTTATTTTTAGAAATTTTCCTGTAACTTAAAAACTAATTAAGCTAAAAATCTAATATTTAAAATCCGGGTTCTCCTAAGAAAAGCGCCAGAGACGGCAGTAGAATATTTTCAAAATCTTCATCAGGTCCGGAGATACAGTTGTTGGTACAGAGGAGCTGGCGGGCCTCCGGGCCACTTGCGTGGCGGCCAGAAGGGCCTACACGCGGAGCCGCCGGCGCAGCGCCCGTAATCAGGCAGAGGAGGACCGCCTCTACGCCTCTTACCGAGAGGCAAAGGCGGTCCTCAAGTCGGCTATGGGCGCTGCCAAGGACTCGGCGAGGGCCGAGATGCTGGAGGGTCTCGACAGGGATCCGTATGGGAGACCATACAGGGCGGCGCGGAACCAACTGCGGCCCCATGGTCCCCCACTTACGGAGACCCTCGAGCCGGCGTTGCTGGATGGGGTGGTCCGGTCTCTGTTTCCGCGCAGGACCGACTTCACCCCACCAGCAATGGACCCTCCGCAGTCGGCGGCTCCGCAGGCGCAGGAGGAGGTGCCTCCCGTTACGGAGGAGGAGTTTCGCGTGGGGGTGCTTAGCCTCCGCGCGAAGAAGACGGCTCCTGGGCCGGACGGCGTCCCCGCACGGGTGGTGGCCATAGCTGCCGCTCAAATGCAGGACAGGTTTCGGGAACTCTTCAGCGCGTGCTTTGCGGCTGGAAGGTTCCCGAAACTGTGGAAGGAGGGGCAGCTATGCCTCCTCCGAAAGGAGGGACGCCCGGCGGATTCCCCCTCGGCATACCGGCCCATCGTTCTGCTCGATGAGGTCGGTAAATTGTTCGAGGGGATCATCGCCGGCCGGCTCAGGAGCCATTTGCAGGGTGTAGGGCCGGACCTGTCGGACGCCCAGTTCGGTTTCCGACAGGGCCGGTCCACCATCGACGCGCTGGCCCTTCTTAAGGGCCAGGTGAAAGGAGCGGTCGAGGCGGGGGACGGAGTGTTGGCGGTGTCATTCGACATAGCCAACGCCTTCAACTCCGTTCCCCACTCCACCATATTGGAGGCACTCCGGTATCACGGAGTGCCCCAATACTTGAGGAGCCTCCTGGCCAGTTACTTGGAGGATCGAGAGGTCCTCCTTGTGGACAAACTGGCCAGGATGCGGAGGTACAGCGCGGAGTCCGGTGTTCCGCAGGGGTCAGTCTTAGGACCCCCCCTGTGGAACATCGGCTTTGACTGGCTGTTGCGGGGAGCTCTTCTCCAGGGCACGAGTGTCATCTGCTACGCGGATGACACTCTCCTTACTGCCCGGGGGAAGAGCTTCGGGGAGGCGGCCTGTTTGGCCTCGGCTGGCGGGTCCTTGGTGGCAGGGAGGATCCGCCGCCTGGGATTGAGGGTGGCGCTGAACAAGACCGAGGCCGTGTTCTTTCACGGGCCTCGGCAGCGCTGCCCTCCAGACGCCCACATTATGGTGGAGGGCGTCAGGGTGGGCGTCCAGGCCCAGATGAAGTATCTGGGCCTGGTGTTGGACAGCAGGTGGCGCTTCGGCCCGCACTTTAGCGGGCTGTCGACGCGCCTGCTGAGGGCTGCGGACGCCCTCTCCTGGCTCCTCCCCAACCTGGGAGGGCCCAACGCACGATGCCGGCGCCTATATGCCGGCATCCTGCGAAGCATGGCCCTGTACGGGGCCCCCATCTGGGCGGACTCCCTCCACAGGAGGGAGAACGCAACCGCCATGCGCAGGCCACAAAGGGCCATTGCACTGCGGGTGGCGAGGGCCTACCGCTCGGTGGGCTTTTCGGCGGCTTGCGCTCTGGCGGGCACCCCTCCTTGGGAGCTGGAGGCGTGGGTGCTCGCCAGAGTGTACGAGTGGACGGCGCGGCGAAAGGCCCTCGGGGAGCGCCCCGTCGCGGAGGAGCGGGAGGCCGTGCGGCGGGAGGCGAGGGACGCCATCATCGTCCATTGGACGGACGACCTCGCCTCCGCCACCTTTGGCCGCCGAACCCTGGACGCGCTCGGTCCGGTCCTGCGAGACTGGCTCGAGCGCTCCCACGGGTTCCTCTCATTCCGTCTGGTGCAGGCGTGTCAGGCCACGGCTGTTTCGGTAAGCACCTGCACCGGATCGGGAGGGAGGAAACCCCGGCGTGTCACGACTGCGGCGCGGCGGAGGACACGGCTCAGCACACCCTCGAGGTGTGCCCGGCTTGGTCTGAGCCGCGCCGCAGTCTAACAGCGGAGATCGGACAGGACCTCTCGCTTCCCGGCGTGGTGAATGCCATGCTGGAGAGTGAGGGGTCCTGGGCAGCTGTCGCCTCTTTTTGCGAGGATGTCATCTCGCAAAAGGAGGCGGCGGAGCGTGCGCGGGAGGACGACCCTCTCGCTGCGCCGCTCCGCAGGCGCAGAAGAGGTCGGAGAAGACGCCGTCTTCTCCCTCCTCATGGTGGTGATGGGCGGGCGATAGGCGCGGGGGCGCCTCCGCCCGCATTGCACTCCACACCACCTCCGCCGGTAATTCCCAGCCCTCCCCCTGAACGGGGAGGACTTGAGGGGCCCGCCGCTTTAGGCGGGTTGTCGTCGGAGGAGGACTGGACGCTAAGGCTGCGCCGATCTCCCAGTCCTCTTCCACTCGGACGACGCGGGAATAACGCTGGGTCGTTTTAGTGGGTATACCGGGTCAGCCCGGGGAGTCCCACATACCCCTCCCGTTCCCCCGACGGGAGGGTATGCGTAATGCATTTTTTCCCAGTTTAAAAAAAAAAAAAAAAAAAAAAAAGGTTAGGTTAGGTTTCCTGCGGAGCATGGCCCTGTACGGGGCCCCAGTCTGGGCGGACTCCCTCCAAAGGAGGGAGAATGCGACCGTGATGCGCAGGCCTCAAAGGGCCATTGCACTGCGGGTGGCGAGGGCCTACCGCTCGGTGGGCTTTTCGGCGGCGTGCGCTCTGGCGGGCACCCCTCCTTGGGAGTTGGAGGCGTGGGTGCTCGCCAGAGTGTACGAGTGGACGGCGCGGCGAAAGGCCCTGGGCGAGCGCCCCGTCGCGGAGGAGCGGGAGGCCGTGCGGCGGGAGGCGAGGGACGCCATCATCGTCCATTGGACGGAGGACCTCGCCTCCGCCACCTTTGGCCGCCGAACCCTGGACGCTCTCACGGGTTCCTCTCATTCCGTCTGGTGCAGGTGTTGTCAGGCCACGGCTGTTTCGGCAAGCACCTGCACCGGATCGGGAGGGAGGAAACCCCGGCGTGCCACGACTGCGGCGCGGCGGAGGACTTGGCTCAGCACACCCTCGAGGTGTGCCCGGCTTGGTCTGAGCCGCGCCGCAGTCTAACAGCGGAGATCGGACAGGACCTCTCACTTCCCGGCGTGGTCAACGCCATGCTGGAGAGTGAGGGGTCCTGGGCAGCTGTCGCCTCTTTTTGCGAGGATGTCATCTCGCAAAAGGAGGCGGCGGAGCGCGCGCGGGAGGACGACCCTCTCGCTGCGCCGCTCCGCAGGCGCAGAAGAGGTCGGAGAAGACGCCGTCTTCTCCCTCCTCATGGTGGTGATGGGCGGGCGATAGGCGCGGGGGTGCCTCCGCCCGCATTGCACTCCACACCACCCTCGCCGGTCATTCCCAGCCCTCCCCCTGAACGGGGAGGACTTGAGGGGCCCGCCGCTTTAGGCGGGTTGTCGTCGGAGGAGGACTGGACGCTAAGGCTGCGCCGATCTCCCAGTCCTCTTCCACTCGGACGACGCGGGAATAACGCTGGGTCGTTTTAGTGGGTATACCGGGTCAGCCTGGGGAGTCCCACATACCCCTCCCGTTCCCCCGACGGGAGGGTATGCGTAATGCATTTTTTCCCAGCATAAAAAAAAAAAAAAAAAAAAAAGGTTAGGTTGGGGGACCCCCCACAGAGTTTGCGTCCACGTCGCGTCCCCTGGAAACGGCCCAGTTTGTCACCGTAACGGAGTGGCATACTGGGTACGGCCAAAGTTCTCTGTGATCTCGCAGTTACTGTTATATTTTATCGTGCCTTGTATACTGCGAATTTGCCGAAGGCGTCATGCCTATGCCCTCGCGGGACGCCTACGGGCGGTTTTTAAAAGGCCCTTCTCAGGGCCAACCCAAAGGCCCTTCTCAGGGCCAACCCAAAGGCCCTTCTCAGGGCCAACCAAAAGGCCCTTCTCAGGGCCACTCCGACGCTTCAGCGTCTGAAGCTAGCCGCGCGCCGTCTGCGGCTAGCTTCTATGGAAGGGTGGACCCGTCAGATTCCGACGACGAGTCCCTAATTAGCGTCTCGGACGCAGGCGACTCAAGGTCGCGAAAGCGGGCCTTCCTTAAGGAAGGGTCCGAGGGCTCCTCGAGCTCAGCAAGGAGGATGAAAGCCAAGAGGCCGACGAAAGCCGCAGACACCCACGTAGTGGGTCTCGCGGACGCTCAGCGGCATCTGGACTTGGCTCGGCGGGCGCAGCAGCAGCAGGACCTGGAGGAGCAGGTTGCTGCTAAGGAGCAGCGGGCGCGTGCTGCTCGGGCCAAGTCCGGGTACGGTGCGTCCCGCGTGCATTACTCGGACTACTCGTTGGCCGAGCTGGCGCGCATGGCGGAAGAGGACGAGGAGGAGATCGCGGAGGTCGCCTCCAAGTCCTCAAACCTTAAGGGCACGTTTCAGAAGGCCCTTAAGGTCCGTGCTGCGAGCATGCGCGGCATCGTTGCGGAGCTCGTGGAGCGCAAGGCGAGCGACGAGACTCGCCAATTGCAGGCGAAAGTAGATCGCCTGCAATCAGAGGTCAGCCAGCTTCATCAGAAGCTGGCTGATGTCACGGCTCGTCCCATTCAGGCCGAACCAAGACCTGCGGCGGAGGCCCCCACCCCCACCAACCTTGAGGATATCATCCGCAAGGTGGTAATGGAGGAGAGGGCCTTCACTAGAGCCTGCTTGGCAGGCATTGAGGACCGGCTCTTGCCGGAGAAGCGCCTCCGACCACCGCTTGCGGCGGACAAGAGGCGGGCCGAGCCGGGGCCGTCCTCGCAAGAGGATGACGCCCTTCTCCCTTCCACCACTCCGTCCAACCAGCAGGGTTGGACCGAAGTGGCCCGGAAGGGGAAGGGCAAGGGGAAAAAGACGGCAACAGCCGTCCCTGCCGTCCCTGCCACCACGCCTCCCAGCCGGTCGCGGGCGACTGAGAAGGGAAAGGGGAAGGGGAAGGGCAAAAGGCCGGCAACGCCCGGACCTGCCGTCCCCGTCACCACGCCTCCCGGTCAGTCGCGGGCGGCTGGCAGTGGAAAGAAGGGAAAGGGGAAACTTGTTCCCCCAAAGTCCGCGGCCGTCGTGGTGACACTCACCGCCGAGGCCGCGGAGCGAGGCGAGACGTACGCGTCAATTTTGGTGCGGGCGCGTGCAAATGCCGATCCCGCCCAATTGGGGATCGACAAGGTTTCTTGCCGGCGGACCGAAACCGGGGCTCGAATATTCGAGTTCCCGGGGGCGGAGGGCAGCGCCAACGCTGACCTCTTTGCAGCCAAGCTGCAAGAGGTCATCGCGGACGCTGCCAAGGTGGCCCGACCGGTGAAGTCGGCGACCATCGAGGTGACCGGTCTTGACGACTCGGTCACCAAGGAGGAGCCGGTGGCGGCGGTCGCAGCCATTGGGGGCTGCGGCGTCGCAGCGGTGCAAGGCCGGGACATCAGGCCTGGCCGCGGCGGCATGGGCACTATCCGGCTCGAGTGCCCAGTCGCCGCTGCCAAAGCCGTCCTTGCAAAAGGACGCCTCCTTGTCGGCTTTAGCTCGGGTGCAGTCCGGGCCCTAGAGGAGCAGCCTCTGCGCTGCTTCCGGTGCTGCAGCATCGGGCACACCCGAGCCCTATGCCCGTCGGCGGTGGACAGGTCGGAGACCTGCTACCGCTGCGGCAAGGAGGGCCATAAAGCCGCCTCCTGCGCGGTCGCCAAGCCGCACTGCGCCGTCTGTGCCGCGAGGGGACGCCCGGCAGGCCATGTGATGAGGGGGAGGTTGTGCAATCCTCCCCCTCAGAGAGGCAAAGCGCAGGTGCCGGTCGGGCCTGTTGCTAGCATCGCCGTTCCTGAGGTAGGAACGGCGGTGGCTGCGGAGGAGGGGGGTGCGATGTCCGATTGATGGATACAATCGAACATCGCATCCTCCAGGCGAACACTAACCACTGCCGGGCTGCACAGGATCTCCTGATGCAGACCATGGCTGAGTGGTTGGTGGACTTGGCGGTGGTCGCCGAGCCCTACTCGGTCCCTGGCCATTGGCTGGGCGACCGAGACGGCCTGGTGGCGTTGGTGTCGCGGTCTTCCACAGACTCCCCTCCCCTCTCGCTTTTAGAGAGGGGACCGGGATACGTGGCCGCCGCGTGGGGAGATTTGGCCCTGGTTGGGGTCTATTTCTCCCCTAACCGCCCTCTCTCGGACTTTGAGGATTTCCTGGAGATCCTCACTGCAGCCGTAAGGAGGGCGGCGCCACGCCAGGTCGTGGTGTTGGGCGACCTGAACGCCAAGTCGGTGGCCTGGGGCAATCCAGCTGCCTCTTGCAACGTCCGGGGACGCGCCGTCGAATTTTGGGCGGCGTCATGCGGCGTGTCCCTCCTCAACAGGGGGGCGGTCCACACGTGTGTGCGGCAACGGGGAGGGTCGGTGGTGGACGTTTCGTTCGCCACCCCCGTGCTGGCCGCACGCATTGTGAACTGGCGGGTGGAGTTGGTGGAGACCTTGTCGGACCACCGTTATGTGCGGTTCGACATCTCCACCCAGAGCCCCCGTGGGGAGATGGCCCGCTCTGGCAGGTCTCCTTTCCCACGGTGGGCTCTCACTCGCCTGGACCGGGAGGCAGCCAAGGAGGCGGCCTTCCTCCAAGACTGGCTGTCGCCCCCTGTTGGGGCCCCGGACGTTGACGCCGCAGCGGTCCGGCTGAGGGAATCCTTGACCGAGGTGTGCAACTCCAGCATGCCGTTTATTGGTGGTCAGAGGAGCTGGCGGGCCTACGAGCCACCTGCGTGGCGGCCAGAAGGGCCTACACGCGGAGCCGCCGGCGCAGTGCCCGTAATCAGGCAGAGGAGGACCGCCTCTACGCCTCTTACCGAGAGGCAAAGGCGGTCCTCAAGTCGGCTATGGGTGCTGCCAAGGACTCGGCGAGGGCCGAGATGCTGGAGGGTCTCGACAGGGATCCGTATGGGAGACCATACAGGGCGGCGCGGAACCAACTGCGGCCCCATGGTCCCCCACTTACGGAGACCCTCGAGCCGGCGTTGCTGGATGGGGTGGTCCGGTCTCTGTTTCCGCGCAGGACCGACTTCACCCCTCCAGCGATGGACCCTCCGCAGTCGGCGGCTCCGCAGGAGGAGGAGGAGGCACCTCCAGTGACGGAGGAGGAGTTTCGCGCGGGGGTGCTTAGCCTCCGCGCGAAGAAGACGGCTCCTGGGCCGGACGGCGTCCCCGCACGGGTGGTGGCCATGGCTGCCTCTCAAATGGAGGACAGGTTTCGGGAACTCTTCAGCGCGTGCTTTGCGGCTGGAAGGTTCCCGAAACTGTGGAAGGAGGGGCAGCTATGCCTCCTCCGAAAGGAGGGACGCCCGGCGGATTCCCCCTCGGCATACCTGCCCATCGTTCTGCTCGATGAGGTCGGTAAATTGTTCGAGGGGATCATCGCCGGCCGGCTCAGAAGCCATTTGCAGGGTGTAGGGCCGGACCTGTCGGACGCCCAGTTCGGTTTCCGACAGGGCCGGTCCACCATCGACGCGCTGGCCCTTTTTAAGGGCCAGGTGAAAGGGGCGGTGGAGGCGGGGGACGGAGTGTTGGCAGTGTCGTTCGACATAGCCAACGCCTTCAACTCCGTTCCCCACTCCACCATATTGGAGGCACTCCGGTATCACGGAGTGCCCCAATACTTGAGGAGCCTCCTGGCCAGTTACTTGGAGGATCGAGAGGTCCTCCTTGTGGACAAACTGGCCAGGTTGCGGAGGTACAGCGCGGAGTCCGGTGTTCCGCAGGGGTCAGTCTTAGGACCCCCCCTGTGGAACATCGGCTTCGACTGGCTGTTGCGGGGAGCTCTTCTCCAGGGCACGAGTGTCATCTGCTACGCAGATGACACTCTCCTTACTGCCCGGGGGAAGAGCTTCGGGGAGGCGGCCTGTTTGGCCTCGGCTGGCGGGTCCTTGGTGGCAGGGAGGATCCGCCGCCTGGGATTGAGGGTGGCGCTGAACAAGACCGAGGCCGTGTTCTTTCACGGGCCTCGGCAGCGCTGCCCTCCCGACGCCCACATTGTGGTGGAGGGCGTCAGGGTGGACGTCCAGGCCCAGATGAAGTATCTGGGCCTGGTGCTGGACAGCAGGTGGCGCTTCGGCCCGCACTTCAGCGGGCTGTCGACGCGCCTGCTGAAGGCCGCGGACGCCCTGTCGTGGCTCCTCCCGAATTTGGGGGGGCCGAACGCACGATGCCAGCGTTTATATGCCGGCATCTTGCGGAGTATGGCCCTGTACGGGGCCCCCATCTGGGCGGACTCCCTCCACAGGAGGGAGAACGCTACTTTGATGCGGAGGCCCCAAAGGGCCATTGCACTGCGGGTGGCGAGGGCCTACCGCTCGGTGGGCTTTTCGGCGGCGTGCGCTCTGGCGGGCACCCCTCCTTGGGAGTTGGAGGCGTGGGTGCTCGCCAGAGTGTACGAGTGGACGGCGCGGCGAAAGGCCCTGGGCGAGCGCCCCGTCGCGGAGGAGCGGGAGGCCGTGCGGCGGGAGGCGAGGGACGCCATCATCGTCCATTGGACGGAGGACCTCGCCTCCGCCACCTTTGGCCGCCGAACCCTGGACGCGCTCGGGCCGGTCCTGCGAGACTGGCTCGAGCGCTCCCACGGGTTCCTCTCATTCCGTCTGGTGCAGGTGTTGTCAGGCCACGGCTGTTTCGGCAAGCACCTGCACCGGATCGGGAGGGAGGAAACCCCGGCGTGCCACGACTGCGGCGCGGCGGAGGACACGGCTCAGCACACCCTCGAGGTGTGCCCGGCTTGGTCTGAGCCGCCCCAACCGCCTCACGAATGACACGGTTGGGGCAGTGCCGGACTCTTACCGGCTAAAACCACCTCCTGCCTTTCTTAATCATTTCTCCGATATTTCGGTCGGAGGCTTGTATTTCTATTTTTGTTAATTTTAATATCTGCTTATTTTCTGTGACTTGTTTGTGTGTGAGATTGTGTCATACATTTTCATTTTTAGGTTTTTTTGCCAGATGGGATTGCATTCTTGTGATTTTTTGTTTTTTATTTCTATTTCTTTAGTATAACACAAGTATGATATAGCTCAGTATATTTACTGTGTTATTTTCTTTATCTATGTTTTGTTTCTATCTATAACTACCTTTATTATTTTTATGCAAAAATCTAAAAATTTATTTCGTTTTTCTTCAAATGTCATGATTTTGTTTATGTTCTTTCCTATTAATTCCACCTCTATTTCATTTTCCAGGTCATATCTCGCAAGACCGAACATGGGACACTCGGTTATGAGGTGCAGGATGGTTTCCTCTTCCGCTGGGTCGCATACACATTCTGGTGAGTCTTTCTTTTTAAAACGGTTAAGGTAGTGGGAGAAGCCCCCATGTCCCGTAAAAAGTTGTGTGTGGTGGAAGGTGATTTCCACAGTCCTGCTGATTTTGTAGGCGTCGGCAGCTGAGGGGAAGAAAAGTTTTGTGACACTGGCTTTGGTCTCACTTTTGTATCTTGTTTCCCATTTATCAATCGACTCACTTCTAATGGTTCGCTTGATAAATGAGAGAGGACATTTGTCGAAGTCTGGTCTTCTTTTGACTTTTAGTGCCGCTGTTCTTGCCAGTTCATCTGCCCTTTCATTCCCCCGTATTCCAACGTGGGCTTTAACCCAGTAGAGGTGAACGGTTTTCCCAAGTCGCTTCAGCACATTAAGCTTCGTTCTGACCTCTAGAGCAAGTGGATTGCAGCTGTCGACGTTCTTCAATAGTTCCAGAGTGGACCTGGAGTCGCTGAATATATTGAACTCAGTTTCGCGACTTTTGGAAATCAACTCCACCGCCCTGTATACAGCGTACAGCTCCGCCTGAAAGACGGTACAGTACTCCTCGAGCTTAAATTTGTTATTAAGAGTTTCGACTGACCCTTTCCACCAGGAAAGGGCAGCCCCAACTTTTCCCTCAATTTTACTACCATCTGTAAAGATTTGTACTGTACCCTCCCCCAAGCGCAGCTGCACCTCCGCGTCATTTTCCAGGCAATCGAAAACGAGATCCCCCACGTCAGCTGGGTGAGGCCTCGCCAAGAAGCTTGCTTTCTCCTCTACAGGACGGTCCCCGAGAATTGGCTGTGGCTTCCCTCTCTTCGCCTCGTAAAGGGATGCTACCTCCTTGACTCTCAGGTCAAGTGGTAGCAGTCCTGTCAGAATTAGAGCCGAATTCAGTGAGACCGTCCTGTATGATTTGCTGATTTTCTGGGCGAAGCCCCTTTGTACCGTATTGAGCTGATTTTGGATGTAAATCCTATCCGCAGCCCTAGCCCACACACAAGCTGCATACAGGATCACTGGCTCCACAACCGCAGTATAAATGGTCCTCACTACTTCTGGATTCAATCCCCAGGTTACTCTCGCCGCACTGGACAACTGCCTAAAGATATTAATAGCTTTTTTGCAGACATTTGTGACGTGGCTCCGGAAGGTCATCTTCCGGTCGATTGTTACTCCCAACAGTTTTATCTCCTCAACGAGCGCAATGTCAACCCCGCCCATACACAGCCGTGGTGTGTCGAATCTCAGCTTGTTGGTTAGCAGCATGGCATGGGTTTTGTGTGCTGCGAACCTAAGTTTATTCCGAACACCCCACCGCTGCACATGCGCCAGGCTGGCATTGGCTTCAGTTTCAAGTTCGAGGGCTGTTTTTCCGGAGAAGATCAAGACCACGTCGTCTGCAAATGCTTGACAGTAAGTTTTTCTTTCTCCCAGTTCATCAAGTAGCGAGTCCAGGAGAAGGTTCCAGAATGTTGGCCCTGCAATCGATCCCTGCACACATCCCTTTGAGGTCCTCTTTTTATATTCGGCCCCAGCATATCTCACTGCGACTTTTCTATTTTCTAAATAGTGTCCCACCAGTTTTCGTAGGTTGAGTGGACAGTGTTTTTCTACCAGACGACTTTTTATTGCTGGCCACCACGCACTGTCAAATGCCCCCTCTATGTCTAGTGAGACAACTATCACTAAGTTTTTCTGCTTTATTCTTTGGTCTATGTATTGTACCATGTCGTACAGGGCGTCCTCCGTACTTCGCTGAGGCACAAATCCGTATTGCCTCGGGTTTATCTGGGGAAGCATGTGAAATCTTAGTCTACGCACTAACATTTTTTCTAGGATTTTACCAAGGATAGGAAGGAGTCCGATCGGTCGGTAGGATTTAGGATGGGTGTAGTTTTCCTTTCCTGGCTTTCGTAGTACAACGATCGCGGCTTCCTTCCACTTTTCCGGAAAACAGGACAGTTCGAGGCATTTGTTCATTGTGGCCAAAAACAAGTTTTCGTGGTTGCTGATGATGAGTTCGCAGATATCAGCCGTGAGTCCGTCAGGGCCCGGCGCCTTCTTCGGGTTGAAGCTTCTCGATGCATACCTGAGCTCGGAAAGAGTGAAGGGTGGATCCAATTGATCATCTGGTGTGCCTTCCTCTGACCTTGCCGCTCTCTCTCTGATCTTACGGTGTTCCGAGTTATCTTCAGTCTCATCATCATCTGGGAAGAAGGTTTCCGCCAAGGCCCTGGCGGACCCATCCGGCCCCAAAGCCTCACCATCTTTGACTATTGGCAGATCTTCATGCCTCTTTCTTGTCTTTGCAATGACTCTGTATATGCCATCCCAAACACTCTCCCTGTCCTGTCTTCCGCAAAAGCTTTTCCAATTTTCGGTTTGTGCCTTGCTCACTCTCAACTCATATTCCTTTTTTGCTTGCAGATACTCCTTCACGACCCACTCACGACGGCGCGGAGCAGCGCAACGGATTCTGCGTTTCTTTGTGCACATGGATTTCTTCAGCTGGTCGAGTTCTTCGTTCCACCACGGTAAGTACGTTTTGTCTACTTTTTTAATTTTAGGTACTGTCTTTTCACAAGTTTCTGTAATATTTTTTGTTAATTTTTCTATGTATTTTTCTAAACTTTCTATATTATTTATGTTATCTACATATGTTGTATCAATTTTATTTTCTAGTAGTGATTTTGCTAATTCTTGCCTAAAAGTTCCCCAGTTTGCCTTTTTGGTGTTATATACCCTAGTAGTACTGTACCTGATCTTGTTCCCTATTCCTTTTTTCGTCTTAAGTTTAAGCATTATTGCATTGTGGTCCGAGTTCGTCATTTCTGTGTCCACCTTCCATTCTTCCACGTGCCGGAGCATATCGTCTGAGCAAGCCGTGATGTCCACAGAGCTCTTGTATCGCTTCCCTCCACGAATGGTGTCGAATGTTGGGATGCTACCGCAGTTGAGCACATGGAGGTTGAGTTCATTCAGGGTTCCAGATAGAATTCTTCCCCTTTCGTCCTCTCTTTCGTTCCCCCACCACGTGCTCCATGCGTTCACATCACCCCCAATCAGCAATTTCGCACCGTCAGATTTTATTACTATATCCCTCAGCCGGTCGAGGTACGGTTCAATATCGAGATAGTCCTCGAAATAGACGGACGCTACCACGGAGGTGGTGTCCTCCACTGTAATTTTTGCAACCACAATGTTTTCGGTTGTCAGTGTCGGACACGCCACTGCTTCCACTCCACTGTCGAAGATGACTATCGCGGCCTTGACTACTTTGTCAGTCGCTTTCGTTCCCTGTATGACTCTTGTTCCGGGGAAGGTCTTCATTTCCCCTTTAGCCCCGATATAGGGTTCCTGTACAAGAGCGTACTTTATTTTTCTGCGCCCGGCTTCGAGTATGAACTCCTCAGTTGCGAGTTTTTTCTTTTGGAGGTTCGCCTGCATTACACAATATCTTATGCTATTGTTTTTATCTTCGGCCCCCGACACAACCTTAGCAGTACGCTATTGCCAGTCTAGCCAACGCATCCCACTTTTTGCGTGTAGGGCACTCAATGTCAAAAGCATTGTGCGCTGCATCCTTCTTGGTATGGATGCAATTTCTGCATTTTGGTTCTTCATTGAGGGTGAAACCAGGGCACTCCGCTCTGGTATGCGGATCCCCACAGTGGCTGCAGAGGACTGCTGGCTCTTTGCAGTACTTCCTACTGTGTCCGTAGCCCAGGCACTTTGTGCATTGAACCAGCGGACTTTGGTCCTTTACAACCACTCTCTGTAGGTCAACATGGATTCGGCCCGCCGAGGTCAGCCGCCGCCAAATCACTGGTGTGACACGCAACACCACGTGACTCGTCAGCGGATTCCTCGCTTTCCGCCTATATGTGACCCTGATGTCACCCTCGCTGATTTCAGCTCCCTCCAGGAGGTGTCCGTTCTGGGATCCGATTGCCGTCACCAAGTCGTCGTCAGTTACGTAGTTCATTACATCCCTGACGACCACGAGCGGGTTCTTATTTATGGCCTCCTCGACTTTCAGGTCCCCCCTGGAGTTCTTGAGCTTTGCTGAAAGCTTTCCCAAGTCTTCCTTCTCAGAACAACTTATCACCACCGACTGATTTTTTGATCTACGCAGGTGGTCGATTCGTATTCCAGAGCACTTGGCATCAACCGCCGTTCGAATCTTCTCGACTACCGTATCTGAAGTGTCGCCCTCGTGTGATGACGACACTATAATTGAGTGCAGATTTTTCCTAGCCGATGGTTGCGGTGGTGTAGCTGCGACTTGTGCATAAGTTCCAAGGCTTCCCATACGGGCTTCTACTTTCTCAGCCTGTGTCTTAAGATCTTTGATTTCCACCATCTGCGCATCAATTTTATCTATTAACTCGACTTTTGATTTTTCGATTTTGGCAGGTAGCTCTTCTTTTTCGGTCTTCTTCAGAATTTCTTTGATTTCCAGAACTTCATTTAGTATTCTAATGTTTCTATCTTCAGATTCTGCGACCTGCTTATTTCCTCTGTCTTCTTTGTCTTCTTTGTCTTTAACTTCTGTCGGCTCCGATTTATCTGTTCTCTTTACGATCTCATAGAGCGATTTTAGACAGTCTATTACCGTCTGCTTTATAGTAGTTTTAATATTCCCTGATAGATCTAACTGTGCTCTCGCTTTCAGCATCAGGGCACGCGCCTCAGCAACCGGTGCAGAGAGTTTAGGCTTTTGTGATAAAGGGGATTTTATTTTAGCCTCTATGTCGCTCACACTCTTCCGCACTTGCGTGGCACTAGAGGGACCCGCCCTCGTCCCTTTCTCCGCCGTTGGCGATGCGTCGGACTTTGGTGGCGTGCGCATCATTGTCACTATAAAAGTTCTGTCAAGTCTGGTTTAGTCCCTTAAGGTTTACTTGTTTTGTACTGAACTTTTTGGTTTTCTACAATTTAACCGCAAGTTCGTAAGTAGTAAAAATTATCCCTGTATAGGGGGGATAAGTAAATATGAGTATTACCTCTAAAGTAAAGGCCAAATGTTTTGGCCAAGTCAGTAATAAAAGATAACAGTAACTAAAAGTTAATATATTGTCAATTTGGTTAGAATACCTGAAAAACAGCTTTATTCAGCCTCCCGCACTCTTAAAGTAACCAAGTACCACAATAGGGCCAAAAAGTTATAAATGGTATTTTGTCAATGTTGGTCGGGTCACCTATACACTATACAAATTCACTATCGGGAGGGTGGGTGGGCAATTTTTAGCAGTTCTATGCGAGCCAGCCGCACGCTTGAGGTGTCGGCAGACGCGTCCTGGCGCGGGCGAGCCAGCCAGACCGTTTTCAGAACTTTGAAAAGATCAAAAATGTGCAGGGTTGTCAAAAACCCAGTTTTTTCAGGCAAAAATCGAGCCTTCAGCGACCGATCGAATTTTCAGTTCGCGCAAAGCGCCTGGAAATCGAGGTTGGACAGGTGGAAACTCGATTCCGCAAACAGAACTAAATTCGGATGTAGGGTTGTGCTAATAAAAATGGGTAAGTATAAAAATTTTGTAAAAAATTCACAAGTACTGGAACTGAAAAATTATTTTTCAGGTAGGTCAATTTAAACGTTTCGGGATGCTAGTAATAGCCCACCGGACAACGTTCCCGCAGAAAACCGTGTCAAAATAGCTGTTCTGGTTACAAAAATATTGCGGGTTAGGTTAGGTTAGGTTAGGTTGGGGGACCCCCCACAGAGTTTGCGTCCTCGTCGCGTCCCCTGGAAACGGCCCAATCTGTCACCGTAACGGAGTGGCAGATTGGGTACGGCTAAAGAACTCTGTGCTCTCGTAGCTACATTTTATATTTTTGCGGTTTTAACTACGAGCTTGCGGAAGGCTATGCCTACGCCCCCGCGGGACGCCTGCGGGCGTTTTAAAAAAGGCCCTTCTCAGGGCCAACCAAAAGGCCCTTCTCAGGGCCAACCAAAAGGCCCTTCTCAGGGCCAATCCAAAGGCCCTTCTCAGGGCCAACCAAAAGGCCCTTCTCAGGGCCACTCCGACGCTTCAGCGTCGGAAGCTAGTCGCGCGCCGTCTGCGGCTAGCTTCGTTGGAAGGGTGGACTTGTCGGATTCCGACGACGAGTCCCTCTTAAGCGTCTCGGACGCGGGCGACTGTCGGTCGCGGAAGCGGGCCTTCCTTAAGGAGGGGTCCGAGGGCTCCTCGGGCTCAGCCAGGAGGTCGAAGGCCAAGAGGCCGACGACAGCCGCGGACACCCACGTGGTGGGTCTCGCGGACGCCCAGCGGCAGCTGGACTTGGCTCGGCGGACGCAGCAGCAGCAGGACCTGGAGGAGAGGGTCGCTGCTAAGGAGCAGCGGGCGCGTGCTGCTCGGGCCAAGTCCGGTTACGGCGCGTCCCGCGTGTTGTACGCGGACTACACATTGGCCGACCTGGAGCGGATGGCGGAGGAGGACGAGGAGGAGATCGCGGAGGTCGCCTCCAAGTCCTCCAATCTGAAGGGTACCTTTCAGAAGGCCCTAAAGTTCCGAGCTGCAAGCATGCGCAGCGTCATTGCGGAGCTCGTGAAGCGCAAGGCGACCGACGAATCGCGCAAATTGCAGGCGACCGTCGATCGCCTCAAGCTGGAAGTCAGCCAGCTTCATCAGAAGCTGGCTGATGTCATGGCTCGGCCAATTCAGGCCGAACCGAGACCTGCGGCGGAGGCCCCCTCCTCCACCAACCTTGAGGATGTCATCCGCAAGGTGGTTTTGGAGGAGAGGACCTTCACCAGAGCCTGCCTGGCCGGTATAGAGGACCGGCTCCTGCCGGAGAAGCGCCTCCGACCGCCGCTCGCGGCAGACAGGAGGCGTGGCGAGCCGGGGCCGTCCTCGCAAGGGGAGGACGCCCTTCTCCCTTCCACTACTCCGTCCAACCAGCCGAGTTGGACTGAAGTGGTCCGGAAGGGGAAGGGCCGAGGTAAGAAGACGGTGACAGCCGTCCCTGCCGTCCCTGCCACCATGACTCCCAGCCGGTCGCAGGCGACTGGAAAGGGAAAGGGGAAGGGGAAGGGCGGAAAGACGGCAACGGCCGCACCTGTCGTCCCCGCCACGCCTCCTACTCAGTCGCGGACGGCTGGCAGGAGTAAAGGGAAAAGGAGGGGAAAGGGGAAACTGGTTCCCCCGAAGACCGCAGCCGTCGTGGTGACGCTCACCGCGGAGGCTGCGGAGCGGGGTGAGACCTACGCCTCAATCCTGGTGCGGGCGCGTACTAACGCCGATCCCACCCAATTGGGGATCAGCAAAGTATCATGCAGGCGGACCGAAACCGGGGCTCGTATTTTCGAGTTCCCGGGGGCGGAGGGCAGCGCCAACGCTGACCTCTTTGCAGCCAAGCTGCAAGAGGTCATCGCGGACGCTGCCAAGGTGGCCCGACCCATAAAGACAGCGACCATCGAGGTGACCGATTTGGACGATTCGGTCACCAAGGAGGAGGTGGTGGCGGCGATCGCAGCCATTGGGGGCTGCGGCGTCGCAGCGGTGCAAGGCCGGGACATCAGGCCCGGCCGCGGCGGCATGGGCACTATTCGGCTCGGGTGCCCAGTCGCCGTTGCAAAAGCGGTCGTTAGCAGGGGTCGGCTCTGCGTCGGCTTCAGCTCGGGTGCAGTCCGGGCCCTTGAGGAGCAGCCTCTGCGCTGCTTCAGGTGCTGCGGCATCGGCCACACCCGAGCCCTGTGCCCGTCGGCGGTGGACAGGTCGGAGACCTGCTACCGCTGCGGCACAGAGGGCCACAAAGCCGCCTCCTGCGCGGTCGCCAAGCCGCACTGCGCCGTCTGTGCCGCGAGGGGACGCCCGGCAGGCCATGTGATGAGGGGGAGGTTGTGCAATCCTCCCCCTCAGAGGGGTAAAGCGCAGGTGCCGGTCGGGCCTGTTGCTAGCACTGCCGTTCCCGAGGTAGGAACGGCGGTGGCTGCGGAGGAGGGGGGTGCGATGTCCGATTGATGGATACAATCGAACATCGCATCCTCCAGGCGAACACCAACCACTGCCGGGCTGCACAGGATCTCCTGATGCAGACCATGGCTGAGTGGTTGGTGGACTTGGCGGTGGTCGCCGAGCCCTACTCGGTCCCTGGCCATTGGCTGGGCGACCGAGACGGCCTGGTGGCGTTGGTGTCGCGGTCTTCCACAGACTCCCCTCCCCTCTCGCTTTTAGAGAGGGGACCGGGATACGTGGCCGCCGCGTGGGGAGATTTGGCCCTGGTTGGGGTCTATTTCTCCCCTAACCGCCCTCTCTCGGACTTTGAGGATTTCCTGGAGATTCTCACTGCAGCCGTAGGGAGGGCGGCGCCACGCCAGGTCGTGGTGTTAGGCGACCTGAACGCCAAGTCGGTGGCCTGGGGCAACCCAGCCGCCTCCTGCAACGTCCGGGGTCGCGCCGTCGAGTTTTGGGCGGCGTCATGCGGCGTGTCCCTCCTCAACAGGGGGGCGGTCCACACGTGTGTGCGGCAACGGGGAGGGTCGGTGGTGGACGTTTCGTTCGCCACCCCCGTGCTAGCCGCACGCATTGTGAACTGGCGGGTGGAGTTGGTGGAGACCTTGTCGGACCACCGTTATGTGCGGTTCGACATCTCCACCCAGAGCCCCCGTGGGGAGATGGCCCGCTCTGGCAGGTCTCCCTTCCCACGGTGGGCTCTCACTCGCTTGGACCGGGAGGCAGCCAAGGAGGCGGCCTTCCTCCAAGACTGGCTGTCGCCCCCTGTTGGGGCCCCGGACGTTGACGCCGCAGCGGTCCGGCTGAGGGAATCCTTGACCGAGGTGTGCAACTCCAGCATGCCTCGGTCTCGGCGTCCGCCTCCCCGCCGGGCCGTGTATTGGTGGTCGGAGGAGCTGGCAGGCCTCCGGGCCACTTGCGTGGCGGCCAGAAGGGCCTACACGCGGAGCCGCCGGCGCAGCGCCCGTAATCAGGCAGAGGAGGACCGCCTCTACGCCTCTTACCGAGAGGCAAAGGCGGTCCTCAAGTCGGCTATGGGCGCTGCCAAGGACTCGGCGAGGGCCGAGATGCTGGAGGGTCTCGACAGGGATCCGTATGGGAGACCATACAGGGCGGCGCGGAACCAACTGCGGCCCCATGGTCCCCCATTGACGGAGACCCTCGAGCCGGCGTTGCTGGATGGGGTGGTCCGGTCTCTGTTTCCGCGCAGGACCGACTTCGCCCCACCAGCAATGGACCCTCCACAGTCGGCGGCTCCGGAGGTGGAGGAGGAGGCACCTCCGGTGACGGAGGAGGAGTTTCGCGCGGGGGTGCTTAGCCTCCGCGCGAAGAAAACGGCTCCTGGGCCGGACGGCGTCCCCGCACGGGTGGTGGCCATAGCTGCCGCTCAGATGGAGGACAGGTTTCGGGAACTCTTCAGCGCATGCCTTACGGCTGGAAGGTTCCCGAAACTGTGGAAGGAGGGGCAGCTATGCCTCCTCCGAAAGGAGGGACGCCCGGCGGATTCCCCCTCGGCATACCGGCCCATCGTTCTGCTCGATGAGGTCGGTAAATTGTTCGAGGGGATCATCGCCGGCCGGCTCAGGAGCCATCTGCAGGGTGTAGGGCCGGACCTGTCGGACGCCCAGTTCGGTTTCCGACAGGGCCGGTCCACCATCGACGCGCTGGCCCTTTTGAAGGGCCAGGTGAAAGAGGCGGTCGAGGCGGGGGACGGAGTGTTGGCGGTGTCGTTTGACATCGCCAACGCCTTCAACTCCGTTCCCCACTCCACCATATTGGAGGCACTCCGGTACCACGGAGTGCCCCAATATTTGAGGAGCCTCCTGGCCAGCTACTTGGAGGATCGAGAGGTCCTCCTTGTGGAC
Organism: Lacanobia oleracea; assembly: GCA_950371165.1. Taxonomy (NCBI): domain Eukaryota; kingdom Metazoa; phylum Arthropoda; class Insecta; order Lepidoptera; family Noctuidae; genus Lacanobia; species Lacanobia oleracea. The sequence goes on from OX493389.1 coordinate 29,529,499, forward strand.
AAACTGGCCAGGATGCGGAGGTACAGCGCGGAGTCCGGTGTTCCGCAGGGGTCAGTCTTAGGACCCCCCCTGTGGAGCATCGGCTTTGACTGGCTGTTGCGGGGAGCTCTTCTCCGGGGCACGAGTGTCATCTGCTACGCGGATGACACTCTCCTTACTGCCCGGGGGAAGAGCTTCGGGGAGGCGGCCTGTCTGGCCTCGGCTGGCGGGTCCTTGGTGGCAGGGAGGATCCGCCGCCTGGGATTGAGGGTGGCGCTGAACAAGACCGAGGCCGTGTTCTTTCACGGGCCTCGGCAGCGCTGCCCTCCAGACGCCCACATTATGGTGGAGGGCGTCAGGGTGGGCGTCCAGGCCCAGATGAAGTATCTGGGCCTGGTGTTGGACAGCAGGTGGCGCTTCGGCCCGCACTTTAGCGGGCTGTCGACGCGCCTGCTGAGGGCTGCGGACGCCCTCTCCTGGCTCCTCCCCAACCTGGGAGGGCCCAACGCACGATGCCGGCGCCTATATGCCGGCATCCTGCGAAGCATGGCCCTGTACGGGGCCCCCATCTGGGCGGACTCCCTCCACAGGAGGGAGAACGCAACCGCCATGCGCAGGCCACAAAGGGCCATTGCACTGCGGGTGGCGAGGGCCTACCGCTCGGTGGGCTTTTCGGCGGCGTGCGCTCTGGCGGGCACCCCTCCTTGGGAGTTGGAGGCGTGGGTGCTCGCCAGAGTGTACGAGTGGACGGCGCGGCGAAAGGCCCTCGGGGAGCGCCCCGTCGCGGAGGAGCGGGAGGCCGTGCGGCGGGAGGCGAGGGACGCCATCATCGTCCATTGGACGGACGACCTCGCCTCCGCCACCTTTGGCCGCCGAACCCTGGACGCGCTCGGTCCGGTCCTGCGAGACTGGCTCGAGCGCTCCCACGGGTTCCTCTCATTCCGTCTGGTGCAGGTGTTGTCAGGCCACGGCTGTTTCGGCAAGCACCTGCACCGGATCGGGAGGGAGGAAACCCCGGCGTGTCACGACTGCGGCGCGGCGGAGGACACGGCTCAGCACACCCTCGAGGTGTGCCCGGCTTGGTCTGAGCCGCGTCGCAGTCTAACAGCGGAGATCGGACAGGACCTCTCGCTTCCCGGCGTGGTCAACGCCATGCTGGAGAGTGAGGGGTCCTGGGCAGCTGTCGCCTCTTTTTGCGAGGATGTCATCTCGCAAAAGGAGGCGGCGGAGCGCGCGCGGGAGGACGACCCTCTCGCTGCGCCGCTCCGCAGGCGCAGAAGAGGTCGGAGAAGACGCCGTCTTCTCCCTCCTCATGGTGGTGATGGGCGGGCGATAGGCGCGGGGGCGCCTCCGCCCGCATTGCACTCCACACCACCTCCGCCGGTCATTCCCAGCCCTCCCCCTGAACGGGGAGGACTTGAGGGGCCCGCCGCTTTAGGCGGGTTGTCGTCGGAGGAGGACTGGACGCTAAGGCTGCGCCGATCTCCCAGTCCTCTTCCACTCGGACGACGCGGGAATAACGCTGGGTCGTTTTAGTGGGTATACCGGGTCAGCCCGGGGAGTCCCACATACCCCTCCCGTTCCCCCGACGGGAGGGTATGCGTAATGCATTTTTTCCCAGCATAAAAAAAAAAAAAAAAAAAAAAAAAAAAAAAAAAAAAAAAGGTTAGGTTAGGTTGGGGGACCCCCCACAGAGCTTGCGTCCACGTCGCGTCCCCTGGAAACGGCCCAGTTTGTCACCGTAACGGAGTGGCAGACTGGGTACGGCCAAAGAGCTCTGTACCTTCGTAGCTACGTATTTTATTGTTGCCTGCTTTCTACGAACCTGCTGTGGCTATGCCAAAACCCCCGCGGGACGCCTCCGGGCGGTTTTTAAAAGGCCCTTCTCAGGGCCAACCCAAAGGCCCTTCTCAGGGCCAACCAAAAGCCCTTCTCAGGGCCAACCAAAAGGCCCTTCTCAGGGCCACTCCGACGCGTCAGCGTCCGAAGCTAGCCGCGCGCCGTCTGCGGCTAGCTTCTTCGGAAGGGACATGACAGATTCCGACGACGAGTCTGTCATCAGCGTTTCGGACGCCGGCGACTCCCGGTCGCGGAAGCGGGCCTTCCTCAAGGAGGGGTCCGAGGGCTCCTCGGGCTCAGCCAGGAGGTCGAAGGCCAAGAGGCCGACGACAGCCGCGGACACCCACCTGGTCGGTCTCGCGGACGCCCAGCGGCAGCTGGACTTGGCTCGGCGGACGCAGCAGCAGCAGGACCTGGAGGAGAGGGTCGCTGCAAAGGAGCAGCGGGCGCGTGCTGCTCGGGCCAAGTCCGGTTACGGCGCGTCCCGCGTGCTATACGCGGACCAGTCATTGGCGGAACTGGCGCGCATGGCGGAAGAGGACGAGGAGGAGATCGCGGAGGTCGCCTCTAAGTCCTCTAATCTTAAGGGCACTTTTCAGAAGGCCCTTAAGTGCCGTGCCGCAAGCATGCGCGCCATCATAGAGGAGTTGGTCCAGCGTGAGGCGACCGACGAATCGCGCAAATTGCAGGCGACCGTCGATCGCCTCAAGCTGGAGGTCAGCCAGCTTCATCAGAAGCTGGCTGATGTCACGGCTCGGCCATACCAGGCTGAACAAAGACCTGCGGCGGGGGCCCCCTCCTCCACCAACCTTGAGGATGTCATCCGCAAGGTGGTTATGGAGGAGAGGGCCTTCACCAGAGCCTGCCTAGCAGGAATAGAGGACCGGCTCCTGCCGGAGAAGCGCCTCCGACCGCCGCTCGCGGCTGACAAGAGGCGTGGCGAGCCGGGACCGTCCTCGCAAGGGGAAGACGCCCTTCTCCCTTCCACTACTCCGTCCAACCAGCCGGGTTGGACTGAAGTGGTCCGGAAGGGGAAGGGCCGAGGTAAAAAGACGGCGACGGCCGTCCCTGCCGTCCCCGCCACCACACGTACAGGCCAGTCGCAGGCGACTGGTGGGAGAAAGGGAAAGCGGAAGGGCAAAAGGTCGGCAACGCCCGGACCTGCCGCTCCCGTCAACACGCCTCCCAGTCAGTCGCGGGCGGCTGGCAAGGGTAAGAAGAAAGGGAAGCTGGTGCCCCCAAAGTCCGCGGCCGTCGTGGTGACACTCACCGCGGAGGCTGCGGAGCGAGGCGAGACGTACGCGTCAATTTTGGTGCGGGCGCGTGCCAATGCCGATCCCACCCAACTGGGGATCGGCAAGATTTCTTGCCGGCGGACCGAAACCGGGGCTCGTATTTTCGAGTTCCCGGGGGCGGAGGGCAGCGCCAGCGCTGACCTCTTTGCAGCCAAGCTGCAGGAGGTCATCGCAGACGCTGCCAAGGTGGCCCGACCGGTAAAGACGGCGACCATCGAGGTGACCGATTTGGACGATTCGGTCACCAAGGAGGTGGGAGGTGGTGGCGGCGATCGCAGCCATTGGGGGCTGCGGCGTCGCAGCGGTGCAAGGCCGGGACATCAGGCCCGGCCGCGGCGGCATGGGCACTATCCGGCTCGAGTGTCCTGTCGCCGCTGCCAAAGCCGTCCTTGCAAAAGGACGCCTCCTTGTCGGCTTCAGCTCGGGTGCAGTCCGGGCCCTTGAGGAGCAGCCTCTGCGCTGCTTCCGGTGCTGCGGCATCGGGCACACCCGAGCTCTGTGCCCGTCAGCGGTGGACAGGTCGGAGACCTGCTACCGCTGCGGCAAGGAGGGCCACAAAGCCGCCTCCTGCACGGTCGCCAAGCCGCAATGCGCAGTCTGTGCCGCGAGCGGTCGCCCAGCAGGCCACGTAATGAGGGGGAGGTTGTGCAACCCCCCCCTTAAGAAAGGCAAAGCGCAGGTGCCGGTCGGGCCTGTTGCTAGCACTGCCGTTCCCGAGGTTGGAACGGCGGTGGCTGCGGAGGAGGGGGGTGCGATGTCCGATTGATGGATTCAATCGAACATCGCATCCTCCAGGCGAACACCAACCACTGCCGGGCTGCACAGGATCTCCTGATGCAGACCATGGCTGAGTGGTTGGTGGACTTGGCGGTGGTCGCCGAGCCTTACTCGGTCCCTGGCCATTGGCTGGGCGACCGAGACGGCCTGGTAGCGTTGGTGTCGCGGTCTTCCACGGACTCCCCTCCCCTCTCGCTTTTAGAGAGGGGACCGGGATACGTGGCCGCCGCGTGGGGAGATTTGGCCCTGGTTGGGGTCTATTTCTCCCCTAACCGCCCTCTCTCGGACTTTGAGGATTTCCTGGAGATTCTCACTGCAGCCGTAGGGAGGGCGGCGCCACGCCAGGTCGTGGTGTTGGGCGACCTGAACGCCAAGTCGGTGGCCTGGGGCAACCCAGCCTCCTCTTGCAACGTCCGGGGACGCGCCGTCGAATTTTGGGCGGCGTCATGCGGTGTGTCCCTCCTCAACAGGGGGGCGGTCCACACGTGTGTGCGGCAACGGGGAGGGTCGGTGGTGGACGTTTCGTTCGCCACCCCCGTGCTGGCCGCGCGCATTGTGAACTGGCGGGTGGAGTTGGTGGAGACCTTGTCGGACCACCGTTATGTGCGGTTCGACATCTCCACCCAGAGCCCCCGTGGGGAGATGGCCCGCTCCGGCAGGTCTCCCTTCCCACGGTGGGCTCTCACTCGCCTGGACCGGGAGGCAGCCAAGGAGGCGGCCTTCCTCCAAGACTGGCCGTCGCCCCCGGTTGGGGCCCCGGACGTTGACGCCGCAGCGGTCCGGCTGAGGGAATCCTTGACCGAGGTGTGCAACTCCAGCATGCCTCGGTCTCGGCGTCCGCCTCCCCGCCGGGCCGTTTATTGGTGGTCAGAGGAGCTGGCGGGCCTACGGGCCACCTGCGTGGCGGCCAGAAGGGCCTACACGCGGAGCCGCCGGCGCGGCGCCCGTAATCAGGCAGAGGAGGACCGCCTCTACGCCTCTTACCGAGAGGCAAAGGCGGTCCTCAGGTCGGCTATGGGCGCTGCCAAGGACTCGGCGAGGGCCGAGATGCTGGAGGGTCTCGACAGGGATCCGTATGGGAGACCATACAGGGCGGCGCGGAACCAACTGCGGCCCCATGGTCCCCCACTTACGGAGACCCTCGAGCCGGCGTTGCTGGATGGGGTGGTCCGGTCTCTGTTTCCGCGCAGGACCGACTTCACCCCTCCAGCGATGGACCCTCCGCAGTCGGCGGCTCCGCAGGAGGATGAGGTACCTCCAGTGACGGAGGAGGAGTTTCGCGCGGGGGTGCTTAGCCTCCGCGCGAAGAAGACGGCTCCTGGGCCGGACGGCGTCCCCGCACGGGTGGTGGCCATAGCTGCCACTCAAATGACAGGACAGGTTTCGGGAACTCTTCAGCGCGTGCTTTACGGCTGGAAGGTTCCCGAAACTGTGGAAGGAGGGGCAGCTGTGCCTCCTCCGAAAGGAGGGACGCCCGGCGGATTCCCCCTCGGCATACCGGCCCATCGTTCTGCTCGATGAGGTCGGTAAATTGTTCGAGGGGATCATCGCCGGCCGGCTCAGGAGCCATTTGCAGGGTGTAGGGCCGAACCTGTCGGACGCCCAGTTCGGTTTCCGACAGGGCCGGTCCACCATCGACGCGCTGGCCCTTCTTAAGGGCCAGGTGAAAGGGGCGGTCGAGGCGGGGGACGGAGTGTTGGCGGTGTCCTTCGACATTGCCAACGCCTTCAACTCCGTTCCCCACTCCACCATATTGGAGGCACTCCGGTATCACGGAGTGCCCCAATACTTGAGGAGTCTCCTGGCCAGCTACTTGGAGGATCGAGAGGTCCTCCTTGTGGACAAGCTGGCCAGGTTGCGGAGGTACAGCGCGGAGTCCGGTGTTCCGCAGGGGTCTGTCTTAGGGCCCCCCCTGTGGAACATCGGCTTCGACTGGCTTTTGCGGGGAGCTCTTCTCCAGGGCACGAGTGTCATTTGCTACGCGGATGACACTCTCCTCACTGCCCGGGGGAAGAGCTTCGGGGAGGCGGCCTGTCTGGCCTCGGCTGGCGGGTCCTTGGTGGCAGGGAGGATCCGCCGCCTGGGATTGAGGGTGGCGCTGAACAAGACCGAGGCCGTGTTCTTTCACGGGCCTCGGCAGCGCTGCCCTCCAGACGCCCACATTGTGGTGGAGGGCGTCAGGGTGGACGTCCAGGCCCAGATGAAGTATCTGGGCCTGGTGCTGGACAGCAGGTGGCGCTTCGGCCCGCACTTCAGCGGGCTATCAACGCGCCTGCTGAAGGCCGCGGACGCCCTGTCGTGGCTCCTCCCGAACCTGGGGGGGCCGAACGCACGATGCCGGCGTTTATATGCCGGCATCCTGCGGAGCATGGCCCTGTACGGGGCCCCCATCTGGTCGGACTCCCTCAACAGGAGGGAGAACGCTACTATGATGCGGAGGCCCCAAAGGGCCATTGCACTGCGGGTGGCGAGGGCCTACCGCTCCGTGGGCTTTTCGTCGGCGTGCGCTCTGGCGGGCACCCCTCCTTGGGAGTTGGAGGCGTGGGTGCTCGCCAGAGTGTATGAGTGGACGGCGCGGCGAAAGGCCCTGGGCGAGCGCCCCGTCGCGGAGGAGCGGGAGGCCGTGCGGCGGGAGGCGAGGGACGCCATCATCGTCCATTGGACGGACGACCTCGCCTCCGCCACCTTTGGCCGCCGAACCCTGGACGCGCTCGGTCCGGTCCTGCGAGACTGGCTCGAGCGCTCCCACGGTTTCCTCTCATTCCGTCTGGTGCAGGTGTTGTCAGGCCACGGCTGTTTCGGCAAGCACCTGCACCGGATCGGGAGGGAGGAGACCCCGGCGTGCCACGACTGCGGCGCGGCGGAGGACACGGCTCAGCACACCCTCGAGGTGTGCCCGGCTTGGTCTGAGCCGCGCCGCAGTCTAACAGCGGAGATCGGACAGGACCTCTCACTTCCCGGCGTGGTCAACGCCATGCTGGAGAGTGAGGGGTCCTGGGCAGCAGTCGCCTCTTTTTGCGAGGATGTCATCTCGCAAAAGGAGGCGGCGGAGCGTGCGCGGGAGGACGACCCTCTCGCTGCGCCGCTCCGCAGGCGCAGAAGAGGTCGGAGAAGACGCCGTCTTCTCCCTCCTCATGGTGGTGATGGGCGGGCGATAGGCGCGGGGGCGCCTCCGCCCGCATTGCACTCCACACCACCCTCGCCGTTAATTCCCAGCCCTCCCCCTGAACGGGGAGGACTTGAGGGGCCCGCCGCTTTAGGCGGGTTGTCGTCGGAGGAGGACTGGACGCTAAGGCTGCGCCGATCTCCCAGTCCTCTTCCACTCGGACGACGCGGGAATAACACTGGGTCGTTTTAGTGGGTATACCGGGTCAGCCCGGGGAGTCCCACATACCCCTCCCGTTCCCCCGACGGGAGGGTATGCGTAATGCATTTTTTCCCAGTTTAAAAAAAAAAAAAAAAAAAAAAAAAAGGTTAGGTTAGGTTAGGTTGTTTATATGCGGGGGACCCCCCACAGAGCTTGCGTCCTCGTCGCGTCCCCTGGAAACGGCCCAGTTTGTCACCGTAACGGAGTGGCAAACTGGGTACGGCTAAAGTGCTCTGTGCATTCGTAGAAATTTTATTTTATCTTGCTTTGCGTCTACGAACCTGCTGTGGCTATGCCAAAACCCCCGCGGGACGCCTCCGGGCGGTTTTTAAAAGGCCCTTCTCAGGGCCAACCCAAAGGCCCTTCTCAGGGCCAACCAAAAGGCCCTTCTCAGGGCCAATCCGACGCTTCAGCGTCTGAAGCTAGCCGCGCGCCGTCTGCGGCTAGCTTCTTCGGAAGGGCGGACATGTCCGATTCGGACGAGTCCGTCGTAAGCGTCTCGGACGTTGGCGACACTAGGTCGCGAAAGCGGGCCTTCCGTAAGGAAGGGTCCGAGGGCTCCTCCAGTTCGACGAGGAAGTCCACGGCAGCGAAGAAGCCGACGACATCTGCGGACACCCACGTCGTGGGTCTCGCAGATGCCCAGCGGCAGTTGGACCTGGCTCGGCGGACGCAGCACCAGCAAGAGCTGGAAGAGCGTGTTGCTGCGAAGGAGCAGCGGGCGCGTGCTGCTCGGGCCAAGTCCGGGTACGGTGCGTCCCGCGTGCTTTACTCGGACTACACCTTGGCCGAGCTGGCGCGCATGGCGGAGGAGGACGAGGAGGAGATCGCGGAGGTTGCTTCCAAGTCCTCAAACCTTAAGGGCACGTTTCAGAAGGCCCTTAAGGTCCGTGCTGCGAGCATGCGCGGCATTATAGAGGAGTTGGTCCAGCGTGAGGCGACCGACGAATCGCGCAAATTGCAGGCGACCGTCGATCGCCTCAAGCTGGAGGTCAGCCAGCTTCATCAGAAGCTGGCTGATGTCATGGCTCGGCCGAATCAGGCCGAACCGAGACCTGCGGCGGAGGCCCCCTCCTCCACCAACCTTGAGGATGTCATCCGCAAGGTGGTTATGGAGGAGAGGGCCTTCACCAGAGCCTGCTTAGCAGGCATAGAGGACCGGCTCCTGCCGGAGAAGCGCCTTCGACCGCCGCTCGCGGCGGAAAAGAGGCGAGCCGAGCCGGGGCCATCCTCGCAAGGGGAGGACGCCCTTCTCCCTTCGACTACTCCGTCCAACCAGCCGGGTTGGACTGAAGTGGTCCGGAAGGGGAAGGGCCGAGGTAAAAAGACGGCGACGGCCGTCCCTGCCGTCCCCGCCACCACACGTACAGGCCAGTCGCAGGCGACTGGTGGGAGAAAGGGAAAGCGGAAGGGCAAAAGGTCGGCAACGCCCGGACCTGCCGTCCCCGTCACCACGCCTCCCAGTCAGTCGCGGGCGGCTGGCAAGGGTAAGAAGAAAGGGAAGCTGGTTCCCCCAAAGTCCGCGGCCGTCGTGGTGACACTCACCGCGGAGGCTGCGGAGCGCGGGGAAACCTACGCTTCCATTTTGGTGCGGGCGCGTGCAAATGCCGATCCCGCCCAATTGGGGATCGACAAGGTTTCTTGCCGGCGGACCGAAACCGGGGCTCGAATATTCGAGTTCCCGGGGGCGGAGGGCAGCGCCAACGCTGACCTCTTTGCAGCCAAGCTGCAAGAGGTCATCGCGGACGCTGCCAAGGTGGCCCGACCGGTGAAGTCGGCGACCATCGAGGTGACCGGTCTTGACGACTCGGTCACCAAGGAGGAGGTGGTGGCGGCGGTCGCAGCCATTGGGGGCTGCGGCGTCGCAGCGGTGCAAGGCCGGGACATCAGGCCCGGCCGCGGCGGCATGGGCACTATTCGGCTCGAGTGCCCTGTCGCCGCTGCCAAAGCCGTCCTTGCAAAAGGACGGCTCGCCGTCGGCTTCAGCTCGGGTGCAGTCCGAGCACTTGGAGAACAGCCTCTGCGCTGCTTCAGGTGCTGTGGCATCGGGCACACCCGGGCCCTGTGCCCGTCAGCGGTGGACAGGTCGGAGACCTGCTACCGCTGCGGCACGGAGGGCCACAAAGCCGCCTCCTGCGCAGTCGCCAAGCTGCACTGCGCCGTCTGTGCCGCAAGGGGACGCCCGGCAGGCCATGTGATGAGGGGGAGGTTGTGCAATCCTCCCCCTCAGAGGGGTAAAGCGCAGGTGCCGGTCGTGCCTGCTGTTACCATCGCCGTTCCTGAGGCAGGAACGTTGGTGGCTGCGGAGGAGGGGGGTGCGATGTCCGATTGATGGATACAATCGAACATCGCATCCTCCAGGCGAACACCAACCACTGCCGGGCTGCACAGGATCTCCTGATGCAGACCATGGCTGAGTGGTTGGTGGACTTGGCGGTGGTCGCCGAGCCTTACTCGGTCCCTGGCCATTGGCTGGGCGACCGGGACGGCCTGGTGGCAATGGTGTCGCGGTCTTCCACAGACTCCCCTCCCCTCTCGCTTTTAGAGAGGGGACCGGGATACGTGGCCGCCGCGTGGGGAGATTTGGCCCTGGTTGGGGTCTATTTCTCCCCAAACCGCCCTCTCTCGGACTTTGAGGATTTCCTGGAGATCCTCACCGCAGCCGTAGGGAGGGCGGCGCCACGCCAGGTCGTGGTGTTGGGCGACCTGAACGCCAAGTCGGTGGCCTGGGGCAATCCAGCTGCCTCTTGCAACGTCCGGGGACGCGCCGTCGAATTTTGGGCGGCGTCATGCGGTGTGTCCCTTCTCAACAGGGGGGCGGTCCACACGTGTGTGCGGCAACGGGGAGGGTCGGTGGTGGACGTTTCGTTCGCCACCCCCGTGCTGGCCGCACGCATTGTGAACTGGCGGGTGGAGTTGGTGGAGACTTTGTCGGACCACCGTTATGTGCGGTTCGACATCTCCACCCAGAGCCCCCGTGGGGAGATGGCCCGCTCTGGCGGGTCTCCTTTCCCACGGTGGGCTCTCACTCGCCTGGACCGGGAGGCAGCCAAGGAGGCGGCCTTCCTCCAAGACTGGCTGTCGCCCCCTGTTGGGGCCCCGGACGTTGACGCCGCAGCGGTCCGGCTGAGGGAATCCTTGACCGAGGTGTGCAACTCCAGCATGCCTCGGTCTCGGCGTCCGCCTCCCCGCCGGGCCGTTTATTGGTGGTCAGAGGAGCTGGCGGGCCTACGGGCCACCTGCGTGGCGGCCAGAAGGGCCTACACGCGGAGCCGCCGGCGCAGCGCCCGTAATCAGGCAGAGGAGGACCGCCTCTACGCCTCTTACCGAGAGGCAAAGGCGGTCCTCAAGTCGGCTATGGGCGCTGCCAAGGACTCGGCGAGGGCCGAGATGCTGGAGGGTCTCGACAGGGATCCGTATGGGAGACCATACAGGGCGGCGCGGAACCAACTGCGGCCCCATGGTCCCCCACTTACGGAGACCCTCGAGCCGGCGTTGCTGGATGGGGTGGTCCGGTCTCTGTTTCCGCGCAGGACCGACTTCACCCCTCCAGCGATGGACCCTCCGCAGTCGGCGGCTCCGCAGGAGGAAGAGGAGGCACCTCCGGTGACGGAGGAGGAGTTTCGCGCGGGGGTGCTTAGCCTCCGCGCGAAGAAGACGGCTCCTGGGCCGGACGGCGTCCCCGCACGGGTGGTGGCCATAGCTGCCGCTCAAATGGAGGACAGGTTTCGGGAACTCTTCAGCGCGTGCTTTACGGCTGGAAGGTTCCCGAAACTGTGGAAGGAGGGGCAGCTATGCCTCCTCCGAAAGGAGGGACGCCCGTCGGATTCCCCCTCGGCATACCGGCCCATCGTTCTGCTCGATGAGGTCGGTAAATTGTTCGAGGGGATCATCGCCGGCCGGCTCAGGAGCCATCTGCAGGGTGTAGGGCCGGACTTGTCGGACGCCCAGTTCGGTTTCCGACAGGGCCGGTCCACCATCGACGCGCTGGCCCTTCTTAAGGGCCAGGTGAAAGAGGCGGTCGAGGCGGGGGACGGAGTGTTGGCGGTGTCGTTTGACATCGCCAACGCCTTCAACTCCGTTCCCCACTCCACCATATTGGAGGCACTCCGGTATCACGGAGTGCCCCAATACTTGAGGAGCCTCCTGGCCAGCTACTTGGAGGATCGAGAGGTCCTCCTTGTGGACAAACTGGCCAGGATGCGGAGGTACAGCGCGGAGTCCGGTGTTCCGCAGGGGTCAGTCTTAGGACCCCCCCTGTGGAACATCGGCTTTGACTGGCTGTTGCGGGGAGCTCTTCTCCAGGGCACGAGTGTCATCTGCTACGCGGATGACACTCTCCTCACTGCCCGGGGGAAGAGCTTCGGGGAGGCGGCCTGTCTGGCCTCGGCTGGCGGGTCCTTGGTGGCAGGGAGGATCCGCCGCCTGGGATTGAGGGTGGCGCTGAACAAGACCGAGGCCGTGTTCTTTCACGGGCCTCGGCAGCGCTGCCCTCCCGACGCCCACATTATGGTGGAGGGCGTCAGGGTGGGCGTCCAGGCCCAGATGAAGTATCTGGGCCTGGTGTTGGACAGCAGGTGGCGCTTCGGCCCGCACTTTAGCGGGCTGTCGACGCGCCTGCTGAGGGCTGCGGACGCCCTCTCCTGGCTCCTCCCCAACCTGGGAGGGCCCAACGCACGATGCCGGCGCCTATATGCCGGCATCCTGCGAAGCATGGCACTGTATGGGGCCCCCATCTGGGCGGACTCCCTCCACAGGAGGGAGAACGCAACCGCCATGCGCAGGCCACAAAGGGCCATTGCACTGCGGGTGGCGAGGGCCTACCGCTCGGTGGGCTTTTCGGCGGCGTGCGCTCTGGCGGGCACCCCTCCTTGGGAGTTGGAGGCGTGGGTGCTCGCCAGAGTGTACGAGTGGACGGCGCGGCGAAAGGCCCTGGGCGAGCGCCCCGTCGCGGAGGAGCGGGAGGCCGTGCGGCGGGAGGCGAGGGACGCCATCATCGTCCATTGGACGGACGACCTCGCCTCCGCCACCTTTGGCCGCCGAACCTTGGACGCGCTCGGTCCGGTCCTACGAGACTGGCTCGAGCGCTCCCACGGTTTCCTCTCATTCCGTCTGGTGCAGGTATTGTCAGGCCACGGCTGTTTCGGCAAGCACCTGCACCGGATCGGGAGGGAGGAGACCCCGGCGTGCCACGACTGCGGCGCGGCGGAGGACACGGCTCAGCACACCCTCGAGGTGTGCCCGGCTTGGTCTGAGCCGCGCCGCAGTCTAACAGCGGAGATCGGACAGGACCTCTCACTTCCTGGCGTGGTCAACGCCATGCTGGAGAGTGAGGGGTCCTGGGCAGCTGTCGCCTCTTTTTGCGAGGATGTCATCTCGCAAAAGGAGGCGGCGGAGCGCGCGCGGGAGGACGACCCTCTCGCTGCGCCGCTCCGCAGGCGCAGAAGAGGTCGGAGAACACGCCGTCTTCTCCCTCCTCATGGTGGTGATGGGCGGGCGATAGGCGCGGGGGCGCCTCCGCCCGCATTGCACTCCACACCACCCTCGCCGGTCATTCCCAGCCCTCCCCCTGAACGGGGAGGACTTGAGGGGCCCGCCGCTTTAGGCGGGTTGTCGTCGGAGGAGGACTGGACGCTAAGGCTGCGCCGATCTGCCAGTCCTCTTCCACTCGGACGACGCGGGAATAACACTGGGTCGTTTTAGTGGGTATACCGGGTCAGCCCGGGGAGTCCCACATACCCCTCCCGTACCCCCGACGGGAGGGTATGCGTAATGCATTTTTTCCCAGTTTAAAAAAAAAAAAAAAAAGGTTGTTTATATGCCGGCATCCTGCGGAGCATGGCCCTGTACGGGGCCCCCATCTGGGCGGACTCCCTCAACAGGAGGGAGAACGCTACTATGATGCGGAGGCCCCAAAGGGCCATTGCACTGCGGGTGGCGAGGGCCTACCGCTCGGTGGGCTTTTCGGCGGCGTGCGCTCTGGCGGGCACCCCTCCTTGGGAGTTGGAGGCGTGGGTGCTCGCCAGAGTGTACGAGTGGACGGCGCGGCGAAGGGCCCTCGGCGAGCGCCCCGTCGCGGAGGAGCGGGAGGCCGTGCGGCGGGAGGCGAGGGACGCCATCATCGTCCATTGGACGGACGACCTCGCCTCCGCCACCTTTGGCCGCCGAACCCTGGACGCGCTCGGTCCGGTCCTGCGAGACTGGCTCGAGCGCTCCCACGGTTTCCTCTCATTCCGTCTGGTGCAGGTGTTGTCAGGCCACGGCTGTTTCGGCAAGCACCTGCACCGGATCGGGAGGGAGGAGACCCCGGCGTGCCACGACTGCGGCGCGGCAGAGGACACGGCTCAGCACACCCTCGAGGTGTGCCCGGCTTGGTCTGAGCCGCGCCGCAGTCTAACAGCGGAGATCGGACAGGACCTCTCACTTCCCGGCGTGGTCAACGCCATGCTGGAGAGTGAGGGGTCCTGGGCAGCTGTCGCCTCTTTTTGTGAGGATGTCATCTCGCAAAAGGAGGCGGCGGAGCGCGCGCGGGAGGACGACCCTCTCGCTGCGCCGCTCCGCAGGCGCAGAAGAGGTCGGAGAAGACGCCGTCTTCTCCCTCCTCATGGTGGTGATGGGCGGGCGATAGGCGCGGGGGCGCCTCCGCCCGCATTGCACTCCACACCACCCTCGCCGGTCATTCCCAGCCCTCCCCCTGAACGGGGAGGACTTGAGGGGCCCGCCGCTTTAGGCGGGTTGTCGTCGGAGGAGGACTGGACGCTAAGGCTGCGCCGATCTCCCAGTCCTCTTCCACTCGGACGACGCGGGAATAACGCTGGGTCGTTTTAGTGGGTATACCGGGTCAGCCCGGGGAGTCCCACATACCCCTCCCGTTCCCCCGACGGGAGGGTATGCGTAATGCATTTTTTCCCAGTTTAAAAAAAAAAAAAAAAAAAAAAAAAAAAAAGGTTAGGTTACCCTGTACGGGGCCCCATCTGGGCGGACTCCCTCCACAGGAGGGAGAACGCAACCGCCATGCGCAGGCCACAAAGGGCCATTGCACTGCGGGTGGCGAGGGCCTACCGCTCGGTGGGCTTTTCGGCGGCGTGCGCTCTGGCGGGCACTCCTCCTTGGGAGTTGGAGCGTGGGTGCTCGCCAGAGTGTACGAGTGGACGGCGCGGCGAAAGGCCCTCGGGGAGCGCCCCGTCGCGGAGGAGCGGGAGGCCGTGCGGCGGGAGGCGAGGGACGCCATCATCGTCCATTGGACGGACGACCTCGCCTCCGCCACCTTTGGCCGCCGAACCCTGGACGCGCTCGGTCCGGTCCTGCGAGACTGGCTCGAGCGCTCCCACGGGTTCCTCTCATTCCGTCTGGTGCAGGTGTTGTCAGGCCACGGCTGTTTCGGCAAGCACCTGCACCGGATCGGGAGGGAGGAAACCCCGGCGTGTCACGACTGCGGCGCGGCGGAGGACACGGCTCGGCACACCCTCGAGGTGTGCCCGGCTTGGTCTGAGCTGCGCCGCAGTCTAACAGCGGAGATCGGACAGGACCTCTCACTTCCCGGCGTGGTGAATGCCATGCTGGAGAGTGAGGGGTCCTGGGCAGCTGTCGCCTCTTTTTGCGAGGATGTCATCTCGCAAAAGGAGGCGGCGGAGCGTGCGCGGGAGGACGACCCTCTCGCTGCGCCGCTCCGCAGGCGCAGAAGAGGTCGGAGAAGACGCCGTCTTCTCCCTCCTCATGGTGGTGATGGGCGGGCGATAGGCGCGGGGGCGCCTCCGCCCGCATTGCACTCCACACCACCTCCGCCGGTAATTCCCAGCCCTCCCCCTGAACGGGGAGGACTTGAGGGGCCCGCCGCTTTAGGCGGGTTGTCGTCGGAGGAGGACTGGACGCTAAGGCTGCGCCGATCTCCCAGTCCTCTTCCACTCGGACGACGCGGGAATAACACTGGGTCGTTTTAGTGGGTATACCGGGTCAGCCCGGGGAGTCCCACATACCCCTCCCGTTCCCCCGACGGGAGGGTATGCGTAATGCATTTTTTCCCAGTTTAAAAAAAAAAAAAAAAAAAAAATAAAAAATAAATCGCGCAAATTGCAGGCGACCGTCGATCGCCTCAAGCTGGAAGTCAGCCAGCTTCATCAGAAGCTGGCTGATGTCATGGCTCGGCCAAGTCAGGCTGATCCAAGACCTGCGGCGGAGGCCCCCACCCCTAACAACCTTGAGGATGTCATCCGCAAGGTGGTTATGGAGGAGAGGGCCTTCACCAGAGCCTGCTTGGCAGGCATTGAGGACCGGCTCTTGCCGGAGAAGCGCCTCCGACCACCGCTTGCGGCGGACAAGAGGCGGGCCCAGCCGGGGCCGTCCTCGCAAGAGGATGACGCCCTTCTCCCTTCCACCACTCCGTCCAACCAGCAGGGTTGGACCGAAGTGGCCCGGAAGGGGAAGGGCAGGGCGAAAAAGACGGCAACAGCCGTCCCTGCCGTCCCTGCCACGATGACTCCCAGCCGGTCGCGGGCGACTGAGAAGGGAAAGGGGAAGGGGAAGGGCAAAAGGCCGGCAACGCCCGGACCTGCCGTCCCCGTCACCACGCCTCCCAGTCAGTCGCGGGCGGCTGGCGGGAGCAAGAAGAAGGGGAAGGGGAAATTGGTTCCCCCGAAGTCCGCAGCCGTCGTGGTGACGCTCACCGCGGAAGCTGCGGAACGCGGGGAAACCTACGCTTCCATTTTGGTGCGGGCGCGTGCCAATGCCGATCCCGCCCAATTGGGGATCAGCAAAGTTTCTTGCCGGCGGACAGAAACCGGGGCTCGAATTTTCGAGTTCCCGGGGGCGGAGGGCAGCGCCAACGCTGACCTCTTTGCAGCCAAGTTGCAAGAGGTCATCGCGGACGCTGCCAAGGTGGTCCGACCGGTGAAGTCGGCGACCATCGAGGTGACCGGTCTTGATGACTCGGTCACCAAGGAGGAGGTGGTGGCGGCGGTCGCAGCCATTGGGGGCTGCGGCGTCGCAGCGGTGCAAGGCCGGGACATCAGGCCCGGCCGCGGCGGCATGGGCACTATCCGGCTCGAGTGCCCAGTCGCCGCTGCCAAAGCCGTCCTTGCAAAAGGACGCCTCCTTGTCGGCTTTAGCTCGGGTGCAGTCCGGGCCCTAGAGGAGCAGCCTCTGCGCTGCTTCCGGTGCTGCGGCATCGGGCACACCCGAGCCCTGTGCCCGTCGGCGGTGGACAGGTCGGAGACCTGCTACCGCTGCGGCAAGGAGGGCCATAAAGCCGCCTCCTGCACGGTCGCCAAGCCACACTGCGTGGTGTGTGCTGCCAGTGGCCGCCCAGCAGGCCACGTAATGAGGGGGAGGTTGTGCAACCCCCCCCTTAAGAAGGGCAAAGCGCAGGTGCCAGTAGGGCCTGCTGCTAGCATCGCCGTTCCCGAGGCTGGAACGGCGGTGGCTGCGGAGGAGGGGGGTGCGATGTCCGATTGATGGATACAATCGAACATCGCATCCTCCAGGCGAACACCAACCACTGCCGGGCTGCACAGGATCTCCTGATGCAGACCATGGCTGAGTGGTTGGTGGACTTGGCGGTGGTCGCCGAGCCCTACTCGGTCCCTGGCCATTGGCTGGGCGACCGAGACGGCCTGGTGGCATTGGTGTCGCGGTCTTCCACAGACTCCCCTCCCCTCTCGCTTTTAGAGAGGGGACCGGGATACGTGGCCGCCGCGTGGGGAGATTTGGCCCTGGTTGGGGTCTATTTCTCCCCAAACCGCCCTCTCTCGGACTTTGAGGATTTCTTGGAGATCCTCACTGCAGCCGTAGGGAGGGCGGCGCCACGCCAGGTCGTGGTGTTGGGCGACCTGAACGCCAAGTCGGTGGCCTGGGGCAATCCAGCTGCCTCTTGCAACGTCCGGGGACGCGCCGTCGAATTTTGGGCGGCGTCATGCGGTGTGTCGCTCCTCAACAGGGGGGCGGTCCACACGTGTGTGCGGCAACGGGGAGGGTCGGTGGTGGACGTTTCGTTCGCCACCCCCGTGCTAGCCGCACGCATTGTGAACTGGCGGGTGGAGTTGGTGGAGACCTTGTCGGACCACCGTTATGTGCGGTTCGACATCTCCACCCAGAGCCCCCGTGGGGAGATGGCCCGCTCTGGCAGGTCTCCCTTCCCACGGTGGGCTCTCACTCGCCTGGACCGGGAGGCAGCCAAGGAGGCGGCCTTCCTCCAAGACTGGCTGTCGCCCCCTGTTGGGGCCCCGGACGTTGACGCCGCAGCGGTCCGGCTGAGGGAATCCTTGACCGAGGTGTGCAACTCCAGCATGCCTCGGTCTCGGCGTCCGCCTCCCCGCCGGGCCGTTTATTGGTGGTCAGAGGAGCTGGCAGGCCTCCGAGCCACCTGCGTGGCGGCCAGAAGGGCCTACACGCGGAGCCGCCGGCGCAGCGCCCGTAATCAGGCAGAGGAGGACCGCCTCTACGCCTCTTACCGAGAGGCAAAGGCGGTCCTCAAGTCGGCTATGGGCGCTGCCAAGGACTCGGCGAGGGCCGAGATGCTGGAGGGTCTCGACAGGGATCCGTATGGGAGACCATACAGGGCGGCGCGGAACCAACTGCGGCCCCATGGTCCCCCACTTACGGAGACCCTCGAGCCGGCGTTGCTGGATGGGGTGGTCCGGTCTCTGTTTCCGCGCAGGACCGACTTCACCCCTCCAGCGATGGACCCTCCGCAGTCGGCTGCTCCGCAGGAGGAGGAGGAGGCACCTCCGGTCACGGAGGAGGAGTTTCGCGCGGGGGTTCTTAGCCTCCGCGCGAAGAAGACGGCTCCTGGGCCGGACGGCGTCCCCGCACGGGTGGTGGCCATAGCTGCCACTCAATTGGAGGACAGATTTCGGGAACTTTTCAGCGCGTGCTTTGCGGCTGGAAGGTTCCCGAAACTGTGGAAGGAGGGGCAGCTGTGCCTCCTCCGAAAGGAGGGACGCCCGGCGGATTCCCCCTCGGCATACCGGCCCATCGTTCTGCTCGATGAGGTCGGTAAATTGTTCGAGGGGATCATCGCCGGCCGGCTCAGGAGCCATTTGCGGGGAGTAGGGCCGGACCTGTCGGACGCCCAGTTCGGTTTCCGACAGGGCCGGTCCACCATCGACGCGCTGGCCCTTCTTAAGGGCCAGGTGAAAGAGGCGGTCGAGGCGGGGGACGGAGTGTTGGCGGTGTCGTTTGACATCGCCAACGCCTTCAACTCGGTTCCCCACTCCACCATATTGGAGGCACTCCGGTACCACGGAGTGCCCCAATATTTGAGGAGCCTCCTGGCCAGCTACTTGGAGGATCGAGAGGTCCTCCTTGTGGACAAACTGGCCAGGATGCGGAGATACAGCGCGGAGTCCGGTGTTCCGCAGGGGTCAGTCTTAGGGCCCCCCCTGTGGAACATCGGCTTCGACTGGCTGTTGCGGGGAGCTCTTCTCCAGGGCACGAGTGTCATCTGCTACGCGGATGACACTCTCCTCACGGCCCGGGGGAAGAGCTTCGGGGAGGCGGCCTGTCTGGCCTCGGCTGGCGGGTCCTTGGTGGCAGGGAGGATCCGCCGCCTGGGTTTGAGGGTGGCGCTGAACAAGACCGAGGCCGTGTTCTTTCACGGGCCTCGGCAGCGCTGCCCTCCAGACGCCCACATTGTGGTGGAGGGCGTCAGGGTGGGCGTCCAGGCCCAGATGAAGTATCTGGGCCTGGTGTTGGACAGCAGGTGGCGCTTCGGCCCGCACTTTAGCGGGCTGTCGACGCGCCTGCTGAGGGCTGCGGACGCCCTCTCCTGGCTCCTCCCCAACCTGGGAGGGCCCAACGCACGATGCCGGCGCCTATATGCCGGCATCCTGCGAAGCATGGCCCTGTACGGGGCCCCCATCTGGGCGGACTCCCTCCACAGGAGGGAGAACGCAACCGCCATGCGCAGGCCACAAAGGGCCATTGCACTGCGGGTGGCGAGGGCCTACCGCTCGGTGGGCTTTTCGGCGGCGTGCGCTCTGGCGGGCACCCCTCCTTGGGAGCTGGAGGCGTGGGTGCTCGCCAGAGTGTACGAGTGGACGGCGCGGCGAAAGGCCCTCGGGGAGCGCCCCGTCGCGGAGGAGCGGGAGGCCGTGCGGCGAGAGGCGAGGGACGCCATCATCGTCCATTGGACGGAGGACCTCGCCTCCGCCACCTTTGGCCGCCGAACCCTGGACGCGCTCGGTCCGGTCCTGCGCGACTGGCTCGAGCGCTCCCATGGTTTCCTCTCATTCCGTCTGGTGCAGGTGTTGTCAGGCCACGGCTGTTTCGGCAAGCACCTGCACCGGATCGGGAGGGAGGAGACCCCGGCGTGCCACGACTGCGGCGCGGCGGAGGACACGGCTCAGCACACCCTCGAGGTGTGCCCGGCTTGGTCTGAGCCGCGCCGCAGTCTAACAGCGGAGATCGGACAGGACCTCTCACTTCCCGGCGTGGTCAACGCCATGCTGGAGAGTGAGGGGTCCTGGGCAGCTGTCGCCTCTTTTTGTGAGGATGTCATCTCGCAAAAGGAGGCGGCGGAGCGCGCGCGGGAGGACGACCCTCTCGCTGCGCCGCTCCGCAGGCGCAGAAGAGGTCGGAGAAGACGCCGTCTTCTCCCTCCTCATGGTGGTGATGGGCGGGCGATAGGCGCGGGGGCGCCTCCGCCCGCATTGCACTCCACACCACCCTCGCCGGTCATTCCCAGCCCTCCCCCTGAACGGGGAGGACTTGAGGGGCCCGCCGCTTTAGGCGGGTTGTCGTCGGAGGAGGACTGGACGCTAAGGCTGCGCCGATCTCCCAGTCCTCTTCCACTCGGACGACGCGGGAATAACGCTGGGTCGTTTTAGTGGGTATACCGGGTCAGCCCGGGGAGTCCCACATACCCCTCCCGTTCCCCCGACGGGAGGGTATGCGTAATGCATTTTTTCCCAGTTTAAAAAAAAAAAAAAAAAAAAGGTTAGGTTAGGTTGGGGGACCCCCCACAGAGCTTGCGTCCTCGTCGCGTCCCCTGGAAACGGCCCAGTTTGTCACCGTAACGGAGTGGCAGACTGGGTACGGCCAAAGAGCTCTGTACCTTCGTAGCTACTTATTTTATTGCCTGTGTTCTACGATCCTGCTGTGGCTATTCCGAAACCCCCGCGGGACGCCTCCGGGCGGTTTTTAAAAGGCCCTTCTCAGGGCCAACCCAAAGGCCCTTCTCAGGGCCAACCAAAAGGCCCTTCTCAGGGCCAATCCGACGCTTCAGCGTCTGAAGCTAGCCGCGCGCCGTCTGCGGCTAGCTTCTTTGGAAGGGCGGACCTGTCCGATTCGGACGAGTCCGTCATAAGCGTCTCGGACGCAGGCGACCTCAGGTCGCGAAAGCGGGCCTTCCGCAAGGAAGGGTCCGAGGGCTCCTCGAGTTCGGCGAGGAAGCCCAGGGCCAAGAAGCCGACGACAGCCGCGGACACCCACGTGGTGGGTCTCGCGGACGCCCAGCGGCAGCTGGACTTGGCTCGGCGGACGCAGCAGCAGCAGGACCTAGAGGAGCGGGTCGCTGCTAAGGAGCAGCGGGCGCGTGCTGCTCGGGCCAAGTCCGGTTACGGCGCGTCCCGCGTGCTATACGCGGACCAGTCCTTGGCCGAACTGGCGCGCATGGCGGAAGAGGACGAGGAGGAGATCGCGGAGGTCGCCTCCAAGTCCTCTAATCTTAAGGGCACTTTTCAAAAGGCCCTTAAGTGCCGTGCCGCAAGCATGCGCGCCATCATAGAGGAGTTGGTACAGCGTGAGGCGACCGACGAATCGCGCAAATTGCAGGCGACCGTCGATCGCCTCAAGCTGGAAGTCAGCCAGCTTCATCAGAAGCTGGCTGATGTCATGGCTCGGCCAAGTCAGGCTGATCCAAGACCTGCGGCGGAGGCCCCCACCCCTAACAACCTTGAGGATGTCATCCGCAAGGTGGTTATGGAGGAGAGGGCCTTCACCAGAGCCTGTTTGGCAGGCATTGAGGACCGGCTCTTGCCGGAGAAGCGCCTCCGACCACCGCTTGCGGCGGACAAGAGGCGGGCCCAGCCGGGGCTGTCCTCGCAAGAGGATGACGCCCATCTCCCTTCCACCACTCCGTCCAACCAGCAGGGTTGGACCGAAGTGGCCCGGAAGGGGAAGGGCAGGGGGAAAAAGACGGCAACAGCCGTCCCTGCCGTCCCTGCCACGATGACTCCCAGCCGGTCGCGGGCGACTGAGAAGGGAAAGGGGAAGGGGAAGGGCAAAAGGCCGGCAACGCCCGGACCTGCCGTCCCCGTCACCACGCCTCCCAGTCAGTCGCGGGCGGCTGGCGGGAGCAAGAAGAAGGGGAAGGGGAAATTGGTTCCCCCGAAGTCCGCAGCCGTCGTGGTGACGCTCACCGCGGAAGCTGCGGAACGCGGGGAAACCTACGCTTCCATTTTGGTGCGGGCGCGTGCCAATACCGATCCCGCCCAATTGGGGATCAGCAAAGTTTCTTGCCGGCGGACAGAAACCGGGGCTCGAATATTCGAGTTCCCGGGGGCGGAGGGCAGCGCCAACGCTGACCTCTTTGCAGCCAAGCTGCAAGAGGTCATCGCGGACGCTGCCAAGGTGGCCCGACCGGTAAAGTTGGCGACCATTCAGGTGACCGATCTTGATGACTCGGTCACCAAGGAGGAGGTGGTGGCGGCGGTCGCAGCCATTGGGGGCTGCGGCGTCGCAGCGGTGCAAGGCCGGGACATCAGGCCTGGCCGCGGTGGCATGGGCACTATTCGGCTCGAGTGCCCTGTCGCTGCTGCCAAAGCCGTCCTTGCCAAAGGACGCCTCCTTGTCGGATTTAGCTCGGGTGCAGTCCGGGCCCTAGAGGAGCAGCCTCTGCGCTGCTTCCGGTGCTGCGGCATCGGGCACACCCGAGCCCTGTGCCCGTCAGCGGTGGACAGGTCGCAGACCTGCTACCGCTGCGGCAAGGAGGGCCACAAAGCCGCCTCCTGCACGGTCGCCAAGCCGCAATGCGCCGTCTGTGCCGCGAGCGGTCGCCCAGCAGGCCACGTAATGAGGGGGAGGTTGTGCAACCCCCCCCTTAAGAAAGGCAAAGCGCAGGTGCCGGTCGGGCCTGTTGCTAGCACTGCCGTTCCCGAGGTAGGAACGGCGGTGGCTGCGGAGGAGGGGGGTGCGATGTCCGATTGATGGATACAATCGAACATCGCATCCTCCAGGCGAACACCAACCACTGCCGGGCTGCACGGGATCTCCTGATGCAGACCATGGCTGAGTGGTTGGTGGACTTGGCGGTGGTCGCCGAGCCCTACTCGGTCCCTGGCCATTGGCTGGGCGACCGAGACGGCCTGGTGGCGTTGGTGTCGCGGTCTTCCACAGACTCCCCTCCCCTCTCGCTTTTAGAGAGGGGACCGGGATACGTGGCCGCCGCGTGGGGAGATTTGGCCCTGGTTGGGGTCTATTTCTCCCCTAACCGCCCTCTCTCGGACTTTGAGGATTTCCTGGAGATTCTCACTGCAGCCGTAGGGAGGGCGGCGCCACGCCAGGTCGTGGTGTTAGGCGACCTGAACGCCAAGTCGGTGGCCTGGGGTAATCCAGCTGCCTCTTGCAACGTCCGGGGACGCGCCGTCAAATTTTGGGCGGCGTCATGCGGTGTGTCCCTCCTCAACAGGGGGGCGGTCCACACGTGTGTGCGGCAACGGGGAGGGTCGGTGGTGGACGTTTCGTTCGCCACCCCCGTGCTAGCCGCACGCATTGTGAACTGGCGGGTGGAGTTGGTGGAGACCTTGTCGGACCACCGTTATGTGCGGTTCGACATCTCCACCCAGAGCCCCCGTGGGGAGATGGCCCGCTCTGGCAGGTCTCCCTTCCCACGGTGGGCTCTCACTCGCCTGGACCGGGAGGCAGCCAAGGAGGCGGCCTTCCTCCAAGACTGGCTGTCGCCCCCTGTTGGGGCCCCGGACGTTGACGCCGCAGCGGTCCGTCTAAAGCGAAATAAGCGGCCTGTCTGGCCTCGGCTGGCGGGTCCTTGGTGGCAGGTAGGATCCGCCGCCTGGGATTGAGGGTGGCGCTGAACAAGACCGAGGCCGTGTTCTTTCACGGGCCTCGGCAGCGCTGCCCTCCAGACGCCCATATTGTGGTGGAGGGCGTCAGGGTTGGCGTCCAGGCCCAGATGAAGTATCTGGGCCTGGTGTTGGACAGCAGGTGGCGCTTCGGCCCGCACTTTAGCGGGCTGTCGACGCGCCTGCTGAGGGCTGCGGACGCCCTCTCCTGGCTCCTCCCCAACCTGGGAGGGCCCAACGCACGATGCCGGCGCCTATATGCCGGCATCCTGCGGAGCATGGCCCTGTACGGGGCCCCCATCTGGTCGGACTCCCTCAACAGGAGGGAGAACGCTACTATGATGCGGAGGCCCCAAAGGGCCATTGCACTGCGGGTGGCGAGGGCCTACCGCTCCGTGGGCTTTTCGGCGGCGTGCGCTCTGGCGGGCACCCCTCCTTGGGAGTTGGAGGCGTGGGTGCTCGCCAGAGTGTACGAGTGGACGGCGCGGCGAAAGGCCCTGGGCGAGCGCCCCGTCGCGGAGGAGCGGGAGGCCGTGCGGCGGGAGGCGAGGGACGCCATCATCGTCCATTGGACGCAGGACCTCGCCTCCGCCACCTTTGGCCGCCGAACCCTGGACGCGCTCGGGCCGGTCCTGCGAGACTGGCTCGAGCGCTCCCACGGGTTCCTCTCATTCCGTCTGGTGCAGGTGTTGTCAGGCCACGGCTGTTTCGGCAAGCACCTGCACCGGATCGGGAGGGAGGAAACCCCGGCGTGCCACGACTGCGGCGCGGCGGAGGACACGGCTCAGCACACCCTCGAGGTGTGCCCGGCTTGGTCTGAGCCGCGCCGCAGTCTAACAGCGGAGATCGGACAGGACCTCTCACTTCCCGGCGTGGTCAACGCCATGCTGGAGAGTGAGGGGTCCTGGGCAGCTGTCGCCTCTTTTTGCGAGGATGTCATCTCGCATAAGGAGGCGGCGGAGCGCGCGCGGGAGGACGACCCTCTCGCTGCGCCGCTCCGCAGGCGCAGAAGAGGTCGGAGAAGACGCCGTCTTCTCCCTCCTCATGGTGGTGATGGGCGGGCGATAGGCGCGGGGGCGCCTCCGCCTGCATTGCACTCCACACCACCTCCGCCGGTCATTCCCAGCCCTCCCCCTGATCGGGGAGGACTTGAGGGGCCCGCCGCTTTAGGCGGGTTGTCGTCGGAGGAGGACTGGACGCTAAGGCTGCGCCGATCTCCCAGTCCTCTTCCACTCGGACGAAGCGGGAATGCCGCTGGGTTATTTTAGTGGGTATACCGGGTCAGCCCGGGGAGTCCCACATACCCCTCCCGTTCCCCCGACGGGAGGGTATGCGTAATGCATTTTTTCCCAGTTTAAAAAAAAAAAAAAAAAAAAAAAAAAGGTTAGGTTAGGTTGGGGGACCCCCCACAGAGCTTGCGTCCTCGTCGCGTCCCCTGGAAACGGCCCAGTTTGTCACCGTAACGGAGTGGCAGACTGGGTACGGCCAAAGAGCTCTGTGCTTTCGTAGAATTTTATCTTGCGTGTTGCTACGATCCTGCTGTGGCTATGCCGAAACCCCCGCGGGACGCCTCCGGGCGGTTTTTAAAAGGCCCTTCTCAGGGCCAACCCAAAGGCCCTTCTCAGGGCCAACCAAAAGGCCCTTCTCAGGGCCAACCAAAAGGCCCTTCTCAGGGCCACTCCGACGCGTCAGCGTCTGAAGCTAGCCGCGCGCCGTCTGCGGCTAGCTTCTTCGGAAGGGCGGACCTGTCCGATTCGGACGAGTCCGTCATAAGCGTCTCGGACGCAGGCGACCTCAGGTCGCGAAAGCGGGCCTTCCGCAAGGAAGGGTCCGAGGGCTCCTCGAGTTCGGCGAGGAAGCCCAGGGCCAAGAAGCCGACGACAGCCGCGGACACCCACGTGGTGGGTCTCGCGGACGCCCAGTGGCAGCTGGACTTGGCTCGGCGGACGCAGCAGCAGCAGGACCTGGAGGAGAGGGTCGCTGCAAAGGAGCAGCGGGCGCGTGCTGCTCGGGCCAAGTCCGGTTACGGCGCGTCCCGCGTGCTATACGCGGACCAGTCCTTGGCCGAACTGGCGCGCATGGCGGAAGAGGACGAGGAGGAGATCGCGGAGGTCGCCTCTAAGTCCTCTAATCTTAAGGGCACTTTTCAAAAGGCCCTCAAGTGCCGTGCCGCAAGCATGCGCGCCATCATAGAGGAGTTGGTCCAGCGTGAGGCGACCGACGAATCGCGCAAATTGCAGGCGACCGTCGATCGCCTCAAGCTGGAAGTCAGCCAGCTTCATCAGAAGCTGGCTGATGTCATGGCTCGGCCAAGTCAGGCTGATCCAAGACCTGCGGCGGAGGCCCCCACCTCCACCAACCTTGAGGATGTCATCCGCAAGGTGGTTATGGAGGAGAGGGCCTTCACCAGAGCCTGCCTAGCAGGCATAGAGGACCGGCTCCTGCCGGAGAAGCGCCTCCGACCGCCGCTTGCGGCTGACAAGAGGCGTGGCGAGCCGGGGCCGTCCTCGCAAGGGGAAGACGCCCTTCTCCCTTCGACTACTCCGTCCAACCAGCCGGGTTGGACTGAAGTGGTCCGGAAGGGGAAGGGCAGGGGGAAAAAGACGGCAACAGCCGTCCCTGCCGTCCCTGCCACCACGACTCCCAGCCGGTCGCGGGCGACTGAGAAGGGAAAGGGGAAGGGGAAGGGCAAAAGGCCGGCAACGCCCGGACCTGCCGTCCCCGTCACCACGCCTCCCGGTCAGTCGCGGGCGGCTGGCGGGAGCAAGAAGAAGAGGAAGAGGAAATTGGTTCCCCCGAGGTCCGCAGCCGTCGTGGTGACGCTCACCGCGGAGGCTGCGGAACGCGGGGAAACCTACGCCTCCATTTTGGTGCGGGCGCGTGCCAATGCCGATCCCGCCCAACTGGGGATCGGCAAGCTTTCTTGCAGGCGGACCGAAACCGGGGCTCGAATATTCGAGTTCCCGGGGGCGGAGGGCAGCGCCAACGCTGACCTCTTTGCAGCCAAGCTGCAAGAGGTCATCGCGGACGCTGCCAAGGTGGCCCGACCGGTAAAGTCGGCAACCATAGAGGTGACCGGTCTTGACGACTCGGTCACCAAGGAGGAGGTGGTGGCGGCGGTCGCAGCCATTGGGGGCTGTGGCGTCACAGCGGTGCAAGGCCGGGACATCAGGCCCGGCCGCGGCGGCATGGGCACTATTCGGCTCGAGTGCCCAGTCGCCGTTGCAAAAGCGGTCGTTAGCAGGGGTCGGCTCTGCGTCGGCTTCAGCTCGGGTGCAGTCCGGGCCCTTGAGGAGCAGCCTCTGCGCTGCTTCAGGTGCTGCGGCATCGGCCACACCCGAGCCCTGTGCCCGTCGGCGGTGGACAGGTCGGAGACCTGCTACCGCTGCGGCACAGAGGGCCACAGAGCCGCCTCCTGCGCGGTCGCCAAGCCGCACTGCGCCGTCTGTGCCGCGAGGGGACGCCCGGCAGGCCATGTGATGAGGGGGAGGTTGTGCAATCCTCCCCCTCAGAGGGGCAAAGCGCAGGTGCCGGTCGGGCCTGTTGCTAGCATCGCTGTTCCTGAGGCAGGAACGGCGGTGGCTGCGGAGGAGGGGGGTGCGATGTCCGATTAATGGATACAATCGAACATCGCATCCTCCAGGCGAACACCAACCACTGCCGGGCTGCACAGGATCTCCTGATGCAGACCATGGCTGAGTGGTTGGTGGACTTGGCGGTGGTCGCCGAGCCCTACTCGGTCCCTGGCCATTGGCTGGGCGACCGAGACGGCCTGGTGGCGTTGGTGTCGCGGTCTTCCACAGACTCCCCTCCCCTCTCGCTTTTAGAGAGGGGACCGGGATACGTGGCCGCCGCGTGGGGAGATTTGGCCCTGGTTGGGGTCTATTTCTCCCCAAACCGCCCTCTCTCGGACTTTGAGGATTTCTTGGAGATCCTCACTGCAGCCGTAGGGAGGGCGGCGCCACGCCAGGTCGTGGTGTTGGGCGACCTGAACGCCAAGTCGGTGGCCTGGGGCAATCCAGCTGCCTCTTGCAACGTCCGGGGACGCGCCGTCGAATTTTGGGCGGCGTCATGCGGTGTGTCCCTCCTCAACAGGGGGGCGGTCCACACGTGTGTGCGACAACGGGGAGGGTCGGTGGTGGACGTTTCGTTCGCCACCCCCGTGCTAGCCGCACGCATTGTGAACTGGCGGGTGGAGTTGGTGGAGACCTTGTCGGACCACCGTTATGTGCGGTTCGACATCTCCACCCAGAGCCCCCGTGGGGAGATGGCCCGCACTGGCAGGTCTCCCTTCCCACGGTGGGCTCTCACTCGCCTGGACCGGGAGGCAGCCAAGGAGGCGGCCTTCCTCCAGGACTGGCTGTCGCCCCCTGTTGGGGCCCCGGACGTTTACGCCGCAGCGGTCCGGCTGAGGGAATCCCTGACCGAGGTGTGCAACTCCAGCATGCCTCGGTCTCGGCGTCCGCCTCCCCGCCGGGCCGTTTATTGGTGGTCAGAGGAGCTGTCGGGCCTCCGGGCCACTTGCGTGGCGGCCAGAAGGGCCTACACGCGGAGCCGCCGGCGCAGCGCCCGTAATCAGGCAGAGGAGGACCGCCTCTACGCCTCTTACCGAGAGGCAAAGGCGGTCCTCAAGTCGGCTATGGGCGCTGCCAAGGACTCGGCGAGGGCCGAGATGCTGGAGGGTCTCGACAGGGATCCGTATGGGAGACCATACAGGGCGGCGCGGAACAAACTGCGGCCCCATGGTCCCCCACTTACGGAGACCCTCGAGCCGGCGTTGCTGGATGGGGTGGTCCGGTCTCTGTTTCCGCGCAGGACCGACTTCGCCCCACCAGCAATGGACCCTCCGCAGTCGGCGGCTCCGGAGGAGGAGGAGGAGGCACCTCCGGTGACGGAGGAGGAGTTTCGCGCGGGGGTGCTTAGCCTCCGCGCGAAGAAGACGGCTCCAGGGCCGGACGGCGTCCCCGCACGGGTGGTGGCCATAGCTGCCGCTCAAATGGAGGACAGATTTCGGGAACTTTTCAGCGCGTGCCTTACGGCTGGAAGGTTCCCGAAACTGTGGAAGGAGGGGCAGCTGTGCCTCCTCCGAAAGGAGGGACGCCCGGCGGATTCCCCCTCGGCATACCGGCCCATCGTTCTGCTCGATGAGGTCGGTAAATTGTTCGAGGGGATCATCGCCGGCCGGCTCAGGAGCCATTTGCAGGGTGTAGGGCCGAACATCGCCAACGCCTTCAACTCCGTTCCCCACTCCACCATATTGGAGGCACTCCGGTACCACGGAGTGCCCCAATACTTGAGGAGCCTCCTGGCCAGCTACTTGGAGGATCGAGAGGTCCTCCTTGTGGACAAACTGGCCAGGATGCGGAGATACAGCGCGGAGTCCGGTGTTCCGCAGGGGTCAGTCTTAGGTCCCCCCCTGTGGAACATCGGCTTCGACTGGCTGTTGCGGGGAGCTCTTCTCCAGGGCACGAGTGTCATCTGCTACGCGGATGACACTCTCCTCACTGCCCGGGGGAAGAGCTTCGGGGAGGCGGCCTGTCTGGCCTCGGCTGGCGGGTCCTTGGTGGCAGGGAGGATCCGCCGCCTGGGATTGAGGGTGGCGCTGAACAAGACCGAGGCCGTGTTCTTTCACGGGCCTCGGCAGCGCTGCCCTCCCGACGCCCACATTGTGGTGGAGGGCGTCAGGGTGGGCGTCCAGGCCCAGATGAAGTATCTGGGCCTGGTGTTGGACAGCAGGTGGCGCTTCGGCCCGCACTTTAGCGGGCTGTCGACGCGCCTGCTGAGGGCTGCGGACGCCCTCTCCTGGCTCCTCCCAAACCTGGGGGGGCCGAACGCACGATGCCGGCGTTTATATGCCGGCATCCTGCGGAGCATGGCCCTGTACGGGGCCCCCATCTGGGCGGACTCCCTCAACAGGAGGGAGAACGCTACTATGATGCGGAGGCCCCAAAGGGCCATTGCACTGCGGGTGGCGAGGGCCTACCGCTCGGTGGGCTTTTCGGCGGCGTGCGCTCTGGCGGGCACCCCTCCTTGGGAGTTGGAGGCGTGGGTGCTCGCCAGAGTGTACGAGTGGACGGCGCGGCGAAGGGCCCTCGGCGAGCGCCCCGTCGCGGAGGAGCGGGAGGCCGTGCGGCGGGAGGCGAGGGACGCCATCATCGTCCATTGGACGGACGACCTCGCCTCCGCCACCTTTGGCCGCCGAGCCCTGGACGCGCTCGGTCCGGTCCTGCGAGACTGGCTCGAGCGCTCCCACGGGTTCCTCTCATTCCGTCTGGTGCAGGTGTTGTCAGGCCACGGCTGTTTCGGCAAGCACCTTCACCGGATCGGGAGGGAGGAGACCCCGGCGTGCCACGACTGCGGCGCGGCAGAGGACACGGCTCAGCACACCCTCGAGGTGTGCCCGGCTTGGTCTGAGCCGCGCCGCAGTCTAACAGCGGAGATCGGACGGGACCTCTCACTTCCCGGCGTGGTCAACGCCATGCTAGAGAGTGAGGGGTCCTGGGCAGCTGTCGCCTCTTTTTGCGAGGATGTCATCTCGCAAAAGGAGGCGGCGGAGCGCGCGCGGGAGGACGACCCTCTCGCTGCGCCGCTCCGCAGGCGCAGAAGAGGTCGGAGAAGACGCCGTCTTCTCCCTCCTCATGGTGGTGATGGGCGGGCGATAGGCGCGGGGGCGCCTCCGCCCGCATTGCACTCCACACCACCTCCGCCGGTCATTCCCAGCCCTCCCCCTGAACGGGGAGGACTTGAGGGGCCCGCCGCTTTAGGCGGGTTGTCGTCGGAGGAGGACTGGACGCTAAGGCTGCGCCGATCTCCCAGTCCTCTTCCACTCGGACGACGCGGGAATAACGCTGGGTCGTTTTAGTGGGTATACCGGGTCAGCCCGGGGAGTCCCACATACCCCTCCCGTTCCCCCGACGGGAGGGTATGCGTAATGCATTTTTTCCCAGCATAAAAAAAAAAAAAAAAAAAAAAAAAAAAAAAAAAAAGGTTAGGTTAGGTTAGGTTAGGTTTCGGGGGACCCCCCACAGAGCTTGCGTCCTCGTCGCGTCCCCTGGAAACGGCCCAGTTTGTCACCGTAACGGAGTGGCAGACTGGGTACGGCCAAAGAGCTCTGTGCTTTCGTAGAATTTTATCTTGCGTGTTGCTACGATCCTGCTGTGGCTATGCCGAAACCCCCGCGGGACGCCTCCGGGCGGTTTTTAAAAGGCCCTTCTCAGGGCCAACCCAAAGGCCCTTCTCAGGGCCAACCAAAAGGCCCTTCTCAGGGCCACTCCGACGCGTCAGCGTCTGAAGCTAGCCGCGCGCCGTCTGCGGCTAGCTTCTTCGGAAGGGCGGACCTGTCCGATTCGGACGAGTCCGTCATAAGCGTCTCGGACGCAGGCGACCTCAGGTCGCGAAAGCGGGCCTTCCGCAAGGAAGGGTCCGAGGGCTCCTCGAGTTCGGCGAGGAAGCCCAGGGCCAAGAAGCCGACGACAGCCGCGGACACCCACGTGGTGGGTCTCGCGGACGCCCAGCGGCAGCTGGACTTGGCTCGGCGGACGCAGCAGCAGCAGGACCTGGAGGAGAGGGTCGCTGCAAAGGAGCAGCGGGCGCGTGCTGCTCGGGCCAAGTCCGGTTACGGCGCGTCCCGCGTGCTATACGCGGACCAGTCCTTGGCCGAACTGGCGCGCATGGCGGAAGAGGACGAGGAGGAGATCGCGGAGGTCGCCTCCAAGTCCTCTAATCTTAAGGGCACTTTTCAAAAGGCCCTTAAGTGCCGTGCCGCAAGCATGCGCGCCATCATAGAGGAGTTGGTCCAGCGTGAGGCGACCGACGAATCGCGCAAATTGCAGGCGACCGTCGATCGCCTCAAGCTGGAAGTCAGCCAGCTTCATCAGAAGCTGGCTGATGTCATGGCTCGGCCAAGTCAGGCTGATCCAAGACCTGCGGCGGAGGCCTCCACCTCCACCAACCTTGAGGATGTCATCCGCAAGGTGGTTATGGAGGAGAGGGCCTTCACCAGAGCCTGCCTAGCAGGCATAGAGGACCGGCTCCTGCCGGAGAAGCGCCTCCGACCGCCGCTTGCGGCTGACAAGAGGCGTGGCGAGCCGGGGCCGTCCTCGCAAGGGGAAGACGCCCTTCTCCCTTCGACTACTCCGTCCAACCAGCCGGGTTGGACTGAAGTGGTCCGGAAGGGGAAGGGCAGGGGGAAAAAGACGGCAACAGCCGTCCCTGCCGTCCCTGCCACCACGACTCCCAGCCGGTCGCGGGCGACTGAGAAGGGAAAGGGGAAGGGGAAGGGCAAAAGGCCGGCAACGCCCGGACCTGCCGTCCCCGTCACCACGCCTCCCGGTCAGTCGCGGGCGGCTGGCGGGAGCAAGAAGAAAGGGAAGAGGAAATTGGTTCCCCCGAGGTCCGCAGCCGTCGTGGTGACGCTCACCGCGGAGGCTGCGGAACGCGGGGAAACCTACGCCTCCATTTTGGTGCGGGCGCGTGCCAATGCCGATCCCGCCCAACAGGGGATCGGCAAGCTTTCTTGCAGGCGGACCGAAACCGGGGCTCGAATATTCGAGTTCCCGGGGGCGGAGGGCAGCGCCAACGCTGACCTCTTTGCAGCCAAGCTGCAAGAGGTCATCGCGGACGCTGCCAAGGTGGCCCGACCGGTAAAGTCGGCGACCATCGAGGTGACCGGTCTTGACGACTCGGTCACCAAGGAGGAGGTGGTGGCGGCGGTCGCAGCCATTGGGGGCTGTGGCGTCACAGCGGTGCAAGGCCGGGACATCAGGCCCGGCCGCGGCGGCATGGGCACTATTCGGCTCGAGTGCCCAGTCGCCGTTGCAAAAGCGGTCGTTAGCAGGGGTCGGCTCTGCGTCGGCTTCAGCTCGGGTGCAGTCCGGGCCCTTGAGGAGCAGCCTCTGCGCTGCTTCAGGTGCTGCGGCATCGGCCACACCCGAGCCCTGTGCCCGTCGGCGGTGGACAGGTCGGAGACCTGCTACCGCTGCGGCACAGAGGGCCACAGAGCCGCCTCCTGCGCGGTCGCCAAGCCGCACTGCGCCGTCTGTGCCGCGAGGGGACGCCCGGCAGGCCATGTGATTAGGGGGAGGTTGTGCAATCCTCCCCCTCAGAGGGGCAAAGCGCAGGTGCAGGTCGGGCCTGTTGCTAGCATCGCCGTTCCTGAGGCAGGAACGGCGGTGGCTGCGGAGGAGGGGGGTGCGATGTCCGATTGATGGATACAATCGAACATCGCATCCTCCAGGCGAACACCAACCACTGCCGGGCTGCACAGGATCTCCTGATGCAGACCATGGCTGAGTGGTTGGTGGACTTGGCGGTGGTCGCCGAGCCCTACTCGGTCCCTGGCCATTGGCTGGGCGACCGAGACGGCCTGGTGGCGTTGGTGTCGCGGTCTTCCACAGACTCCCCTCCCCTCTCGCTTTTAGAGAGGGGACCGGGATACGTGGCCGCCGCGTGGGGAGATTTGGCCCTGGTTGGGGTCTATTTCTCCCCAAACCGCCCTCTCTCGGACTTTGAGGATTTCTTGGAGATCCTCACTGCAGCCGTAGGGAGGGCGGCGCCACGCCAGGTCGTGGTGTTGGGCGACCTGAACGCCAAGTCGGTGGCCTGGGGCAATCCAGCTGCCTCTTGCAACGTCCGGGGACGCGCCGTCGAATTTTGGGCGGCGTCATGCGGTGTGTCCCTCCTCAACAGGGGGGCGGTCCACACGTGTGTGCGACAACGGGGAGGGTCGGTGGTGGACGTTTCGTTCGCCACCCCCGTGCTAGCCGCACGCATTGTGAACTGGCGGGTGGAGTTGGTGGAGACCTTGTCGGACCACCGTTATGTGCGGTTCGACATCTCCACCCAGAGCCCCCGTGGGGAGATGGCCCGCACTGGCAGGTCTCCCTTCCCACGGTGGGCTCTCACTCGCCTGGACCGGGAGGCAGCCAAGGAGGCGGCCTTCCTCCAAGACTGGCTGTCGCCCCCTGTTGGGGCCCCGGACGTTGACGCCGCAGCGGTCCGGCTGAGGGAATCCTTGACCGAGGTGTGCAACTCCAGCATGCCTCGGTCTCGGCGTCCGCCTCCCCGCCGGGCCGTTTATTGGTGGTCAGAGGAGCTGGCGGGCCTACGAGCCACCTGCGTGGCGGCCAGAAGGGCCTACACGCGGAGCCGCCGGCGCAGCGCCCGTAATCAGGCAGAGGAGGACCGCCTCTACGCCTCTTACCGAGAGGCAAAGGCGGTCCTCAAGTCGGCTATGGGCGCTGCCAAGGACTCGGCGAGGGCCGAGATGCTGGAGGGTCTCGACAGGGATCCGTATGGGAGACCATACAGGGCGGCGCGGAACCAACTGCGGCCCCATGGTCCCCCACTTACGGAGACCCTCGAGCCGGCGTTGCTGGATGGGGTGGTCCGGTCTCTGTTTCCGCGCAGGACCGACTTCACCCCTCCAGCGATGGACCCTCCGCAGTCGGCGGCTCCGCAGGAGGAGGAGGAGGCACCTCCGGTGACGGAGGAGGAGTTTCGCGCGGGGGTGCTTAGCCTCCGCGCGAAGAAGACGGCTCCTGGGCCGGACGGCGTCCCCGCAAGGGTGGTGGCCATAGCTGCCGCTCAAATGGAGGACAGATTTCGGGAACTCTTCAGCGCGTGCTTTGCGGCTGGAAGGTTCCCGAAACTGTGGAAGGAGGGGCAGCTATGCCTCCTCCGAAAGGAGGGACGCCCGGCGGATTCCCCCTCGGCATACCGGCCCATCGTTCTGCTCGATGAGGTCGGTAAATTGTTCGAGGGGATCATCGCCAGCCGGCTCAGGAGCCATTTGCAGGGTGTAGGGCCGGACCTGTCGGACGCCCAGTTCGGTTTCCGACAGGGCCGGTCCACCATCGACGCGCTGGCCCTTCTTAAGGGCCAGGTGAAAGAGGCGGTCGAGGCGGGGGACGGAGTGTTGGCGGTGTCATTCGACATAGCCACCGCCTTCAACTCCGTTCCCCACTCCACCATATTGGAGGCACTCCGGTATCACGGAGTGCCCCAATACTTGAGGAGCCTCCTGGCCAGTTACTTGGACGATCGAGAGGTCCTCCTTGTGGACAAACTGGCCAGGTTGCGGAGGTACAGCGCGGAGTCCGGTGTTCCGCAGGGGTCAGTCTTAGGACCCCCCCTGTGGAACATCGGCTTCGACTGGCTGTTGCGGGGAGCTCTTCTCCAGGGCACGAGTGTCATCTGCTACGCGGATGACACTCTCCTTACTGCCCGGGGGAAGAGCTTCGGGGAGGCGGCCTGTCTGGCCTCGGCTGGCGGGTCCTTGGTGGCAGGGAGGATCCGCCGCCTGTGATTGCGGGTGGCGCTGAACAAGACCGAGGCCGTGTTCTTTCACGGGCCTCGGCAGCGCTGCCCTCCAGACGCCCACATTATGGTGGAGGGCGTCAGGGTGGGCGTCCAGGCCCAGATGAAGTATCTGGGCCTGGTGTTGGACAGCAGGTGGCGCTTCGGCCCGCACTTTAGCGGGCTGTCGACGCGCCTGCTGAGGGCTGCGGACGCCCTCTCCTGGCTCCTCCCCAACCTGGGAGGGCCCAACGCACGATGCCGGCGCCTATATGCCGGCATCCTGCGAAGCATGGCCCTGTACGGGGCCCCCATCTGGGCGGACTCCCTCCACAGGAGGGAGAACGCAACCGCCATGCGCAGGCCACAAAGGGCCATTGCACTGCGGGTGGCGAGGGCCTACCGCTCGGTGGGCTTTTCGGCGGCGTGCGCTCTGGCGGGCACCCCTCCTTGGGAGCTGGAGGCGTGGGTGCTCGCCAGAGTGTACGAGTGGACGGCGCGGCGAAGGGCCCTCGGCGAGCGCCCCGTCGCGGAGGAGCGGGAGGCCGTGCGGCGGGAGGCGAGGGACGCCATCATCGTCCATTGGACGGACGACCTCGCCTCCGCCACCTTTGGCCGCCGAACGTTGGACGCGCTCGGTCCGGTCCTACGAGACTGGCTCGAGCGCTCCCACGGGTTCCTCTCATTCCGTCTGGTGCAGGTGTTGTCAGGCCACGGCTGTTTCGGCAAGCACCTGCACCGGATCGGGAGGGAGGAAACCCCGGCGTGTCACGACTGCGGCGCGGCGGAGGACACGGCTCAGCACACCCTCGAGGTGTGCCCGGCTTGGTCTGAGCCGCGCCGCAGTCTAACAGCGGAGATCGGACAGGACCTCTCGCTTCCCGGCGTGGTGAATGCCATGCTGGAGAGTGAGGGGTCCTGGGCAGCTGTCGCCTCTTTTTGCGAGGATGTCATCTCGCAAAAGGAGGCGGCGGAGCGTGCGCGGGAGGACGACCCTCTCGCTGCGCCGCTCCGCAGGCGCAGAAGAGGTCGGAGAAGACACCGTCTTCTCCCTCCTCATGGTGGTGATGGGCGGGCGATAGGCGCGGGGGCGCCTCCGCCCGCATTGCACTCCACACCACCTCCGCCGGTAATTCCCAGCCCTCCCCCTGAACGGGGAGGACTTGAGGGGCCCGCCGCTTTAGGCGGGTTGTCGTCGGAGGAGGACTGGACGCTAAGGCTGCGCCGATCTCCCAGTCCTCTTCCACTCGGACGACGCGGGAATAACACTGGGTCGTTTTAGTGGGTATACCGGGTCAGCCCGGGGAGTCCCACATACCCCTCCCGTTCCCCCGACGGGAGGGTATGCGTAATGCATTTTTTCCCAGTTTAAAAAAAAAAAAAAAAAAAAAAAAAAAAAAGGTTCCGGCTCAGGAGCCATTTGCAGGGTGTAGGGCCGGACCTGTCGGACGCCCAGTTCGGTTTCCGACAGGGCCGGTCCACCATCGACGCGCTGGCCCTTCTTAAGGGCCAGGTGAAAGAGGCGGTCGAGGTGGGGGACGGAGTGTTGGCAGTGTCATTCGACATAGCCAACGCCTTCAACTCCGTTCCCCACTCTACCATATTGGAGGCACTCCGGTATCACGGAGTGCCCCAATACTTGAGGAGCCTCCTGGCCAGTTACTTGGAGGATCGAGAGGTCCTCCTTGTGGACAAACTGGCCAGGTTGCGGAGGTACAGCGCGGAGTCCGGTGTTCCGCAGGGGTCAGTCTTAGGACCCCCCCTGTGGAACATCGGCTTTGACTGGCTGTTGCGGGGAGCTCTTCTCCAGGGCACGAGTGTCATCTGCTACGCGGATGACACTCTCCTTACTGCCCGGGGGAAGAGCTTCGGGGAGGCGGCCTGTCTGGCCTCGGCTGGCGGGTCCTTGGTGGCAGGGAGAATCCGCCGCCTGGGATTGAGGGTGGCGCTGAACAAGACCGAGGCCGTGTTCTTTCACGGGCCTCGGCAGCGCTGCCCTCCAGACGCCCACATTGTGGTGGAGGGCGTCCAGGCCCAGATGAAGTATCTGGGCCTGGTGTTGGACAGCAGGTGGCGCTTCGGCCCGCACTTTAGCGGGCTGTCGACGCGCCTGCTGAGGGCTGCGGACGCCCTCTCCTGGCTCCTCCCTAACCTGGGAGGGCCCAACGCACGATGCCGGCGCCTATATGCCGGCATCCTGCGGAGCATGGCCCTGTACGGGGCCCCCATCTGGGCGGACTCCCTCCACAGGAGGGAGAACGCAACCGCCATGCGGAGGCCCCAAAGGGCCATTGCACTGCGGGTGGCGAGGGCCTACCGCTCGGTGGGCTTTTCGGCGGCGTGCGCTCTGGCGGGCACCCCTCCTTGGGAGTTGGAGGCGTGGGTGCTCGCCAGAGTGTACGAGTGGACGGCGCGACGTAAGGCCCTCGGGGAGCGCCCCGTCGCGGAGGAGCGGGAGGCCGTGCGGCGGGAGGCGAGGGACGCCATCATCGTCCATTGGACGGAGGACCTCGCCTCCGCCACCTTTGGCCGCCGAACCCTGGACGCGCTCGGTCCGGTCCTGCGAGACTGGCTCGAGCGCTCCCACGGGTTCCTCTCATTCCGTCTGGTGCAGGTGTTGTCAGGCCACGGCTGTTTCGGCAAGCACCTGCACCGGATCGGGAGGGAGGAAACCCCGGCGTGTCACGACTGCGGCGCGGCGGAGGACACGGCTCAGCACACCCTCGAGGTGTGCCCGGCTTGGTCTGAGCCGCGCCGCAGTCTAACAGCGGAGATCGGACAGGACCTCTCACTTCCCGGCGTGGTGAATGCCATGCTGGAGAGTGAGGGGTCCTGGGCAGCTGTCGCCTCTTTTTGCGAGGATGTCATCTCGCAAAAGGAGGCGGCGGAGCGTGCGCGGGAGGACGACCCTCTCGCTGCGCCGCTCCGCAGGCGCAGAAGAGGTCGGAGAAGACGCAGTCTTCTCCCTCCTCATGGTGGTGATGGGCGGGCGATAGGCGCGGGGGCGCCTCCGCCCGCATTGCACTCCACACCACCTCCGCCGGTAATTCCCAGCCCTCCCCCTGGACGGGGAGGACTTGAGGGGCCCGCCGCTTTAGGCGGGTTGCCGTCGGAGGAGGACTGGACGCTAAGGCTGCGCCGATCTCCCAGTCCTCTTCCACTCGGACGACGCGGGAATAACGCTGGGTCGTTTTAGTGGGTATACCGGGTCAGCCCGGGGAGTCCCACATACCCCTCCCGTTCCCCCGACGGGTGGGTATGCGTAATGCATTTTTTCCCAGCTTAAAAAAAAAAAAAAAAAAAAAAAAAAAAAAAAAAAAAAAGGTTAGGTTAGGTTAGGTTGGGGGACCCCCCACAGAGTTTGCGTCCACGTCGCGTCCCCTGGAAACGGCCCAGTTTGTCACCGTAACGGAGTGGCATACTGGGTACGGCCAAAGTTCTCTGTGATCTCGCAGTTACTGTTTTCTTTTATCGTGCCTTGTTGACTGCGTATTTGCCGAAGGCGTCATGCCTATGCCCTCGCGGGACGCCTCCGGGCGGTTTTTAAAAGGCCCTTCTCAGGGCCAACCCAAAGGCCCTTCTCAGGGCCAACCCAAAGGCCCTTCTCAGGGCCAACCAAAAGGCCCTTCTCAGGGCCAATCCGACGCTTCAGCGTCGGAAGCTAGTCGCGCGCCGTCTGCGGCTAGCTTCGTTGGAAGGGTGGACTTGTCGGATTCCGACGACGAGTCCCTCTTAAGCGTCTCGGACGCGGGCGACCTTAGGTCGCGGAAGCGGGCCTTCCTCAAGGAGGGGTCCGAGGGCTCCTCGGGCTCAGCCAGGAGGTCGAAGGCCAAGAGGCCGACGACAGCCGCGAACACCCACGTGGTGGGTCTCGCGGACGCCCAGCGGCAGCTGGACTTGGCTCGGCGGACGCAGCAGCAGCAGGACCTGGAGGAGAGGGTCGCTGCTAAGGAGCAGCGGGCGCGTGCTGCTCGGGCCAAGTCCGGTTACGGCGCGTCCCGCGTGTTGTACGCGGACTACACATTGGCCGACCTGGAGCGGATGGCGGAGGAGGACGAGGAGGAGATCGCGGAGGTCGCCTCCAAGTCCTCCAATCTGAAGGGTACCTTTCAGAAGGCCCTAAAGTTCCGAGCTGCGAGCATGCGCAGCGTCATTGCGGAGCTCGTGAAGCGCAAGGCGACCGACGA
Source organism: Lacanobia oleracea (assembly GCA_950371165.1). NCBI lineage: Eukaryota > Metazoa > Arthropoda > Insecta > Lepidoptera > Noctuidae > Lacanobia > Lacanobia oleracea. The sequence continues at coordinate 29,568,251 of OX493389.1, forward strand.
ATCGCGCAAATTGCAGGCGACCGTCGATCGCCTCAAGCTGGAAGTCAGCCAGCTTCATCAGAAGCTGGCTGATGTCATGGCTCGGCCAATTCAGGCCGAACCGAGACCTGCGGCGGAGGCCCCCTCCTCCACCAACCTTGAGGATGTCATCCGCAAGGTGGTTATGGAGGAGCGGGCCTTCACCAGAGCCTGCCTAGCAGATATAGAGGACCGGCTCCTGCCGGAGAAGCGCCTCCGACCGCCGCTCGCGGCGGACAAGAGGCGGGCCGAGCCGGGGCCGTCCTCGCAAGGGGAGGACGCCCTTCTCCCTTCCACTACTCCGTCCAACCAGCCGGGTTGGACTGAAGTGGTCCGGAAGGGGAAGGGCCGAGGTAAGAAGACGGTGACAGCCGTCCCTGCCGTCCCTGCCACGACGACTCCCGGCCGGTCGCAGGCGGCTGGAAAGGGGAAGGGGAAGGGGAAGGGCGGAAAGACGGCAGCGGCCGCACCTGCCGTCCCCGCCACCTCGCCTCCCAGTCAGTCGCGGGCGGCTGGCAGGGGCAAGAAGGGAAAGGGGAAACTTGTTCCCCCAAAGTCCGCGGCCGTCGTGGTGACACTCACCGCGGAGGCCGCGGAGCGAGGCGAGACGTACGCGTCAATTTTAGTGCGGGCGCGTGCAAATGCCGATCCCACCCAATTGGGGATCGACAAGGTTTCTTGCCGGCGGACCGAAACCGGGGCTCGAATATTCGAGTTCCCGGGGGCGGAGGGCAGCGCCAACGCTGACCTCTTTGCAGCCAAGCTGCAAGAGGTCATCGCGGACGCTGCCAAGGTGGCCCGACCGGTAAAAACGGCGACCATCGAGGTGACCGATTTGGACGATTCGGTCACCAAGGAGGAGGTGGTGGCGGCGATCGCAGCCATTGGGGGCTGCGGCGTCGCAGCGGTGCAAGGCCGGGACATCAGGCCCGGCCGCGGCGGCATGGGCACTATCCGGCTCGAGTGTCCTGTCGCCGCTGCCAAAGCCGTCCTTGCAAAAGGACGCCTCCTTGTCGGCTTCAGCTCGGGTGCAGTCCGGGCCCTTGAGGAGCAGCCTCTGCGCTGCTTCCGGTGCTGCGGCATCGGGCACACCCGAACTTTGTGCCCGTCAGCGGTAGACAGGTCGGAGAGCTGCTACCGCTGCGGCAAGGAGGGCCACAAAGCCGCCTCCTGCACGGTCGCCAAGCCGCATTGCGCCGTCTGTGCCGCGAGAGGACGCCCAGCAGGCCATGTGATGAGGGGGAGGTTGTGCAATCCTCCCCCTCAGAGGGGTAAAGCGCAGGTGCCGGTCAGGCCTGCTGCTAGCATCGCCGTTCCTGAGGCAGGAACGGCGGTGGCTGCGGAGGAGGGAGGGAGCAGGTGTTGTCAGGCCACGGCTGTTTCGGCAAGCACCTGCACCGGATCGGGAGGGAGGAAACCCCGGCGTGTCACGACTGCGGCGCGGCGGAGGACACGGCTCAGCACACCCTCGAGGTGTGCCCGGCTTGGTCTGAGCCGCGCCGCAGTCTAACAGCGGAGATCGGACAGGACCTCTCACTTCCCGGCGTGGTGAATGCCATGCTGGAGAGTGAGGGGTCCTGGGCAGCTGTCGCCTCTTTTTGCGAGGATGTCATCTCGCAAAAGGAGGCGGCGGAGCGTGCGCGGGAGGACGACCCTCTCGCTGCGCCGCTCCGCAGGCGCAGAAGAGGTCGGAGAAGACGCAGTCTTCTCCCTCCTCATGGTGGTGATGGGCGGGCGATAGGCGCGGGGGCGCCTCCGCCCGCATTGCACTCCACACCACCTCCGCCGGTAATTCCCAGCCCTCCCCCTGGACGGGGAGGACTTGAGGGGCCCGCCGCTTTAGGCGGGTTGCCGTCGGAGGAGGACTGGACGCTAAGGCTGCGCCGATCTCCCAGTCCTCTTCCACTCGGACGACGCGGGAATAACGCTGGGTCGTTTTAGTGGGTATACCGGGTCAGCCCGGGGAGTCCCACATACCCCTCCCGTTCCCCCGACGGGTGGGTATGCGTAATGCATTTTTTCCCAGCTTAAAAAAAAAAAAAAAAAAAAAAAAAAAAAAAAAAAAAAAAAAAAAAAAAAAGGTTAGGTTAGGTTAGGTTGGGGGACCCCCCACAGAGTTTGCGTCCACGTCGCGTCCCCTGGAAACGGCCCAGTTTGTCACCGTAACGGAGTGGCATACTGGGTACGGCCAAAGTTCTCTGTGATCTCGCAGTTACTGTTTTCTTTTATCGTGCCTTGTTGACTGCGTATTTGCCGAAGGCGTCATGCCTATGCCCTCGCGGGACGCCTCCGGGCGGTTTTTAAAAGGCCCTTCTCAGGGCCAACCCAAAGGCCCTTCTCAGGGCCAACCCAAAGGCCCTTCTCAGGGCCAACCAAAAGGCCCTTCTCAGGGCCATTCCGACGCTTCAGCGTCGGAAGCTAGTCGCGCGCCGTCTGCGGCTAGCTTCGTTGGAAGGGTGGACTTGTCGGATTCCGACGACGAGTCCCTCTTAAGCGTCTCGGACGCGGGCGACCTTAGGTCGCGGAAGCGGGCCTTCCTCAAGGAGGGGTCCGAGGGCTCCTCGGGCTCAGCCAGGAGGTCGAAGGCCAAGAGGCCGACGACAGCCGCGAACACCCACGTGGTGGGTCTCGCGGACGCCCAGCGGCAGCTGGACTTGGCTCGGCGGACGCAGCAGCAGCAGGACCTGGAGGAGAGGGTCGCTGCTAAGGAGCAGCGGGCGCGTGCTGCTCGGGCCAAGTCCGGTTACGGCGCGTCCCGCGTGTTGTACGCGGACTACACATTGGCCGACCTGGAGCGGATGGCGGAGGAGGACGAGGAGGAGATCGCGGAGGTCGCCTCCAAGTCCTCCAATCTGAAGGGTACCTTTCAGAAGGCCCTAAAGTTCCGAGCTGCGAGCATGCGCAGCGTCATTGCGGAGCTCGTGAAGCGCAAGGCGACCGACGAATCGCGCAAATTGCAGGCGACCGTCGATCGCCTCAAGCTGGAAGTCAGCCAGCTTCATCAGAAGCTGGCTGATGTCATGGCTCGGCCAATTCAGGCCGAACCGAGACCTGCGGCGGAGGCCCCCTCCTCCACCAACCTTGAGGATGTCATCCGCAAGGTGGTTATGGAGGAGCGGGCCTTCACCAGAGCCTGCCTAGCAGATATAGAGGACCGGCTCCTGCCGGAGAAGCGCCTCCGACCGCCGCTCGCGGCGGACAAGAGGCGGGCCGAGCCGGGGCCGTCCTCGCAAGGGGAGGACGCCCTTCTCCCTTCCACTACTCCGTCCAACCAGCCGGGTTGGACTGAAGTGGTCCGGAAGGGGAAGGGCCGAGGTAAGAAGACGGTGACAGCCGTCCCTGCCGTCCCTGCCACGACGACTCCCGGCCGGTCGCAGGCGGCTGGAAAGGGGAAGGGGAAGGGGAAGGGCGGAAAGACGGCAGCGGCCGCACCTGCCGTCCCCGCCACCTCGCCTCCCAGTCAGTCGCGGGCGGCTGGCAGGGGCAAGAAGGGAAAGGGGAAACTTGTTCCCCCAAAGTCCGCGGCCGTCGTGGTGACACTCACCGCGGAGGCCGCGGAGCGAGGCGAGACGTACGCGTCAATTTTAGTGCGGGCGCGTGCAAATGCCGATCCCACCCAATTGGGGATCGACAAGGTTTCTTGCCGGCGGACCGAAACCGGGGCTCGAATATTCGAGTTCCCGGGGGCGGAGGGCAGCGCCAACGCTGACCTCTTTGCAGCCAAGCTGCAAGAGGTCATCGCGGACGCTGCCAAGGTGGCCCGACCGGTAAAAACGGCGACCATCGAGGTGACCGATTTGGACGATTCGGTCACCAAGGAGGAGGTGGTGGCGGCGATCGCAGCCATTGGGGGCTGCGGCGTCGCAGCGGTGCAAGGCCGGGACATCAGGCCCGGCCGCGGCGGCATGGGCACTATCCGGCTCGAGTGTCCTGTCGCCGCTGCCAAAGCCGTCCTTGCAAAAGGACGCCTCCTTGTCGGCTTCAGCTCGGGTGCAGTCCGGGCCCTTGAGGAGCAGCCTCTGCGCTGCTTCCGGTGCTGCGGCATCGGGCACACCCGAACTTTGTGCCCGTCAGCGGTAGACAGGTCGGAGAGCTGCTACCGCTGCGGCAAGGAGGGCCACAAAGCCGCCTCCTGCACGGTCGCCAAGCCGCATTGCGCCGTCTGTGCCGCGAGAGGACGCCCAGCAGGCCATGTGATGAGGGGGAGGTTGTGCAATCCTCCCCCTCAGAGGGGTAAAGCGCAGGTGCCGGTCAGGCCTGCTGCTAGCATCGCCGTTCCTGAGGCAGGAACGGCGGTGGCTGCGGAGGAGGGGGGTGCGATGTCCGATTGATGGATTCAATCGAACATCGCATCCTCCAGGCGAACATCAACCACTGCCGGGCTGCACAGGATCTCCTGATGCAGACCATGGCTGAGTGGTTGGTGGACTTGGCGGTGGTCGCCGAGCCCTACTCGGTCCCTGGCCATTGGCTGGGCGACCGAGACGGCCTGGTGGCGTTGGTGTCGCGGTCTTCCACAGACTCCCCTCCCCTCTCGCTTTTAGAGAGGGGACCGGGATACGTGGCCGCCGCGTGGGGGGATTTGGCCCTGGTTGGGGTCTATTTCTCCCCAAACCGCCCTCTCTCGGACTTTGAGGATTTCTTGGAGATCCTCACTGCAGCCGTAGGGAGGGCGGCGCCACGCCAGGTCGTGGTGTTGGGCGACCTGAACGCCAAGTCGGTGGCCTGGGGCAACCCAGCCGCCTCCTGCAACGTCCGGGGTCGCGCCGTCGAGTTTTGGGCGGCGTCATGCGGCGTGTCCCTCCTCAACAGGGGGGCGGTCCACACGTGTGTGCGGCAACGGGGAGGGTCGGTGGTGGACGTTTCGTTCGCCACCGCCGTGCTAGCCGCACGCATTGTGAACTGGCGGGTGGAGTTGGTGGAGACCTTGTCGGACCACCGTTATGTGCGGTTCGACATCTCCACCCAGAGCCCCCGTGGGGAGATGGCCCGCTCTGGCAGGTCTCCCTTCCCACGGTGGGCTCTCACTCGCCTGGACCGGGAGGCAGCCAAGGAGGCGGCCTTCCTCCAGGACTGGCTGTCGCCCCGTTGGGGCCCCGGACGTTGACGCCGCAGCGGTCCGGCTGAGGGAATCCCTGACCGAGGTGTGCAACTCCAGCATGCCTCGGTCTCGGCGTCCGCCTCCCCGCCGGGCCGTTTATTGGTGGTCGGAGGAGCTGGCAGGCCTCCGGGCCATTTGCGTGGCGGCCAGAAGGGCCTACACGCGGAGCCGCCGGCGCAGCGCCCGTAATCAGGCGGAGGAGGACCGCCTCTACGCCTCTTACCGGGAGGCAAAGGCGGTCCTCAGGTCGGCTATGGGCGCTGCCAAGGACTCGGCGAGGGCCGAGATGCTGGAGGGTCTCGACAGGGATCCGTATGGGAGACCATACAGGGCGGCGCGGAACCAACTGCGGCCCCATGGTCCCCCACTTACGGAGACCCTCGAGCCGGCGTTGCTGGATGGGGTGGTCCGGTCTCTGTTTCCGCGCAGGACCGACTTCACCCCTCCAGCGATGGACCCTCCGCAGTCGGCGGCTCCGCAGGAGGAAGAGGAGGCACCTCCGGTGACGGAGGAGGAGTTTCGCGCGGGGGTGCTTAGCCTCCGCGCGAAGAAGACGGCTCCTGGGCCGGACGGCGTCCCCGCACGGGTGGTGGCCATAGCTGCCGCTCAAATGGAGGACAGGTTTCGGGAACTCTTCAGCGCGTGCTTTACGGCTGGAAGGTTCCCGAAACTGTGGAAGGAGGGGCAGCTATGCCTCCTCCGAAAGGAGGGACGCCCGGCGGATTCCCCCTCGGCATACCGGCCCATCGTTCTGCTCGATGAGGTCGGTAAATTGTTCGAGGGGATCATCGCCGGCCGGCTCAGGAGCCATCTGCAGGGTGTAGGGCCGGACCTGTCGGACGCCCAGTTCGGTTTCCGACAGGGCCGGTCCACCATCGACGCGCTGGCCCTTCTTAAGGGCCAGGTGAAAGAGGCGGTCGAGGCGGGGGACGGAGTGTTGGCAGTGTCGTTTGACATCGCCAACGCCTTCAACTCCGTTCCCCACTCCACCATATTGGAGGCACTCCGGTACCACGGAGTGCCCCAATATTTGAGGAGCCTCCTGGCCAGCTACTTGGAGGATCGAGAGGTCCTCCTTGTGGACAAACTGGCCAGGATGCGGAGATACAGCGCGGAGTCCGGTGTTCCGCAGGGGTCAGTCTTAGGACCCCCCCTGTGGAACATCGGCTTCGACTGGCTGTTGCGGGGAGCTCTTCTCCAAGGCACGAGTGTCATCTGTTACGCGGATGACACTCTCCTTACTGCCCGGGGGAAGAGCTTCGGGGAGGCGGCCTGTCTGGCCTCGGCTGGCGGGTCCTTGGTGGCAGGGAGGATCCGCCGCCTGGGATTGAGGGTGGCGCTGAACAAGACCGAGGCCGTGTTCTTCCACGGGCCTCGGCAGCGCTGCCCTCCAGACGCCCACATTGTGGTGGAGGGCGTCAGGGTGGGTGTCCAGGCCCAGATGAAGTATCTGGGCCTGGTGTTGGACAGCAGGTGGCGCTTCGGCCCGCACTTTAGCGGGCTGTCGACGCGCCTGCTGAGGGCTGCGGACGCCCTCTCCTGGCTCCTCCCCAACCTGGGAGGGCCGAACGCACGATGCCGGCGCCTATATGCCGGCATCCTGCGAAGCATGGCCCTGTACGGGGCCCCCATCTGGGCGGACTCCCTCCAAAGGAGGGAGAATGCGACCGTGATGAGCAGGCCTCAAAGGGCCATTGCACTGCGGGTGGCGAGGGCCTACCGCTCGGTGGGCTTTTCGGCGGCGTGCGCTCTGGCGGGCACCCCTCCTTGGGAGTTGGAGGCGTGGGTGCTCGCCAGAGTGTACGAGTGGACGGCGCGGCGAAAGGCCCTCGGGGAGCGCCCCGTCGCGGAGGAGCGGGAGGCCGTGCGGCGTGAGGCGAGGGACGCCATCATCGTCCATTGGACGGAGGACCTCGCCTCCGCCACCTTTGGCCGCCGAACCCTGGATGCGCTCGGTCCGGTCCTGCGAGACTGGCTCGAGCGCTCCCATGGTTTCCTCTCATTCCGTCTGGTGCAGGTGTTGTCAGGCCACGGCTGTTTCGGCAAGCACCTGCACCGGATCGGGAGGGAGGAGACCCCGGCGTGCCACGACTGCGGCGCGGCGGAGGACACGGCTCAGCACACCCTCGAGGTGTGCCCGGCTTGGTCTGAGCCGCGCCGCAGTCTAACAGCGGAGATCGGACAGGACCTCTCACTTCCCGGCGTGGTCAACGCCATGCTGGAGAGTGAGGGGTCCTGGGCAGCTGTCGCCTCTTTTTGCGAGGATGTCATCTCGCAAAAGGAGGCGGCGGAGCGTGCGCGGGAGGACGACCCTCTCGCTGCGCCGCTCCGCAGGCGCAGAAGAGGTCGGAGAAGACGCCGTCTTCTCCCTCCTCATGGTGGTGATGGGCGGGCGATAGGCGCGGGGGCGCCTCCGCCCGCATTGCACTCCACACCACCCTCGCCGGTCATTCCCAGCCCTCCCCCTGAACGGGGAGGACTTGAGGGGCCCGCCGCTTTAGGCGGGTTGTCGTCGGAGGAGGACTGGACGCTAAGGCTGCGCCGATCTCCCAGTCCTCTTCCACTCGGACGACGCGGGAATAACACTGGGTCGTTTTAGTGGGTATACCGGGTCAGCCCGAGGAGTCCCACATACCCCTCCCGTTCCCCCGACGGGAGGGTATGCGTAATGCATTTTTTCCCAGTTTAAAAAAAAAAAAAAAAAAAAAAGGTTTTTTTTTTTTTTTTTTTTTTTGGTATGGCAGGAGGGGAAATCCTCATGGACGCCCCAACCGCCTCACGAATGACACGGTTGGGGCAGTGCCGGACTCTTACCGGCTAAAACCACCTCCTGCCTTCTGTGTGTTCCCCTGACGTAGACAGGGCGCTTTTTTGCTGTTTTTAAAATGTGTTGTCTATTTTTTTAAGATTTTACTAACAATTAACTAAAACTTTTGCACAACTAATTTATTTCATATCTATTTTTAATCTAATTTGGCCGTTATTCTCTATGCTTTACGCGTGATATAGAACTATATGAGGAAAGCACAGTTTATATGGCTTTGTTTCTTTTTATGACTCTACTTGAAATTTTAATACAAAAATCTAATAATTTATTTCTAAATTTACTTTGTCTGAATAAATTACTAAAATTATTTAATTCCATTTTTATCTCCAGCTCCTGTTCTAATTCGCGTCTCTCCCTTTCAAACGCAGGACACTGAAAGATGACGTGCGGAACTGTCTCGGGCACTCCCGGTTCACAAATGCACGATGGGTTCTCCTTACACTTGAAGCGGTGCAAGTATTCGGAGAACCCACCGTGCCCCGTCATAACTTGTGTGACTATGCCGGTTGGCTTCACCTGCCTTACAATTCTGAAAGCATCAGTCGCGTCTGGGAGGAAGATCCTAGTAACTGAGGCGGTTGTGCCTTCCTTATACCTCCGGTTCCACTCGTCAAGCGACCCCATACGGATCTGCCGCTTGACGAATGAAACCGGACAGTGGTCGTAGTCGGGCCTTTTCTTGCAACGTAGTGCAGCTTCCTTCGCAAGATGGTCCGCGCGCTCATTCCCTGCCAGTCCAGCGTGTGTCTTTATCCAGAACAAAGAGACATCTTTGCTCTGTGATAAAGCCACATTAAGGTTCGCTCTTGCCTCCACTGCCAGAGCGTGGAGGGAACCCTGGTTCGTGACTGTCTGCAGAGCGGCCCTTGAGTCACTAAAGATACCGAAGGTTCCCTCTTTGCGCCGCAGTATTTGGCGTGTGGCTACGCATATGGCCAGGAGTTCTGCTTGGTAGACCGTACAGCACGTAGGCAAGCTAAGCTTGACGGACTTGATCTCAGCTTCCCTGTCCCACAGGGACAGTGCTGCTCCGACCTTGCCGTCAATCTTGCTGCCGTCGGTGAAGAACCTTATTTCCTGGCTGTTGTGGGTCTCCACATGTGACTGGTCTACCAGGCTCACGAACCCCATGGCCGTATGTTTCGCCGGATGTGGAGTCTCTGCAAATGCTACCACCCGCTCCACCTCCCGGCCAGCAAGCGCTGGCTGGGGCACCCCCTTCTTTGCCTCGTACAGTGCGGCTGCTTCCTGTATTCGGAGGTCTAGTGGGAGTATCCCAGCCAGCACGAGCGCGGAGTTAAGCGAAACGGTGCGATAGGATTTGCAGAGCTTTTGAGCGAACCCCCGCTGGACTGAGTTAAGGAGTTTTTGGACTCCGACCTTTTTTGCTGCAGGCGCCCAGGCGCTGGCTGCATACATTATTACTGGCTCGACCGCCGCAGTATAGATACTGCGCACAACCTCTGGGTGTAGACCCCAGCTCACTTTGGCTGCTCTAGACAACTGTTTGTAAAAGTTGATTGCCTTTTTACAAACGTTTGCAGCGTGGGTGTTGAATGTGAGCTTGTGGTCTACAGTAAGCCCCAGAATTTTGATTTCTTTAGACATGCCAATGTCGACCCCGCCCATGCTCAGAAGTGGGACATCGTGCTTCAGCTTCCTTGTCACAATCATGGCACAAGTCTTGTGCGGCGCAAATTTCAGCTTGTTCTTGATGCCCCACCTCCGAACATACTCGAGGGCGGCATTGGCCTGTCTTTGGACCTCCAGTGCTGTATCCCCGTCAAAGATGAGCACTACGTCGTCGGCAAAAGCCTGGCAGTAGTCGCCACGTTCTTCGAGCCCCTTTAACAGGGGATCCAGCACCAGATTCCACAGGATCGGACCCCCGATCGACCCCTGTACACACCCCTTGGTCGTACTCCTCTTGCACTCCGCTCCAGCGTACCTGACCCGGACGCTTCTCTCATTCAGGTAGCTGTCTAGCATCCGCCTGATGTTCACCGGGCACTTTTCCTCAGCCAGTCTGGTTCTGATAGCCGGCCACCATGCGCTATCGAAGGCTCCCTCTATGTCCAATGATACAACAGTGATTAGCTTCTTTTGATCCAGCTTCTCGTTAATATGCTGCATCAGGGTGTAGAGGGAGTCCTCGGTGCTTTTCTGGGGCATGAATCCAAACTGGCGAGTACTCAACCGCGGGATCAGATGCCATTTCAGACGAGCTACCGTCATTTTTTCCAGGATTTTGCCCAGGACAGGTAGAAGGCCAATGGGCCTGTACGACTTCGGGGTTGTGTAGGTGTCTTTGCCGGGTTTCCGGAGTATCACCACGGTGGCCACTTTCCAGGCCCCAGGGAAGTGACCATGCTCAAGGCACTTGTTTGCCAGCGCAAGAAACACCCCTGGATCCTGGAAAATAGCCTGCGCACAGATGTCGGCTGTGAGACCATCCGCCCCGGGTGCCTTCTTCGGGTTGAAGTCTTCCACCGCGGATCTCAGCTCCAGAAGTGTAAACGGCGGGTCATGGTGTTCATCATGCAACCACTCGTTTACACGACTGGCCGCTTCACGCATCCGTCGGTGGTCTTCATCATCTCCGTCTTCCAGGTCTTCGGGGTAAAAGGTCTCAGCAAGCAGCTGAGCCGAGTCCTGCGGGCTGAGTGACACTCCATCTTTCACCAGCGGCAGATCTTCATGCCTTTTGGAGGTCCGTCCAATGATCCTATAAATCCCCTCCCAGACTCCTTCCCTGTCTTGTTTCTCGCAGAAGGCCTTCCAGCTTTCCGTCTGCGCTTTTTTTTTGGCGCAGGACTCGTACCTCTCCTTTGCTTGCAGGTACTCATCGACGACTTTCTGCCTCCGAACCGGTGCAGCACATCGTATGCGGCGTCTTCTGGTGTTGACTTCGGACTTCATCTGGGCGAGCTCGGTAGACCACCATGGTATGGCATTTGTTTTGTTACTATTTATTTTTGGTATTGTCTCTTTGCACGTTTTAACTATTGTATCTATGTATTTGTTTATTGTGTTTTCTAGTTCTATTTTATTATTAATTTTTTCTATTTCTAGGACATTCAATTTACTGACTGCTTGTAATTGGGCCAATTTCCCACGAAATTGGCTCCAATTTGCTTTGCGTGTGTTGAATGTCCTAGTGCTTCTACTAATGTTCGTGCCTTTTGACTTTAGAAGATTAATTTTGAAGATAATACCATTGTGGTCCGAGCTCGTGATGCCCTCCTCAACCTTCCAGTCCTCCACCAGTCCCAACATTTCGGTTGAGCAGGCTGTTATGTCAACGAAACTGGTGAAGGATTTGCCGCCTCTGATGGTGTCAAACGTCGGAGTGCTGCCGACGTTGAGCACCTGCAAGCCCATCTCCTCCAGCATTCCGGAGACCTCGTCGCCCCTGCTGTCTATTACGGGACTACCCCACCAGGTACTCTTGGCGTTTGCATCACCACCTACTACCAGTTTACACTGGTTAGTTTCCTCGCGAATCCGCATGAGGTGCTCCAGGTATGGCTCTATGGGTTGGTCGGGTTCAAAATAGAAGGAGACTACTGCGATTTCCCAGGCGCGGGTTCGGATCCTCACCACCACGATGTTGTTGGTGGTGAGTTTCGGACACTGCGTTACGTCCAAGTCATTGTCAAAGACGACGATAGCCGCCTTCACAGTTCCACCTCCTTGTTCCGCGCACTGGTATACTCTCGCTCCATGGTAGTCTCGCATCCTCTTGATCCCGCCCACATATGGCTCCTGGAGCAGTGCAAATGCAACTTTGCGCTCTCTGGCTGCTATAAGGAGCTCTTGGGTTGCAAGTTGCTTCCTCTGCAGATTCGCTTGGATCACCAGGTAGTTAGGGCTGACGCTGGGGTTATTGCTAGATGCCGTCGGGACCACCTTAGCAATATGCTACCGACAGGCGCGCCAATGCGTCCCACTTGACGCGGATCGGGCACTCGCCGTCGAACGCATTGTGGTCCGTTCTGGCCATCTTCGCCAGCGTACAGTTTCGGCACTTAGGCGTCTCTGCAGTAAGCCGCGAGGGGCAGTCCACGCGCAGGTGGGGGTCTCCGCAGTGAGTGCATAGGTCGGCAGGTTCTGTGCACAGCTTGCGGCTGTGACCGTAACGCAGACAGCGCGTGCACTGCACCAGCGGTGACTGGTCCAGCACTCGCACCCTCTGCAGGTCAATGTGCACACGACCTGCCGCCGTCAGCCTCTGCCATAAAGTTGGGGACACCTGCAGAATGATGTGGCACATGTGCGTGTTTCTCGCCTTGCGACGGTATTTGGCAGAGATCCTCACATCCTCCACAGGTATGTCCCCAACCAGGTGGTGGTTCTGGCGTTTCACCGCTGCGATGATCTCCTCATCCGAGTGGCAGGAGAGTACGTCCCTGATTATAACGAGAGGGTCTTTGTTTTTGACTTCCTCCACCACAAGATTCCCTGCCCTCTTTACTCGGTCCGTCACTCTCGTCATCTCCTCTCGGGTCTTAAAGCCTATTACAACCTTCCGGTCCCTGGCCCTTCGCAGCCTTTCGACCTGCGTGCCCTCGTTCCTAGCATCGACTGCCGCTCTCAGCTTCTCAACGACCTCTTCGCCGGTGTCCTGCTCATTGGTTGATGAAACAACCACCGAGTGAAGAGGCCCCTGACTATGCTGCTTCGAGCTAGCAATCTCTGCGAAGGTCGGGCTTTGGCCTGGGATGTACGAAGGAGATTTTAGCTGCTCCGACAGAGCCCGCGTGTGCTGCTGGCATTCCTCCAGCGCTTTATTATGCTGCTGGAGGTTCTCCATGAGCTGCTTCATGAGCTCTGTCGGAGCGTCAGGGCTCGGCGTTGGATCTTCTAGACGGTCTTCCCTAACTTCCGACTCGGTAACGGTTGATTTTTCAGCCTCTGCTTCCTTCACCAACTGGTAGAGCCTCTCCACCGCTTTGGTGATCTCGTCTTTGATCTCTTTTTTGAGGTTTCGAGAGCTCACCAGCTGGATTTTTGCCTTGGAGAGGCAGGCTTTTGCGGGCCCCCATCTGGGCGGACTCCCTCCACAGGAGGGAGAACGCTACTTTGATGCGGAGGCCCCAAAGGGCCATTGCACTGCGGGTGGCGAGGGCCTACCGCTCGGTGGGCTTTTCGGCGGCGTGCGCTCTGGCGGGCACCCCTCCTTGGGAGCTGGAGGCGTGGGTGCTCGCCAGAGTGTACGAGTGGACGGCGCGGCGAAAGGCCCTCGGGGAGCGCCCCGTCGCGGAGGAGCGGGAGGCCGTGCGGCGAGAGGCGAGGGACGCCATCATCGTCCATTGGACGGACGACCTCGCCTCCGCCACCTTTGGCCGCCGAACGTTGGACGCGCTCGGTCCGGTCCTACGAGACTGGCTCGAGCGCTCCCACGGGTTCCTCTCATTCCGTCTGGTGCAGGTGTTGTCAGGCCACGGCTGTTTCGGCAAGCACCTGCACCGGATCGGGAGGGAGGAGACCCCGGCGTGCCACGACTGCGGCGCGGCAGAGGACACGGCTCAGCACACCCTCGAGGTGTGCCCGGCTTGGTCTGAGCCGCGCCGCAGTCTTACAGCGGAGATCGGACAGGACCTCTCACTTCCCGGCGTGGTCAACGCCATGCTGGAGAGTGAGGGGTCCTGGGCAGCTGTCGCCTCTTTTTGCGAGGATGTCATCTCGCAAAAGGAGGCATCGGAGCGCGCGCGGGAGGACGACCCTCTCGCTGCGCCGCTCCGCAGGCGCAGAAGAGGTCGGAGAAGACGCCGTCTTCTCCCTCCTCATGGTGGTGATGGGCGGGCGATAGGCGCGGGGGCGCCTCCGCCCGCATTGCACTCCACACCACCTCCGCCGGTCATTTCCAGCCCTCCCCCTGAACGGGGAGGACTTGAGGGGCCCGCCGCTTTAGGCGGGTTGTCGTCGGAGGAGGACTGGACGCTAAGGCTGCGCCGATCTCCCAGTCCTCTTCCACTCGGACGACGCGGGAATAACACTGGGTCGTTTTAGTGGGTATACCGGGTCAGCCCGGGGAGTCCCACATACCCCTCCCGTTCCCCTGACGGGAGGGTATGCGTAATGCATTTTTTTCCCAGTTTAAAAAAAAAAAAAAAAAAAAAAAAAAAAAAAAAAAAAAAAAAAAAAGGTTCCCGGCTTGGTCTGAGCCGCGCCGCAGTCTAACAGCGGAGATCGGACAGGACCTCTCACTTCCCGGCGTGGTCAACGCCATGCTGGAGAGTGAGGGGTCCTGGGCAGCTGTCGCCTCTTTTTGCGAGGATGTCATCTCGCAAAAGGAGGCGGCGGAGCGCGCGCGGGAGGACGACCCTCTCGCTGCGCCGCTCCGCAGGCGCAGAAGAGGTCGGAGAAGACGCCGTCTTCTCCCTCCTCATGGTGGTGATGGGCGGGCGATAGGCGCGGGGGCGCCTCCTCCCGCATTGCACTCCACACCACCCTCGCCGGTCATTCCCAGCCCTCCCCCTGAACGGGGAGGACTTGAGGGGCCCGCCGCTGTAGGCGGGTTGTCGTCGGAGGAGGACTGGACGCTAAGGCTGCGCCGATCTCCCAGTCCTCTTCCACTCGGACGACGCGGGAATAACGCTGGGTCGTTTTAGTGGGTATACCGGGTCAGCCCGGGGAGTCCCACATACCCCTCCCGTTCCCCCGACGGGAGGGTATGCGTAATGCATTTTTTCCCAGTTTAAAAAAAAAAAAAAAAAAAAAAAAAAAAAAAAAAGGTTAGGTTAGGTTAGGTTAGGTTGGGGGAGGGGGACCCCCCACAGAGTTTGCGTCCTCGTCGCGTCCCCTGGAAACGGCCCAATCTGTCACCGTAACGGAGTGGCAGATTGGGTACGGCTAAAGAACTCTGTGCTCTCGTAGCTACATTTTATATTTTTGCGGTTTTAACTACGAGCTTGCGGAAGGCTATGCCTACGCCCCCGCGGGACGCCTGCGGGCGTTTTAAAAAAGGCCCTTCTCAGGGCCAACCAAAAGGCCCTTCTCAGGGCCAACCAAAAGGCCCTTCTCAGGGCCAACCAAAAGGCCCTTCTCAGGGCCACTCCGACGCGTCAGCGTCCGAAGCTAGCCGCGCGCCGTCTGCGGCTAGCTTCTTCGGAAGGGACATGACAGATTCCGACGACGAGTCTGTCATCAGCGTCTCGGACGCGGGCGACTCCCAGTCGCGGAAGCGGGCCTTCCTCAAAGAGGGGTCCTCGGGCTCCTCGGGCTCAGCCAGGAGGTCGAAGGCCAAGAGGCTAACGACAGCAGCGGACACCCACGTAGTGGGTCTCGCGGACGCCCAGCGGCAGCTGGACTTGGCTCGGCGGACGCAGCAGCAGCAGGACCTAGAAGAGCGGGTCGCTGCTAAGGAGAAGCGGGCGCGTGCTGCTCGGGCCAAGTCCGGTTACGGCGCGTCCCGCGTTCTATACGCGGACCAGTCATTGGCCGAACTGGCGCGCATGGCGGAAGAGGACGAGGAGGAGATCGCGGAGGTCGCCTCCAAGTCCTCTAATCTTAAGGGCACCTTTCAGAAGGCCCTTAAGTGCCGTGCCGCAAGCATGCGCGCCATCATAGAGGAGTTGGTCCAGCGTGAGGCGACCGACGAATCGCGCAAATTGCAGGCGACCGTCGATCGCCTCAGGCTGGAGGTCAGCCAGCTTCACCAGAAGCTGGCTGATGTCACGGCTCGGCCATACCAGGCTGAAGAAAGACCTGCGGCGGAGGCCCCCTCCTCTACCAACCTTGAGGATGTCATCCGCAGGGTGGTTATGGAGGAGAGGGCCTTCACCAGAGCCTGCCTAGCAGGAATAGAGGACCGGCTCCTGCCGGAGAAACGCCTCCGACCGCCGCTCGCGGCTGACAGGAGGCGTGGCGAGCCGGGGCCGTCCTCGCAAGGGGAAGACGCCCTTCTCCCTTCCACCACTCCGTCAAACCAGCAGGGTTGGACCGAAGTGGCCCGGAAGGGGAAGGGCAGGGGGAAAAAGACGGCAACAGCCGTCCCTGCCGTCCCTGCCACCACGACTCCCAGCCGGTCGCGGGCGACTGAGAAGGGAAAGGGGAAGGGGAAGGGCAAAAGGCCGGCAACGCCCGGACCTGCCGTCCCCGTCACCACGCCTCCCAGTCAGTCGCGGGCGGCTGGCGGGAGCAAGAAGAAGAGGAAGGGGAAATTGGTTCCCCCGAGGTCCGCAGCCGTCGTGGTGACGCTCACCGCGGAGGCTGCGGAACGCGGGGAGACCTACGCCTCTATTTTGGTGCGAGCGCGTGCCAATGCCGATCCCGCCCAACTGGGGATCGGCAAGCTTTCTTGCAGGCGGACCGAAACCGGGGCTCGAATATTCGAGTTCCCGGGGGCGGAGGGCAGCGCCAGCGCTGACCTCTTTGCAGCCAAGCTGCAGGAGGTCATCGCAGACGCTGCCAAGGTGGCCCGACCGGTGAAGTCGGCGACCATCGAAGTGACCGGTCTTGATGACTCGGTCACCAAGGAGGAGGTGGTGGCGGCGGTCGCAGCCATTGGGGGCTGCGGCGTCGCAGCGGTGCGAGGTCGGGACATCAGGCCTGGCCGCGGCGGCATGGGCACTATCCGGCTCGAGTGCCCGGTCGCCGCTGCCAAAGCCGTCCTTGAGAAAGGACGGCTCGCCGTCGGTTTCAGCTCGGGTGCAGTCCGAGCACTTGGGGAGCAGCCTTTACGCTGCTTCAGGTGCTGCGGCATCGGACACACCCGAGCCCTCTGTCCGTCCACCGTCGACAGGTCCGACGCCTGCTACCGCTGCGGCAAGGAGGGCCACAAAGCCGCAGCCTGCACGGTCGCCAAGCCACACTGCGTGGTGTGTGCTGCCAGTGGTCGCCCAGCAGGCCACGTAATGAGGGGGAGGTTGTGCAACCCCCCCCTTAAGAAGGGCAAAGCGCAGGTGCCGGCCGGACCTGCTGCTAGCACTGTCGTTACCGAGGTCGGAACGGCGGTGGCTGCGGAGGAGGGGGGTGCGATGTCCGATTGATGGATACAATCGAACATCGCATCCTCCAGGCGAACACCAACCACTGCCGGGCTGCACAGGATCTCCTGATGCAGACCATGGCTGAGTGGTTGGTGGACTTGGCGGTGGTCGCCGAGCCCTACTCGGTCCCTGGCCATTGGCTGGGCGACCGAGACGGCCTGGTGGCGTTGGTGTCGCGGTCTTCCACAGACTCCCCTCCCCTCTCGCTTTTAGAGAGGGGACCGGGATACGTGGCCGCCGCGTGGGGGGATTTGGCCCTGGTTGGGGTCTATTTCTCCCCAAACCGCCCTCTCTCGGACTTTGAGGATTTCTTGGAGATCCTCACTGCAGCCGTAGGGAGGGCGGCGCCACGCCAGGTCGTGGTGTTGGGCGACCTGAACGCCAAGTCGGTGGCCTGGGGCAATCCAGCTGCCTCTTGCAACGTCCGGGGACGCGCCGTCGAATTTTGGGCGGCGTCATGCGGTGTGTCCCTCCTCAACAGGGGGGCGGTCCACACGTGTGTGCGGCAGCGGGGAGGGTCGGTGGTGGACGTTTCGTTCGCCTCCCCCGTGCTAGCCGCACGCATTGTGAACTGGCGGGTGGAGTTGGTGGAGACCTTGTCGGACCACCGTTATGTGCGGTTCGACATCTCCACCCAGAGCCCCCGTGGGGAGATGGCCCGCTCTGGCAGGTCTCCCTTCCCACGGTGGGCTCTCACTCGCCTGGACCGGGAGGCAGCCAAGGAGGCGGCCTTCCTCCAGGACTGGCTGTCGCCCCCTGTTGGGGCCCCGGACGTTGACGCCGCAGCGGTCCGGCTGAGGGAATCCCTGACCGAGGTGTGCAACTCCAGCATGCCTCGGTCTCGGCGTCCGCCTCCCCGCCGGGCCGTTTATTGGTGGTCAGAGGAGCTGGCGGGCCTCCGGGCCACTTGCGTGGCGGCCAGAAGGGCCTACACGCGGAGCCGCCGGCGCAGCGCTCGTAGTCAGGCAGAGGAGGACCGCCTCTACGCCTCTTACCGAGAGGCAAAGGCGGTCCTCAAGTCGGCTATGGGCGCTGCCAAGGACTCGGCGAGGGCCGAGATGCTGGAGGGTCTCGACAGGGATCCGTATGGGAGACCATACAAGGCGGCGCGCAATCAGCTGCGGCCCCATGGTCCCCCACTTACGGAAACCCTCGAGCCGGCGTTGCTGGATGGGGTGGTCCGGTCTCTGTTTCCGCGCAGGACCGACTTCACCCCACCAGCGATGGACCCTCCGCAGGCGGCGGCTCCGCAGGAGGAGGAAGAGGTGCCTTCAGTAACGGAGGAGGAATTTCGCGCGGGGGTTCTTAGCCTCCGCGCGAAGAAGACGGCTCCTGGGCCGGACGGCGTCCCCGCACGGGTGGTGGCCATAGCTGCCACTCAAATGGAGGACAGGTTTCGGGAACTCTTCAGCGCGTGCTTTACGGCTGGAAGGTTCCCGAAACTGTGGAAGGAGGGGCAGCTATGCCTCCTCCGAAAGGAGGGACGCCCGGCGGATTCCCCCTCGGCATACCGGCCCATCGTTCTGCTCGATGAGGTCGGTAAATTGTTCGAGGGGATCATCGCCGGCCGGCTCAGGAGCCATTTGCGGGGTGTGGGGCCGGACCTGTCGGACGCCCAGTTCGGGTTCCGACAGGGTCGGTCCACAATCGACGCGCTGGCCCTTTTGAAGGGCCAGGTGAAAGAGGCGGTCGAGGCGGGGGACGGAGTGTTGGCGGTGTCGTTCGACATCGCCAACGCCTTCAACTCCGTTCCCCACTCCACCATATTGGAGGCACTCCGGTATCACGGAGTGCCCCAATATTTGAGGAGACTCCTGGCCAGCTACCTGGAGGATCGAGAGGTCCTCCTTGTGGACAAACTGGCCAGGATGCGGAGATACAGCGCCGAGTCCGGTGTTCCGCAGGGGTCAGTCTTAGGGCCCCCCCTGTGGAACATCGGATTCGACTGGCTGTTGCGGGGAGCTCTTCTCCAGGGCACGAGTGTCATCTGCTACGCGGATGACACTCTCCTCACTGCCCGGGGGAAGAGCTTCGGGGAGGCGGCCTGTCTGGCCTCGGCTGGCGGGTCCTTGGTGGCAGGGAGGATCCGCCGCCTGGGATTGAGGGTGGCGCTGAACAAGACCGAGGCCGTGTTCTTTCACGGGCCTCGGCAGCGCTGCCCTCCCGACGCCCACATTGTGGTGGAGGGCGTCAGGGTGGACGTCCAGGCCCAGATGAAGTATCTGGGCCTGGTGCTGGACAGCAGGTGGCGCTTCGGCCCGCACTTTAGCGGGCTGTCGACGCGCCTGCTGAAGGCCGCGGACGCCCTGTCGTGGCTCCTCCCGAATTTGGGGGGGCCTAACGCACGATGCCGGCGTTTGTATGCCGGCATATTGCGGAGCATGGCCCTGTACGGGGCCCCCATCTGGGCGGACTCCCTCCACAGGAGGGAGAACGCTACTTTGATGCGGAGGCCCCAAAGGGCCATTGCACTGCGGGTGGCGAGGGCCTACCGCTCGGTGGGCTTTTCGGCGGCGTGCGCTCTGGCGGGCACCCCTCCTTGGGAGTTGGAGGCGTGGGTGCTCGCCAGAGTGTACGAGTGGACGGCGCGGCGAAAAGCCCTCGGGGAGCGCCCCGTCGCGGAGGAGCGGGAGGCCGTGCGGCGGGAGGCGAGGGACGCCATCATCGTCCATTGGACGGACGACCTCGCCTCCGCCACCTTTGGCCGCCGAACGTTGGACGCGCTCGGTCCGGTCCTGCGAGACTGGCTCGAGCGCTCCCACGGGTTCCTCTCATTCCGTCTGGTGCAGGTGTTGTCAGGCCACGGCTGTTTCGGCAAGCACCTGCACCGGATCGGGAGGGAGGAGACCCCGGCGTGCCACGACTGCGGCGCGGCGGAGGATACGGCTCAGCACACCCTCGAGGTGTGCCCGGCTTGGTCTGAGCCGCGTCGCAGTCTAACAGCGGAGATCGGACAGGACCTCTCGCTTCCCGGCGTGGTCAACGCCATGCTGGAGAGTGAGGGGTCCTGGGCAGCTGTCGCCTCTTTTTGCGAGGATGTCATCTCGCAAAAGGAGGCGGCGGAGCGCGCGCGGGAGGACGACCCTCTCGCTGCGCCGCTCCGCAGGCGCAGAAGAGGTCGGAGAAGACGCCGTCTTCTCCCTCCTCATGGTGGTGATGGGCGGGCGATAGGCGCGGGGGCGCCTCCGCCCGCATTGCACTCCACACCACCCTCGCCGGTCATTCCCAGCCCTCCCCCTGAACGGGGAGGACTTGAGGGGCCCGCCGCTTTAGGCGGGTTGTCGTCGGAGGAGGACTGGACGCTAAGGCTGCGCCGATCTCCCAGTCCTCTTCCACTCGGACGACGCGGGAATAACACTGGGTCGTTTTAGTGGGTATACCGGGTCAGCCCGGGGAGTCCCACATACCCCTCCCGTTCCCCCGACGGGAGGGTATGCGTAATGCATTTTTTCCCAGTTTAAAAAAAAAAAAAAAAGGTTAGGTTGGGGGACCCCCCACAGAGCTTGCGTCCTCGTCGCGTCCCCTGGAAACGGCCCAGTTTGTCACCGTAACGGAGTGGCAGACTGGGTACGGCCAAAGAGCTCTGTACCTTCGTAGCTACTTATTTTATTGCCTGTGTTCTACGATCCTGCTGTGGCTATGCCGAAACCCCCGCGGGACGCCTCCGGGCGGTTTTTAAAAGGCCCTTCTCAGGGCCAACCCAAAGGCCCTTCTCAGGGCCAACCCAAAGGCCCTTCTCAGGGCCAACCAAAAGGCCCTTCTCAGGGCCAATCCGACGCTTCAGCGTCTGAAGCTAGCCGCGCGCCGTCTGCGGCTAGCTTCTTCGGAAGGGCGGACTTGTCCGATTCGGACGAGTCCGTCATAAGCGTCTCGGACGCAGGCGACCTCAGGTCGCGAAAGCGGGCCTTCCGCAAGGAAGGGTCCGAGGGCTCCTCGAGTTCGGCGAGGAAGCCCAGGTCCAAGAAGCCGACGACAGCCGCGGACACCCACGTGGTGGGTCTCGCGGACGCCCAGCGGCAGCTGAACTTGGCTCGGCGGACGCAGCAGCAGCAGGACCTAGAGGAGCGGGTCGCTGCTAAGGAGCAGCGGGCGCGTGCTGCTCGGGCCAAGTCCGGTTACGGCGCGTCCCGCGTGCTATACGCGGACCAGTCCTTGGCCGAACTGGCGCGCATGGCGGAAGAGGACGAGGAGGAGATCGCGGAGGTCGCCTCCAAGTCCTCTAATCTTAAGGGCACTTTTCAAAAGGCCCTTAAGTGCCGTGCCGCAAGCATGCGCGCCATCATAGAGGAGTTGGTCCAGCGTGAGGCGACCGACGAATCGCGCAAATTGCAGGCGACCGTCGATCGCCTCAAGCTGGAAGTCAGCCAGCTTCATCAGAAGCTGGCTGATGTCATGGCTCGGCCAAGTCAGGCTGATCCAAGACCTGCGGCGGAGGCCCCCACCCCTAACAACCTTGAGGATGTCATCCGCAAGGTGGTTATGGAGGAGAGGGCCTTCACCAGAGCCTGCTTGGCAGGCATTGAGGACCGGCTCTTGCCGGAGAAGCGCCTCCGACCACCGCTTGCGGCGGACAAGAGGCGGGCCCAGCCGGGGCCGTCCTCGCAAGAGGATGACGCCCTTCTCCCTTCCACCACTCCGTCCAACCAGCAGGGTTGGACCGAAGTGGCCCGGAAGGGGAAGGGCAGGGCGAAAAAGACGGCAACAGCCGTCCCTGCCGTCCCTGCCACGATGACTCCCAGCCGGTCGCGGGCGACTGAGAAGGGAAAGGGGAAGGGGAAGGGCAAAAGGCCGGCAACGCCCGGACCTGCCGTCCCCGTCACCACGCCTCCCAGTCAGTCGCGGGCGGCTGGCGGGAGCAAGAAGAAGGGGAAGGGGAAATTGGTTCCCCCGAAGTCCGCAGCCGTCGTGGTGACGCTCACCGCGGAAGCTGCGGAACGCGGGGAAACCTACGCTTCCATTTTGGTGCGGGCGCGTGCCAATGCCGATCCCGCCCAATTGGGGATCAGCAAAGTTTCTTGCCGGCGGACAGAAAACGGGGCTCGAATTTTCGAGTTCCCGGGGGCGGAGGGCAGCGCCAACGCTGACCTCTTTGCAGCCAAGCTGCAAGAGGTCATCGCGGACGCTGCCAAGGTGGTCCGACCGGTGAAGTCGGCGACCATCGAGGTGACCGGTCTTGATGACTCGGTCACCAAGGAGGAGGTGGTGGCGGCGGTCGCAGCCATTGGGGGCTGCGGCGTCGCAGCGGTGCAAGGCCGGGACATCAGGCCCGGCCGCGGCGGCATGGGCACTATCCGGCTCGAGTGCCCAGTCGCCGCTGCCAAAGCCGTCCTTGCAAAAGGACGCCTCCTTGTCGGCTTTAGCTCGGGTGCAGTCCGGGCCCTAGAGGAGCAGCCTCTGCGCTGCTTCCGGTGCTGCGGCATCGGGCACACCCGAGCCCTGTGCCCGTCGGCGGTGGACAGGTCGGAGACCTGCTACCGCTGCGGCAAGGAGGGCCATAAAGCCGCCTCCTGCACGGTCGCCAAGCCACACTGCGTGGTGTGTGCTGCCAGTGGCCGCCCAGCAGGCCACGTAATGAGGGGGAGGTTGTGCAACCCCCCCCTTAAGAAGGGCAAAGCGCAGGTGCCAGTAGGGCCTGCTGCTAGCATCGCCGTTCCCGAGGCTGGAACGGCGGTGGCTGCGGAGGAGGGGGGTGCGATGTCCGATTGATGGATACAATCGAACATCGCATCCTCCAGGCGAACACCAACCACTGCCGGGCTGCACAGGATCTCCTGATGCAGACCATGGCTGAGTGGTTGGTGGACTTGGCGGTGGTCGCCGAGCCCTACTCGGTCCCTGGCCATTGGCTGGGCGACCGAGACGGCCTGGTGGCATTGGTGTCGCGGTCTTCCACAGACTCCCCTCCCCTCTCGCTTTTAGAGAGGGGACCGGGATACGTGGCCGCCGCGTGGGGAGATTTGGCCCTGGTTGGGGTCTATTTCTCCCCAAACCGCCCTCTCTCGGACTTTGAGGATTTCTTGGAGATCCTCACTGCAGCCGTAGGGAGGGCGGCGCCACGCCAGGTCGTGGTGTTGGGCGACCTGAACGCCAAGTCGGTGGCCTGGGGCAATCCAGCTGCCTCTTGCAACGTCCGGGGACGCGCCGTCGAATTTTGGGCGGCGTCATGCGGTGTGTCGCTCCTCAACAGGGGGGCGGTCCACACGTGTGTGCGGCAACGGGGAGGGTCGGTGGTGGACGTTTCGTTCGCCACCCCCGTGCTAGCCGCACGCATTGTGAACTGGCGGGTGGAGTTGGTGGAGACCTTGTCGGACCACCGTTATGTGCGGTTCGACATCTCCACCCAGGGCCCCCGTGGGGAGATGGCCCGCTCTGGCAGGTCTCCCTTCCCACGGTGGGCTCTCACTCGCTTGGACCGGGAGGCAGCCAAGGAGGCGGCCTTCCTCCAAGACTGGCTGTCGCCCCCTGTTGGGGCCCCGGACGTTGACGCCGCAGCGGTCCGGCTGAGGGAATCCTTGACCGAGGTGTGCAACTCCAGCATGCCTCGGTCTCGGCGTCCGCCTCCCCGCCGGGCCGTTTATTGGTGGTCAGAGGAGCTGGCAGGCCTCCGAGCCACCTGCGTGGCGGCCAGAAGGGCCTACACGCGGAGCCGCCGGCGCAGCGCCCGTAATCAGGCAGAGGAGGACCGCCTCTACGCCTCTTACCGAGAGGCGAAGGCGGTCCTCAAGTCGGCTATGGGCGCTGCCAAGGACTCGGCGAGGGCCGAGATGCTGGAGGGTCTCGACAGGGATCCGTATGGGAGACCATACAGGGCGGCGCGGAACCAACTGCGGCCCCATGGTCCCCCACTTACGGAGACCCTCGAGCCGGCGTTGCTGGATGGGGTGGTCCGGTCTCTGTTTCCGCGCAGGACCGACTTCACCCCTCCAGCGATGGACCCTCCGCAGTCGGCGGCTCCGCAGGAGGAGGAGGAGGCACCTCCGGTGACGGAAGAGGAGTTTCGCGCGGGGGTTCTTAGCCTCCGCGCGAAGAAGACGGCTCCTGGGCCGGACGGCGTCCCCGCACGGGTGGTGGCCATAGCTGCCACTCAAATGGAGGACAGATTTCGGGAGCTTTTCAGCGCGTGCTTTGCGGCTGGAAGGTTCCCGAAACTGTGGAAGGAGGGGCAGCTGTGCCTCCTCCGAAAGGAGGGACGCCCGGCGGATTCCCCCTCGGCATACCGGCCCATCGTTCTGCTCGATGAGGTCGGTAAATTGTTCGAGGGGATCATCGCCGGCCGGCTCAGGAGCCATTTGCGGGGTGTAGGGCCGGACCTGTCGGACGCCCAGTTCGGTTTCCGACAGGGCCGGTCCACCATCGACGCGCTGGCCCTTCTTAAGGGCCAGGTGAAAGAGGCGGTCGAGGCGGGGGACGGAGTGTTGGCGGTGTCGTTTGACATCGCCAACGCCTTCAACTCGGTTCCCCACTCCACCATATTGGAGGCACTCCGGTACCACGGAGTGCCCCAATATTTGAGGAGCCTCCTGGCCAGCTACTTGGAGGATCGAGAGGTCCTCCTTGTGGACAAACTGGCCAGGATGCGGAGATACAGCGCGGAGTCCGGTGTTCCGCAGGGGTCAGTCTTAGGGCCCCCCCTGTGGAACATCGGCTTCGACTGGCTGTTGCGGGGAGCTCTTCTCCAGGGCACGAGTGTCATCTGCTACGCGGATGACACTCTCCTCACTGCCCGGGGGAAGAGCTTCGGGGAGGCGGCCTGTCTGGCCTCGGCTGGCGGGTCCTTGGTGGCAGGGAGGATCCGCCGCCTGGGTTTGAGGGTGGCGCTGAACAAGACCGAGGCCGTGTTCTTTCACGGGCCTCGGCAGCGCTGCCCTCCAGACGCCCACATTGTGGTGGAGGGCGTCAGGGTGGGCGTCCAGGCCCAGATGAAGTATCTGGGCCTGGTGTTGGACAGCAGGTGGCGCTTCGGCCCGCACTTTAGCGGGCTGTCGACGCGCCTGCTGAGGGCTGCGGACGCCCTCTCCTGGCTCCTCCCCAACCTGGGAGGGCCCAACGCACGATGCCGGCGCCTATATGCCGGCATCCTGCGGAGCATGGCCCTGTACGGGGCCCCCATTTGGGCAGACTCCCTGCAGAGGAGGGAGAATGCGACAGTAATGCGCAGGCCCCAAAGGGCCATTGCACTGCGGGTGGCGAGGGCCTACCGCTCGGTGGGCTTTTCGGCGGCGTGCGCTCTGGCGGGCACCCCTCCTTGGGAGCTGGAGGCGTGGGTGCTCGCCAGAGTGTACGAGTGGACGGCGCGGCGAAGGGCCCTCGGGGAGCGCCCCGTCGCGGAGGAGCGGGAGGCCGTGCGGCGGGAGGCGAGGGACGCCATCATCGTCCATTGGACGGACGACCTCGCCTCCGCCACCTTTGGCCGCCGAGCCCTGGACGCGCTCGGTCCGGTCCTGCGAGACTGGCTCGAGCGCTCCCACGGGTTCCTCTCATTCCGTCTGGTGCGGGTGTTGTCAGGCCACGGCTGTTTCGGCAAGCACCTGCACCGGATCGGGAGGGAGGAAACCCCGGCGTGTCACGACTGCGGCGCGGCGGAGGACACGGCTCAGCACACCCTCGAGGTGTGCCCGGCTTGGTCTGAGCCGCGCCGCAGTCTAACAGCGGAGATCGGACAGGACCTCTCGCTTCCCGGCGTGGTGAATGCCATGCTGGAGAGTGAGGGGTCCTGGGCAGCTGTCGCCTCTTTTTGCGAGGATGTCATCTCGCAAAAGGAGGCGGCGGAGCGTGCGCGGGAGGACGACCCTCTCGCTGCGCCGCTCCGCAGGCGCAGAAGAGGTCGGAGAAGACGCCGTCTTCTCCCTCCTCATGGTGGTGATGGGCGGGCGATAGGCGCGGGGGCGCCTCCGCCCGCATTGCACTCCACACCACCCTCGCCGTTAATTCCCAGCCCTCCCCCTGAACGGGGAGGACTTGAGGGGCCCGCCGCTTTAGGCGGGTTGTCGTCGGAGGAGGACTGGACGCTAAGGCTGCGCCGATCTCAAATTCAAATTCAATTTATTCATAAAAACTTTTACAATAAAATGTGTATAAATAGCCACAAAAAGATAATAAAGTAAAAATCTTATATAAAGGTAAATTAGTGCCTAACTTAAAACTAGTGTATGGCTAACAATAATTAGACGTATAAGATATTTAACTTGGAACTTATAATGTAGATAGCGACCTGCCCGATCTAGGTTTATTTAAACCTGTGTTTCAGGCCCTCACTTCATCGCAATTTAAATTGGTCAGTTATATATGTTAACTAGATCAATACAATAAAAAAATCTTAATCGACTATTAAAAATAAGCAAACTTTACAATTATTAATAAATACTATTCTAAACAATGAACAAAAATAAATAATACAAAGAAATATGAAACAATAAACATCATACTAAAATTTCTAGCAGTTTTTCTGTGTCAACGTAATTGAGTTTTGCTAAATATTCCGCAAGCGTTGTACTGCATTTCTTATAATTTAAACTATATATGTCAAGTGGCTTGTTGAGCTTGTTATATAGATAAGGTCCCAAAAACACAAAAAATCTATTTGCGAAAGCATGTTTGGTTTGAGGTTTAATACAAACCAAATCTTTCCTTCTCTTGCCTGAAGGTACTCGGTCATAAGGAAGTTCAGTGTGCTGATGCAGTACGATGTTTAGAATAGCTAGTTGACGCACTGTTAGTACCTTACATGCCATGAAAAGCTGGTGCGTGGGAAATTTAAAAGGGCGAAAGGTTGCAACCTTTAGAATTGCTCTTTGAGCACGTTCTAGAGGAAGTAAAATGGACTTTGCGACACCACCCCAGGAAGTTATGCAATACGTTAGTATGGACTGACACAAAGCCAAATAAACTTGTTTAATTAAATCATAGTCGGCTACGTTACGTAAGTATTTAAAAATGTATATTAATTTCCGCACTCTGCTGCATAGTACATCAATATGTTTACGAAAATTTAGATTTGTGTCAATCGTTACACCTAGATATTTCACATAGTCAGCTTTAGCTAAGGTGGAACAAGTGCATGCGTTGTCAGCGTTAGTTCTACAATTATGTGCAAAAATGTTTAAGTTAGTAAGCGGAATGTTATTTTTCCTAATCGTAAATAAAATGTATTTTGTTTTATCTAAATTTAATGTTAAGAGACTGTTAAGAAGCCAATTAGATACAGTATTGAAACCATTCTGCGCGTGTTCATAAACCTCGATTCTTGATTTAGCTGAGAACACTAGAGCCGTGTCATCAGCGTATGACAGTATGATTCCATTTTTGAGTGGCAAGCTGCACAGATCATTTATATATATTAGAAACAACGTAGGACCCAAAATGCTACCTTGTGGAAATCCGTAACAGCTATTTTTAAGCTCAGAACTTATAAATTGACCAATTTTCACACATTGATAACGATCACTAAGATAATCAGAAAAAAGTTGAAGTTGTGTTCCTCTTATCCCAATCGTTTCAAGCTTATGTAATAATATAGAACAAGAAATAGTATCGAACGCCTTGGCAAGGTCCAAAAAGATACCAATGGTGTGCATGCCATTGTCCATACTTGTACTTATATAATTTGTCAATCGGTGGACTGCTTGGCTTGTTGATCTTTTGGGCCTAAAACCAAATTGACTGTCTGAAAGCAATTTGTTGTCTTCTAGATATTTTATTAAACGAGTGTTTATGATTTTTTCTAAAATTTTGGAGAGGCCCGTTAAGACTGAAATAGGTCTATAATTATTAACACAGTTCTTGTCTCCAGATTTAAAAACAGGGGTGACTACAGCTTTTTTAAGTAATTGGGGGAAAACTCCTTGTGATAAACATAACTGAAAAATGTGAGTTAACGGAGGTGCAATTAGATATTTAAATCTTTTAAGTATATGATTCGGTATGTTATCGCAGCCAATAGCACAAACATCCTTAAGCTCGGTTATGATTCTTAATACCTCATTTGCGTCGGTCTCAAATAAAACAAAAGAATGTAGTGTAGAAGTTGTTACAGGTGAACTTTGAGGAGGCAACGATCTAGAATTTAATGTTTTTTCTGCCAAGTTTTTACCAACGTTAGCAAAAAAATTATTGACTTTATTCGTTGCTTCGGACGGATTTATTTCTGTTGATAATAAATCAAGGGGAGGTTCGGAATTTTTAGATCTAAAAGTATTATTTTTTATAAATTTCCAAACAAGCTTGCTGTTTTTTCCTGCCTTTTGTAGTTCATTTTTATCATACTGATTTTTTATTTTTTTTCAAAAGATTGTTACAGAAATTTCTATACCTCTTGTATGTGACGGAAAGTGATTCATCACCAGGTGCCAGTTTCGATTTCAGGTGAAGTTTGTCCCTATGTCTCATACATCGAACGAGACCGGGTGTGATCCACGGTTTAATGTTATAATATTTCCTAGGCATTATTTTAACAAATGAGTTTTTCTTAATTGCATATTGTAGCGAATGTATGAAATACTCTAAAGAAATATTTGCATCGTTTGAATTAAAAACTGGGTCAAAATTAATAGCGCTTATGTCATTTTCAAGGTTTTTCATATTTACTTTAGTATCGCTACGCAAGCAGTTTTTTCTAGGTAAAGAAATTTGCAATGTTAGTAAAACAGCTTGATGATCGGTAAGCGATGAGTTAGTTACAAATGTTTGGGTTGGTTTCTTTGATTTTATAAAGAAATGATCTAAACATGAGCCGGACTGGTGCGTGGGATGGTAATGAGTGGGTAATAGTCCATGAAACGCGCAAATATTCAGGTAGTTGTTAGCATGGCCATTGGTTTTCCCGGAAGCAATGTTAATGTTTATGTCACCTACAAGAATTATATTTTGAAAAGATGATACTTTTGTTAAATTCATGTTGAGTGAGTCCAAAAAACAGTCAATGTTTTGAGAAGGAGGCCTGTAGATGGCCATTACTACTGTATCAGGAAAAATTTTAATTAATAAGCAATTACTGTCCTGGAATAACGGTTCTTCTACCTCTGTTTTTAAATTATTTTTTACATATACTACCAAACCATCATTTTGGTTGATGGTTCTATCAGTTCTTTGTGAGTAATATCCGTCAAGAGATGGTAAAACTGTTTGTTTCGACAGCCAACATTCTGTTAGGACGATAATATCACAGCTAACCTCAAGGTTCTGTAGCAACACTTCAAAACCGTTGATGTTCCGGTTTAGACTGCGGATATTTTGTGTTAGTAGGGTTAACGTTTTACCTCCAACAGGTATCAGATTCCTACAGTCCTCAACATTACAGATTTTAGCTTCAGACACAGAAAAACCATCCAGATCACAAATTAGATGATCTGTCATTCTAATTATAAACTAACAAATAAAATATGAGGTAAACTACTGATTAAGTGCTTACTTAGTAATTTGATCGGCGGCGCTCTTAGGCGCCTTCATAATCGATTGAATTGATGTAGTTGTCTTCTGCAAATTTGCGTGCCGGGCAATTTACATCACCAGTTGGATGGTCACATTTTCTTTTGAAGCGTTTACAAGTCGCGCATTGGGAGGGAGCAGCTTTATTGTTACACTCCTTGAAGGAATGACCAGTTACTCCGCAGTGGTTGCATGTCGGACTAGATTCTCGGCAAAACTTGGCTGCGTGTCCAAACTGCTGGCAATTGAAGCATCTGGTGACAATCGTGAAATCTTTCACGGGGCAAGATGTCCAGTTTATGAAAATTCGGCCTTGGTTTATTAAAATTTTCCTGGTACTAGCGGGCACTTCCAATATATAGTTACAGGTAGGAAGGTTTTTCTTACCCGATTTATGGCTCAATTTGATGGTTTCTTGAAAGGACTCACGAGTAGTATTCGGCAGCTTATCAGAAATGTTTTGCTCGTAAATGCAATCAAAAACTTCTTTCTCAGTGAGGGCTATGGGGACACCAATGACAGCGATCCTAGGGCGGCGTTTTGATGGTTCTTCTACTTTGAGGCCCGATGAAACTAGTTTTTCAGATTTTTTCAGTTTATCGATGTCGCCTTTGCTATCGGTGCAAATGATGACACCGCCGTTTCTGACTTTTCTCAGGCCACGGACATGTAGTTTTAGTGCTTCTGGCGAGATGATTTTCTGTACTAGGGACTTCGTGTCGTCACTGGTCTTCGTCTTATCAGAGGGATAAATTGCAACAGTACTCAGGTTTGCAGGGCGAATAAAGCTGTCGGAACCTTTTTTTACCATATTGGCATATGAGCCATTTTCAGGTTTGAGTTTAGTTTCGACAACCTCTTTGAACTGTTGAAGTGAGTTCGAAACGTTCTGGTGTACCTGTAAGTGCTGGATGGTGCTGTGCGCCTGGATGGTTTTCTGCTTTAAGGCTTGGTACAAGATTGCCATTTGAGATGTCCCATTTAAGACCTTCCGGCAAAGAGTATTGACACGGAGCTTCTGATCCGAGTTCATTTTTCCTTCCGCGACAATAGTGCATACTTCGTTCAGAATGGTATCTATAGATACCATCCATTTCTGGATCTCTGGCGTAGAAATAACTTCACTCGGCAATTCATTCTTCTCCGAGGATGCTGGTGGACTTGGCTCTCTATGATGGAAGTCTTCGATTGGCGTCGGTGGAGGACTTCGCCGTATTAATTGGCTCCGACCAAAAGGGCTAGATCCTGGGTTAGACATTACTAACACAAACACTATTTGTCTATAAATTTAGTTCATCTTTCACAATGACTCAGATGGTAGTTACCTACTAATCACACGCGACACACTTTACTTAAATAACTGACGCCGCAGATAACTAGGTATCAAAACATTAGTCACAATAATTATTTAATGATATTTCATATTATCCGATTTTAAACGACACGTCTGCTTAGTCTCGCATCTGAATGCCAATCCTGTCTCCCAGTCCTCTTCCACTCGGACGACGCGGGAATAACACTGGGTCGTTTTAGTGGGTATACCGGGTCAGCCCGGGGAGTCCCACATACCCCTCCCGTTTCCCCGACGGGTGGGTATGCGTAATGCATTTTTTCCCAGTTTAAAAAAAAAAAAAAAAAAAAAAAAAAAAAAAAGGTTGGGATCCGTATGGGAGACCATACAGGGCGGCGCGGAACCAACTGCGGCCCCGTGGTCCCCCACTTACGGAGACCCTCGAGCCGGCGTTGCTGGATGGGGTGGTCCGGTCTCTGTTTCCGCGCAGGACCGACTTCACCCCACCAGCAATGGACCCTCCGCAGTCGGCGGCTCCGCAGGCGCAGGAGGAGGTGCCTCCCGTTACGGAGGAGGAGTTTCGCGCGGGGGTGTTTAGCCTCCGCGCGAAGAAGACGGCTCCTGGGCCGGACGGCGTCCCCGCACGGGTGGTGGCCATAGCTGCCGCTCAAATGCAGGACAGGTTTCGGGAACTCTTCAGCGCGTGCTTTGCGGCTGGAAGGTTCCCGAAACTGTGGAAGGAGGGGCAGCTATGCCTCCTCCGAAAGGAGGGACGCCCGGCGGATTCCCCCTCGGCATACCGGCCCATCGTTCTGCTCGATGAGGTCGGTAAATTGTTCGAGGGGATCATCGCCGGCCGGCTCAGGAGCCATTTGCAGGGTGTAGGGCCGGACCTGTCGGACGCCCAGTTCGGTTTCCGACAGGGCCGGTCCACCATCGACGCGCTGGCCCTTCTTAAGGGCCAGGTGAAAGAGGCGGTCGAGGCGGGGGACGGAGTGTTGGCGGTGTCGTTTGACATCGCCAACGCCTTCAACTCCGTTCCCCACTACACCATATTGGAGGCACTCCGGTACCACGGAGTGCCCCAATATTTGAGGAGCCTCCTGGCCAGCTACTTGGAGGATCGAGAGGTCCTCCTTGTGGACAAACTGGCCAGGATGCGGAGATACAGCGCGGAGTCCGGTGTTCCGCAGGGGTCAGTCTTAGGGCCCCCCCTGTGGAACATCGGCTTCGACTGGCTTTTGCGGGGAGCTCTTCTCCAGGGCACGAGTGTCATTTGCTACGCGGATGACACTCTCCTTACTGCCCTATATGTCCCTATACGGGGCCCCCATCTGGGCGGACTCCCTCCACAGGAGGGAGAACGCAACTGCCATGCGCAGGCCTCAAAGGGCCATTGCACTGCGGGTGGCGAGGGCCTACCGCTCGGTGGGCTTTTCGGCGGCGTGCGCTCTGGCGGGCACCCCTCCTTGGGAGCTGGAGGCGTGGGTGCTCGCCAGAGTGTACGAGTGGACGGCGCGGCGAAAGGCCCTCGGGGAGCGCCCCGTCGCGGAGGAGCGGGAGGCCGTGCGGCGGGAGGCGAGGGACGCCATCATCGTCCATTGGACGGACGACCTCGCCTCCGCCACCTTTGGCCGCCGAACCCTGGACGCGCTCGGTCCGGTCCTGCGAGACTGGCTCGAGCGCTCCCACGGGTTCCTCTCATTCCGTCTGGTGCAGGTGTTGTCAGGCCACGGCTGTTTCGGCAAGCACCTGCACCGGATCGGGAGGGAGGAGACCCCGGCGTGCCACGACTGCGGCGCGGCGGAGGACACGGCTCAGCACACCCTCGAGGTGTGCCCGGCTTGGTCTGAGCCGCGCCGCAGTCTAACAGCGGAGATCGGACAGGACCTCTCACTTCCCGGCGTGGTCAACGCCATGCTGGAGAGTGAGGGGTCCTGGGCAGCAGTCGCCTCTTTTTGCGAGGATGTCATCTCGCAAAAGGAGGCGGCGGAGCGTGCGCGGGAGGACGACCCTCTCGCTGCGCCGCTCCGCAGGCGCAGAAGAGGTCGGAGAAGACGCCGTCTTCTCCCTCCTCATGGTGGTGATGGGCGGGCGATAGGCGCGGGGGCGCCTCCGCCCGCATTGCACTCCACACCACCCTCGCCGGTCATTCCCAGCCCTCCCCCTGAACGGGGAGGACTTGAGGGGCCCGCCGCTTTAGGCGGGTTGTCGTCGGAGGAGGACTGGACGCTAAGGCTGCGCCGATCTCCCAGTCCTCTTCCACTCGGACGACGCGGGAATAACACTGGGTCGTTTTAGTGGGTATACCGGGTCAGCCCGGGGAGTCCCACATACCCCTCCCGTTCCCCCGACGGGAGGGTATGCGTAATGCATTTTTTCCCAGTTTAAAAAAAAAAAAAAAAAAAAAAAAGGTTAGGTTGGGGGCCGCTACTATGATGCGGAGGCCCCAAAGGGCCATTGCACTGCGGGTGGCGAGGGCCTACCGCTCCGTGGGCTTTTCGGCGGCGTGCGCTCTGGCGGGCACCCCTCCTTGGGAGTTGGAGGCGTGGGTGCTCGCTAGAGTGTACGAGTGGACGGCGCGGCGAAAGGCCCTCGGGGAGCGCCCCGTCGCGGAGGAGCGGGAGGCCGTGCGGCGGGAGGCGAGGGACGCCATTATCGTCCATTGGACGGAGGACCTCGCCTCCGCCACCTTTGGCCGCCGTACCTTGGACGCGCTCGGTCCGGTCCTACGAGACTGGCTCGAGCGCTCCCACGGTTTCCTCTCATTCCGTATGGTGCAGGTGTTGTCAGGCCACGGCTGTTTCGGCAAGCACCTGCACCGGATCGGGAGGGAGGAGACCCCGGCGTGCCACGACTGCGGCGCGGCGGAGGACACGGCTCAGCACACCCTCGAGGTGTGCCCGGCTTGGTCTGAGCCGCGCCGCAGTCTAACAGCGGAGATCGGACAGGACCTCTCACTTCCCGGCGTGGTCAACGCCATGCTGGAGAGTGAGGGGTCCTGGGCAGCTGTCGCCTCTTTTTGCGAGGATGTCATCTCGCAAAAGGAGGCGGCGGAGCGTGCGCGGAAGGACGACCCTCTCGCTGCGCCGCTCCGCAGGCGCAGAAGAGGTCGGAGAAGACGCCGTCTTCTCCCTCCTCATGGTGGTGATGGGCGGGCGATAGGCGCGGGGGCGCCTCCGCCCGCATTGCACTCCACACCACCCTCGCCGTTAATTCCCAGCCCTCCCCCTGAACGGGGAGGACTTGAGGGGCCCGCCGCTTTAAACGGGTTGTCGTCGGAGGAGGACTGGACGCTAAGGCTGCGCCGATCTCCCAGTCCTCTTCCACTCGGACGACGCGGGAATAACACTGGGTCGTTTTAGTGGGTATACCGGGTCAGCCCGGGGAGTCCCACATACCCCTCCCGTTCCCCCGACGGGAGGGTATGCGTAATGCATTTTTTCCCAGTTTAAAAAAAAAAAAAAAAAAAAAAAAAAAAGGTTAGGTTGGGGGCCGCTCTGGCGGGCACCCCGCCTTGGGAGTTGGAGGCGTGGGTGCTCGCCAGAGTGTACGAGTGGACGGCGCGGCGAAGGGCCCTCGGCGAGCGCCCCGTCGCGGAGGAGCGGGAGGCCGTGCGGCGGGAGGCGAGGGACGCCATCATCGTCCATTGGACAGAGGACCTCGCCTCCGCCACCTTTGGCCGCCGTACATTGGACGCGCTCGGTCCGGTCCTACGAGACTGGCTCGAGCGCTCCCACGGGTTCCTCTCATTCCGTCTGGTGCAGGTGTTGTCAGGCCACGGCTGTTTCGGCAAGCACCTGCACCGGATCGGGAGGGAGGAGACCCCGGCGTGCCACGACTGCGGCGCGGCGGAGGACACGGCTCAGCACACCCTCGAGGTGTGCCCGGCTTGGTCTGAGCCGCGCCGCAGTCTAACAGCGGAGATCGGACAGGACCTCTCACTTCCCGGCGTGGTCAACGCCATGCTGGAGAGTGGGGGGTCCTGGGCAGCTGTCGCCTCTTTTTGCGAGGATGTCATCTCGCAAAAGGAGGCGGCGGAGCGCGCGCGGGAGGACGACCCTCTCGCTGCGCCGCTCCGCAGGCGCAGAAGAGGTCGGAGAAGACGCCGTCTTCTCCCTCCTCATGGTGGTGATGGGCGGGCGATAGGCGCGGGGGCGCCTCCGCCCGCATTGCACTCCACACCACCTCCGCCGGTCATTCCCAGCCCTCCCCCTGAACGGGGAGGACTTGAGGGGCCCGCCGCTTTAGGCGGGTTGTCGTCGGAGGAGGACTGGACGCTAAGGCTGCGCCGATCTCCCAGTCCTCTTCCACTCGGACGACGCGGGAATAACGCTGGGTCGTTTTAGTGGGTATACCGGGTCAGCCCGGGGAGTCCCACATACCCCTCCCGTTCCCCCGACGGGAGGGTATGCGTAATGCATTTTTTCCCAGTATAAAAAAAAAAAAAAAAAAAAAAAAAAGGTTAGGTTGGGGGACCCCCCACAGAGCTTGCGTCCACGTCGCGTCCCCTGGAAACGGCCCAGTTTGTCACCGTAACGGAGTGGCAGACTGGGTACGGCCAAAGAGCTCTGTACCTTCGTAGCTACACTTGTTTTATCTTGCGGTTTTGTCTACGATCATGCGGAAGGCTATGCCTATGCCCCCGCGGGACGCCTGCGGGCGTTTCTTAAAAGGCCCTTCTCAGGGCCAACCCAAAGGCCCTTCTCAGGGCCAACCCAAAGGCCCTTCTCAGGGCCAACCAAAAGGCCCTTCTCAGGGCCACTCTGACGCTTCAGCGTCGGAAGCTAGTCGCGCGCCGTCTGCGGCTAGCTTCGTTGGAAGGGTGGATTTGTCGGATTCCGACGACGAGTCCCTCTTAAGCGTCTCGGACGCGGGCGACTGTCGGTCGCGAAAGCGGGCCTTCCTCAAGGAGGGGTCCGAGGGCTCCTCGGGCTCAGCCAGGAGGTCGAAGGCCAAGAGGCCGACGACATCTGCGGACACCCACGTCGTGGGTCTCGCAGATGCCCAGCGGCAGTTGGACCTGGCTCGGCGGACGCAGCACCAGCAAGAGCTGGAAGAGCGTGTTGCTGCGAAGGAGCAGCGGGCGCGTGCTGCTCGGGCCAAGTCCGGTTACGGCGCGTCCCGCGTACTATACGCGGACCAGTCATTGGCCGAACTGGCGCGCATGGCGGAAGAGGACGAGGAGGAGATCGCGGAGGTCGCCTCCAAGTCCTCTAATCTTAAGGGCACTTTCCAAAAGGCCCTTAAGTGCCGTGCCGCAAGCATGCGCGCCATTGTAGAGGAGTTGGTCCAGCGTGAGGCGACCGACGAATCGCGCAAATTGCAGGCGACCGTCGATCGCCTCAAGCTGGAGGTCAGCCAGCTTCATCAGAAGCTGGCTGATGTCATGGCTCGGCCGATTCAGGCCGAACCGAGACCTGCGGCGGAGGCCCCCTCCTCCACCAACCTTGAGGATGTCATCCGCAAGGTGGTTATGGAGGAGAGGGCCTTCACCAGAGCCTGCCTAGCGGGCATAGAGGACCGGCTCCTGCCGGAGAAGCGCCTTCGACCGCCGCTCGCGGCGGACAAGAGGCGAGCCGAGCCGGGGCCATCCTCGCAAGGGGAGGACGCCCTTCTCCCTTCGACTACTCCGTCCAACCAGCCGGGTTGGACTGAAGTGGTCCGGAAGGGGAAGGGGAAGGGTAAGGGGAAAAAGACGGCGACGGCCGTCCCTGCCGTCCCCGCCACCACACATACAGGCCAGTCGCAGGCGACTGGTGGGAGAAAGGGTAAGCGGAAGGGCAAAAGGCCGGCAACGCCCGGACCTGCCGTCCCCGTCACCACGCCTCCCAGTCAGTCGCGGGCGGCTGGCGGGGGCAAGAAGAGGGGGAAGGGGAAATTGGTTCCCCCGAAGTCCGCAGCCGTCGTGGTGACGCTCACCGCGGAGGCTGCGGAACGCGGGGAAACCTACGCTTCCATTTTGGTGCGGGCGCGTGCAAATGCCGATCCCACCCAATTGGGGATCGACAAGGTTTCTTGCCGGCGGACCGAAACCGGGGCTCGAATATTCGAGTTCCCGGGGGCGGAGGGCAGCGCCAACGCTGACCTCTTTGCAGCCAAGCTGCAAGAGGTCATCGCGGACGCTGCCAAGGTGGCCCGACCGGTGAAGTCGGCGACCATCGAGGTGACCGGTCTTGACGACTCGGTCACCAAGGAGGAGGTGGTGGCGGC
Source organism: Lacanobia oleracea (assembly GCA_950371165.1). Lineage (NCBI taxonomy): Eukaryota > Metazoa > Arthropoda > Insecta > Lepidoptera > Noctuidae > Lacanobia > Lacanobia oleracea. The sequence continues at coordinate 29,605,117 of OX493389.1, forward strand.
GGTCGCAGCCATTGGGGGCTGCGGCGTCGCAGCGGTGCAAGGCCGGGACATCAGGCCCGGCCGCGGCGGCATGGGCACTATTCGGCTCGAGTGCCCTGTCGCCGCTGCCAAAGCCGTCCTTGACAAAGGACGGCTCGCCGTCGGCTTCAGCTCGGGTGCAGTCCGAGCACTTGGAGAACAGCCTCTGCGCTGCTTCAGGTGCTGTGGCATCGGGCACACCCGGGCCCTGTGCCCGTCAGCGGTGGACAGGTCGGAGACCTGCTACCGCTGCGGCACGGAGGGCCACAAAGCCGCCTCCTGCACGGTCGCCAAGCTGCACTGCGCCGTCTGTGCCGCAAGGGGACGCCCGGCAGGCCATGTGATGAGGGGGAGGTTGTGCAATCCTCCCCCTCAGAGGGGTAAAGCGCAGGTGCCGGTCGGGCCTGCTGTTAGCATTGCCGTTCCTGAGGCAGGAACGGCGGTGGCTGCGGAGGAGGGGGGTGCGATGTCCGATTGATGGATACAATCGAACATCGCATCCTCCAGGCGAACACCAACCACTGCCGGGCTGCACAGGATCTCCTGATGCAGACCATGGCTGAGTGGTTGGTGGACTTGGCGGTGGTCGCCGAGCCCTACTCGGTCCCTGGCCATTGGTTGGGTGACCGAGACGGCCTGGTGGCGTTGGTGTCGCGGTCTTCCACAGACTCCCCTCCCCTCTCGCTTTTAGAGAGGGGACCGGGATACGTGGCCGCCGCGTGGGGGGATTTGGCCCTGGTTGGGGTCTATTTCTCCCCAAACCGCCCTCTCTCGGACTTTGAGGATTTCTTGGAGATCCTCACTGCAGCCGTAGGGAGGGCGGCGCCACGCCAGGTCGTGGTGTTGGGCGACCTGAACGCCAAGTCGGTGGCCTGGGGCAATCCAGCTGCCTCTTGCAACGTCCGGGGACGCGCCGTCGAATTTTGGGCGGCGTCATGCGGTGTGTCCCTCCTCAACAGGGGGGCGGTCCACACGTGTGTGCGGCAACGGGGAGGGTCGGTGGTGGACGTTTCGTTCGCCACCCCCGTGCTAGCCGCACGCATTGTGAACTGGCGGGTGGAGTTGGTGGAGACCTTGTCGGACCACCGTTATGTGCGGTTCGACATCTCCACCCAGAGCCCCCGTGGGGAGATGGCCCGCTCTGGCAGGTCTCCCTTCCCACGGTGGGCTCTCACTCGCCTGGACCGGGAGGCAGCCAAGGAGGCGGCCTTCCTCCAGGACTGGCTGTCGCCCCCTGTTGGGGCCCCGGACGTTGTATGGCTCAGAGTTAGTTAGAGTTTGGTGAGTTGACGGTAAACCACGGTTGACCACAAGAAATAGTTTATTTCTTAAAGTTACAAAATAGTTATAAGTTGGATGCCAATCCGTGCCAATCGCGATAATTGCAATATGTCAACTAACTGTAATGTTCCGTGAATATTATTATATATAAATTGAGGTCGCTTTGTCAGCAACCAAAACGTTGTACGTGCACCGTACATGCTCCCAAGGGAAGAATGGGAGATGGGCAGTAACGAAAGGCGAGATGGGCAACCAGTACATAGCAAAAAATAAGTATAAAAAATGTAAAAGAAACAAAGTTTAAAAAATATAGTAAGTAAAGTAAAAGTATAGTAAGTAAAGTAAAAGTATAGTAAGTAAAGTAAAAAGAGTACATAATAAAAAAGTATAAATATTAATTTGACGATATTTCATCAAAACTAAATCCCTTTCCAGGTTCCTGTCTCGTCGAGCTACGGATCTCTCGCATCTCGATGTTAACTTCTTTGTCTGCTCCTTTCTGTTGTTCCAGTTTAGTGCTTGCCGTAGAATTCTGATTCCTATTTCTTCGTTTCTTGATAATGAAGTAGATGCCAACTATAGCAAGTCCTCCCAACAACAAAGAAGTCGAGGAATAAAAATACACATCGTGCGGTGAAATACTTGAAGCCGCAGGTAGCACTTCATGCTGTTTTTGGTAAGAGATTTGACGATCAAGTTTTGACAAATCTCCTGCATTGGACAATTCAGTGATGTTCAGCTGTACGTTCCTCCAGCTGATATCAAACATGTTGTTTATCGTGGTATTTATGATGGGTACTTCGATATCCAATCCCGTGTTTACCCTACTTCCTAAGTGATTGTAAGTAAATATCGTGGCATCTTTTTTCTGTAGTAAGCACTTAGGTTTCAAGGCAATGACTCCTGTTCCGTCAATGACCGCCGGTGTCACCTGATCGCTGCATATTACACGCATCAGCTGTTTGTCGCACAACGTAAATAACCAAACGTTAGGTTTATGCAATTTTATCCAACTCTCCTTACAAGTTATGTCATTAATGACGCACGATAGTGAAGTTTGTTGGCTAAACACCTTGGTCTCACAGGGCGCATCTTTATCGTGTAGACTGTATACGGGTTGTCGCGAGATGCACGAGAATTCATCTTCTCCGTATGAGGTGCAATGGTGCATATCTTGCTCTTCCAAGGATATATATGAGTTTTTTATCAAGTTGATAGCGATGAAGTCCGAAAAAGGTTTAACAAGTTTTAAGTGTCCTTGTCTCATGAATGGAATCGGAATTACACGATATATTTTGTAGTCTTCGTCGCTCAATAACGGAATGTGTAATTCAAATAGTAAATAGTTACGTGTAATTCTAGCTTTCACGTGAATCAGTTCGTAGATGACTTGAAAATCCTTTTGCATATCCTTAATCGGCAAAGAAAGTCCCTGTGGTAGCTTTCCTGATATGATATTCAGTTGCTCAATCAGTTGAGATGCCGAAAAAAGGTGTGTGTCTAAATGGCCTCTGTAGATGTTGGCTAGGGCATTCATCAGCATTTCTTGAATTCTATGTAAATCGCTCAGAATTAAAGTTGAAGTTACAGCGGCAGAATGGATGTCATTTATAGTGTATAATATATGTGCTCTGTTTTCTATTTTTGTGATTTCTCTGCTAGTCTGATTCATGTAGATCTGTACTGTTTTGAATTGTTTATCGATAAATTCCGAGCTTCGTTTAATCATACTATTTTCTGCTTCTACAATCAGTGTTTGATTTTTCATTAATTGCAGTAAATAGTTATCACTTGCTTGTAAATATTGGATATCCTGTTCATATTTTTGTGCAAAATCCACATCAAGGACGCCGAATAGTGTTCCTGCTAATTTTCCAACCCCATCGAAGTAACCTCGTTTTTTCCTTGAGCGTTGAGCTAGTAACATAGAATTGTATTCAGTGAGATGGTTCAATTCATAACGTAGGTGATCGACGACGGTTTCGCAGGGTGGGTACTGGTGCACTATTCGTTGACAAAGTGTATCCACTTGATCGAGGTAGAATTTAATCTTACTCGTGGCTTGCCAATATGAAGTCAAGTTGTAATAAATCAACAGCGTCCATTCATCGTGTATAAGTTGCAGTTTCCCGGCTTCATCAAAGTATATTGGTTGATTGTTAAGTATTGGTGTCACCTTATAGTTGCTTGAAGCAACAGGCGTCGCTTGTGTGATTCCCATTATGGTCATTATGCACATTAGAACTAGAGAGAGTAAACTAGTTTTATTAATCGTGCGACCTCTTTGCCTTTTTTGTTTTTCAGGTTCGGACTGCTGTTGTTGTTTGTTTATTACGTCTTCGGTTACTTCCGTAGTTTGTAAGTTCTTGCGTAGCGGTAACGGCGACAGTTTCACAATTGGTCGTTTTAGTTGTCCCTTTTTAGTTTTAAGAGTAACGACTCGAACATTTCCGTCAGTCCCCGGATGAAGTTCCACGACTCTTCCGAGAGCCCACCTTCCCGGAGGCAAATTGTCTTCTTTCACTAACACTAAGTCACCAACTGCTAGATTCTCCTTTGTTTGTTGCCATTTACTGCGTACTTGTAATTGCTGCAGGTATTCGTTTGACCAGCGCTTCCAGATGTGTAAGTTAGTTTGTTCAACCAACCTCCATCTATTTCTCAAGTCGTACTGGTTGAAGTCTTCTTCTTTCTTCGACATAGACAATAAGGGACCGCCAACAAGAAAGTGACCAGGTGTCAAGTAGTCCAGGTCTTCAACGTCTTCTGATAGTGGGCAAAGTGGACGGGAATTCAAGCATGCTTCAATCTGAGTTAATAATGTTGTGAACTGTTCGTAAGTTAACTTTTGTTCTCCTAGCACTCGCTTCAAGTGATACTTCATGGACTTAACGGCGGCTTCCCAAAGTCCACCAGCTGATGGCCAGAGAGGGGCGTTAAAATGCCAGTTTATCTTTAAACTATTCATCTCGTCGTAAAACTCAGACGATTGAAAAGTTTTATTTCGTTCAAAGTCCTCTTGCAGTACTCTTGCGGCACCGACAAAATTAGTTCCGTTGTCTGAAAACATATGCTTCGGAGTACCTCTGCGCGCACACATTCGTTTAAAAGCGGCAAGAAAAGTTTGAGTTGTCAGGTCAGACACCAACTCAAGATGTACGGCTTTTGTAACCATACAAATGAAGATGGCTATATAAGCCTTGCATGTTTTCACGCCTCTTCCCTTGTTGATTTTTATATCAACGTGTCCGGTAAAGTCCACACCGGTATTTGTAAATGGCCTCGATGGTGTAACTCGTTCTTTTGGCAAGTCAGCCATAATTTGCATGTTTCGTTGAGACTTAAAACGGTGACATCGTATGCACTGCCTAAGTTCCTTTTTCACTGTTCTGTTCCCACCAATAATCCAGTACTTGAGACGTAAGTATGCTAGCGTGAGTCGTGCCCCACCATGGAGAACTTCATGATGGGCTTCTTGGATGATCAACTCTGTTAATCTTCCAGTAGCAGGGAGAATAACTGGATGTTTTGATTCAGGAGGCAGCACGGAGTTGATAAGTCGTCCCTTGACTCGCAGTATCCCATTCTTATCGAGAAATGGGGTCAACTTCAGAATATTGCTTTTAGTTGATATTGAGTTGTTTTTCTTCAAACATTCGATTTCTTCCCCAAAGTACATTCTCTGCACAGTTTTGATCACCATTTCCGTTGCTTCAGTAATTTCTTCAGAAGATAACGACACAATCACGTTATCAACGCCGGTTATGTTATTTTTTCGGACGGAAGTATTTCTAAATCGAAGAATCCACGCAAGTACTCGGATTACACGTTTGAAACTGCTATATTTACTCAACAGCTCGGTAATTACTTCACTGTTTTTATAAGTTGCAACGCAGCATTTATTGTTTGCTGTTAGTGTGTCACATAGTTCATTGTCTTGTAAATAGAGCATATTATTGTCATTTTGTTGGTTGTTTTTAAAGTTACAAGTTTTCAACCAACTTGGGCCCTCCCACCAAAGTTTAAATGTTAGAAGTTGAGAGGGAGAGAGACCTCGTGTTGCACAGTCAGCCGAGTTTTCTTCCGACTTGACGTAGTTCCATTGTTTTGATGGAATTATGCTGTTTATTTGTGAGACTCTGTTGGCGACATATTTTTCCCATCTGTTTATGTCTCCTTGTAGCCATGCCAATACCACTTTAGAGTCACTCCAACATTGTATTTGGAGATGTTTAGTAGAGAGTGTACTCTTAATTTTCTCTATTAGTCTGGCAAGTAACAATGCTCCACAGAGTTCCATTCTAGGTAGAGATATCTTCTTACTAAGCGGCGCGACCTTTGTTTTTGCAGTTATTATTGTAGTTGTGAAATTTCCGTTCTTGCTTTTCACTCGACTATAAATGACGCACGCATATGCCTTTTCGCTTGCGTCGCAAAACCCGTGAATCTCAATATTATCGTCTGTACATTGCAGCCATCGTGGGATTGAGATTTTGTTGATTGAAGGGAAATCCTTTCTCAACTTTTCCCATTCAGTTGTTACGTCGACGGGCAGACAATCATCCCAGTCGATTTTGCTGATCCAGACCTTTTGAAAAAGTAGTTTCGCTTTTATTGTTGCAGGCGATAGAAAACCAAGAGGATCGTATAATTTACTTATTTCACTCAGCAATACACGCTTCGTTTGAGTTTTCTTTTCCGGTAGTCTCCATTGATAAGTAAATGTATCCTGTTTCTGGTTCCAGCTCATCCCCAACATTTTTGTGTTTGATGTTTCAGGGCTGAATTCTATGTTAGCCTTAGTGCTCTTTTGGTCGTCTCGCAAGTCCTCTAATATAGCCGCTTCGTTACTTGTCCACTTTCTTAAGTTGAAACCTCCTTTACTCAATAGTTGAATGAGTTCTGCGACCATTCTCTTCGAATCTTCAATGCTGTTTTGCCCATGGACTAAATCGTCCATGTAAAAATAATTTAGTAGAGCGCTGACGCTCTCAGGATAGTTATCCTTTTCATCTTGTGCAAGTTGATGTAAGGTGCGCATTGCAAGATAAGGCGCGCTTTTCATACCGTAGGTCACAGTGCATAGCTGCCATTCCAGCAATGGTTCGTTGGAAGATGATCTCCAAACAATAGTTTGTAAGTGCTGTTGTTGCTCGTTCAGCCATATATGTCGATACATCTTTTCAATATCTGCCGTAAAGACGTATCTGTACACTCGCCAGTTAATAAGTAGCGTGAACATGTCCTTTTGCAAGTTTGGGCCAGAGTACATAAGGTCATTGAGACTGTTGTTATTATTTGCCTTATAAGATGCATTAAACACAACTCTCAGTTTCGTTGTAGTCGACTCAGCTCTTAAAACTCCGTGATGTGGTAGATGTACTTGGTTTTTTCTACGAGTATCAGCAGTTACAGGCTTCATGTGGCCCAGGGAAATGTATTCCTCCATAAAGCGTTTGTATTCCCTATTTAGGTCGTTGTTCTTCAACATTTTCCTCTCAAGTTGTAGGAACTGAGCTTGTGCTTGAGACTTCGTGGCTCCTAAGTTTGAATTGTAGTTTGACTTCATGGGCATTTGCACCACATATTTCCCGTCATCTAATCTCGTAGTAGTCGAGTTGTAGTACTCCTCACAATGCTGGTCTTCATTAGTTGAAGTTGTAGTGTCTGAGATTTCTTCAGTTTCCCAGAATCGTGTCATATTTTCTAGGTCATTGAGTATTACATAGCAGTTAAATGTCTTGACATTCCCGCAGAGTATCCAGCCAACTCTTGTTTGTTGGGCTACGGGGAAATTGTCGCTTTTTATGACCCCATTCAGTATTAGTTCTGAATAGATTTCGGCACCCAGAAGTAAGTCAATTGGGCCCGACTTATTAAAACGTGGGTCTGCAAGTTTCAAGTTATCTATGTAATCCCAGTTTTGTATGGAGAAGGATGCTGTAGGCAAGTTATTTACTAATTTCTTCATCACCAAGGTTTCTAATTTAAATTCATAATCCGAATGTATAGATTTGCATTCCAAGTCAATTGACCCCTTACAATTGCCGGACAGTGAACCGACACCTGACACAATAGCGCTGACTTTGCGTCGCGGTAATCTGAGTCGTTGCGCGGCGTGTTCTGTCACGAGACTCACTTGCGACCCTTGGTCAAGCAAACCTCTTAAGCTGATATAATCTCCATCAATAGTCTTTACTTTTAAAAGTACAGTCGTCAACAAAATTTCCTTCGCCTCGTTAGTTAAGTTATTCACGGCATGTGATGTCGATGGCGTGCTGGCACTCATAGCTGCGGGACGGTTGTTCTGCTCATTCCCATCCTCATGTAAAAGCGTATGGTGTGGCTTGTTGCATAGTTTACAAGTTTTTCTCGAAGTGCATTTTTGTTCTCCATGACTGTACAAACAATTCGAACAAATACGTAAATTGCGAACTGTGTCATTTCGTTCCTTTGCGTTCATAGCCAAGAATTTGCAACATTTCATTAAAACGTGTTCAGTTTTGCAAATCGGGCAATTCTTCGTTGTTGTGAAGAAGGCTTTGGTCGATTTATACGGTCTGTTAGAGTTTGATGACCTCTGGCTATTATATTTATAATTATTGCTTCGAGCGAATGACGCGTTGTTTTGCTGTCTATCTGTCTGATTTTTATTCGACGAGTGTGACCTTTGATGAGTATTTCCTTGTAAGGCTTCCAACGCCATGAATTTATTCTCCAAAAATTTGATGAATTCATCCAAGTCGGGAAATTCTCTCGGTTCCTTGAGATCCTTGATGTACTCGTTGTAAGTCACCTTGTCCAGTTTCTGCACCAACAGATGAACAATTATCGGATCCCAGTTGGTTGTTTCTAGTCCAATGTTACTGAGTCCGTTCAGACACTCGAGAGTGACGTCATGCAGTTTCCTTATGCTTGCGGCGCTAGCTTCTGATATGAGAGGTTGATTTAGAAGCGTGTTCATATAAGACGTGAACAACAGGCGCTTGTTATCATATCGATGCGTGATTATCTCCCAGCAGGAAGTGTAGTTTTCCGCGCTTATACCGAGGTGCTGTACAATCTTCTCTGCTTCACCCTTGAGTTTAGTTTTGAGGTGTTGCATTTTTTGCGCTTTTGACAGTAGTGGGTTATTGTGTACACTTTCCAAGTACAGATCTTTAAAAGTTAACCATTGATGGTAGTTTCCATTGAAGTCCGGTATCACAATTTTTGGTGTTGTCTTCTCATAGTGAGCGTTGTTCCAAATATGATGTTGTAGTTTCTTTCGGATGTTATCATAAACGTTTTCTATAGCATCATATTTTTGTTTGTAAGTTGAATCTTCATCTTGTGAAATATAGTCAAGTTCCCAGTTAGTTTTCTCAATGGTATCCCATTTGCCTTTCAAGATATTAAGACTATCTTCAAGCTCCCATTTTTCAGATGACGAGTCGAAGTTTATCTTCTCCATAGTACGTTCAAAAGCTCGAAAGTTGCAGAATTGCTGTCGTAAAAGCTCCTGCTGTTTTTCGGTGGTCTTGTCCGTTTCGCGAGGAGGTATATGAAAGTTGATATCATCGAAGTTAAAGGTTGTTTTTGTTTTACCTTGTTTAGGCGTAGAAGGTGATAGTTCGACTTTACTCTTCGATACAGAAGGTAACTCAGCTTTACGTTTCAGGATATCTTGCAGAACGTCCTCATACATCTTCTTAGTGTTGTTGAAAACGTCGTCAACGAAGTATTGGATGTCAGTTATTCCAGATTTTTCCAGTTGTTGATGATTGAACACAAACTTCTCCCAGTTCGTGTTCAGCCGAGAAAGTCGCTCCTCCAGGTATTCCAAAGTTTTTCTGCTAGGACCGTCTTTCTTGTAGTTGATGCTGATTTGCTTCAAGTTGTTGAATATAGTTTCTTGGCGACTGATGATTTCGCTGATGTTCTGAGCCATCGTTGATTGTTGTTGAAGTTAAGTTGATTGTTGTTAAGTTTAGTTGTTCGATAGTACCGCAGGGTTGTTTCGCCGCAGGCACTAGTTCAGTAAACTTGCGCAGTTTTCGCAGTTATTTTGGTGGATACTAAGCGTATTCTTTCTCTACTAGAGATATGTGCGCCTTCTCAATCTTACTGGGGCGACCCGCTTCTGGGAGACCAGCAAGACCGATTCGCTATCACTAATAGAGACACTTCACACACTTAATATCCTCGAAGCTCGAAGGACCACTTTTTATGTATGGCTCAGAGTTAGTTAGAGTTTGGTGAGTTGACGGTAAACCACGGTTGACCACAAGAAATAGTTTATTTCTTAAAGTTACAAAATAGTTATAAGTTGGATGCCAATCCGTGCCAATCGCGATAATTGCAATATGTCAACTAACTGTAATGTTCCGTGAATATTATTATATATAAATTGAGGTCGCTTTGTCAGCAACCAAAACGTTGTACGTGCACCGTACAGACGTTGACGCCGCAGCGGTCCGGCTGAGGGAATCCCTGACCGAGGTGTGCAACTCCAGCATGCCTCGGTCTCGGCGTCCGCCTCCCCGCCGGGCCGTTTATTGGTGGTCAGAGGAGCTGGCGGGCCTCCGGGCCACTTGCGTGGCGGCCAGAAGGGCCTACACGCGGAGCCGCCGGCGCAGCGCTCGTAGTCAGGCAGAGGAGGACCGTCTCTACGCCTCTTACCGAGAGGCAAAGGCGGTCCTCAAGTCGGCTATGGGCGCTGCCAAGGACTCGGCGAGGGCCGAGATGCTGGAGGGTCTCGACAGGGATCCGTATGGAAGACCATACAAGGCGGCGCGCAATCAGCTGCGGCCCCATGGTCCCCCACTTACGGAAACCCTCGAGCCGGCGTTGCTGGATGGGGTGGTCCGGTCTCTGTTTCCGCGCAGGACCGACTTCACCCCACCAGCGATGGACCCTCCGCAGGCGGCGGCTCCGCAGGAGGAGGAAGAGGTGCCTTCAGTAACGGAGGAGGAATTTCGCGCGGGGGTTCTTAGCCTCCGCGCGAAGAAGACGGCTCCTGGGCCGGACGGCGTCCCCGCACGGGTGGTGGCCATAGCTGCCACTCAAATGGAGGACAGGTTTCGGGAACTCTTCAGCGCGTGCTTTACGGCTGGAAGGTTCCCGAAACTGTGGAGGGAGGGGCAGCTATGCCTCCTCCGAAAGGAGGGACGCCCGGCGGATTCCCCCTCAGCATACCGGCCCATCGTTCTGCTCGATGAGGTCGGTAAATTGTTCGAGGGGATCATCGCCGGCCGGCTCAGGAGCCATTTGCGGGGTGTGGGGCCGGACCTGTCGGACGCACAGTTCGGGTTCCGACAGGGTCGGTCCACAATCGACGCGCTGGCCCTTTTGAAGGGCCAGGTGAAAGAGGCGGTCGAGGCGGGGGACGGAGTGTTGGCGGTGTCGTTCGACATCGCCAACGCCTTCAACTCCGTTCCCCACTCCACCATATTGGAGGCACTCCGGTATCACGGAGTGCCCCAATATTTGAGGAGACTCCTGGCCAGCTACTTGGAGGATCGAGAGGTCCTCCTTGTGGACAAACTGGCCAGGATGCGGAGATACAGCGCTGAGTCCGGTGTTCCGCAGGGGTCAGTCTTAGGGCCCCCCCTGTGGAACATCGGATTCGACTGGCTGTTGCGGGGAGCTCTTCTCCAGGGCACGAGTGTCATCTGCTACGCGGATGACACTCTCCTCACTGCCCGGGGGAAGAGCTTCGGGGAGGCGGCCTGTCTGGCCTCGGCTGGCGGGTCCTTGGTGGCAGGGAGGATCCGCCGCCTGGGATTGAGGGTGGCGCTGAACAAGACCGAGGCCGTGTTCTTTCACGGGCCTCGGCAGCGCTGCCCTCCCGACGCCCACATTGTGGTGGAGGGCGTCAGGGTGGACGTCCAGGCCCAGATGAAGTATCTGGGCCTGGTGCTGGACAGCAGGTGGCGCTTCGGCCCGCACTTCAGCGGGCTGTCGACGCGCCTGCTGAAGGCCGCGGACGCCCTGTCGTGGCTCCTCCCGAATTTGGGGGGGCCGAACGCACGATGCCGGCGTTTGTATGCCGGCATATTGCGGAGCATGGCCCTGTACGGGGCCCCCATCTGGGCGGACTCTCTCCACAGGAGGGAGAACGCTACTATGATGCGGAGGCCCCAAAGGGCCATTGCACTGCGGGTGGCGAGGGCCTATCGCTCGGTGGGCTTTTCGGCGGCGTGCGCTCTGGCGGGCACCCCTCCTTGGGAGTTGGAGGCGTGGGTGCTCGCCAGAGTGTACGAGTGGACGGCGCGGCGAAAGGCCCTGGGCGAGCGCCCCGTCGCGGAGGAGCGGGAGGCCGTGCGGCGGGAGGCGAGGGACGCCATCATCGTCCATTGGACGGACGACCTCGCCTCCGCCACCTTTGGCCGCCGAACCCTGGACGCGCTCGGTCCGGTCCTGCGAGACTGGCTCGAGCGCTCCCACGGTTTCCTCTCATTCCGTGTGGTGCAGGTGTTGTCAGGCCACGGCTGTTTCGGCAAGCACCTGCACCGGATCGGGAGGGAGGAGACCCCGGCGTGCCACGACTGCGGCGCGGCGGAGGACACGGCTCAGCACACCCTCGAGGTGTGCCCGGCTTGGTCTGAGCCGCGCCGCAGTCTAACAGCGGAGATCGGACAGGACCTCTCACTTCCCGGCGTGGTCAACGCCATGCTGGAGAGTGAGGGGTCCTGGGCAGCAGTCGCCTCTTTTTGCGAGGATGTCATCTCGCAAAAGGAGGCGGCGGAGCGCGCGCGGGAGGACGACCCTCTCGCTGCGCCGCTCCGCAGGCGCAGAAGAGGTCGGAGAAGACGCCGTCTTCTCCCTCCTCATGGTGGTGATGGGCGGGCGATAGGCGCGGGGGCGCCTCCGCCCGCATTGCACTCCATACCACCCTCGCCGTTAATTCCCAGCCCTCCCCCTGAACGGGGAGGACTTGAGGGGCCCGCCGCTTTAGGCGGGTTGTCGTCGGAGGAGGACTGGACGCTAAGGCTGCGCCGATCTCCCAGTCCTCTTCCACTCGGACGACGCGGGAATAACACTGGGTCGTTTTAGTGGGTATACCGGGTCAGCCCGGGGAGTCCCACATACCCCTCCCGTTCCCCCGACGGGAGGGTATGCGTAATGCATTTTTTCCCAGCATAAAAAAAAAAAAAAAAAAAGGTTAGGTTGGGGGACCCCCCACAGAGCTTGCGTCCTCGTCGCGTCCCCTGGAAACGGCCCAGTTTGTCACCGTAACGGAGTGGCAAACTGGGTACGGCTAAAGTGCTCTGTGCTTTCGTAGAAATATTATTTTTAACTTGCGTTGCGTCTACGAACCTGCTGTGGCTATGCCAAAACCCCCGCGGGACGCCTCCGGGCGGTTCTTAAAAGGCCCTTCTCAGGGCCAACCCAAAGGCCCTTCTCAGGGCCAACCAAAAGGCCCTTCTCAGGGCCAACCAAAAGGCCCTTCTCAGGGCCACTCCGACGCGTCAGCGTCCGAAGCTAGCCGCGCGCCGTCTGCGGCTAGCTTCTTCGGAAGGGACATGACAGATTCCGACGACGAGTCTGTCATCAGCGTCTCGGACGCGGGCGACTCCCAGTCGCGGAAGCGGGCCTTCCTCAAAGAGGGGTCCGAGGGCTCCTCGGGCTCAGCCAGGAGGTCGAAGGCCAAGAGGCTAACGACAGCCGCGGACACCCACGTAGTGGGTCTCGCGGACGCCCAGCGGCAGCTGGACTTGGCTCGGCGGACGCAGCAGCAGCAGGACCTAGAAGAGCGGGTCGCTGCTAAGGAGAAGCGGGCGCGTGCTGCTCGGGCCAAGTCCGGTTACGGCGCGTCCCGCGTTCTATACGCGGACCAGTCATTGGCCGAACTGGCGCGCATGGCGGAAGAGGACGAGGAGGAGATCGCGGAGGTCGCCTCCAAGTCCTCTAATCTTAAGGGCACTTTTCAGAAGGCCCTTAAGTGCCGTGCCGCAAGCATGCGCGCCATCATAGAGGAGTTGGTCCAGCGTGAGGCGACCGACGAATCGCGCAAATTGCAGGCGACCGTCGATCGCCTCAGGCTGGAGGTCAGCCAGCTTCACCAGAAGCTGGCTGATGTCACGGCTCGGCCATACCAGGCTGAAGAAAGACCTGCGGCGGAGGCCCCCTCCTCTACCAACCTTGAGGATGTCATCCGCAAGGTGGTTATGGAGGAGAGGGCCTTCACCAGAGCCTGCCTAGCAGGAATAGAGGACCGGCTCCTGCCGGAGAAGCGCCTCCGACCGCCGCTCGCGGCTGACGGGAGGCGTGGCGAGCCGGGGCCGTCCTCGCAAGGGGAAGACGCCCTTCTCCCTTCCACCACTCCGTCCAACCAGCAGGGTTGGACCGAAGTGGCCCGGAAGGGGAAGGGCAGGGGGAAAAAGACGGCAACAGCCGTCCCTGCCGTCCCTGCCACCACGACTCCCAGCCGGTCGCGGGCGACTGAGAAGGGAAAGGGGAAGGGGAAGGGCAAAAGGCCGGCAACGCCCGGACCTGCCGTCCCCGTCACCACGCCTCCCAGTCAGTCGCGGGCGGCTGGCGGGAGCAAGAAGAAGAGGAAGGGGAAATTGGTTCCCCCGAGGTCCGCAGCCGTCGTGGTGACGCTCACCGCGGAGGCTGCGGAACGCGGGGAAACCTATGCCTCCATTTTGGTGCGAGCGCGTGCCAATGCCGATCCCGCCTAACTGGGGATCGGCAAGCTTTCTTGCAGGCGGACCGAAACCGGGGCTCGAATATTCGAGTTCCCGGGGGCGGAGGGCAGCGCCAACGCTGACCTCTTTGCAGCCAAGCTGCAGGAGGTCATCGCAGACGCTGCCAAGGTGGCCCGACCGGTGAAGTCGGCGACCATCGAAGTGACCGGTCTTGATGACTCGGTCACCAAGGAGGAGGTGGTGGCGGCGGTCGCAGCCATTGGGGGCTGCGGCGTCGCAGCGGTGCAAGGCCGGGACATCAGGCCCGGCCGCGGCGGCATGGGCACTATTCGGCTCGAGTGCCCAGTCGCCGTTGCAAAAGCGGTCGTTAGCAGGGGTCGGCTCTGCGTCGGCTTCAGCTCGGGTGCAGTCCGGGCCCTTGAGGAGCAGCCTCTGCGCTGCTTCAGGTGCTGCGGCATCGGCCACACCCGAGCCCTGTGCCCGTCGGCGGTGGACAGGTCGGAGACCTGCTACCGCTGCGGCACAGAGGGCCACAGAGCCGCCTCCTGCGCGGTCGCCAAGCCGCACTGCGCCGTCTGTGCCGCGAGGGGACGCCCGGCAGGCCATGTGATGAGGGGGAGGTTGTGCAATCCTCCCCCTCAGAGGGGCAAAGCGCAGGTGCCGGTCGGGCCTGTTGCTAGCATCGCCGTTCCTGAGGCAGGAACGGCGGTGGCTGCGGAGGAGGGGGGTGCGATGTCCGATTGATGGATACAATCGAACATCGCATCCTCCAGGCGAACACCAACCACTGCCGGGCTGCACAGGATCTCCTGATGCAGACCATGGCTGAGTGGTTGGTGGACTTGGCGGTGGTCGCCGAGCCCTACTCGGTCCCTGGCCATTGGCTGGGCGACCGAGACGGCCTGGTGGCGTTGGTGTCGCGGTCTTCCACAGACTCCCCTCCCCTCTCGCTTTTAGAGAGGGGACCGGGATACGTGGCCGCCGCGTGGGGAGATTTGGCCCTGGTTGGGGTCTATTTCTCCCCTAACCGCCCTCTCTCGGACTTTGAGGATTTCTTGGAGATCCTCACTGCAGCCGTAGGGAGGGCGGCGCCACGCCAGGTCGTGGTGTTAGGCGACCTGAACGCCAAGTCGGTGGCCTGGGGCAATCCAGCTGCCTCTTGCAACGTCCGGGGACGCGCCGTCGAATTTTGGGCGGCGTCATGCGGTGTGTCCCTCCTCAACAGGGGGGCGGTCCACACGTGTGTGCGACAACGGGGAGGGTCGGTGGTGGACGTTTCGTTCGCCACCCCCGTGCTAGCCGCACGCATTGTGAACTGGCGGGTGGAGTTGGTGGAGACCTTGTCGGACCACCGTTATGTGCGGTTCGACATCTCCACCCAGGGCCCCCGTGGGGAGATGGCCCGCACTGGCAGGTCTCCCTTCCCACGGTGGGCTCTCACTCGCCTGGACCGGGAGGCAGCCAAGGAGGCGGCCTTCCTCCAGGACTGGCTGTCGCCCCCTGTTGGGGCCCCGGACGTTGACGCCGCAGCGGTCCGGCTGAGGGAATCCCTGACCGAGGTGTGCAACTCCAGCATGCCTCGGTCTCGGCGTCCGCCTCCCCGCCGGGCCGTTTATTGGTGGTCAGAGGAGCTGGCGGGCCTCCGGGCCACTTGCGTGGCGGCCAGAAGGGCCTACACGCGGAGCCGCCGGCGCAGCGCCCGTAATCAGGCAGAGGAGGACCGCCTCTACGCCTCTTACCGAGAGGCAAAGGCGGTCCTCAAGTCGGCTATGGGCGCTGCCAAGGACTCGGCGAGGGCCGAGATGCTGGAGGGTCTCGACAGGGATCCGTATGGGAGACCATACAGGGCGGCGCGGAACCAACTGCGGCCCCATGGTCCCCCACTTACGGAGACCCTCGAGCCGGCGTTGCTGGATGGGGTGGTCCGGTCTCTGTTTCCGCGCAGGACCGACTTCACCCCACCAGCAATGGACCCTCCGCAGTCGGCGGCTCCGCAGGCGCAGGAGGAGGTGCCTCCCGTTACGGAGGAGGAGTTTCGCGCGGGGGTGCTTAGCCTCCGCGCGAAGAAGACGGCTCCTGGGCCGGACGGCGTCCCCGCACGGGTGGTGGCCATAGCTGCCGCTCAAATGCAGGACAGGTTTCGGGAACTCTTCAGCGCGTGCTTTGCGGCTGGAAGGTTCCCGAAACTGTGGAAGGAGGGGCAGCTATGCCTCCTCCGAAAGGAGGGACGCCCGGCGGATTCCCCCTCGGCATACCGGCCCATCGTTCTGCTCGATGAGGTCGGTAAATTGTTCGAGGGGATCATCGCCAGCCGGCTCAGGAGCCATTTGCAGGGTGTAGGGCCGGACCTGTCGGACGCCCAGTTCGGTTTCCGACGGGGCCGGTCCACCATCGACGCGCTGGCCCTTCTTAAGGGCCAGGTGAAAGAGGCGGTCGAGGCGGGGGACGGAGTGTTGGCGGTGTCGTTTGACATCGCCAACGCCTTCAACTCCGTTCCCCACTCCACCATATTGGAGGCACTCCGGTATCACGGAGTGCCCCAATACTTGAGGAGCCTCCTGGCCAGCTACTTGGAGGATCGAGAGGTCCTCCTTGTGGACAAACTGGCCAGGATGCGGAGGTACAGCGCGGAGTCCGGTGTTCCGCAGGGGTCAGTCTTAGGACCCCCCCTGTGGAACATCGGCTTTGACTGGCTGTTGCGGGGAGCTCTTCTCCAGGGCACGAGTGTCATCTGCTACGCGGATGACACTCTCCTTACTGCCCGAGGGAAGAGCTTCGGGGAGGCGGCCTGTCTGGCCTCGGCTGGCGGGTCCTTGGTGGCAGGGAGGATCCGCCGCCTGGGATTGAGGGTGGCGCTGAACAAGACCGAGGCCGTGTTCTTTCACGGGCCTCGGCAGCGCTGCCCTCCCGACGCCCACATTGTGGTGGAGGGCGTCAGGGTGGACGCCCAGGCCCAGATGAAGTATCTGGGCCTGGTGCTGGACAGCAGGTGGCGCTTCGGCCCGCACTTTAGCGGGCTGTCGACGCGCCTGCTGAGGGCTGCGGACGCCCTCTCCTGGCTCCTCCCGAACCTGGGGGGGCCGAACGCACGATGCCGGCGTTCATACGCCGGCATCCTGCGGAGCATGGCCCTGTACGGGGCCCCCATCTGGGCGGACTCCCTCCAAAGGAGGGAGAATGCGACCGTTATGCGCAGGCCTCAAAGGGCCATTGCACTGCGGGTGGCGAGGGCCTACCGCTCGGTGGGCTTTTCGGCGGCGTGCGCTCTGGCGGGCACCCCTCCTTGGGAGCTGGAGGCGTGGGTGCTCGCCAGAGTGTACGAGTGGACGGCGCGGCGAAAGGCCCTGGGCGAGCGCCCCGTCGCGGAGGAGCGGGAGGCCGTGCGGCGGGAGGCGAGGGACGCCATCATCGTCCATTGGACGGACGACCTCGCCTCCGCCACCTTTGGCCGCCGAACCTTGGACGCGCTCGGTCCGGTCCTACGAGACTGGCTCGAGCGCTCCCACGGTTTCCTCTCATTCCGTCTGGTGCAGGTATTGTCAGGCCACGGCTGTTTCGGCAAGCACCTGCACCGGATCGGGAGGGAGGAGACCCCGGCGTGCCACGACTGCGGCGCGGCGGAGGACACGGCTCAGCACACCCTCGAGGTGTGCCCGGCTTGGTCTGAGCCGCGCCGCAGTCTAACAGCGGAGATCGGACAGGACCTCTCGCTTCCCGGCGTGGTCAACGCCATGCTGGAGAGTGAGGGGTCCTGGGCAGCTGTCGCCTCCTTTTGCGAGGATGTCATCTCGCAAAAGGAGGCGGCGGAGCGCGCGCGGGAGGACGACCCTCTCGCTGCGCCGCTCCGCAGGCGCAGAAGAGGTCGGAGAAGACGCCGTCTTCTCCCTCCTCATGGTGGTGATGGGCGGGCGATAGGCGCGGGGGCGCCTCCGCCCGCATTGCACTCCACACCACCTCCGCCGGTCATTCCCAGCCCTCCCCCTGAACGGGGAGGACTTGAGGGGCCCGCCGCTTTAGGCGGGTTGTCGTCGGAGGAGGACTGGACGCTAAGGCTGCGCCGATCTCCCAGTCCTCTTCCACTCGGACGACGCGGGAATAACACTGGGTCGTTTTAGTGGGTATACCGGGTCAGCCCGGGGAGTCCCACATACCCCTCCCGTTCCCCCGACGGGAGGGTATGCGTAATGCATTTTTTCCCAGTTTAAAAAAAAAAAAAAAAAAAAAAAAAAGGTTAGGTTGGGGGGGGGGACCCCCCACAGAGTTTGCGTCCACGTCGCGTCCCCTGGAAACGGCCCAGTTTGTCACCGTAACGGAGTGGCATACTGGGTACGGCCAAAGTTCTCTGTGATCTCGTAATTACTGTTTTTATCTTGCCTTTTTAATTGCGAACATGCGGAAGGCTATGCCTATGCCCCCGCGGGACGCCTGCGGGCGTTTTCAAAAAGGCCCTTCTCAGGGCCAACCCAAAGGCCCTTCTCAGGGCCACTCCGACGCTTCGGCGTCAGAGGCTAGCCGCGCGCCGTCTGCGGCTAGCTTCTTTGGAAGAGCGGACGACGTTTCGGACTCCGAAAATGAGTCCATTATAAGCGTCTCAGATGCGGGCGATTCACGGTCGCGTAAGCGTGCGTATCGGAAGGGAGGGTCAGAAGGCTCCTCGGGCTCGGGTTCGGTGAGGAAGTCGAAGGCCAAAAAGCCGACGACAGCCGCAGACACACATGATGTGGGTCTCGCGACCGCCCAACGCCAGTTGGACCTGGCTCGGCGGGCACAGAAACAGCAGGACCTAGAAGAGCAGGTTGCTGCCAAGGAGCAGCGGGCGCGCGCCGCCCGAGCAAAGTCCGGTTACGGCGCGTCCCGCGTCCTGTACGCGGACTACTCTGTAGCCGACCTGGAACGGTTGGCGGAGGAGGACGAGGAGGAGATCGCGGAGGTCGCCTCCAAGTCCTCCAATCTAAAAGGGACCTTCCAGAAGGCCCTTAAGAGCCGGGCCGCGAGCATGCGTGGTATTGTGTTGGAGCTAGTCCAACGCAAGACCACCGAAGAAACGCGGCAACTGCAGGCGACCGTCGATCGCTTGCAGGCGGAGGTCAGCCAGCTCCACACAAAGCTAGCTGAAGCCACGGCCCGGCCACAGCAGACCGAACCAAGACCTGCGGCGGAGGCCCCCACCCCCACCAACCTTGAGGATGTCATCCGCAAGGTTGTCATGGAGGAGAGGGCCTTCACCAGAGCCTGCCTAGCAGGCATAGAGGACCGGCTCCTGCCGGAGAAGCGCCTTCGACCGCCGCTCGCGGCGGACAAGAGGCGAGCTGAGCCGGGGCCGTCCTCGCAAGGGGAGGACGCCCTTCTCCCTTCGACTACTCCGTCCAACCAGCCGGGTTGGACTGAAGTGGTCCGGAAGGGGAAGGGCCGAGGTAAGAAGACGGCGACGGCCGTCCCTGCCGTCCCCGCCACCACACATACAGGCCAGTCGCAGGCGACTGGTGGGAGAAAGGGAAAGCGGAAGGGCAAAAGGTCGGCAACGCCCGGACCTGCCGTCCCCGTCACCACGCCTCCCAGTCAGTCGCGGGTGGCTGGCGGGGGCAACAAGAAGAAGGGCAAGGGGAAATTGGTTCCCCCGAAGTCCGCAGCCGTCGTGGTGACGCTCACCGCGGAGGCTGCGGAACGCGGGGAAACCTACGCTTCCATTTTGGTGCGGGCGCGTGCCAATGCCGATCCCGCCCAACTGGGGATCGGCAAATTATCTTGCCGGCGTACCGAAACCGGGGCTCGTATTTTCGAGTTCCCGGGGGCGGAGGGCAGCGCCAACGCTGACCTCTTTGCAGCCAAGCTGCAGGAGGTCATCGCGGACGCTGCCAAGGTGGCCCGACCAGTCAAGTTGGCGGCCATCGAGGTGACCGATCTTGACGATTCGGTCACCAAGGAGGAGGTGGTGGCGGCGGTCGCAGCGATTGGTGGCTGCGGCGTCGCGGCGGTGCGGGGTCGGGACATCAGGCCTGGCCGCGGCGGCATGGGCACTATCCGGCTCGAGTGCCCGGTCGCCGCTGCCAAAGCCGTCCTTGACAAAGGACGGCTCGGCGTTGGCTTCAGTTCGGGTGTGGTACGAGCACTTGGGGAGCAGCCTTTGCGCTGCTTCAGGTGTTGCGGCATCGGACACACCCGAGCCCTCTGTCCGTCCACCGTCGACAGGTCCGACGCCTGCTACCGCTGCGGCAAGGAGGGCCACAAAGCCGCCGCCTGCACGGTCGCCACGCCACACTGCGTGGTGTGTGCTGCCAGTGGCCGCCCAGCAGGTCACATCATGCGGGGGAGGTTGTGCAACCCCCCCCCTAAGAGGGGCAAAGCGCAGGTGCCAGTAGGGCCTGCTGCTAGAATCGCCGTTCCCGAGGCTGGAACGGCGGTGGCTGCGGAGGAGGGGGGTGCGATGTCCGATTGATGGATACAATCGAACATCGCATCCTCCAGGCGAACACCAACCACTGCCGGGCTGCACAGGACCTCCTGATGCAGACCATGGCTGAGTGGTTGGTGGACTTGGCGGTGGTCGCCGAGCCTTACTCGGTCCCTGGCCATTGGCTGGGCGACCGAGACGGCCTGGTGGCAATGGTGTCGCGGTCTTCCACAGACTCCCCTCCCCTCTCGCTTTTAGAGAGGGGACCGGGATACGTGGCCGCCGCGTGGGGAGATTTGGCCCTGGTTGGGGTCTATTTCTCCCCAAACCGACCTCTCTCGGACTTTGAGGATTTCCTGGAGATCCTCACTGCAGCCGTAGGGAGGGCGGCGCCACGCCAGGTCGTGGTGTTGGGCGACCTGAACGCCAAGTCGGTGGCCTGGGGCAATCCAGCTGCCTCTTGCAACGTCCGGGGACGCGCCGTCGAATTTTGGGCGGCGTCATGCGGTGTGTCCCTCCTCAACAGGGGGGCGGTCCACACGTGTGTGCGGCAACGGGGAGGGTCGGTGGTGGACGTTTCGTTCGCCACCCCCGTGCTGGCCGCACGCATTGTGAACTGGCGGGTGGAGTTGGTGGAGACCTTGTCGGACCACCGTTATGTGCGGTTCGACATCTCCACCCAGAGCCCCCGTGGGGAGATGGCCCGCTCTGGCAGGTCTCCTTTCCCACGGTGGGCTCTCACTCGCCTGGACCGGGAGGCAGCCAAGGAGGCGGCCTTCCTCCAAGACTGGCTGTCGCCCCCTGTTGGGGCCCCGGACGTTGACGCCGCAGCGGTCCGGCTGAGGGAATCCTTGACCGAGGTGTGCAACTCCAGCATGCCTCGGTCTCGGCGTCCGCCTCCCCGCCGGGCCGTTTATTGGTGGTCAGAGGAGCTGGCGGGCCTACGAGCCACCTGCGTGGCGGCCAGAAGGGCCTACACGCGGAGCCGCCGGCGCAGCGCCCGTAATCAGGCAGAGGAGGACCGCCTCTACGCCTCTTACCGAGAGGCAAAGGCGGTCCTCAAGTCGGCTATGGGCGCTGCCAAGGACTCGGCGAGGGCCGAGATGCTGGAGGGTCTCGACAGGGATCCGTATGGGAGACCATACAGGGCGGCGCGGAACCAACTGCGGCCCCATGGTCCCCCACTTACGGAGACCCTCGAGCCGGCGTTGCTGGATGGGGTGGTCCGGTCTCTGTTTCCGCGCAGGACCGACTTCACCCCTCCGGCGATGGACCCTCCGCAGTCGGCGGCTCCGCAGGAGGAAGAAGAGGCACCTCCGGTGACGGAGGAGGAGTTTCGCGCGGGGGTGCTTAGCCTCCGTGCGAAGAAGACGGCTCCTGGGCCGGACGGCGTCCCCGCACGGGTGGTGGCCATAGCTGCCGCTCAAATGGAGGACAGGTTTCGGGAACTCTTCAGCGCGTGCTTTGCGGCTGGAAGGTTCCCGAAACTGTGGAAGGAGGGGCAGCTATGCCTCCTCCGAAAGGAGGGACGCCCGGCGGATTCCCCCTCGGCATACCGGCCCATCGTTCTGCTCGATGAGGTCGGTAAATTGTTCGAGGGGATCATCGCCGGCCGGCTCAGGAGCCATTTGCGGGGTGTAGGGCCGGACCTGTCGGACGCCCAGTTCGGTTTCCGACAGGGCCGGTCCACCATCGACGCGCTGGCCCTTCTTAAGGGCCAGGTGAAAGAGGCGGTCGAGGCGGGGGACGGAGTGTTGGCGGTGTCGTTTGACATCGCCAACGCCTTCAACTCCGTTCCCCACTCCACCATATTGGAGGCACTCCGGTATCACGGAGTGCCCCAATACTTGAGGAGTCTCCTGGCCAGCTACTTGGAGGATCGAGAGGTCCTCCTTGTGGACAAGCTGGCCAGGTTGCGGAGGTACAGCGCGGAGTCCGGTGTTCCGCAGGGGTCTGTCTTAGGGCCCCCCCTGTGGAACATCGGCTTCGACTGGCTTTTGCGGGGAGCTCTTCTCCAGGGCACGAGTGTCATCTGCTACGCGGATGACACTCTCCTCACTGCCCGGGGGAAGAGCTTCGGGGAGGCGGCCTGTCTGGCCTCGGCTGGCGGGTCCTTGGTGGCAGGGAGGATCCGCCGCCTGGGATTGAGGGTGGCGCTGAACAAGACCGAGGCCGTGTTCTTTCACGGGCCTCGGCAGCGCTGCCCTCCCGACGCCCACATTGTGGTGGAGGGCGTCAGGGTGGACGTCCAGGCCCAGATGAAGTATCTGGGCCTGGTGCTGGACAGCAGGTGGCGCTTCGGCCCGCACTTCAGCGGGCTGTCGACGCGCCTGCTGAAAGCCGCGGACGCCCTGTCGTGGCTCCTCCCGAATTTGGGGGGGCCGAACGCACGATGCCGGCGTTTGTATGCCGGCATATTGCGGAGCATGGCCCTGTACGGGGCCCCCATCTGGGCGGACTCCCTCCAAAGGAGGGAGAACGCTACTTTGATGCGGAGGCCCCAAAGGGCCATTGCACTGCGGGTGGCGAGGGCCTACCGCTCGGTGGGCTTTTCGGCGGCGTGCGCTCTGGCGGGCACCCCTCCTTGGGAGTTGGAGGCGTGGGTGCTCGCCAGAGTGTACGAGTGGACGGCGCGGCGAAAGGCCCTGGGCGAGCGCCCCGTCGCGGAGGAGCGGGAGGCCGTGCGGCGGGAGGCGAGGGACGCCATCATCGTCCATTGGACGGACGACCTCGCCTCCGCCACCTTTGGCCGCCGAACCCTGGACGCGCTCGGTCCGATCCTGCGAGACTGGCTCGAGCGCTCCCACGGGTTCCTCTCATTCCGTCTGGTGCAGGTGTTGTCAGGCCACGGCTGTTTCGGCAAGCACCTGCACCGGATCGGGAGGGAGGAGACCCCGGCGTGCCACGACTGCGGCGCGGCGGAGGACACGGCTCAGCACACCCTCGAGGTGTGCCCGGCTTGGTCTGAGCCGCGCCGCAGTCTAACAGCGGAGATCGGACAGGACCTCTCGCTTCCCGGCGTGGTCAACGCCATGCTGGAGAGTGAGGGGTCCTGGGCAGCAGTCGCCTCTTTTTGCGAGGATGTCATCTCGCAAAAGGAGGCGGCGGAGCGCGCGCGGGAGGACGACCCTCTCGCTGCGCCGCTCCGCAGGCGCAGAAGAGGTCGGAGAAGACGCCGTCTTCTCCCTCCTCATGGTGGTGATGGGCGGGCGATAGGCGCGGGGGCGCCTCCGCCCGAATTGCACTCCACACCACCCTCGCCGGTCATTCCCAGCCCTCCCCCTGAACGGGGAGGACTTGAGGGGCCCGCCGCTTTAGGCGGGTTGTCGTCGGAGGAGGACTGGACGCTAAGGCTGCGCCGATCTCCCAGTCCTCTTCCACTCGGACGACGCGGGAATAACGCTGGGTCGTTTTAGTGGGTATACCGGGTCAGCCCGGGGAGTCCCACATACCCCTCCCGTTCCCCCGACGGGAGGGTATGCGTAATGCATTTTTTCCCAGCATAAAAAAAAAAAAAAAAAAAAAAAAAAAAAAGGTTAGGTTGGGGGACCCCCCACAGAGCTTGCGTCCTCGTCGCGTCCCCTGGAAACGGCCCAGTTTGTCACCGTAACGGAGTGGCAAACTGGGTACGGCTAAAGTGCTCTGTGCTTTCGTAGAAATATTATTTTTAACTTGCGTTGCGTCTACGAACCTGCTGTGGCTATGCCAAAACCCCCGCGGGACGCCTCCGGGCGGTTCTTAAAAGGCCCTTCTCAGGGCCAACCCAAAGGCCCTTCTCAGGGCCAACCAAAAGGCCCTTCTCAGGGCCAACCAAAAGGCCCTTCTCAGGGCCACTCCGACGCGTCAGCGTCCGAAGCTAGCCGCGCGCCGTCTGCGGCTAGCTTCTTCGGAAGGGACATGACAGATTCCGACGACGAGTCTGTCATCAGCGTCTCGGACGCGGGCGACTCCCAGTCGCGGAAGCGGGCCTTCCTCAAAGAGGGGTCCGAGGGCTCCTCGGGCTCAGCCAGGAGGTCGAAGGCCAAGAGGCTAACGACAGCCGCGGACACCCACGTAGTGGGTCTCGCGGACGCCCAGCGGCAGCTTGACTTGGCTCGGCGGACGCAGCAGCAGCAGGACCTAGAAGAGCGGGTCGCTGCTAAGGAGAAGCGGGCGCGTGCTGCTCGGGCCAAGTCCGGTTACGGCGCGTCCCGCGTTCTATACGCGGACCAGTCATTGGCCGAACTGGCGCGCATGGCGGAAGAGGACGAGGAGGAGATCGCGGAGGTCGCCTCCAAGTCCTCTAATCTTAAGGGCACTTTTCAGAAGGCCCTTAAGTGCCGTGCCGCAAGCATGCGCGCCATCATAGAGGAGTTGGTCCAGCGTGAGGCGACCGACGAATCGCGCAAATTGCAGGCGACCGTCGATCGCCTCAGGCTGGAGGTCAGCCAGCTTCACCAGAAGCTGGCTGATGTCACGGCTCGGCCATACCAGGCTGAAGAAAGACCTGCGGCGGAGGCCCCCTCCTCTACCAACCTTGAGGATGTCATCCGCAAGGTGGTTATGGAGGAGAGGGCCTTCACCAGAGCCTGCCTAGCAGGAATAGAGGACCGGCTCCTGCCGGAGAAGCGCCTCCGACCGCCGCTCGCGGCTGACAGGAGGCGTGGCGAGCCGGGGCCGTCCTCGCAAGGGGAAGACGCCCTTCTCCCTTCCACCACTCCGTCCAACCAGCAGGGTTGGACCGAAGTGGCCCGGAAGGAGAAGGGCAGGGGGAAAAAGACGGCAACAGCCGTCCCTGCCGTCCCTGCCACCACGACTCCCAGCCGGTCGCGGGCGACTGAGAAGGGAAAGGGGAAGGGGAAGGGCAAAAGGCCGGCAACGCCCGGACCTGCCGTCCCCGTCACCACGCCTCCCGGTCAGTCGCGGGCGGCTGGCGAGAGTAAGAAGAAGCGGAAGGGGAAATTGGTTCCCCCGAGGTCCGCAGCCGTCGTGGTGACGCTCACCGCGGAGGCTGCGGAACGCGGGGAGACCTACGCCTCCATTTTGGTGCGGGCGCGTGCCAATGCCGATCCCGCCCAACTGGGGATCGGCAAGCTTTCTTGCAGGCGGACCGAAACCGGGGCTCGAATATTCGAGTTCCCGGGGGCGGAGGGCAGCGCCAACGCTGACCTCTTTGCAGCCAAGCTGCAGGAGGTCATCGCAGACGCTGCCAAGGTGGCCCGACCCGTCAAGTCGGCGGCCATCGAGGTGACCGGTCTTGACGACTCGGTCACCAAGGAGGAGGTGGTGGCGGCGGTCGCAGCCATTGGGGGCTGTGGCGTCGCAGCGGTGCAAGGCCGGGACATCAGGCCCGGCCGCGGCGGCATGGGCACTATCCGGCTCGAGTGCCCTGTCGCCGCTGCCAAAGCCGTCCTTGCAAAAGGACGCCTCCTTGTCGGCTTCAGCTCGGGTGCAGTCCGAGCACTTGGAGAACAGCCTCTGCGCTGCTTCAGGTGCTGTGGCATCGGGCACACCCGGGCCCTGTGCCCGTCAGCGGTGGACAGGTCGGAGACCTGCTACCGCTGCGGCACGGATGGCCACAAAGCCGCCTCCTGCGCGGTCGCCAAGCTGCACTGCGCCGTCTGTGCCGCAAGGGGACGCCCGGCAGGCCATGTGATGAGGGGGAGGTTGTGCAATCCTCCCCCTCAGAGGGGTAAAGCGCAGGTGCCGGTCGGGCCTGCTGTTAGCATCCCGCAGACCCTCCACAGTCGGCGGCTCCGCAGGAGGAGGAGGAGGAAGCACCTCCGGTGTCGGAGGAGGAGTTTCGCGCGGGGGTTCTTAGCCTCCGCGCGAAGAAGACGGCTCCTGGGCCGGACGGCGTCCCCGCACGGGTGGTGACCATAGCTGCCACTCAAATGGAGGACAGGTTTCGGGAACTCTTCAGCGCGTGCTTTACGGCTGGAAGGTTCCCGAAACTGTGGAAGGAGGGGCAGCTATGCCTCCTCCGAAAGGAGGGACGCCCGGCGGATTCCCCCTCGGCATACCGGCCCATCGTTCTGCTCGATGAGGTCGGTAAATTGTTCGAGGGGATCATCGCCGGCCGGCTCAGGAGCCATTTGCAGGGTGTAGGGCCGGACCTGTCGGACGCCCAGTTCGGTTTCCGACAGGGCCGGTCCACCATCGACGCGCTGGCCCTTCTTAAGGGCCAGGTGAAAGAGGCGGTCGAGGCGGGGGACGGAGTGTTGGCGGTGTCGTTTGACATCGCCAACGCCTTCAACTCCGTTCCCCACTCCACCATATTGGAGGCACTCCTGTACCACGGAGTGCCCCAATATTTGAGGAGCCTCCTGGCCAGCTACTTGGAGGATCGAGAGGTCCTCCTTGTGGACAAACTGGCCAGGATGCGGAGGTACAGCGCGGAGTCCGGTGTTCCGCAGGGGTCAGTCTTAGGACCCCCCCTGTGGAACATCGGCTTTGACTGGCTGTTGCGGGGAGCTCTTCTCCGGGGCACGAGTGTCATCTGCTACGCGGATGACACTCTCCTCACTGCCCGGGGGAAGAGCTTCGGGGAGGCGGCCTGTCTGGCCTCGGCTGGCGGGTCCTTGGTGGCAGGGAGGATCCGCCGCCTGGGATTGAGGGTGGCGCTGAACAAGACCGAGGCCGTGTTCTTTCACGGGCCTCGGCAGCGCTGCCCTCCAGACGCCCACATTATGGTGGAGGGCGTCAGGGTGGGCGTCCAGGCCCAGATGAAGTATCTGGGCCTGGTGTTGGACAGCAGGTGGCGCTTCGGCCCGCACTTTAGCGGGCTGTCGACGCGCCTGCTGAGGGCTGCGGACGCCCTCTCCTGGCTCCTCCCGAACCTGGGGGGGCCGAACGCACGATGCCGGCGTTTATATGCCGGCATCCTGCGGAGCATGGCCCTGTACGGGGCCCCCATCTGGTCGGACTCCCTCCACAGGAGGGAGAACGCTACATTGATGCGTAGGCCCCAAAGGGCCATTGCACTGCGGGTGGCGAGGGCCTACCGCTCGGTGGGCTTTTCGGCGGCGTGCGCTCTGGCGGGCACCCCTCCTTGGGAGTTGGAGGCGTGGGTGCTCGCCAGAGTGTACGAGTGGACGGCGCGGCGAAAGGCCCTGGGCGAGCGCCCCGTCGCGGAGGAGCGGGAAGCCGTGCGGCGGGAGGCGAGGGACGCCATCATCGTCCATTGGACGGAGGACTTCGCCTCCGCCACCTTTGGCCGCCGTACGTTGGACGCGCTCGGTCCGGTCCTGCGAGACTGGCTCGAGCGCTCCCACGGGTTCCTCTCATTCCGTCTGGTGCAGGTGTTGTCAGGCCACGGCTGTTTCGGCAAGCACCTGCACCGGATCGGGAGGGAGGAGACCCCGGCGTGCCACGACTGCGGCGCGGCGGAGGACACGGCTCAGCACACCCTCGAGGTGTGCCCGGCTTGGTCTGAGCCGCGCCGCAGTCTAACAGCGGAGATCGGACAGGACCTCTCGCTTCCCGGCGTGGTCAACGCCATGCTGGAGAGTGAGGGGTCCTGGGCAGCTGTCGCCTCTTTTTGCGAGGATGTCATCTCGCAAAAGGAGGCGGCGGAGCGCGCGCGGGAGGACGACCCTCTCGCTGCGCCGCTCCGCAGGCGCAGAAGAGGTCGGAGAAGACGCCGTCTTCTCCCTCCTCATGGTGGTGATGGGCGGGCGACAGGCGCGGGGGCGCCTTCGCCCGCATTGCACTCCACACCACCCTCGCCGGTCATTCCCAGCCCTCCCCCTGAACGGGGAGGACTTGAGGGGCCCGCCGCTTTAGGCGGGTTGTCGTCGGAGGAGGACTGGACGCTAAGGCTGCGCCGATCTCCCAGTCCTCTTCCACTCGGACGACGCGGGAATAACGCTGGGTCGTTTTAGTGGGTATACCGGGTCAGCCCGGGGAGTCCCACATACCCCTCCCGTTCCCCCGACGGGAGGGTATAAAAAAAAAAAAAAAAAAAAAAAAAAGGTTAGGTTGGGGGACCCCCCACAGAGTTTGCGTCCACGTCGCGTCCCCTGGAAACGGCCCAGTTTGTCACCGTAACGGAGTGGCATACTGGGTACGGCCAAAGTTCTCTGTGTACTCGTAGCTATCATCATTTTAACTTGCGTTGTAGACTGCGATCAAGCGGAAGGTATCATGCCTAAACCCCCGCGGGACGCCTGCGGGCGTTTTCAAAAAGGCCCTTCTCAGGGCCAACCCAAAGGCCCTTCTCAGGGCCAACCAAAAGGCCCTTCTCAGGGCCACTCCGACGCTTCAGCGTCGGAAGCTAGTCGCGCGCCGTCTGCGGCTAGCTTCGTTGGAAGGGCGGACTTGTCGGATTCCGACGACGAGTCCCTCTTAAGCGTCTCGGACGCGGGCGACTGTCGGTCGCGTAAGCGGGCCTTCCTCAAGGAGGGGTCCGAGGGCTCCTCGGGCTCAGCCAGGAGGTCGAAGGCCAAGAGGCCGACGACAGCCGCGGACACCCACGTCGTGGGTCTTGCGGACGCCCAGCGGCAGCTGGACCTGGCTCGGCGGACGCAGCAGCAGCAGGACCTGGAGGAGAGGGTCGCTGCTAAGGAGCAGCGGGCGCGTGCTGCTCGGGCCAGGTCCGGTTACGGCGCGTCCCGCGTTCTGTACGCGGACTATTCTCTGGCCGAGCTGGAGCGGATGGCAGAGGAGGACGAGGAGGAGATCGCGGAGGTCGCCTCTAAATCCTCGAACCTTAAGGGTACCTTCCAGAAGGCCCTTAAGTGCCGAGGTGCGAGCATGCGCGGCATCATTGCGGAGCTCGTAAAGAGAAAGGCGACCGACGAGACTCGCCAGTTGCAGGCGGTAGTGGATCGCCTGAAGGTGGAGGTCAGCCAGCTTCATCAGAAGCTGGCTGATGTCACGGCTCGGCCGAGTCAGGCCGAACCGAGACCTGCGGCGGAGGCCCCCACCCCCACCGACCTTGAGGATGTTATCCGCAAGGTTGTCATGGAGGAGAGGGCCTTCACCAGAGCCTGCTTAGCAGGGATCGAGGACCGGCTCCTGCCGGAGAAGCGCCTCCGACCACCGCTCGCGGCGGACAAGAGGCGAGCCGAGCCGGGGCCGTCCTCGCAAGGGGAGGACGCCCTTCTCCCTTCCACTACTCCGTCCAACCAGCCGGGTTGGACTGAAGTGGTCCGGAAGGGGAAGGGCCGAGGTAAGAAGACGGTGACAGCCGTCCCTGCCGTCCCTGCCGTCCCTACCACCACGACTCCCAGCCGGTCGCAGGCGACTGAGAAGGGAAAGCGGAAGGGGAAGGGCAAAAGGCCGGCAACGCCCGGACCTGCCGTCCCAGCCACCATGCCTCCCAGCCAGTCGCAGGCGACCAAGAAGAGGAAGGGGAAACTCGTTCCCCCAAAGTCTGCAGCCGTCGTTGTGACACTCACTGCGGAGGCTGCGGAACGTGGGGAAACCTACGCTTCCATTTTGGTGCGGGCGCGAGCCAATGCCGATCCCACCCAATTGGGGATCAGCAAGGTTTCTTGCCGGCGGACCGAAACCGGGGCTCGAATATTCGAGTTCCCGGGGGCGGAGGGCAGCGCCAACGCTGACCTCTTTGCAGCCAAGCTGCAAGAGGTCATCGCGGACGCTGCCAAGGTGGCCCGACCAGTCAAGTCGGCGGCCATCGAGGTGACCGGTCTTGACGACTCGGTCACCAAGGAGGAGGTGGTGGCGGCGGTCGCAGCCATTGGGGGCTGTGGCGTCGCAGCGGTGCAAGGCCGGGACATCAGGCCCGGCCGCGGCGGCATGGGCACTATTCGGCTCGAGTGCCCTGTCGCCGCTGCCAAAGCCGTCCTTGCAAAAGGACGGCTTGCCGTCGGCTTCAGCTCGGGTGCAGTCCGAGCACTTGGAGAACAGCCTCTGCGCTGCTTCAGGTGCTGTGGCATCGGGCACACCCGGGCCCTGTGCCCGTCAGCGGTGGACAGGTCGGAGACCTGCTACCGCTGCGGCACGGAGGGCCACAAAGCCGCCTCCTGCGCGGTCGCCAAGCTGCACTGCGCCGTCTGTGCCGCAAGGGGACGCCCGGCAGGCCATGTGATGAGGGGGAGGTTGTGCAATCCTCCCCCTCAGAGGGGTAAAGCGCAGGTGCCGGTCGGGCCTGCTGTTAGCATCGCCGTTCCTGAGGCGGGAACGGCGGTGGCTGCGGAGGAGGGGGGTGCGATGTCCGATTGATGGATACAATCGAACATCGCATCCTCCAGGCGAACACCAACCACTGCCGGGCTGCACAGGATCTCCTGATGCAGACCATGGCTGAGTGGTTGGTGGACTTGGCGGTGGTCGCCGAGCCCTACTCGGTCCCTGGCCATTGGCTGGGCGACCGAGACGGCCTGGTGGCAATGGTGTCGCGGTCTTCCACAGACTCCCCTCCCCTCTCGCTTTTAGAGAGGGGACCGGGATACGTGGCCGCCGCGTGGGGAGATCTGGCCCTGGTTGGGGTCTATTTCTCCCCAAACCGCCCTCTCTCGGACTTTGAGGATTTCCTGGAGATCCTCACTGCAGCCGTAGGGAGGGCGGCGCCACGCCAGGTCGTGGTGTTGGGCGACCTGAACGCCAAGTCGGTGGCCTGGGGCAATCCAGCTGCCTCTTGCAACGTCCGGGGACGCGCCGTCGAATTTTGGGCGGCGTCATGCGGTGTGTCCCTTCTCAACAGGGGGGCGGTCCACACGTGTGTGCGGCAACGGGGAGGGTCGGTGGTGGACGTTTCGTTCGCCACCCCCGTGCTGGCCGCACGCATTGTGAACTGGCGGGTGGAGTTGGTGGAGACTTTGTCGGACCACCGTTATGTGCGATTCGACATCTCCACCCAGAGCCCCCGTGGGGAGATGGCCCGCTCTGGCAGGTCTCCTTTCCCACGGTGGGCTCTCACTCGCCTGGACCGGGAGGCAGCCAAGGAGGCGGCCTTCCTCCAAGACTGGCTGTCGCCCCCTGTTGGGGCCCCGGACGTTGACGCCGCAGCGGTCCGGCTGAGGGAATCCTTGACCGAGGTGTGCAACTCCAGCATGCCTCGGTCTCGGCGTCCGCCTCCCCGCCGGGCCGTTTATTGGTGGTCAGAGGAGCTGGCGGGCCTACGAGCCACCTGCGTGGCGGCCAGAAGGGCCTACACGCGGAGCCGCCGGCGCAGCGCCCGTAATCAGGCAGAGGAGGACCGCCTCTACGCCTCTTACCGAGAGGCAAAGGCGGTCCTCAAGTCGGCTATGGGCGCTGCCAAGGACTCGGCGAGGGCCGAGATGCTGGAGGGTCTCGACAGGGATCCGTATGGGAGACCATACAGGGCGGCGCGGAACCAACTGCGGCCCCATGGTCCCCCACTTACGGAGACCCTCGAGCCGGCGTTGCTGGATGGGGTGGTCCGGTCTCTGTTTCCGCGCAGGACCGACTTCACCCCTCCAGCGATGGACCCTCCGCAGTCGGCGGCTCCGCAGGAGGAAGAGGAGGCACCTCCGGTGACGGAGGAGGAGTTTCGCGCGGGGGTGCTTAGCCTCCGCGCGAAGAAGACGGCTCCTGGGCCGGACGGCGTCCCCGCACGGGTGGTGGCCATAGCTGCCGCTCAAATGGGGGACAGATTTCGGGAACTCTTCAGCGCGTGCCTTACGGCTGGAAGGTTCCCGAAACTGTGGAAGGAGGGGCAGCTATGCCTCCTCCGAAAGGAGGGACGCCCGGCGGATTCCCCCTCGGCATACCGGCCCATCGTTCTGCTCGATGAGGTCGGTAAATTGTTCGAGGGGATCATCGCCGGCCGGCTCAGGAGCCATTTGCGGGGTGTGGGGCCGGACCTGTCGGACGCCCAGTTCGGGTTCCGACAGGGTCGGTCCACAATCGACGCGCTGGCCCTTTTGAAGGGCCAGGTGAAAGAGGCGAACGAGGCGGGGGACGGAGTGTTGGCGGTGTCGTTTGACATCGCTAACGCCTTCAACTCCGTTCCCCACTCCACCATATTGGAGGCACTCCGGTATCACGGAGTGCCCCAATATTTGAGGAGACTCCTGGCCAGCTACTTGGAGGATCGAGAGGTCCTCCTTGTGGACAAACTGGCCAGGATGCGGAGATACAGCGCCGAGTCCGGTGTTCCGCAGGGGTCAGTCTTAGGGCCCCCCCTGTGGAACATCGGATTCGACTGGCTGTTGCGGGGAGCTCTTCTCCAGGGCACGAGTGTCATCTGCTACGCGGATGACACTCTCCTCACTGCCCGGGGGAAGAGCTTCGAGGAGGCGGCCTGTCTGGCCTCGGCTGGCGGGTCCTTGGTGGCAGGGAGGATCCGCCGCCTGGGATTGAGGGTGGCGCTGAACAAGACCGAGGCCGTGTTCTTTCACGGGCCTCGGCAGCGCTGCCCTACAGACGCCCACATTATGGTGGAGGGTCTGAGCCGCGCCGCAGTCTAACAGCGGAGATCGGACAGGACCTCTCACTTCCCGGCGTGGTCAACGCCATGCTGGAGAGTGAGGGGTCCTGGGCAGCTGTCGCCTCTTTTTGCGAGGATGTCATCTCGCAAAAGGAGGCGGCGGAGCGCGCGCGGGAGGACGACCCTCTCGCTGCGCCGCTCCGCAGGCGCAGAAGAGGTCGGAGAAGACGCCGTCTTCTCCCTCCTCATGGTGGTGATGGGCGGGCGATAGGCGCGGGGGCGCCTCCGCCCGCATTGCACTCCACACCACCCTCGCCGTTAATTCCCAGCCCTCCCCCTGAACGGGGAGGACTTGAGGGGCCCGCCGCTTTAGGCGGGTTGTCGTCGGAGGAGGACTGGACGCTAAGGCTGCGCCGATCTCCCAGTCCTCTTCCACTCGGACGACGCGGGAATAACACTGGGTCGTTTTAGTGGGTATACCGGGTCAGCCCGGGGAGTCCCACATACCCCTCCCGTTCCCCCGACGGGAGGGTATGCGTAACGCATTTTTTCCCAGTTTAAAAAAAAAAAAAAAAAAAAAAAAAAAAAGGTTAGGTTAGGTTGGGGGGGGGACCCCCCACAGAGTTTGCGTCCACGTCGCGTCCCCTGGAAACGGCCCAGTTTGTCACCGTAACGGAGTGGCATACTGGGTACGGCCAAAGTTCTCTGTGATCTCGCAGTTACTGTTTTTATCTTATCGTGCCTTGTTGACTGCGAATTTGCCGAAGGTGTCATGCCTATGCCCTCGCGGGACGCCTACGGGCGGTTTTAAAAGGCCCTTCTCAGGGCCAACCCAAAGGCCCTTCTCAGGGCCAACCCAAAGGCCCTTCTCAGGGCCAACCAAAAGGCCCTTCTCAGGGCCACTCCGACGCTTCGGCGTCAGAGGCTAGCCGCGCGCCGTCTGCTGCTAGCTTCTTTGGAAGAGCGGACGACGTTTCGGACTCCGAATATGAGTCCATTATAAGCGTCTCAGATGCGGGCGATTCCCGGTCGCGGAAGCGTGCGTATCGGAAGGGAGGTTCAGAAGGCTCCTCGGGCTCTGGTTCGGCGAGGAAGTCGAAGGCCAAAAAGCCGACGACAGCCGCAGACACACACGATGTGGGTCTCGCGACCGCCCAACGCCAGTTGGACCTGGCTCGGCGGGCACAGAAACAGCAGGACCTTGAAGAGCAGGTTGCTGCTAAGGAGCAGCGGGCGCGCACCGCCCGAGCAAAGTCCGGTTACGGCGCGTCCCGCGTCCTGTACGCGGACTACACCGTAGCCGACCTGGAACGGATGGCGGAGGAGGACGAGGAGGAGATCGCGGAGGTCGCCTCCAAGTCCTCCAACCTTAAAGGGACCTTCCAGAAGGCCCTTAAGAGTCGGGCCGCGAGCATGCGCGGAATAGTGTTGGAGCTGGTCCAACGCAAGACCTCCGACGAAACGCGGCAACTGCAGGCGACAGTCAATCGCTTGCAGGCGGAGGTCAGCTAGCTTCACAAGAAGCTGGCTGAAGCCACGGCCCGGCCACAGCAGGCCGAACCGAGCCCTGCGGCGGAGGCCTCCACCCCCACCGACCTTGAGGACATTATCCGCAAGGTGGTTTTGGAGGAGAGGACCTTCACCAGAGCCTGCCTTGCGGGTATAGAGGACCGGCTCCTGCCGGAGAAGCGCCTCCGACCGCCGCTTGCGGCAGACAGGAGGCGTGGCGAGCCGGGGCCGTCCTCACAAGGGGAGGACGCCCTTCTCCCTTCCACAACTCCGTCCAACCAGCCGGGTTGGACTGAAGTGGTCCGGAAAGGAAAGGGCCGAGGTAAGAAGACGGTGACAGCCGTCCCTGCCGTCCCTGCCACCACGACTCCCAGCCGGTCGCAGGCGACTGGGAAGGGAAAGGGGAAGGGGAAGGGCAAAAGGCCGGCAACGCCCGGACCTGCCTTCCCCGTCACCACGCCTCTCAGTCAGTCGCGGGCGGCTGGCGGGGGCAACAAGAAGAAGGGGAAGGGGAAATTGGTTCCCCCGAAGTCCGCAGCCGTCGTGGTGACGCTCACCGCGGAGGCTGCGGAACGCGGGGAAACCTACGCTTCCATTTTGGTGCGGGCGCGTGCCAATGCCGATCCCGCCCAACTGGGGATCGGCAAGGTTTCTTGCAGGCAGACCGAAACCGGGGCTCGAATATTCGAGTTCCCGGGGGCGGAGGGCAGCGCCAGCGCTGACCTCTTTGCAGCCAAGCTGCAGGAGGTCATCGCGGACTCTGCCAAGGTGGCCCGACCGATAAAGTCGGCGACCATCCAGGTGACCGATCTTGATGACTCGGTCACCAAGGAGGAGGTGGTGGCGGCGGTCGCAGCCATTGGGGGCTGCGGCGTCGCAGCGGTGCAAGGCCGGGACATCAGGCCTGGCCGCGGCGGCATGGGCACTATCCGGCTCGAGTGCCCAGTCGCCGTTGCCAAAGCCGTCCTTGCAAAAGGACGGCTCGCCGTCGGCTTTAGCTCGGGTGCAGTCCGGGCCCTAGAGGAGCAGCCTCTGCGCTGCTTCCGGTGCTGTGGCATCGGGCACACCCGAGCCCTGTGCCCGTCAGCGGTGGACAGGTCGGAGACCTGCTACCGCTGCGGCAAGGAGGGCCATAAAGCCGCCTCCTGCACGGTCGCCAAGCCGCAATGCGCCGTCTGTGCCGCGAGCGGTCGCCCAGCAGGCCACGTAATGAGGGGGAGGTTGTGCAACCCCCCCCTTAAGAAAGGCAAAGCGCAGGTGCCGGTCGGGCCTGTTGCTAGCACTGCCGTTCCCGAGGTTGGAACGGCGGTGGCTGCGGAGGAGGGGGGTGCGATGTCCGATTGATGGATTCAATCGAACATCGCATCCTCCAGGCGAACACCAACCACTGCCGGGCTGCACAGGATCTCCTGATGCAGACCATGGCTGAGTGGTTGGTGGACTTGGCGGTGGTCGCCGAGCCTTACTCGGTCCCTGCCCATTGGCTGGGCGACCGAGACGGCCTGGTAGCGTTGGTGTCGCGGTCTTCCACGGACTCCCCTCCCCTCTCGCTTTTAGAGAGGGGACCGGGATACGTGGCCGCCGCGTGGGGAGATTTGGCCCTGGTTGGGGTCTATTTCTCCCCTAACCACCCTCTCTCGGACTTTGAGGATTTCCTGGAGATTCTCACTGCAGCCGTAGGGAGGGCGGCGCCACGCCAGGTCGTGGTGTTAGGCGACCTGAACGCCAAGTCGGTGGCCTGGGGCAACCCAGCCGCCTCCTGCAACGTCCGGGGTCGCGCCGTCGAGTTTTGGGCGGCGTCATGCGGCGTGTCCCTGCTCAACAGGGGGGCGGTCCACACGTGTGTGCGGCAACGGGGAGGGTCGGTGGTGGACGTTTCGTTCGCCACCCCCGTGCTAGCCGCACGCATCGTGAACTGGCGGGTGGAGTTGGTGGAGACCTTGTCGGACCACCGTTATGTTCGGTTCGACATCTCCACCCAGAGCCCCCGTGGGGAGATGGCCCGCTCTGGCAGGTCTCCCTTCCCACGGTGGGCTCTCACTCGCCTGGACCGGGAGGCAGCCAAGGAGGCGGCCTTCCTCCAGGACTGGCTGTCGCCCCCTGTTGGGGCCCCGGACGTTGACGCCGCAGCGGTCCGGCTGAGGGAATCCCTGACCGAGGTGTGCAACTCCAGCATGCCTCGGTCTCGGCGTCCGCCTCCCCGCCGGGCCGTTTATTGGTGGTCGGAGGAGCTGGCAGGCCTCCGGGCCACTTGCGTGGCGGCCAGAAGGGCCTACACGCGGAGCCGCCGGCGCAGCGCCCGTAATCAGGCAGAGGAGGACCGCCTCTACGCCTCTTACCGAGAGGCAAAGGCGGTCCTCAAGTCGGCTATGGGCGCTGCCAAGGACTCGGCGAGGGCCGAGATGCTGGAGGGTCTCGACAGGGATCCGTATGGGAGACCATACAGGGCGGCGCGGAACCAACTGCGGCCCCATGGTCCCCCACTTACGGAGACCCTCGAGCCGGCGTTGTTGGATGGGGTGGTCCGGTCTCTGTTTCCGCGCAGGACCGACTTCACCCCACCAACGATGGACCCTCCGCAGGCGGCGGCTCCGCCAGAGGAGGAGGTACCTCCAGTGACGGAGGAGGAGTTTCGCGCGGGGGTGCTTAGCCTCCGCGCGAAGAAGACGGCTCCTGGGCCGGACGGCGTCCCCGCACGGGTGGTGGCCATAGCTGCCGCTCAAATGGAGGACAGGTTTCGGGAACTCTTCAGCGCGTGCTTTGCGGCTGGAAGGTTCCCGAAACTGTGGAAGGAGGGGCAGCTATGCCTCCTCCGAAAGGAGGGACGCCCGGCGGATTCCCCCTCGGCATACCGGCCCATCGTTCTGCTCGATGAGGTCGGTAAATTGTTCGAGGGGATCATCGCCGGCCGGCTCAGGAGCCATTTGCAGGGTGTAGGGCCGGACCTGTCGGACGCCCAGTTCGGTTTCCGACAGGGCCGGTCCACCATCGACGCGCTGGCCCTTCTTAAGGGCCAGGTGAAAGAGGCGGTCGAGGCGGGGGACGGAGTGTTGGCGGTGTCGTTTGACATCGCCAACGCCTTCAACTCCGTTCCCCACTCCACCATATTGGAGGCACTCCGGTACCACGGAGTGCCCCAATATTTGAGGAGCCTCCTGGCCAGCTACTTGGAGGATCGAGAGGTCCTCCTTGTGGACAAACTGGCCAGGATGCGGAGGTACAGCGCGGAGTCCGGTGTTCCGCAGGGGTCAGTCTTAGGACCCCCCCTGTGGAACATCGGCTTTGACTGGCTGTTGCGGGGAGCTCTTCTCCGGGGCACGAGTGTCATCTGCTACGCGGATGACACTCTCCTTACTGCCCGGGGGAAGAGCTTCGGGGAGGCGGCCTGTCTGGCCTCGGCTGGCGGGTCCTTGGTGGCAGGGAGGATCCGCCGCCTGGGATTGAGGGTGGCGCTGAACAAGACCGAGGCCGTGTTCTTTCACGGGCCTCGGCAGCGCTGCCCTCCAGACGCCCACATTATGGTGGAGGGCGTCAGGGTGGGCGTCCAGGCCCAGATGAAGTATCTGGGCCTGGTGTTGGACAGCAGGTGGCGCTTCGGCCCGCACTTTAGCGGGCTGTCGACGCGCCTGCTGAGGGCTGCGGACGCCCTCTCCTGGCTCCTCCCGAACCTGGGGGGGCCTAACGCACGATGCCGGCGTTTGTATGCCGGCATATTGCGGAGCATGGCCCTGTACGGGGCCCCCATCTGGGCGGACTCCCTCCACAGGAGGGAGAACGCTACTTTGATGCGGAGGCCCCAAAGGGCCATTGCACTGCGGGTGGCGAGGGCCTACCGCTCGGTGGGCTTTTCGGCGGCGTGCGCTCTGGCGGGCACCCCTCCTTGGGAGTTGGAGGCGTGGGTGCTCGCCAGAGTGTACGAGTGGACGGCGCGACGAAAGGCCCTCGGGGAGCGCCCCGTCGCGGAGGAGCGGGAGGCCGTGCGGCGGGAGGCGAGGGACGCCATCATCGTCCATTGGACGGATGACCTCGCCTCCGCCACCTTTGGCCGCCGAACCTTGGACGCGCTCGGTCCGGTCCTGCGAGACTGGCTCGAGCGCTCCCACGGGTTCCTCTCATTCCGTCTGGTGCAGGTGTTGTCAGGCCACGGCTGTTTCGGCAAGCACCTGCACCGGATCGGGAGGGAGGAAACCCCGGCGTGTCACGACTGCGGCGCGGCGGAGGACACGGCTCAGCACACCCTCGAGGTGTGCCCGGCTTGGTCTGAGCCGCGCCGCAGTCTAACAGCGGAGATCGGACAGGACCTCTCGCTTCCCGGCGTGGTGAATGCCATGCTGGAGAGTGAGGGGTCCTGGGCAGCTGTCGCCTCTTTTTGCGAGGATGTCATCTCGCAAAAGGAGGCGGCGGAGCGTGCGCGGGAGGACGACCCTCTCGCTGCGCCGCTCCGCAGGCGCAGAAGAGATCGGAGAAGACGCCGTCTTCTCCCTCCTCATGGTGGTGATGGGCGGGCGATAGGCGCGGGGGCGCCTCCGCCCGCATTGCACTCCACACCACCTCCGCCGGTAATTCCCAGCCCTCCCCCTGAACGGGGAGGACTTGAGGGGCCCGCCGCTTTAGGCGGGTTGTCGTCGGAGGAGGACTGGACGCTAAGGCTGCGCCGATCTCCCAGTCCTCTTCCACTCGGACGACGCGGGAATAACACTGGGTCGTTTTAGTGGGTATACCGGGTCAGCCCGGGGAGTCCCACATACCCCTCCCGTTCCCCCGACGGGAGGGTATGCGTAATGCATTTCTTCCCAGTTTAAAAAAAAAAAAAAAAAAAAAAAAAAAAAGTTAGGTTGGGGGATCTTGCGGAGTATGGCCCTGTACGGGGCCCCCATCTGGGCGGACTCCCTCCACAGGAGGGAGAACGCTACTTTGATGCGGAGGCCCCAAAGGGCCATTGCACTGCGGGTGGCGAGGGCCTACCGCTCCGTGGGCTTTTCGGCGGCGTGCGCTCTGGCGGGCACCCCTCCTTGGGAGTTGGAGGCGTGGGTGCTCGCCAGAGTGTACGAGTGGACGGCGCGGCGAAAGGCCCTGGGCGAGCGCCCCGTCGCGGAGGAGCGGGAGGCCGTGCGGCGGGAGGCGAGGGACGCCATCATCGTCCATTGGACGGACGACCTCGCCTCCGCCACCTTTGGCCGCCGAACCTTGGACGCGCTCGGTCCGGTCCTGCGAGACTGGCTCGAGCGCTCCCACGGTTTCCTCTCATTCCGTCTGGTGCAGGTATTGTCAGGCCACGGCTGTTTCGGCAAGCACCTGCACCGGATCGGGAGGGAGGAGACCCCGGCGTGCCACGACTGCGGCGCGGCGGAGGACACGGCTCAGCACACCCTCGAGGTGTGCCCGGCTTGGTCTGAGCCGCGCCGCAGTCTAACAGCGGAGATCGGACAGGACCTCTCACTTCCCGGCGTGGTCAACGCCATGCTGGAGAGTGAGGGGTCCTGGGCAGCTGTCGCCTCTTTTTGCGAGGATGTCATCTCGCAAAAGGAGGCGGCGGAGCGCGCGCGGGAGGACGACCCTCTCGCTGCGCCGCTCCGCAGGCGCAGAAGAGGTCGGAGAAGACGCCGTCTTCTCCCTCCTCATGGTGGTGATGGGCGGGCGATAGGCGCAGGGGCGCCTCCGCCCGCATTGCACTCCACACCACCTCCGCCGGTCATTCCCAGCCCTCCCCCGGAACGGGGAGGACTTGAGGGGCCCGCCGTTTTAGGCGGGTTGTCGTCGGAGGAGGACTGGACGCTAAGGCTGCGCCGATCTCCCAGTCCTCTTCCACTCGGACGACGCGGGAATAACACTGGGTCGTTTTAGTGGGTATACCGGGTCAGCCCGGGGAGTCCCACATACCCCTCCCGTTCCCCCGACGGGCGGGTATGCGTAATGCATTTTTTCCCAGTTTAAAAAAAAAAAAAAAAAAAAAAAAAAAAAAAAAAAAAAAAAAAAAAAGGTTAGGTTGGGGGACCCCCCACAGAGTTTGCGTTACTCCGACGCTTCAGCGTCGGAAGCTAGTCGCGCGCCGTCTGCGGCTAGCTTCGTTGGAAGGGTGGACTTGTCGGATTCCGACGACGAGTCCCTCTTAAGCGTCTCGGACGCGGGCGACTGTCGGTCGCGGAAGCGGGCCTTCCTCAAGGAGGGGTCCGAGGGCTCCGAGGGCTCAGCCAGGAGGTCAAAGGTCAAGAGGCCGACGACAGCCGCGGAAACCCACGTGGTGGGTCTCGCGGACGCCCAGCGGCAGCTGGACCTGGCTCGGCGGACGCAGCAGCAGCAGGACCTGGAGGAGAGGGTCGCTGCTAAAGAGCAGCGGGCGCGTGCTGCTCGGGCCAGGTCCGGTTACGGCGCGTCCCGCGTTCTGTACGCGGACTATTCTCTGGCCGAGCTGGAGCGGATGGCAGAAGAGGACGAGGAGGAGATCGCGGAGGTCGCCTCTAAATCCTCGAACCTTAAGGGTACCTTCCAGAAGGCCCTTAAGTGCCGAGGTGCGAGCATGCGCGGCATCATTGCGGAGCTCGTAAAAAGAAAGGCGACCGACGAGACTCGCCAGTTGCAGGCGGTAGTGGATCGCCTGAAGGTGGAGGTCAGCCAGCTTCACCAGAAGCTGGCTGATGTCACGGCTCGGCCGAGTCAGGCCGAACCGAGACCTGCGGCGGAGGCCCCCAACCCCACCAACCTTGAGGATGTTATCCGCAAGGTTGTCATGGAGGAGAGGGCCTTCACCAGAGCCTGCTTAGCAGGTATCGAGGACCGGCTCCTGCCGGAGAAGCGCCTCCGACCACCGCTCGCGGCGGACAAGAGGCGAGCCGAGCCGGGGCCGTCCTCGCAAGGGGAGGACGCCCTTCTCCCTTCCACTACTCCGTCCAACCAGCCGGGTTGGACTGAAGTGGTCCGGAAGGGGAAGGGCCGAGGTAAGAAGACGGTGACAGCCGTCCCTGCCGTCCCTGCCACCACGACTCCCAGCCGGTCGCAGGCGACTGAGAAGGGAAAGCGGAAGGGGAAGGGCAAAAGGCCGGCAACGCCCGGACCTGCCGTCCCAGCCACCACGCCTCCCAGCCAGTCGCAGGCGACCAAGAAGAGGAAGGGGAAACTCGTTCCCCCAAAGTCCGCAGCCGTCGTTGTGACACTCACTGCGGAGGCTGCGGAACGTGGGGAAACCTACGCTTCCATTTTGGTGCGGGCGCGAGCCAATGCCGATCCCACCCAATTGGGGATCAGCAAGGTTTCTTGCCGGCGGACCGAAACCGGGGCTCGAATATTCGAGTTCCCGGGGGCGGAGGGCAGCGCCAACGCTGACCTCTTTGCAGCCAAGCTGCAAGAGGTCATCGCGGACGCTGCCAAGGTGGCCCGACCAGTCAAGTCGGCGGCCATCGAGGTGACCGGTCTTGATGACTCGGTCACCAAGGAGGAGGTGGTGGCGGCGGTCGCAGCCATTGGGGGCTGTGGCGTCGCAGCGGTGCAAGGCCGGGACATCAGGCCCGGCCGCGGCGGCATGGGCACTATCCGGCTCGAGTGCCCTGTCGCCGCTGCCAAAGCCGTCCTTGCAAAAGGACGGCTCGCCGTCGGCTTCAGCTCGGGTGCAGTCCGAGCACTTGGAGAACAGCCTCTGCGCTGCTTCAAAAAAAAAAAAAAAAAAAAAAAAAAGGTTAGGTTAGGTTAGGTTAGGTTGGGGGGGGGGGGACCCCCCACAGAGCTTGCGTCCACGTCGCGTCCCCTGGAAACGGCCCAGTTTGTCACCGTAACGGAGTGGCAGACTGGGTACGGCTAAAGTGCTCTGTGATCTCGTAGCTTCATTTTAATTGCGTTGTTGACTGCGAACATGCGGAAGGCTATGCCTACGCCCCCGCGGGACGCCTGCGGGCGTTTTAAAAAAGGCCCTTCTCAGGGCCAACCCAAAGGCCCTTCTCAGGGCCAACCAAAAGGCCCTTCTCAGGGCCAATCTGACGCTTCAGCGTCTGAAGCTAGCCGCGCGCCGTCTGCGGCTAGCTTCTTCGGAAGGGTGGACCCGTCAGATTCCGACGACGAGTCCCTACTTAGCGTCTCGGACGCAGGCGACTCAAGGTCGCGTAAGCGGGCCTTCCTTAAGGAAGGGTCCGAGGGCTCCTCGAGCTCAGCAAGGAGGTCCAAGGCCAAGAGGCCGACGAAAGCCGCAGACACCCACGTAGTGGGTCTCGCGGACGCTCAGCGGCATCTGGACTTGGCTCGGCGGGCGCAGCAGCAGCAGGACCTGGAGGAGCAGGTTGCTGCTAAGGAGCAGCGGGTGCGTGCTGCTCGGGCCAAGTCCGGGTACGGTGCGTCCCGCGTGCTTTACTCGGACTACTCCTTGGCCGAGCTGGCGCGCATGGCGGAGGAGGACGAGGAGGAGATCGCGGAGGTCGCCTCCAAGTCCTCAAACCTTAAGGGCACCTTTCAAAAGGCCCTTAAGTGCCGTGCTGCGAGCATGCGCGGCATCGTTGCGGAGCTCGTGGAGCGCAAGGCGAGCGACGAGACTCGCCAATTGCAGGCGACCGTCGATCGCCTCAAGCTGGAGGTCAGCCAGCTTCATCAGAAGCTGGCTGATGTCATGGCCCGGCCGAGTCAGGCCGAACCGAGACCTGCGGCGGAGGCCCCCTCCTCCACCAACCTTGAGGATGTCATCCGCAAGGTGGTTATGGAGGAGCGGGCCTTCACCAGAGCCTGCCTAGCAGGCATAGAGGACCGGCTCCTGCCGGAGAAGCGCATCCGACCGCCGCTCGCGGCGGACAAGAGGCGAGCCGAGCCGGGGCCGTCCTCGCAAGTGGAGGATGCCCTTCTCCCTTCCACCACTCCGTCCAACCAGCCGGGTTGGACTGAAGTGGTCCGGAAGGGGAAGGGGAAGGGTAAGGGGAAAAAGACGGCGTCGGCCGTCTCTGCCGTCCCCGCCTCTACGCATCCCGGCCAGTCGCAGGCGACTGGGGGGAGCGGGAGGAAGAGGAAAGGCAGAAAGGCGGCAGCGGCCGCCCCTGCCGTCCCCGCCACCACGCCTCCAAGTCAGTCGCAGGCGGCTGGCAGGGGCAAGAAGAAGAGGAAGGGGAAACTCGTTCCCCCAAAGTCCGCAGCCGTCGTGGTGACACTCACCGCGGAGGCTGCGGAACGCGGGGAAACTTACGCGTCGATCCTGTTGCGGGCGCGTGCAAATGCCGATCCTACCCAATTGGGGATCGGCAAAGTTTCTTGCCGGCGGACGGAAACCGGGGCTCGAATTTTCGAGTTCCCGGGGGCGGAGGGCAGCGCCAGCGCTGACCTCTTTGCAGCCAAGCTGCAGGAGGTCATCGCGGACGCTGCCAAGGTGGCCCGACCAGTCAAGTCGGCTGCCATCGAGGTAGCCGACCTTGACGACTCGGTCACCAAGGAGGAGGTGGTGGCGGCGGTCGCAGCGATCGGGGGTTGCAGCGTCGCGGAGGTACGGGGTCGGGACATCAGGCCTGGCCGCGGCGGCATGGGCACTATCCGGCTCGAGTGCCCGGTCGTCGCTGCCAAAGCCGTCCTTGAGAAAGGTCGGCTCGCCGTCGGATTCAGCTCGGGTGCAGTCCGGTCACTTGGGGAGCAGCCTTTGCGCTGCTTCAAGTGCTGCGGCATCGGACACACCCGAGCCCTCTGTCCGTCCACCGTCGACAGGTCCGACGCCTGCTACCGCTGCGGCAAGGAGGGCCACAAAGCCGCTGCCTGCATGGTC
Organism: Lacanobia oleracea; assembly: GCA_950371165.1. Lineage (NCBI taxonomy): Eukaryota > Metazoa > Arthropoda > Insecta > Lepidoptera > Noctuidae > Lacanobia > Lacanobia oleracea. The sequence continues at coordinate 29,649,006 of OX493389.1, forward strand.
GCCACGCCACACTGCGTAGTGTGTGCTGCCAGTGGCCGCCCAGCAGGTCACATCATGCGGGGGAGGTTGTAAAACCCCCCCCTTAAGAGAGGAAAAGCGCAGGTGCCAGTCGGGCCTGCTGCTGGCAACGCCGTTCCCGAGGCAGGAACGGCGGTGGCTGCGGAGGAGGGGGGTGCGATGTCCGATTGATGTCGATCGAACATCGCATCCTCCAGGCGAACACCAACCACTGCCGGGCTGCACAGGATCTCCTGATGCAGACCATGGCTGAGTGGTTGGTGGACTTGGCGGTGGTCGCCGAGCCTTACTCGGTCCCTGGCCATTGGCTGGGCGACCGAGACGGCCTGGTGGCAATGGTGTCGCGGTCTTCCACAGACTCCCCTCCCCTCTCGCTTTTAGAGAGGGGACCGGGATACGTGGCCGCCGCGTGGGGAGATTTGGCCCTGGTTGGGGTCTATTTCTCCCCAAACCGCCCTCTCTCGGACTTTGAGGATTTCCTAGAGATTCTCACTGCAGCCGTAGGGAGGGCGGCGCCACGCCAGGTCGTGGTGTTGGGCGACCTGAACGCCAAGTCGGTGGCCTGGGGCAACCCAGCCGCCTCCTGCAACGTCCGGGGTCGCGCCGTCGAGTTTTGGGCGGCGTCATGCGGCGTGTCCCTCCTCAACAGGGGGGCGGTCCACACTTGTGTGCGGCAACGGGGAGGGTCGGTGGTGGACGTTTCGTTCGCCACCCCCGTGCTAGCCGCACGCATTGTGAACTGGCGGGTGGAGTTGGTGGAGACCTTGTCGGACCACCGTTATGTGCGGTTCGACATCTCCACCCAGAGCCCCCGTGGGGAGATGGCCCGCTCTGGCAGGTCTCCCTTCCCACGGTGGGCTCTCACTCGCCTGGACCGGGAGGCAGCCAAATAGGCGGCCTTCCTCCAAGACTGGCTGTCGCCCCCTGTTGGGGCCCCGGACGTTGACGCCGCAGCGGTCCGGCTGAGGGAATCCTTGACCGAGGTGTGCAACTCCAGCATGCCTCGGTCTCGGCGTCCGCCTCCCCGCCGGGCCGTTTATTGGTGGTCGGAGGAGCTGGCAGGCCTCCGGGCCACTTGCGTGGCGGCCAGAAGGGCCTACACGCGGAGCCGCCGGCGCAGCGCCCGTAATCAGGCAGAGGAGGATCGCCTCTACGCCTCTTACCGAGAGGCGAAGGCGGTCCTCAAGTCGGCTATGGGCGCTGCCAAGGACTCGGCGAGGGCCGAGATGCTGGAGGGTCTCGACAGGGATCCGTATGGGAGACCATACAGGGCAGCGCGGAACCAACTGCGGCCCCATGGTCCCCCACTTACGGAGACCCTCGAGCCGGCGTTGCTGGATGGGGTGGTCCGGTCTCTGTTTCCGCGCAGGACCGACTTCACCCCTCCAGCGATGGACCCTCCGCAGTCGGCGGCTCCGCAGGAGGAAGAGGAGGCACCTCCGGTGACGGAGGAGGAGTTTCGCGCGGGGGTGCTTAGCCTCCGCGCGAAGAAAACGGCTCCTGGGCCGGACGGCGTCCCCGCACGGGTGGTGGCCATAGCTGCCGCTCAAATGGAGGACAGGTTTCGGGAACTCTTCAGCGAGTGCCTTACGGCTGGAAGGTTCCCGAAACTGTGGAAGGAGGGGCAGCTATGCCTCCTCCGAAAGGAGGGACGCCCGGCGGATTCCCCCTCGGCATACCGGCCCATCGTTCTGCTCGATGAGGTCGGTAAATTGTTCGAGGGGATCATCGCCGGCCGGCTCAGGAGCCATTTGCAGGGCGTAGGGCCGGACCTGTCGGACGCCCAGTTCGGTTTCCGACAGGGCCGGTCCACCATCGACGCGCTGGCCCTTTTGAAGGGCCAGGTGAAAGAGGCGGTCGAGGCGGGGGACGGAGTGTTGGCGGTGTCGTTTGACATCGCCAACGCCTTCAACTCCGTTCCCCACTCCACCATATTGGAGGCACTCCGGTACCACGGAGTGCCCCAATATTTGAGGAGCCTCCTGGCCAGCTACTTGGAGGATCGAGAGGTCCTCCTTATGGACAAACTGGCCAGGATGCGGAGATACAGCGCGGAGTCCGGTGTTCCGCAGGGGTCAGTCTTAGGACCCCCCCTGTGGAACATCGGCTTTGACTGGCTGTTGCGGGGAGCTCTTCTCCAGGGCACGAGTGTCATCTGCTACGCGGATGACACTCTCCTTACTGCCCGGGGGAAGAGCTTCGGGGAGGCGGCCTGTCTGGCCTCGGCTGGCGGATCCTTGGTGGCAGGGAGGATCCGCCGCCTGGGATTGAGGGTGGCGCTGAACAAGACCGAGGCCGTGTTCTTTCACGGGCCTCGGCAGCGCTGCCCTCCCGACGCCCACATTGTGGTGGAGGGCGTCAGGGTGGACGTCCAGGCCCAGATGAAGTATCTGGGCCTGGTGCTGGACAGCAGGTGGCGCTTCGGCCCGCACTTTAGCGGGCTGTCGACGCGCCTGCTGAAGGCCGCGGACGCCCTGTCGTGGCTCCTCCCGAATTTGGGGGGGCCTAACGCACGATGCCGGCGTTTGTATGCCGGCATATTGCGGAGCATGGCCCTGTACGGGGCCCCCATCTGGGCGGACTCCCTCCACAGGAGGGAGAACGCTACTATGATGCGGAGGCCCCAAAGGGCCATTGCACTGCGGGTGGCGAGGGCCTACCGCTCGGTGGGCTTTTCGGCGGCGTGCGCTCTGGCGGGCACCCCTCCTTGGGAGTTGGAGGCGTGGGTGCTCGCCAGAGTGTAAGGTAGACGCAGCTATCAACGACCCATCGGAAATCTGTAGTTATTACCGACCTATAAAAGTAATTCGAAATCCTTTCGTTTCCAGAACTATTCTAGCTATAGGTAGGCAAAGTTACACACGCGTTTATTCCTTGAGCATCGTATACTTTTACGTTAGTGTGAGTAGCTGTGCAAAAAAGAGATAAAATACGTAAGTTACTGCGGGGCAGCGTGGACGCAGGACGTTTCGTACAGTTCCCTTGTTCCTTCAAGTAAGTACGTGACTTTTCTATCTAAGACATTTATACAAACAAATGACGTCTATACTTTATCTTATATTACTAAATGTATTCATTTAAGTGTCAACTCTTGATTTATTACGACATTTTATTAATAAAAAGTAATTTGAAACGATAAAACTTTAAATTAAAATGGGACGGTGTTAGCTTCATCAGTTTTAGTCGTGGCAGCTATCAACGACCCATAAGTCGGTAATGGCAGCAACGTAACTTTTCGTTTTATATTTTTTTTATGTTATTATATCACACTAAAACAAGAATTTTTATGGATCAGTTTAAATCTAAGCTATCAGTCTTTATAAAAATCTATTAGCGACTAAACTTTTTTGTTTAGTTTTTAACTTTTAGCGTTGTCAATTTAACCAAAGTTATGATATTTTTCGAGGATCGATATTGAATAGTTACAGTAATAAATCATTGTTTTGTGTTTAAAACAGTGTGCATTTGTTCATATTTTTTGTGATATTAATCAATTATAATCTATTTTATAGTACGAAGGTCAATTGAATTAAAATAACCATTTTTTTATAAGTCGGTAATACAATTTATGTTTATACTTACATACTTTATTACCGACTCATGAGGGTCGGCAATAGCAACTATAAGAAGCTATTACCGATCGTATACAGATTATTTAGTTTTTCACCTACTTTTATGACATAATACTTAGGTACCTATTAATAAATGCTACTTCTTGGTTAAAACAACATAAAACATTTTTTTCCAGAAGTATGGAGCCACAAAAGCGGCGAAAAGTATACAGTGAAACACAACTCGCCGAAGCAATCAAAGCAATTAATGACGGCACAAGTGTATATGAGGCATCAAAAAGGTTTAATATTCCCAAAACTACATTACGAGACAAACGAGACGGGAAATATAAGAATGAAATTTGTGGAGTTCAGCCGGCGGAACTATGCGACGGAATATAGGAATTATGCGACACCTTTCAAAAATGCTCTTTACTTTCCGAAGAATAATATCGATAACAATAAAAAGAAGACATTAAATAAAAATCTCACGCCGACAGTAGCCATATCTGATGAGTTTATGGAATATCAAAGGAGAATTATAAAAGAAAAAGAAGACAAAGAAAATAATAAAAAAAAAAGAAAACAAGAAATCTTGGAAAAAAGGGAACAAAAAGAATTATTGAAGAAAACAAAGACCTTAAAGAAGAAAAAACCAATTAAAAAAGTGAATGCGGTGAACAAAGAAGATTCTCCTGTAGCAGGACCAAGTCATCAGATATCAGATCAATCAGATAGCGAATTCGATTTTAATTTACTTCCAAAGGAAGCAGCAAAGCGTCGCGTGCTTTGTAACAGTGAGTTAGAAAATGAATCTAAAAAAGGACATGAACATTCTAATAGTACTTTAATTAATGATAGAGATTCTTTTGAAACAGAAACTACCGTACGTCTATTAGAGTCAGACTCTGCAAGAGAGACAGTTAAACGTCGAGTCTTATATAGCAGTGAGTCTGATGATGAAAGTATTTTTTAAGTGACTTTAATGTTTCGTTTGTAAGCACCAGTTGTACCAAATCATGTATGTAATTAGTTGCAATTTATTTCTAAAAAGAGGTGAACCAATGACTGTGATGATTAATATTATAATTTTTTAAAAATGATTATGATCTCAATAGCATAAGGAAATATCCTAGAGTTTGAAATCTTTAAATTAAAATATATATGTGTACCTATTAACAGTATTATGTTGATCAATTTAAAAGTGTATAATTATTTAGTTCATAGGTATTACTAAGAAGTACAAATTTGTTTTATTAAAAATAACGATAATAAAAAATACGAATAAGTATTTGCATTTTTATTTTATTTTATTAAGATCGGTAATCATCATCATTACTAGCTTAAATACATTCCATTGCTGGAAAAAGGCCTCTTCTCATACACGATCGGGAATAGCTGCATAAAAATCGTTAATAGCTTCACAGCCGTTTTTATGGGTCGGTAATTGCAACAATCGACTAAGTCACATTGTAAATTATTTTTTACAAGATAATCCTTTATTTAAATGTATTTGATTTAATAAATACATTTTTTATAGATAACATTAGCATATAAAATTAAACTATTAATCTTTAGAGGAACCAGTATACTAAAAAAAATTGGTTGATTTTAAAATTGCCTTAAGAGGGTCGTTAATACCTGCGTTTACCTTACGAGTGGACGGCGCGGCGAAAGGCCCTCGGGGAGCGCCCCGTCGCGGAGGAGCGGGAGGCCGTGCGGCGGGAGGCGAGGGACGCCATCATCGTCCATTGGACGGACGACCTCGCCTCCGCCACCTTTGGCCGCCGAACCCTGGACGCGCTCGGTCCGGTCCTGCGAGACTGGCTCGAGCGCTCCCACGGGTTCCTCTCATTCCGTCTGGTGCAGGTGTTGTCAGGCCACGGCTGTTTCGGCAAGCACCTGCACCGGATCGGGAGGGAGGAAACCCCGGCGTGTCACGACTGCGGCGCGGCGGAGGACACGGCTCGGCACACCCTCGAGGTGTGCCCGGCTTGGTCTGAGCCGCGCCGCAGTCTAACAGCGGAGATCGGACAGGACCTCTCACTTCCCGGCGTGGTGAATGCCATGCTGGAGAGTGAGGGGTCCTGGGCAGCTGTCGCCTCTTTTTGCGAGGATGTCATCTCGCAAAAGGAGGCGGCGGAGCGTGCGCGGGAGGACGACCCTCTCGCTGCGCCGCTCCGCAGGCGCAGAAGAGGTCGGAGAAGACGCCGTCTCCTCCCTCCTCATGGTGGTGATGGGCGGGCGATAGGCGCGGGGGCGCCTCCGCCTGCATTGCACTCCACACCACCCTCGCCGGTCATTCCCAGCCCTCCCCCTGAACGGGGAGGACTTGAGGGGCCCGCCGCTTTAGGCGGGTTGTCGTCGGAGGAGGACTGGACGCTAAGGCTGCGCCGATCTCCCAGTCCTCTTCCACTCGGACGACGCGGGAATAACACTGGGTCGTTTTAGTGGGTATACCGGGTCAGCCCGGGGAGTCCCACATACCCCTCCCGTTCCCCCGACGGGAGGGTATGCGTAATGCATTTTTTCCCAGTTTAAAAAAAAAAAAAAAAAAAAAAAAAAAAAAAAAAAAAAAAAAGGTTAGGTTGGGGGGGGGGACCCCCCACAGAGCTTGCGTCCTCGTCGCGTCCCCTGGAAACGGCCCAGTTTGTCACCGTAACGGAGTGGCAAACTGGGTACGGCTAAAGTGCTCTGTGCATTCGTAGAAATTTTATTTTATCTTGCTTTGCGTCTACGAACCTGCTGTGGCTATGCCAAGACCCCCGCGGGACGCCTCCGGGCGGTTTTTAAAAGGCCCTTCTCAGGGCCAACCCAAAGGCCCTTCTCAGGGCCAACCAAAAGGCCCTTCTCAGGGCCAATCCGACGCCTCAGCGTCTGAAGCTAGCCGCGCGCCGTCTGCGGCTAGCTTCTTCGGAAGGGCGGACATGTCCGATTCGGACGAGTCCGTCGTAAGCGTCTCGGACGTTGGCGACACTAGGTCGCGAAAGCGGGCCTTCCGTAAGGAAGGGTCCGAGGGCTCCTCCAGTTCGACGAGGAAGTCCACGGCAGCGAAGAAGCCGACGACATCTGCGGACACCCACGTCGTGGGTCTCGCAGATGCCCAGCGGCAGTTGGACCTGGCTCGGCGGACGCAGCACCAGCAAGAGCTGGAAGAGCGTGTTGCTGCGAAGGAGCAGCGGGCGCGTGCTGCTCGGGCCAAGTCCGGGTACGGTGCGTCCCGCGTGCTTTACTCGGACTACACCTTGGCCGAGCTGGCGCGCATGGCGGAGGAGGACGAGGAGGAGATCGCGGAGGTCGCTTCCAAGTCCTCAAACCTTAAGGGCACGTTTCAGAAGGCCCTTAAGGTCCGTGCTGCGAGCATGCGCGGCATTATAGAGGAGTTGGTCCAGCGTGAGGCGACCGACGAATCGCGCAAATTGCAGGCGACCGTCGATCGCCTCAAGCTGGAGGTCAGCCAGCTTCATCAGAAGCTGGCTGATGTCATGGCTCGGCCGATTCAGGCCGATCCGAGACCTGCGGCGGAGGCCCCCTCCTCCACCAACCTTGAGGATGTCATCCGCAAGGTGGTTATGGAGGAGAGGGCCTTCACCAGAGCCTGCTTAGCAGGCATAGAGGACCGGCTCCTGCCGGAGAAGCGCCTTCGACCGCCGCTCGCGGCGGACAAGAGGCGAGCCGAGCCGGGGCCATCCTCGCAAGGGGAGGACGCCCTTCTCCCTTCGACTACTCCGTCCAACCAGCCGGGTTGGACTGAAGTGGTCCGGAAGGGGAAGGGCCGAGGTAAAAAGACGGCGACGGCCGTCCCTGCCGTCCCCGCCACCACACGTACAGGCCAGTCGCAGGCGACAGGTGGGAGAAAGGGAAAGCGGAAGGGCAAAAGGTCGGCAACGCCCGGACCTGCCGTCCCCGTCACCACGCCTCCCAGTCAGTCGCGGGCGGCTGGCAAGGGTAAGAAGAAAGGGAAGCTGGTTCCCCCAAAGTCCGCGGCCGTCGTGGTGACACTCACCGCGGAGGCTGCGGAGCGCGGGGAAACCTACGCTTCCATTTTGGTGCGGGCGCGTGCAAATGCCGATCCCGCCCAATTGGGGATCGACAAGGTTTCTTGCCGGCGGACCGAAACCGGGGCTCGAATATTCGAGTTCCCGGGGGCGGAGGGCAGCGCCAACGCTGACCTCTTTGCAGCCAAGCTGCAAGAGGTCATCGCGGACGCTGCCAAGGTGGCCCGACCGGTGAAGTCGGCGACCATCGAGGTGACCGGTCTTGACGACTCGGTCACCAAGGAGGAGGTGGTGGCGGCGGTCGCAGCCATTGGGGGCTGCGGCGTCGCAGCGGTGCAAGGCCGGGACATCAGGCCCGGCCGCGGCGGCATGGGCACTATTCGGCTCGAGTGCCCTGTCGCCGCTGCCAAAGCCGTCCTTGCAAAAGGACGGCTCGCCGTCGGCTTCAGCTCGGGTGCAGTCCGAGCACTTGGAGAACAGCCTCTGCGCTGCTTCAGGTGCTGTGGCATCGGGCACACCCGGGCCCTGTGCCCGTCAGCGGTGGACAGGTCGGAGACCTGCTACCGCTGCGGCACGGAGGGCCACAAAGCCGCCTCCTGCGCAGTCGCCAAGCTGCACTGCGCCGTCTGTGCCGCAAGGGGACGCCCGGCAGGCCATGTGATGAGGGGGAGGTTGTGCAATCCTCCCCCTCAGAGGGGTAAAGCGCAGGTGCCGGTCGTGCCTGCTGTTACCATCGCCGTTCCTGAGGCAGGAACGGTGGTGGCTGCGGAGGAGGGGGGTGCGATGTCCGATTGATGGATACAATCGAACATCGCATCCTCCAGGCGAACACCAACCACTGCCGGGCTGCACAGGATCTCCTGATGCAGACCATGGCTGAGTGGTTGGTGGACTTGGCGGTGGTCGCCGAGCCTTACTCGGTCCCTGGCCATTGGCTGGGCGACCGAGACGGCCTGGTGGCGTTGGTGTCGCGGTCTTCCACAGACTCCCCTCCCCTCTCGCTTTTAGAGAGGGGACCGGGATACGTGGCCGCCGCGTGGGGGGATTTGGCCCTGGTTGGGGTCTATTTCTCCCCAAACCGCCCTCTCTCGGACTTTGAGGATTTCCTGGAGATCCTCACTGCAGCCGTAGGGAGGGCGGCGCCACGCCAGGTCGTGGTGTTGGGCGACCTGAACGCCAAGTCGGTGGCCTGGGGCAATCCAGCTGCCTCATGCAACGTCCGGGGACGCGCCGTCGAATTTTGGGCGGCGTCATGCGGTGTGTCCCTCCTCAACAGGGGGGCGGTCCACACGTGTGTGCGGCAACGGGGAGGGTCGGTGGTGGACGTTTCGTTCGCCACCCCCGTGCTGGCCGCACGCATTGTGAACTGGCGGGTGGAGTTGGTGGAGACCTTGTCGGACCACCGTTATGTGCGGTTCGACATCTCCACCCAGAGCCCCCGTGGGGAGATGGCCCGCTCTGGCAGGTCTCCTTTCCCACGGTGGGCTCTCACTCGCCTGGACCGGGAGGCAGCCAAGGAGGCGGCCTTCCTCCAAGACTGGCTGTCGCCCCCTGTTGGGGCCCCGGACGTTGACGCCGCAGCGGTCCGGCTGAGGGAATCCTTGACCAAGGTGTGCAACTCCAGCATGCCTCGGTCTCGGCGTCCGCCTCCCCGCCGGGCCGTTTATTGGTGGTCAGAGGAGCTGGCGGGCCTACGAGCCACCTGCGTGGCGGCCAGAAGGGCCTACACGCGGAGCCGCCGGCGCAGCGCCCGTAATCAGGCAGAGGAGGACCGCCTCTACGCCTCTTACCGAGAGGCGAAGGCGGTCCTCAAGTCGGCTATGGGCGCTGCCAAGGACTCGGCGAGGGCCGAGATGCTGGAGGGTCTCGACAGGGATCCGTATGGGAGACCATACAGGGCGGCGCGGAACCAACTGCGGCCCCATGGTCCCCCACTTACGGAGACCCTCGAGCCGGCGTTGCTGGATGGGGTGGTCCGGTCTCTGTTTCCGCGCAGGACCGACTTCACCCCTCCAGCGATGGACCCTCCGCAGTCGGCGGCTCCGCAGGAGGAGGAGGAGGAGGCACCTCCGGTGACGGAGGAGGAGTTTCGCGCGGGGGTTCTTAGCCTCCGCGCGAAGAAGACGGCTCCTGGGCCGGACGGCGTCCCCGCACGGGTGGTGGCTATAGCTGCCGCTCAAATGGAGGACAGATTTCGGGAGCTCTTCAGCGCGTGCTTTACGGCTGGAAGGTTCCCGAAACTGTGGAAGGAGGGGCAGCTGTGCCTCCTCCGAAAGGAGGGACGCCCGGCGGATTCCCCCTCGGCATACCGGCCCATCGTTCTGCTCGATGAGGTCGGTAAATTGTTCGAGGGGATCATCGCCGGCCGGCTCAGGAGCCATTTGCGGGGTGTGGGGCCGGACCTGTCGGACGCCCAGTTCGGGTTCCGACAGGGTCGGTCCACAATCGACGCGCTGGCCCTTTTGAAGGGCCAGGTGAAAGAGGCGGTTGAGGCGGGGGACGGAGTGTTGGCGGTGTCGTTCGACATCGCCAACGCCTTCAACTCCGTTCCCCACTCCACCATATTGGAGGCACTCCGGTATCACGGAGTGCCCCAATATTTGAGGAGGCTCCTGGCCAGCTACTTGGAGGATCGAAAGGTCCTCCTTGTGGACAAACTGGCCAGGATGCGGAGATACAGCGCCGAGTCCGGTGTTCCGCAGGGGTCAGTCTTAGGGCCCCCCCTGTGGAACATCGGATTCGACTGGCTGTTGCGGGGAGCTCTTCTCCAGGGCACGAGTGTCATCTGCTACGCGGATGACACTCTTCTCACTGCCCGGGGGAAGAGCTTCGGGGAGGCGGCCTGTCTGGCCTCGGCTGGCGGGTCCTTGGTGGCAGGGAGGATCCGCCGCCTGGGATTGAGGGTGGCGCTGAACAAGACCGAGGCCGTGTTCTTTCACGGGCCTCGGCAGCGCTGCCCTCCCGACGCCCACATTGTGGTGGAGGGCGTCAGGGTGGACGTCCAGGCCCAGATGAAGTATCTGGGCCTGGTGCTGGACAGCAGGTGGCGCTTCGGCCCGCACTTTAGCGGGCTGTCGACGCGCCTGCTGAGGGCTGCGGACGCCCTCTCCTGGCTCCTCCCCAACCTGGGAGGGCCCAACGCACGATGCCGGCGCCTATATGCCGGCATCCTGCGAAGCATGGCCCTGTACGGGGCCCCCATCTGGGCGGACTCCCTCCATAGGAGGGAGAACGCAACCGCCATGCGCAGGCCACAAAGGGCCATTGCACTGCGGGTGGCGAGGGCCTACCGCTCGGTGGGCTTTTCGGCGGCGTGCGCTCTGGCGGGCGCCCCTCCTTGGGAGCTGGAGGCGTGGGTGCTCGCCAGAGTGTACGAGTGGACGGCGCGGCGAAAGGCCCTCGGGGAGCGCCCCGTCGCGGAGGAGCGGGAGGCCGTGCGGCGGGAGGCGAGGGACGCCATCATCGTCCATTGGACGGACGACCTCGCCTCCGCCACCTTTGGCCGCCGAACCCTGGACGCGCTCGGTCCGGTCCTGCGAGACTGGCTCGAGCGCTCCCACGGTTTCCTCTCGTTCCGTCTGGTGCAGGTGTTGTCAGGCCACGGCTGTTTCGGCAAGCACCTGCACCGGATCGGGAGGGAGGAGACCCCGGCGTGCCACGACTGCGGCGCGGCGGAGGACACGGCTCAGCACACCCTCGAGGTGTGCCCGGCTTGGTCTGAGCCGCGCCGCAGTCTAACAGCGGAGATCGGACAGGACCTCTCACTTCCCGGCGTGGTCAATGCCATGCTGGAGAGTGAGGGGTCCTGGGCAGCTGTCGCCTCTTTTTGCGAGGATGTCATCTCGCAAAAGGAGGCGGCGGAGCGCGCGCGGGAGGACGACCCTCTCGCTGCGCCGCTCCGCAGGCGCAGAAGAGGTCGGAGAAGACGCCGTCTTCTCCCTCCTCATGGTGGTGATGGGCGGGCGATAGGCGCGGGGGCGCCTCCGCCCGCATTGCACTCCACACCACCTCCGCCGGTCATTCCCAGCCCTCCCCCTGAACGGGGAGGACTTGAGGGGCCCGCCGCTTTAGGCGGGTTGTCGTCGGAGGAGGACTGGACGCTAAGGCTGCGCCGATCTCCCAGTCCTCTTCCACTCGGACGACGCGGGAATAACACTGGGTCGTTTTAGTGGGTATACCGGGTCAGCCCGGGGAGTCCCACATACCCCTCCCGTTCCCCCGACGGGAGGGTATGCGTAATGCATTTTTTCCCAGTTAAAAAAAAAAAAAAAAAAAAAAAAAAAAAAGGTTAGGTTGGGGGACCCCCCACAGAGCTTGCGTCCACGTCGCGTCCCCTGGAAACGGCCCAGTTTGTCACCGTAACGGAGTGGCAGACTGGGTACGGCTAAAGTGCTCTGTGATCTCGTAGTTGCTGTTTTTATCTTGCGTTTTAACTGCGAACATGCGGAAGGCTATGCCTATGCCCCCGCGGGACGCCTGCGGGCGTTTTAAAAAAGGCCCTTCTCAGGGCCAAACCAAAGGCCCTTCTCAGGGCCAACCAAAAGGCCCTTCTCAGGGCCTCTCCGACGTTTCGGCGTCAGAGGCTAGCCGCGCGCCGTCTGCGGCTAGCTTCTTTGGAAGAGCGGACGACGTTTCGGACTCAGAAAATGAGTCCATTATAAGCGTCTCAGATGCGGGCGATTCCCGGTCGCGGAAGCGTGCGTATCGGAAGGGAGGGTCAGAAGGCTCCTCGGGCTCGGGTTCGGTGAGGAAGTCGAAGACCAAAAAGCCGACGACAGCCGCAGACACACATGATGTGGGTCTCGCGACCGCCCAACGCCAGTTGGACCTGGCTCGGCGGGCACAGAAACAGCAGGACTTTGAGGAGCAGGTTGCTGCTAAAGAGCAGCGGGCGCGTACCGCCCGAGCAAAGTCCGGTTACGGCGCGTCCCGCGTCCTGTACGCGGACTACACTGTAGCCGACCTGGAACGGATGGCGGAGGAGGACGAGGAGGAGATCGCGGAGGTCGCCTCTAAGTCCTCCAATCTAAAAGGGACCTTTCAGAAGGCCCTTAAGACCCGTGCCGCGAGCATGCGTGGCATTGTGTTGGAGCTAGTCCAACGCAAGGCCACCGACGAAACGCGGCAACTGCAGGCGACAGTCGATCGCCTGCAGGCGGAGATCAGCCAGCTTCACAAGAAGTTAGCTGAAGCCACGGCCCGACCACAGCAGGCCGAACCCAGACCTGCGGCGGAGGCCCCCACCCCCACCAACCTTGAGGACATTATCCGCAAGGTGGTAATGGAAGAGAGGGCCTTTACTAGAGCCTGCTTGGCAGGCATTGAGGACCGGCTCTTGCCGGAGAAGCGCCTCCGACCACCGCTTGCGGCGGACAAGAGGCGGGCAGAGCCGGGGCCGTCCTCGCAAGGGGAGGACGCCCTTCTCCCTTCCACCACTCCGTCCAACCAGCAGGGTTGGACCGAAGTGGTCCGAAAGGGGAAGGGCCGAGGTAAAAAGACGGCGACGGCCGTCCCTGCCGTCCCCGCCACCACACATACAGGCCAGTCGCAGGCGACTGGTGGGAGAAAGGGAAAGCGGAAGGGCAAAAGGCCGGCAACGCCCGGACCTGCCGTCCCCGTCACCACGCCTCCCAGTCAGTCGCGGGCGGCTGGCGGGGGCAAGAAGAAGGGGAAGGGGAAATTGGTTCCCCCGAAGTCCGCGGCCGTCGTGGTGACGCTCACCGCGGAGGCTGCGGAACGCGGGGAAACCTACGCTTCCATTTTGGTGCGGGCGCGTGCCAATGCCGATCCCGCCCAACTGGGTATCGGCAAATTATCTTGCCGGCGTACCGAAACCGGGGCTCGTATTTTCGAGTTCCCGGGGGCGGAGGGCAGCGCCAACGCTGACCTCTTTGCAGCCAAGCTGCAGGAGGTCATCGCGGACGCTGCCAAGGTGGCCCGACCAGTCAAGTTGGCGGCCATCGAGGTGACCGATCTTGACGATTCGGTCACCAAGGAGGAAGTGGTGGCGGCGGTCGCAGCGATTGGTGGCTGCGGCGTCGCGGCGGTGCGAGGTCGGGACATCAGGCCTGGCCGCGGGGGCATGGGCACTATCCGGCTCGAGTGCCCGGTCGCCGCTGCCAAAGCCGTCCTTGACAAAGGACGGCTCGCCGTTGGCTTCAGTTCGGGTGTGGTCCGAGCACTTGGGGAGCAGCCTTTGCGCTGCTTCAGGTGTTGCGGCATCGGACACACCCGAGCCCTCTGTCCGTCCACCGTCGACAGGTCCGACGCCTGCTACCGCTGCGGCAAGGAGGGCCACCAAGCCGCCGCCTGCACGGTCGCCACGCCACACTGCGTGGTGTGTGCTGCCAGTGGCCGCCCAGCAGGTCACATCATGCGGGGGAGGTTGTGCAACCCCCCCCCTAAGAGGGGCAAAGCGCAGGTGCCAGTAGGGCCTGCTGCTAGCATCGCCGTTCCCGAGGCTGGAACGGCGGTGGCTGCGGAGGAGGGGGGTGCGATGTCCGATTGATGGATACAATCGAACATCGCATCCTCCAGGCGAACACCAACCACTGCCGGGCTGCACAGGATCTCCTGATGCAGACCATGGCTGAGTGGTTGGTGGACTTGGCGGTGGTCGCCGAGCCTTACTCGGTCCCTGGCCATTGGCTGGGCGACCGAGACGGCCTGGTGGCGTTGGTGTCGCGGTCTTCCACAGACTCCCCTCCCCTCTCGCTTTTAGAGAGGGGACCGGGATACGTGGCCGCCGCGTGGGGAGATTTGGCCCTGGTCGGGGTCTATTTCTCCCCAAACCGCCCTCTCTCGGACTTTGAGGATTTCCTGGAGATCCTCACTGCAGCCGTAGGGAGGGCGGCGCCACGCCAGGTCGTGGTGTTGGGCGACCTGAACGCCAAATCGGTCGCCTGGGGCAACCCAGCCGCCTCCTGCAACGTCCGGGGTCGCGCCGTCGAGTTTTGGGCGGCGTCATGCGGCGTGTCCCTCCTCAACAGGGGGGCGGTCCACACGTGTGTGCGGCAACGGGGAGGGTCGGTGGTGGACGTTTCATTCGCCACCCCCGTGCTAGCCGCACGCATCGTGAACTGGCGGGTGGAGTTGGTGGAGACCTTGTCGGACCACCGTTATGTGCGGTTCGACATCTCCACCCAGAGCCCCCGTGGGGAGATGGCCCGCTCTGGCAGCTCTCCCTTCCCACGGTGGGCTCTCACTCGCCTGGACCGGGAGGCAGCCAAGGAGGCGGCCTTCCTCCAGGATTGGCTGTCGCCCCCTGTTGGGGCCCCGGACGTTGACGCCGCAGCGGTCCGGCTGAGGGAATCCCTGACCGAGGTGTGCAACTCCAGCATGCCTCGGTCTCGGCGTCCGCCTCCCCGCCGGGCCGTCTATTGGTGGTCGGAGGAGCTGGCAGGCCTCTGGGCCACTTGCGTGGCGGCCAGAAGGGCCTACACGCGGAGCCGCCGGCGCAGCGCCCGTAATCAGGCAGAGGAGGACCGCCTCTACGCCTCTTACCGAGAGGCAAAGGCGGTCCTCAAGTCGGCTATGGGCGCTGCCAAGGACTCGGCGAGGGCCGAGATGCTGGAGGGTCTCGACAGGGATCCGTATGGGAGACCATACAGGGCGGCGCGGAACCAACTGCGGCCCCATGGTCCCCCATTGACGGAGACCCTCGAGCCGGCGTTGCTGGATGGGGTGGTCCGGTCTCTGTTTCCGCGCAGGACCGACTTCGCCCCACCAGCAATGGACCCTCCGCAGTCGGCGGCTCCGGAGGTGGAGGAGGAGGCACCTCCGGTGACGGAGGAGGAGTTTCGCGCGGGGGTGCTTAGCCTCCGCACGAAGAAGACGGCTCCTGGGCCGGACGGCGTCCCCGCACGGGTGGTGGCCATAGCTGCCGCTCAAATGGAGGACAGGTTTCGGGAACTCTTCAGCGCGTGCTTTACGGCTGGAAGGTTCCCGAAACTGTGGAAGGAGGGGCAGCTGTGCCTCCTCCGAAAGGAGGGACGCCCGGCGGATTCCCCCTCGGCATACCGGCCCATCGTTCTGCTCGATGAGGTCGGTAAATTGTTTGAGGGGATCATCGCCGGCCGGCTCAGGAGCCATTTGCAGGGTGTAGGGCCGGACCTGTCGGACGCCCAGTTCGGTTTCCGACAGGGCCGGTCCACCATCGACGCGCTGGCCCTTCTTAAGGGCCAGGTGAAAGAGGCGGTCGAGGCGGGGGACGGAGTGTTGGCGGTGTCATTCGACATAGCCAACGCCTTCAACTCCGTTCCCCACTCCACCATATTGGAGGCACTCCGGTATCACGGAGTGCCCCAATACTTGAGGAGCCTCCTGGCCAGTTACTTGGAGGATCGAGAGGTCCTCCTTGTGGACAAACTGGCCAGGTTGCGGAGGTACAGCGCGGAGTCCGGTGTTCCGCAGGGGTCAGTCTTAGGACCCCCCCTGTGGAACATCGGCTTCGACTGGCTGTTGCGGGGAGCTCTTCTCCAGGGCACGAGTGTCATCTGCTACGCGGATGACACTCTCCTCACTGCCCGGGGGAAGAGCTTCGGGGAGGCGGCCTGTCTGGCCTCGGCTGGCGGATCCTTGGTGGCAGGGAGGATCCGCCGCCTGGGATTGAGGGTGGCGCTGAACAAGACCGAGGCCGTGTTCTTCCACGGGCCTCGGCAGCGCTGCCCTCCAGACGCCCACATTGTGGTGGAGGGCGTCAGGGTGGGCGTCCAGGCCCAGATGAAGTATCTGGGCCTGGTGTTGGACAGCAGGTGGCGCTTCGGCCCGCACTTTAGCGGGCTGTCGACGCGCCTGCTGAGGGCTGCGGACGTCCTCTCCTGGCTCCTCCCGAACCTGGGAGGGCCGAACGCACGATGCCGGCGTTTATACGCCGGCATCCTGCGGAGCATGGCCCTGTACGGGGCCCCCATCTGGGCGGACTCCCTCCAAAGGAGGGAGAATGCGACCGTTATGCGCAGGCCTCAAAGGGCCATTGCACTGCGGGTGGCGAGGGCCTACCGCTCGGTGGGCTTTTCGGCGGCGTGCGCTCTGGCGGGCACCCCTCCTTGGGAGCTGGAGGCGTGGGTGCTCGCCAGAGTGTACGAGTGGACGGCGCGGCGAAAGGCCCTGGGCGAGCGCCCCGTCGCGGAGGAGCGGGAGGCCGTGCGGCGGGAGGCGAGGGACGCTATCGTCGTCCACTGGACGGAGGACCTCGCCTCCGCCACCTTTGGCCGCCGAACCTTGGACGCGCTCGGTCCGGTCCTGCGAGACTGGCTCGAGCGCTCCCACGGGTTCCTCTCATTCCGTCTGGTGCAGGTGTTGTCAGGCCACGGCTGTTTCGGCAAGCACCTGCACCGGATCGGGAGGGAGGAGACCCCGGCGTGCCACGACTGCGGCGCGGCGGAGGACACGGCTCAGCACACCCTCGAGGTGTGCCCGGCTTGGTCTGAGCCGCGTCGCAGTCTAACAGCGGAGATCGGGCAGGACCTCTCGCTTCCCGGCGTGGTGAATGCCATGCTGGAGAGTGAGGGGTCCTGGGCAGCTGTCGCCTCTTTTTGCGAGGATGTCATCTCGCAAAAGGAGGCGGCGGAGCGCGCGCGGGAGGACGACCCTCTCGCTGCGCCGCTCCGCAGGCGCAGAAGAGGTCGGAGAAGACGACGTTTTCTCCCTCCTCATGGTGGTGATGGGCGGGCGATAGGCGCGGGGGCGCCTCCGCCCGCATTGCACTCCACACCACCTCCGCTGGTCATTCCCAGCCCTCCCCCTGAACGGGGAGGACTTGAGGGGCCCGCCGCTTTAGGCGGGTTGTCGTCGGAGGAGGACTGGACGCTAAGGCTGCGCCGATCTCCCAGTCCTCTTCCACTCGGACGATGCGGGAATGCCGCTGGGTTATTTTAGTGGGTATACCGGGTCAGCCCGGGGAGTCCCACATACCCCTCCCGTTCCCCCGACGGGAGGGTATGCGTAATGCATTTTTTCCCAGATTAAAAAAAAAAAAAAAAAAAAGGTTAGGTTAGGTTCTGGCGGGTCCTTGGTGGCAGGGAGGATCCGCCGCCTGGGATTGAGGGTGGCGCTGAACAAGACCGAGGCCGTGTTCTTCCACGGGCCTCGGCAGCGCTGCCCTCCAGACGCCCACATTGTGGTGGAGGGCGTCAGGGTGGGCGTCCAGGCCCAGATGAAGTATCTGGGCCTGGTGTTGGACAGCAGGTGGCGCTTCGGCCCGCACTTTAGCGGGCTGTCGACGCGCCTGCTGAGGGCTGCGGACGCCCTCTCCTGGCTCCTCCCGAACCTGGGGGGGCCGAACGCACGATGCCGGCGTTTATATGCCGGCATCCTGCGGAGCATGGCCCTGTACGGGGCCCCCATCTGGGCGGACTCCCTCAACAGGAGGGAAAACGCAACTGCCATGCGCAGGCCCCGAAGGGCCATTGCACTGCGGGTGGCGAGGGCCTACCGCTCAGTGGGCTTTTCGGCGGCATGCGCTCTGGCGGGCACCCCTCCTTGGGAGTTGGAGGCGTGGGTGCTCGCCAGAGTGTACGAGTGGACGGCGCGGCGAAAAGCCCTCGGGGAGCGCCCCGTCGCAGAGGAGCGGGAGGCCGTGCGGCGGGAGGCGAGGGACGCCATCATCGTCCATTGGACGGACGACCTCGCCTCCGCCACCTTTGGCCGCCGAACGTTGGACGCGCTCGGTCCGGTCCTGCGAGACTGGCTCGAGCGCTCCCACGGGTTCCTCTCATTCCGTCTGGTGCAGGTGTTGTCAGGCCACGGCTGTTTCGGCAAGCACCTGCACCGGATCGGGAGGGAGGAGACCCCGGCGTGCCACGACTGCGGCGCGGCGGAGGATACGGCTCAGCACACCCTCGAGGTGTGCCCGGCTTGGTCTGAGCCGCGTCGCAGTCTAACAGCGGAGATCGGACAGGACCTCTCGCTTCCCGGCGTGGTCAACGCCATGCTGGAGAGTGAGGGGTCCTGGGCAGCTGTCGCCTCTTTTTGCGAGGATGTCATCTCGCAAAAGGAGGCGGCGGAGCGCGCGCGGGAGGACGACCCTCTCGCTGCGCCGCTCCGCAGGCGCAGAAGAGGTCGGAGAAGACGCCGTCTTCTCCCTCCTCATGGTGGTGATGGGCGGGCGATAGGCGCGGGGGCGCCTCCGCCCGCATTGCACTCCACACCACCCTCGCCGGTCATTCCCAGCCCTCCCCCTGAACGGGGAGGACTTGAGGGGCCCGCCGCTTTAGGCGGGTTGTCGTCGGAGGAGGACTGGACGCTAAGGCTGCGCCGATCTCCCAGTCCTCTTCCACTCGGACGACGCGGGAATAACACTGGGTCGTTTTAGTGGGTATACCGGGTCAGCCCGGGGAGTCCCACATACCCCTCCCGTTCCCCCGACGGGAGGGTATGCGTAATGCATTTTTTCCCAGTTTAAAAAAAAAAAAAAAAAAAAAAAAAAAAAAAAAAAAAAAAAAAAAAAAGGTTAGGTTAGGTTAGGTTAGGTTAGGTAGAGCTTGCGTCCACGTCGCGTCCCCTGGAAACGGCCCAGTTTGTCACCGTAACGGAGTGGCAGACTGGGTACGGCTAAAGTGCTCTGTGATCTCGTAGCTTCATTTAATTGCGTTGTTGACTGCGAACATGCGGAAGGCTATGCCTACGCCCCCGCGGGACGCCTGCGGGCGTTTTAAAAAAGGCCCTTCTCAGGGCCAACCCAAAGGCCCTTCTCAGGGCCAACCAAAAGGCCCTTCTCAGGGCCAATCTGACGCTTCAGCGTCTGAAGCTAGCCGCGCGCCGTCTGCGGCTAGCTTCTTCGGAAGGGTGGACCCGTCAGATTCCGACGACGAGTCCCTACTTAGCGTCTCGGACGCAGGCGACTCAAGGTCGCGTAAGCGGGCCTTCCTTAAGGAAGGGTCCGAGGGCTCCTCGAGCTCAGCAAGGAGGTCCAAGGCCAAGAGGCCGACGAAAGCCGCAGACACCCACGTAGTGGGTCTCGCGGACGCTCAGCGGCATCTGGACTTGGCTCGGCGGGCGCAGCAGCAGCAGGACCTGGAGGAGCAGGTTGCTGCTAAGGAGCAGCGGGTGCGTGCTGCTCGGGCCAAGTCCGGGTACGGTGCGTCCCGCGTGCTTTACTCGGACTACTCCTTGGCCGAGCTGGCGCGCATGGCGGAGGAGGACGAGGAGGAGATCGCGGAGGTCGCCTCCAAGTCCTCAAACCTTAAGGGCACCTTTCAAAAGGCCCTTAAGTGCCGTGCTGCGAGCATGCGCGGCATCGTTGCGGAGCTCGTGGAGCGCAAGGCGAGCGACGAGACTCGCCAATTGCAGGCGACCGTCGATCGCCTCAAGCTGGAGGTCAGCCAGCTTCATCAGAAGCTGGCTGATGTCATGGCCCGGCCGAGTCAGGCCGAACCGAGACCTGCAGCGGAGGCCCCCTCCTCCACCAACCTTGAGGATGTCATCCGCAAGGTGGTTATGGAGGAGCGGGCCTTCACCAGAGCCTGCCTAGCAGGCATAGAGGAACGGCTCCTGCCGGAGAAGCGCATCCGACCGCCGCTCGCGGCGGACAAGAGGCGAGCCGAGCCGGGGCCGTCCTCGCAAGTGGAGGATGCCCTTCTCCCTTCCACCACTCCGTCCAACCAGCCGGGTTGGACTGAAGTGGTCCGGAAGGGGAAGGGGAAGGGTAAGGGGAAAAAGACGGCGTCGGCCGTCTCTGCCGTCCCCGCCTCTACGCATCCCGGCCAGTCGCAGGCGACTGGGGGGAGGGGGAGGAAGAGGAAAGGCAGAAAGGCGGCAGCGGCCGCCCCTGCCGTCCCCGCCACCACGCCTCCAAGTCAGTCGCAGGCGGCTGGCAGGGGCAAGAAGAAGAGGAAGGGGAAACTCGTTCCCCCAAAGTCCGCAGCCGTCGTGGTGACACTTACCGCGGAGGCTGCGGAACGCGGGGAAACTTACGCGTCGATCCTGTTGCGGGCGCGTGCAAATGCCGATCCTACCCAATTGGGGATCGGCAAAGTTTCTTGCCGGCGGACGGAAACCGGGGCTCGAATTTTCGAGTTCCCGGGGGCGGAGGGCAGCGCCAGCGCTGACCTCTTTGCAGCCAAGCTGCAGGAGGTCATCGCGGACGCTGCCAAGGTGGCCCGACCAGTCAAGTCGGCTGCCATCGAGGTAGCCGACCTTGACGACTCGGTCACCAAGGAGGAGGTGGTGGCGGCGGTCGCAGCGATCGGGGGTTGCAGCGTCGCGGAGGTACGGGGTCGGGACATCAGGCCTGGCCGCGGCGGCATGGGCACTATCCGGCTCGAGTGCCCGGTCGTCGCTGCCAAAGCCGTCCTTGAGAAAGGTCGGCTCGCCGTCGGATTCAGCTCGGGTGCAGTCCGGTCACTTGGGGAGCAGCCTCTGCGCTGCTTCAAGTGCTGCGGCATCGGACACACCCGAGCCCTCTGTCCGTCCACCGTCGACAGGTCCGACGCCTGCTACCGCTGCGGCAAGGAGGGCCACAAAGCCGCCGCCTGCATGGTCGCCACGCCACACTGCGTAGTGTGTGCTGCCAGTGGCCGCCCAGCAGGTCACATCATGCGGGGGAGGTTGTGTAACCCCCCCCTTAAGAGAGGAAAAGCGCAGGTGCCAGTCGGGCCTGCTGCTGGCAACGCCGTTCCCGAGGCAGGAACGGCGGTAGCTGCGGAGGAGGGGGGTGCGATGTCCGATTGATGTCGATCGAACATCGCATCCTCCAGGCGAACACCAACCACTGCCGGGCTGCACAGGATCTCCTGATGCAGACCATGGCTGAGTGGTTGGTGGACTTGGCGGTGGTCGCCGAGCCTTACTCGGTCCCTGGCCATTTGCTGGGCGACCGAGACGGCCTGGTGGCAATGGTGTCGCGGTCTTCCACAGACTCCCCTCCCCTCTCGCTTTTAGAGAGGGGACCGGGATACGTGGCCGCCGCGTGGGGAGATTTGGCCCTGGTTGGGGTCTATTTCTCCCAAACCGCCCTCTCTCGGACTTTGAGGATTTCCTAGAGATTCTCACTGCAGCCGTAGGGAGGGCGGCGCCACGCCAGGTCGTGGTGTTGGGCGACCTGAACGCCAAGTCGGTGGCCTGGGGCAACCCAGCCGCCTCCTGCAACGTCCGGGGTCGCGCCGTCGAGTTTTGGGCGGCGTCATGCGGCGTGTCCCTCCTCAACAGGGGGGCGGTCCACACTTGTGTGCGGCAACGGGGAGGGTCGGTGGTGGACGTTTCGTTCGCCACCCCCGTGCTAGCCGCACGCATTGTGAACTGGCGGGTGGAGTTGGTGGAGACCTTGTCGGACCACCGTTATGTGCGGTTCGACATCTCCACCCAGAGCCCCCGTGGGGAGATGGCCCGCTCTGGCAGGTCTCCCTTCCCACGGTGGGCTCTCACTCGCCTGGACCGGGAGGCAGCCAAGGAGGCGGCCTTCCTCCAAGACTGGCTGTCGCCCCCTGTTGGGGCCCCGGACGTTGACGCCGCAGCGGTCCGGCTGAGGGAATCCTTGACCGAGGTGTGCAACTCCAGCATGCCTCGGTCTCGGCGTCCGCCTCCCCGCCGGGCCGTTTATTGGTGGTCGGAGGAGCTGGCAGGCCTCCGGGCCACTTGCGTGGCGGCCAGAAGGGCCTACACGCGGAGCCGCCGGCGCAGCGCCCGTAATCAGGCAGAGGAGGATCGCCTCTACGCCTCTTACCGAGAGGCGAAGGCGGTCCTCAAGTCGGCTATGGGCGCTGCCAAGGACTCGGCGAGGGCCGAGATGCTGGAGGGTCTCGACAGGGATCCGTATGGGAGACCATACAGGGCAGCGCGGAACCAACTGCGGCCCCATGGTCCCCCACTTACGGAGACCCTCGAGCCGGCGTTGCTGGATGGGGTGGTCCGGTCTCTGTTTCCGCGCAGGACCGACTTCACCCCTCCAGCGATGGACCCTCCGGAGTCGGCGGCTCCGCAGGAGGAAGAAGAGGCACCTCCGGTGACGGAGGAGGAGTTTCGCGCGGGGGTGCTTAGCCTCCGCGCGAAGAAGACGGCTCCTGGGCCGGACGGCGTCCCCGCACGGGTGGTGGCCATAGCTGCCGCTCAAATGGAGGACAG
Source organism: Lacanobia oleracea (assembly GCA_950371165.1). Classification (NCBI taxonomy): domain Eukaryota; kingdom Metazoa; phylum Arthropoda; class Insecta; order Lepidoptera; family Noctuidae; genus Lacanobia; species Lacanobia oleracea. The sequence goes on from OX493389.1 coordinate 29,671,633, forward strand.
GTTTCGGGAACTCTTCAGCGCGTGCCTTACGGCTGGAAGGTTCCCGAAACTGTGGAAGGAGGGGCAGCTGTACCTCCTCCGAAAGGAGGGACGCCCGGCGGATTCCCCCTCGTCATACCGGCCCATCGTTCTGCTCGATGAGGTCGGTAAATTGTTTGAGGGGATCATCGCCGGCCGGCTCAGGAGCCATTTGCGGGATGTAGGGCCGGACCTGTCGGACGCCCAGTTCGGTTTCCGACAGGGCCGGTCTACCATCGACGCGCTGGCCCTTCTAAAGGGCCAGGTGAAAGAGGCCGTCGAGGCGGGGGACGGAGTGTTGGCGGTGTCGTTTGACATCGCCAACGCCTTCAACTCCGTTCCCCACTCCACCATATTGGAGGCACTCCGGTATCACGGAGTGCCCCAATACTTGAGGAGTCTCCTGGCCAGCTACTTGGAGGATCGAGAGGTCCTCCTTGTGGACAAGCTGGCCAGGTTGCGGAGATACGGCGCGGAGTCCGGTGTTCCGCAGGGGTCTGTCTTAGGGCCCCCCCTGTGGAACATCGGCTGCGACTGGCTTTTGCGGGGAGCTCTTCTCCAGGGCACGAGTGTCATCTGCTACGCGGATGACACTCTCCTCACTGCCCGGGGGAAGAGCTTCGGGGAGGCGGCCTGTCTAGCCTCGGCTGGCGGGTCCTTGGTGGCAGGGAGGATCCGCCGCCTGGGATTGAGGGTGGCGCTGAACAAGACCGAGGCCGTGTTCTTTCACGGGCCTCGGCAGCGCTGCCCTCCCGACGCCCACATTGTGGTGGAGGGCGTCAGGGTGGACGTCCAGGCCCAGATGAAGTATCTGGGCCTGGTGCTGGACAGCAGGTGGCGCTTCGGCCCGCACTTCAGCGGGCTGTCGACGCGCCTGCTGAAGGCCGCGGACGCCCTGTCGTGGCTCCTCCCGAATTTGGGGGGGCCTAACGCACGATGCCGGCGTTTGTATGCCGGCATATTGCGGAGCATGGCCCTGTACGGGGCCCCCATCTGGGCGGACTCCCTCCACAGGAGGGAGAACGCTACTTTGATGCGGAGGCCCCAAAGGGCCATTGCACTGCGGGTGGCGAGGGCCTACCGCTCGGTGGGCTTTTCGGCGGCGTGCGCTCTGGCGGGCACCCCTCCTTGGGAGTTGGAGGCGTGGGTGCTCGCCAGAGTGTACGAGTGGACGGCGCGGCGAAAGGCCCTCGGGGAGCGCCCCGTCGCGGAGGAGCGGGAGGCCGTGCGGCGGGAGGCGAGGGACGCCATCATCGTCCATTGGACGGACGACCTCGCCTCCGCCACCTTTGGCCGCCGAACCCTGGACGCGCTCGGTCCGGTCCTGCGAGACTGGCTCGAGCGCTCCCACGGTTTCCTCTCATTCCGTCTGGTGCAGGTGTTGTCAGGCCACGGCTGTTTCGGCAAGCACCTGCACCGGATCGGAAGGGAGGAGACCCCGGCGTGCCACGACTGCGGCGCGGCGGAGGACACGGCACAGCACACCCTCGAGGTGTGCCCGGCTTGGTCTGAGCCGCGTCGCAGTCTAACAGCGGAGATCGGACAGGACCTCTCGCTTCCCGGCGTGGTGAATGCCATGCTGGAGAGTGAGGGGTCCTGGGCAGCTGTCGCCTCTTTTTGCGAGGATGTCATCTCGCAAAAGGAGGCGGCGGAGCGCGCGCGGGAGGACGACCCTCTCGCTGCGCCGCTCCGCAGGCGCAGAAGAGGTCGGAGAAGACGCCGTCTTCTCCCTCCTCATGGTGGTGATGGGCGGGCGATAGGCGCGGGGGCGCCTCCGCCCGCATTGCACTCCACACCACCCTCGCCGTTAATTCCCAGCCCTCCCCCTGAACGGGGAGGACTTGAGGGGCCCGCCGCTGTAGGCGGGTTGTCGTCGGAGGAGGACTGGACGCTAAGGCTGCGCCGATCTCCCAGTCCTCTTCCACTCGGACGACGCGGGAATAACACTGGGTCGTTTTAGTGGGTATACCGGGTCAGCCCGGGGAGTCCCACATACCCCTCCCGTTCCCCCGACGGGAGGGTATGCGTAATGCATTTTTTCCCAGTTTAAAAAAAAAAAAAAAAAAAAAAAAAAAAAAAAAAAAAAAAAAGGTTAGGTTGTTGCTGGATGGGGTGGTCCGGTCTCTGTTTCCGCGCAGGACCGACTTCACCCCTCCAGCGATGGACCCTCCGCAGTCGGCGGCTCCGCAGGAGGAAGAGGAGGCACCTCCGGTGACGGAGGAGGAGTTTCGCGCGGGGGTGCTTAGCCTCCGCGCGAAGAAGACGGCTCCTGGGCCGGACGGCGTCCCCGCACGGGTGGTGGCCATAGCTGCCGCTCAAATGGGGGACAGATTTCGGGAGCTCTTCAGCGCGTGCCTTACGGCTGGAAGGTTCCCGAAACTGTGGAAGGAGGGGCAGCTATGCCTCCTCCGAAAGGAGGGACGCCCGGCGGATTCCCCCTCGGCATACCGGCCCATCGTTCTGCTCGATGAGGTCGGTAAATTGTTCGAGGGCATCATCGCCGGCCGGCTCAGGAGCCATTTGCAGGGTGTAGGGCCGGACCTGTCGGACGCCCAGTTCGGTTTCCGACAGGGCCGGTCCACCATCGACGCGCTGGCCCTTTTGAAGGGCCAGGTGAAAGGGGCGGTGGAGGCGGGGGACGGAGTGTTGGCGGTGTCCTTCGACATAGCCAACGCCTTCAACTCCGTTCCCCACTCTACAATATTGGAGGCGCTCCGGTATCACGGAGTGCCCCAATACTTGAGGAGGCTCCTGGCCAGCTACTTGGAGGATCGAAAGGTCCTCCTTGTGGACAAACTGGCCAGGTTGCGGAGATACGGCGCGGAGTCCGGTGTTCCGCAGGGGTCTGTCTTAGGGCCCCCCCTGTGGAACATCGGATTCGATTGGCTGTTGCGGGGAGCTCTTCTCCAGGGCACGAGTGTCATCTGCTACGCGGATGACACTCTCCTCACTGCCCGGGGGAAGAGCTTCGGGGAGGCGGCCTGTCTGGCCTCGGCTGGCGGGTCCTTGGTAGCAGGGAGGATCCGCCGCCTGGGATTGAGGGTGGCGCTGAACAAGACCGAGGCCGTGTTCTTTCACGGGCCTCGGCAGCGCTGCCCTCCAGACGCCCATATTGTGGTGGAGGGCGTCAGGGTGGGCGTCCAGGCCCAGATGAAGTATCTGGGCCTGGTGTTGGACAGCAGGTGGCGCTTCGGCCCGCACTTTAGCGGGCTGTCGACGCGCCTGCTGAGGGCTGCGGACGCCCTCTCCTGGCTCCTCCCGAACTTGGGGGGGCCGAACGCACGATGCCGGCGTTTATATGCCGGCATCCTGCGGAGCATGGCCCTGTACGGGGCCCCCATCTGGGCGGACTCCCTCAACAGGAGGGAGAACGCAACTGCCATGCGCAGGCCCCAAAGGGCCATTGCACTGCGGGTGGCGAGGGCCTACCGCTCAGTGGGCTTTTCGGCGGCGTGCGCTCTGGCGGGCACCCCTCCTTGGGAGTTGGAGGCGTGGGTGCTCGCCAGAGTGTACGAGTGGACGGCGCGGCGAAAGGCCCTAGGAGAGCGCCCCGTCGCGGAGGAGCGGGAGGCCGTGCGGCGGGAGGCGAGGGACGCCATCATCGTCCATTGGACGGACGACCTCGCCTCCGCCACCTTTGGCCGCCGAACGTTGGACGCGCTCGGTCCGGTCCTGCGAGACTGGCTCGAGCGCTCCCACGGGTTCCTCTCATTCCGTCTGGTGCAGGTGTTGTCAGGCCACGGCTGTTTCGGCAAGCACCTGCACCGGATCGGGAGGGAGGAGACCCCGGCGTGCCACGACTGCGGCGCGGCAGAGGACACGGCTCAGCACACCCTCGAGGTGTGCCCGGCTTGGTCTGAGCCGCGCCGCAGTCTAACAGCGGAGATCGGACGGGACCTCTCGCTTCCCGGCGTGGTCAACGCCATGCTGGAGAGTGAGGGGTCCTGGGCAGCTGTCGCCTCTTTTTGCGAGGATGTCATCTCGCAAAAGGAGGCGGCGGAGCGCGCGCGGGAGGACGACCCTCTCGCTGCGCCGCTCCGCAGGCGCAGAAGAGGTCGGAGAAGACGCCGTCTTCTCCCTCCTCATGGTGGTGATGGGCGGGCGATAGGCGCGGGGGCGCCTCCGCCCGCATTGCACTCCACACCACCCTCGCCGGTCATTCCCAGCCCTCCCCCTGAACGGGGAGGACTTGAGGGGCCCGCCGCTTTAGGCGGGTTGTCGTCGGAGGAGGACTGGACGCTAAGGCTGCGCCGATCTCCCAGTCCTCTTCCACTCGGACGACGCGGGAATAACGCTGGGTCGTTTTAGTGGGTATACCGGGTCAGCCCGGGGAGTCCCACATACCCCTCCCGTTCCCCCGACGGGAGGGTATGCGTAATGCATTTTTTCCCAGTTTAAAAAAAAAAAAAAAAAAAAAAGGTTAGGTTAGGTTGTTGCTGGAGGGGGACCCCCCACAGAGCTTGCGTCCACGTCGCGTCCCCTGGAAACGGCCCAGTTTGTCACCGTAACGGAGTGGCAGACTGGGTACGGCCAAAGAGCTCTGTACCTTCGTAGCTACACTTGTTTTATCTTGCGGTTTTACTACGATCATGCGGAAGGCTATGCCTATGCCCCCGCGGGACGCCTGCGGGCGTTTCTTAAAAGGCCCTTCTCAGGGCCAACCCAAAGGCCCTTCTCAGGGCCAACCCAAAGGCCCTTCTCAGGGCCAACCAAAAGGCCCTTCTCAGGGCCACTCTGACGCTTCAGCGTCGGAAGCTAGTCGCGCGCCGTCTGCGGCTAGCTTCGTTGGAAGAGTGGATTTGTCGGATTCCGACGACGAGTCCCTCTTAAGCGTCTCGGACGCGGGCGACTGTCGGTCGCGAAAGCGGGCCTTCCTCAAGGAGGGGTCCGAGGGCTCCTCGGGCTCAGCCAGGAGGTCGAAGGCCAAGAGGCCGACGACATCTGCGGACACCCACATCGTGGGTCTCGCAGATGCCCAGCGGCAGTTGGACCTGGCTCGGCGGACGCAGCACCAGCAAGAGCTGGAAGAGCGTGTTGCTGCGAAGGAGCAGCGGGCGCGTGCTGCTCGGGCCAAGTCCGGCTTCGGCGCATCCCGCGTGCTATACGCGGACCAGTCATTGGCCGAACTGGCGCGCATGGCGGAAGAGGACGAGGAGGAGATCGCGGAGGTCGCCTCCAAGTCCTCTAATCTTAAGGGCACTTTTCAAAAGGCCCTTAAGTGCCGTGCCGCAAGCATGCGCGCCATTATAGAGGAGTTGGTCCAGCGTGAGGCGACCGACGAATCGCGCAAATTGCAGGCGACCGTCGATCGCCTCAGGCTGGAGGTCAGCCAGCTTCACCAGAAGCTGGCTGATGTCACGGCTCGTCCCATTCAGGCCGAACCAAGACCTGCGGCGGAGGCCCCCACCCCCACCAACCTTGAGGATATCATCCGCAAGGTGGTAATGGAGGAGAGGGCCTTCACTAGAGCCTGCTTGGCAGGCATTGAGGACCGGCTCTTGCCGGAGAAGCGCCTCCGACCACCGCTTGCGGCGGACAAGAGGCGGGCCGAGCCGGGGCCGTCCTCGCAAGAGGATGACGCCCTTCTCCCTTCCACCACTCCGTCCAACCAGCAGGGTTGGACCGAAGTGGCCCGGAAGGGGAAGGGCAAGGGGAAAAAGACGGCAACAGCCGTCCCTGCCGTCCCTGCCACCACGACTCCCAGCCGGTCGCAGGCGACTGAGAAGGGAAAGGGGAAGGGGAAGGGCAAAAGGCCGGCAACGCCCGGACCTGCCGTCCCCGTCACCACGCCTCCCAGTCAGTCGCGGGCGGCTGGCAGGGGCAAGAAGGGAAAGGGGAAACTTGTTCCCCCAAAGTCCGCGGCCGTCGTGGTGACACTCACCGCGGAGGCCGCGGAGCGAGGCGAGACGTACGCGTCAATTTTGGTGCGGGCGCGTGCAAATGCCGATCCCACCCAATTGGGGATCGACAAGGTTTCTTGCCGGCGGACCGAAACCGGGGCTCGAATATTCGAGTTCCCGGGGGCGGAGGGCAGCGCCAACGCTGACCTCTTTGCAGCCAAGCTGCAAGAGGTCATCGCGGACGCTGCCAAGGTGGCCCGACCGGTGAAGTCGGCGACCATCGAGGTGACCGGTCTTGACGACTCGGTCACCAAGGAGGAGGTGGTGGCGGCGGTCGCAGCCATTGGGGGCTGCGGCGTCGCAGCGGTGCAAGGCCGGGACATCAGGCCTGGCCGCGGCGGCATGGGCACTATCCGGCTCGAGTGCCCAGTCGCCGCTGCCAAAGCCGTCCTTGCAAAAGGACGCCTCCTTGTCGGCTTTAGCTCGGGTGCAGTCCGGGCCCTAGAGGAGCAGCCTCTGCGCTGCTTCCGGTGCTGCGGCATCGGGCACACCCGAGCCCTGTGCCCGTCGGCGGTGGACAGGTCGGAGACCTGCTACCGCTGCGGCAAGGAGGGCCATAAAGCCGCCTCCTGCACGGTCGCCAAGCCACACTGCGTGGTATGTGCTGCCAGTGGCCGCCCAGCAGGCCACGTAATGAGGGGGAGGTTGTGCAACCCCCCCCTTAAGAAGGGCAAAGCGCAGGTGCCAGTAGGGCCTGCTGCTAGCATCGCCGTTCCCGAGGCTGGAACGGCGGTGGCTGCGGAGGAGGGGGGTGCGATGTCCGATTGATGGATACAATCGAACATCGCATCCTCCAGGCGAACACCAACCACTGCCGGGCTGCACAGGATCTCCTGATGCAGACCATGGCTGAGTGGTTGGTGGACTTGGCGGTGGTCGCCGAGCCCTACTCGGTCCCTGGCCATTGGCTGGGCGACCGAGACGGCCTGGTGGCGTTGGTGTCGCGGTCTTCCACAGACTCCCCTCCCCTTTCGCTTTTAGAGAGGGGACCGGGATACGTGGCCGCCGCGTGGGGGGATTTGGCCCTGGTTGGGGTCTATTTCTCCCCAAACCGCCCTCTCTCGGACTTTGAGGATTTCTTGGAGATCCTCACTGCAGCCGTAGGGAGGGCGGCGCCACGCCAGGTCGTGGTGTTGGGCGACCTGAACGCCAAGTCGGTGGCCTGGGGCAATCCAGCTGCCTCTTGCAACGTCCGGGGACGCGCCGTCGAATTTTGGGCGGCGTCATGCGGTGTGTCCCTCCTCAACAGGGGGGCGGTCCACACGTGCGTGCGGCAACGGGGAGGGTCGGTGGTGGACGTTTCGTTCGCCACCCCCGTGCTAGCCGCACGCATTGTGAACTGGCGGGTGGAGTTGGTGGAGACCTTGTCGGACCACCGTTATGTGCGGTTCGACATCTCCACCCAGAGCCCCCGTGGGGAGATGGCCCGCTCTGGCAGATCTCCCTTCCCACGGTGGGCTCTCACTCGCCTGGACCGGGAGGCAGCCAAGGAGGCGGCCTTCCTCCAAGACTGGCTGTCGCCCCCTGTTGGGGCCCCGGACGTTGACGCCGCAGCGGTCCGGCTGAGGGAATCCTTGACCGAGGTGTGCAACTCCAGCATGCCTCGGTCTCGGCGTCCGCCTCCCCGCCGGGCCGTTTATTGGTGGTCAGAGGAGCTGGCGGGCCTACGAGCCACCTGCGTGGCGGCCAGAAGGGCCTACACGCGGAGCCGCCGGCGCAGCGCCCGTAATCAGGCAGAGGAGGACCGCCTCTACGCCTCTTACCGAGAGGCAAAGACGGTCCTTAAGTCGGCTATGGGCGCTGCCAAGGACTCGGCGAGGGCCGAGATGCTGGATGGTCTCGACAGGGATCCGTATGGGAGACCATACAGGGCGGCGCGGAACCAACTGCGGCCCCATGGTCCCCCACTTACGGAGACCCTCGAGCCGGCGTTGCTGGATGGGGTGGTCCGGTCTCTGTTTCCGCGCAGGACCGACTTCACCCCTCCAGCGATGGACCCTCCGCAGTCGGCGGCTCCGCAGGAGGAGGAGGAGGAGGCACCTCCGGTGACGGAGGAGGAGTTTCGCGCGGGGGTTCTTAGCCTCCGCGCGAAGAAGACGGCTCCTGGGCCGGACGGCGTCCCCGCACGGGTGGTGGCCATAGCTGCCGCTCAAATGGAGGACAGGTTTCGGGAACTCTTCAGCGCGTGCTTTACGGCTGGAAGGTTCCCGAAACTGTGGAAGGAGGGGCAGCTATGCCTCCTCCGAAAGGAGGGACGCCCGGCGGATTCCCCCTCGGCATACCGGCCCATCGTTCTGCTCGATGAGGTCGGTAAATTGTTCGAGGGGATCATCGCCGGCCGGCTCAGGAGCCATTTGCAGGGTGTAGGGCCGAACCTGTCGGACGCCCAGTTCGGTTTCCGACAGGGCCGGTCCACCATCGACGCGCTGGCCCTTCTGAAGGGCCAGGTGAAAGAGGCGGTCGAGGCGGGGGACGGAGTGTTGGCGGTGTCATTTGACATCGCCAACGCCTTCAACTCGGTTCCCCACTCCACCATATTGGAGGCACTCCGGTACCACGGAGTGCCCCAATATTTGAGGAGCCTCCTGGCCAGCTACTTGGAGGATCGAGAGGTCCTCCTTGTGGACAAACTGGCCAGGATGCGGAGATACAGCGCGGAGTCCGGTGTTCCGCAGGGGTCAGTCTTAGGGCCCCCCCTGTGGAACATCGGCTTTGACTGGCTGTTGCGGGGAGCTCTTCTCCAGGGCACGAGTGTCATCTGCTACGCGGATGACACTCTCCTCACTGCCCGGGGGAAGAGCTTCGGGGAGGCGGCCTGTCTGGCCTCGGCTGGCGGGTCCTTGGTGGCAGGGAGGATCCGCCGCCTGGGATTGAGGGTGGCGCTGAACAAGACCGAGGCCGTGTTCTTTCACGGGCCTCGGCAGCGCTGCCCTCCAGACGCCCACATTGTGGTGGAGGGCGTCAGGGTGGACGTCCAGGCCCAGATGAAGTATCTGGGCCTGGTGCTGGACAGCAGGTGGCGCTTCGGCCCGCACTTCAGCGGGCTGTCAACGCGCCTGCTGAAGGCCGCGGACGCCCTGTCGTGGCTCCTCCCGAATTTGGGGGGGCCGAACGCACGATGCCGGCGTTTATATGCCGGCATCCTGCGGAGCATGGCCCTGTACGGGGCCCCCATCTGGTCGGACTCCCTCAACAGGAGGGAGAACGCTACTATGATGCGGAGGCCCCAAAGGGCCATTGCACTGCGGGTGGCGAGGGCCTACCGCTCCGTGGGCTTTTCGGCGGCGTGCGCTCTGGCGGGCACCCCTCCTTGGGAGTTGGAGGCATGGGTGCTCGCCAGAGTGTACGAGTGGACGGCGCGGCGAAAGGCCCTAGGCGAGCGCCCCGTCGCGGAGGAGCGGGAGGCCGTGCGGCGGGAGGCGAGGGACGCCATCATCGTCCATTGGACGGACGACCTCGCCTCCGCCACCTTTGGCCGCCGAACCTTGGACGCGCTCGGTCCGGTCCTACGAGACTGGCTCGAGCGCTCCCACGGTTTCCTCTCATTCCGTCTGGTGCAGGTATTGTCAGGCCACGGCTGTTTCGGCAAGCACCTGCACCGGATCGGGAGGGAGGAGACCCCGGCGTGCCACGACTGCGGCGCGGCGGAGGACACGGCTCAGCACACCCTCGAGGTGTGCCCGGCTTGGTCTGAGCCGCGCCGCAGTCTAACAGCGGAGATCGGACAGGACCTCTCGCTTCCCGGCGTGGTCAACGCCATGCTGGAGAGTGAGGGGTCCTGGGCAGCTGTCGCCTCTTTTTGCGAGGATGTCATCTCGCAAAAGGAGGCGGCGGAGCGCGCACGGGAGGACGACCCTCTCGCTGCGCCGCTCCGCAGGCGCAGAAGAGGTCGGAGAAGACGCCGTCTTCTCCCTCCTCATGGTGGTGATGGGCGGGCGATAGGCGCGGGGGCGCCTCCGCCCGCATTGCACTCCACACCACCTCCGCCGGTCATTCCCAGCCCTCCCCCTGAACGGGGAGGACTTGAGGGGCCCGCCGCTGTAGGCGGGTTGTCGTCGGAGGAGGACTGGACGCTAAGGCTGCGCCGATCTCCCAGTCCTCTTCCACTCGGACGACGCGGGAATAACGCTGGGTCGTTTTAGTGGGTATACCGGGTCAGCCCGGGGAGTCCCACATACCCCTCCCGTTCCCCCGACGGGAGGGTATGCGTAATGCATTTTTTCCCAGCATAAAAAAAAAAAAAAAAAAAAAAAGGTTGTTGCTGGATGGGGTGGTCCGGTCTCTGTTTCCGCGCAGGACCGACTTCACCCCTCCAGCGATGGACCCTCCGCAGTCGGCGGCTCCGCAGGAGGAAGAGGAGGCACCTCCGGTGACGGAGGAGGAGTTTCGCGCGGGGGTGCTTAGCCTCCGCGCGAAGAAGACGGCTCCTGGGCCGGACGGCGTCCCCGCACGGGTGGTGGCCATAGCTGCCGCTCAAATGGAGGACAGATTTCGGGAACTCTTCAGCGCGTGCCTTACGGCTGGTAGGTTCCCGAAACTGTGGAAGGAGGGGCAGCTATGCCTCCTCCGAAAGGAGGGACGCCCGGCGGATTCCCCCTCAGCATACCGGCCCATCGTTCTGCTCGATGAGGTCGGTAAATTGTTCGAGGGGATCATCGCCGGCCGGCTCAGGAGCCATTTGCAGGGTGTAGGGCCGGACCTGTCGGACGCCCAGTTCGGTTTCCGACGGGGCCGGTCCACCATCGACGCGCTGGCCCTTCTTAAGGGCCAGGTGAAAGGGGCGGTGGAGGCGGGGGACGGAGTGTTGGCAGTGTCGTTCGACATAGCCAATGCCTTCAACTCCGTTCCCCACTCCACCATATTGGAGGTACTCCGGTACCACGGAGTGCCCCAATATTTGAGGAGCCTCCTGGCCAGCTACTTGGAGGATCGAGAGGTCCTCCTTGTGGACAAACTGGCCAGGATGCGGAGATACAGCGCGGAGTCTGGTGTTCCGCAGGGGTCAGTCTTAGGACCCCCCCTGTGGAACATCGGCTTCGACTGGCTGTTGCGGGGAGCTCTTCTCCAGGGCACGAGTGTCATCTGCTACGCGGATGACACTCTCCTCACTGCCCGGGGGAAGAGCTTCGGGGAGGCGGCCTGTCTGGCCTCGGCTGGCGGGTCCTTGGTGGCAGGGAGGATCCGCCGCCTGGGATTGAGGGTGGCGCTGAACAAGACCGAGGCCGTGTTCTTTCACGGGCCTCGGCAGCGCTGCCCTCCAGACGCCCACATTGTGGTGGAGGGCGTCAGGGTGGGCGTCCAGGCCCAGATGAAGTATCTGGGCCTGGTGTTGGACAGCAGGTGGCGCTTCGGCCCGCACTTTAGCGGGCTGTCGACGCGCCTGCTGAGGGCTGCGGACGCCCTCTCCTGGCTCCTCCCCAACCTGGGAGGGCCCAACGCACGATGCCGGCGCCTATATGCCGGCATCCTGCGAAGCATGGCCCTGTACGGGGCCCCCATCTGGGCGGACTCCCTCCACAGGAGGGAGAACGCAACCGCCATGCGCAGGCCACAAAGGGCCATTGCACTGCGGGTGGCGAGGGCCTACCGCTCGGTGGGCTTTTCGGCGGCGTGCGCTCTGGCGGGCACCCCTCCTTGGGAGTTGGAGGCGTGGGTGCTCGCCAGAGTGTACGAGTGGACGGCGCGGCGAAAGGCCCTCGGGGAGCGCCCCGTCGCGGAGGAGCGGGAGGCCGTGCGGCGGGAGGCGAGGGACGCCATCATCGTCCATTGGACGGACGACCTCGCCTCCGCCACCTTTGGCCGCCGAACCCTGGACGCGCTCGGTCCGGTCCTGCGAGACTGGCTCGAGCGCTCCCACGGGTTCCTCTCATTCCGTCTGGTGCAGGTGTTGTCAGGCCACGGCTGTTTCGGCAAGCACCTGCACCGGATCGGGAGGGAGGAAACCCCGGCGTGTCACGACTGCGGCGCGGCGGAGGACACGGCTCAGCACACCCTCGAGGTGTGCCCGGCTTGGTCTGAGCCGCGCCGCAGTCTAACAGCGGAGATCGGACAGGACCTCTCACTTCCCGGCGTGGTGAATGCCATGCTGGAGAGTGAGGGGTCCTGGGCAGCTGTCGCCTCTTTTTGCGAGGATGTCATCTCGCAAAAGGAGGCGGCGGAGCGTGCGCGGGAGGACGACCCTCTCGCTGCGCCGCTCCGCAGGCGCAGAAGAGGTCGGAGAAGACGCCGTCTTCTCCCTCCTCATGGTGGTGATGGGCGGGCGATAGGCGCGGGGGCGCCTCCGCCCGCATTGCACTCCACACCACCTCCGCCGGTAATTCCCAGCCCTCCCCCTGAACGGGGAGGACTTGAGGGGCCCGCCGCTTTAGGCGGGTTGTCGTCGGAGGAGGACTGGACGCTAAGGCTGCGCCGATCTCCCAGTCCTCTTCCACTCGGACGACGCGGGAATAACGCTGGGTCGTTTTAGTGGGTATACCGGGTCAGCCCGGGGAGTCCCACATACCCCTCCCGTTCCCCCGACGGGAGGGTATGCGTAATGCATTTTTTCCCAGTTTAAAAAAAAAAAAAAAAAAAAAAAAAAAAAGGTTAGGTTGGGGGGTTGCGGGGAGCTCTTCTCCAGGGCACGAGTGTCATCTGCTACGCGGATGACACTCTCCTTACTGCCCGGGGGAAGAGCTTCGGGGAGGCGGCCTGTTTGGCCTCGGCTGGCGGGTCCTTGGTGGCAGGGAGGATCCGCCGCCTGGGATTGAGGGTGGCGCTGAACAAGACCGAGGCCGTGTTCTTTCACGGGCCTCGGCAGCGCTGCCCTCCCGACGCCCACATTGTGGTGGAGGGCGTCAGGGTGGACGTCCAGGCCCAGATGAAGTATCTGGGCCTGGTGCTGGACAGCAGGTGGCGCTTCGGCCCGCACTTTAGCGGGCTGTCGACGCGCCTGCTGAGGGCTGCGGACGCCCTCTCCTGGCTCCTCCCCAACCTGGGAGGGCCCAACGCACGATGCCGGCGCCTATATGCCGGCATCCTGCAAAGCATGGCCCTGTACGGGCCCCAATTTGGGCAGACTCCCTGCAGAGGAGGGAGAATGCGACAGTAATGCGCAGGCCCCAAAGGGCCATTACACTGCGGGTGGCGAGGGCCTACCGCTCGGTGGGCTTTTCGGCGGCGTGCGCTTTGGCGGGCACCCCTCCTTGGGAGCTGGAGGCGTGGGTGCTCGCCAGAGTGTACGAGTGGACGGCGCGGCGAAAGGCCCTCGGGGAGCGCCCCGTCGCGGAGGAGCGGGAGGCCGTGCGGCGAGAGGCGAGGGACGCCATCATCGTCCATTGGACGGAGGACCTCGCCTCCGCCACCTTTGGCCGCCGAACCCTGGACGCGCTCGGTCCGGTCCTGCGAGACTGGCTCGAGCGCTCCCATGGTTTCCTCTCATTCCGTCTGGTGCAGGTGTTGTCAGGCCACGGCTGTTTCGGCAAGCACCTGCACCGGATCGGGAGGGAGGAGACCCCGGCGTGCCACGACTGCGGCGCGGCGGAGGACACGGCTCAGCACACCCTCGAGGTGTGCCCGGCTTGGTCTGAGCCGCGCCGCAGTCTAACAGCGGAGATCGGACAGGACCTCTCACTTCCCGGCGTGGTCAACGCCATGCTGGAGAGTGAGGGGTCCTGGGCAGCTGTCGCCTCTTTTTGCGAGGATGTCATCTCGCAAAAGGAGGCGGCGGAGCGCGCGCGGGAGGACGACCCTCTCGCTGCGCCGCTCCGCAGGCGCAGAAGAGGTCGGAGAAGACGCCGTCTTCTCCCTCCTCATGGTGGTGATGGGCGGGCGATAGGCGCGGGGGCGCCTCCGCCCGCATTGCACTCCACACCACCCTCGCCGGTCATTCCCAGCCCTCCCCCTGAACGGGGAGGACTTGAGGGGCCCGCCGCTTTAGGCGGGTTGTCGTCGGAGGAGGACTGGACGCTAAGGCTGCGCCGATCTCCCAGTCCTCTTCCACTCGGACGACGCGGGAATAACACTGGGTCGTTTTAGTGGGTATACCGGGTCAGCCCGGGGAGTCCCACATACCCCTCCCGTTCCCCCGACGGGAGGGTATGCGTAATGCATTTTTTCCCAGTTTAAAAAAAAAAAAAAAAAAAAAAAAAAAAAGGTTAGGTTGGGGGACCCCCCACAGAGTTTGCGTCCACGTCGCGTCCCCTGGAAACGGCCCAGTTTGTCACCGTAACGGAGTGGCATACTGGGTACGGCCAAAGTTCTCTGTGATCTCGTAATTACTGTTTTTATCTTGCCTTTTTAATTGCGAACATGCGGAAGGCTATGCCTATGCCCCCGCGGGACGCCTGCGGGCGTTTTCAAAAAGGCCCTTCTCAGGGCCAACCCAAAGGCCCTTCTCAGGGCCAACCAAAAGGCCCTTCTCAGGGCCACTCCGACGCTTCGGCGTCAGAGGCTAGCCGCGCGCCGTCTGCGGCTAGCTTCTTTGGAAGAGCGGACGACGTTTCGGACTCCGAAAATGAGTCCATTATAAGCGTCTCAGATGCGGGCGATTCACGGTCGCGTAAGCGTGCGTATCGGAAGGGAGGGTCAGAAGGCTCCTCGGGCTCGGGTTCGGTGAGGAAGTCGAAGGCCAAAAAGCCGACGACAGCCGCAGACACACATGATGTGGGTCTCGCGACCGCCCAACGCCAGTTGGACCTGGCTCGGCGGGCACAGAAACAGCAGGACCTAGAAGAGCAGGTTGCTGCCAAGGAGCAGCGGGCGCGCGCCGCCCGAGCAAAGTCCGGTTACGGCGCGTCCCGCGTCCTGTACGCGGACTACTCTGTAGCCGACCTGGAACGGTTGGCGGAGGAGGACGAGGAGGAGATCGCGGAGGTCGCCTCCAAGTCCTCCAATCTAAAAGGGACCTTCCAGAAGGCCCTTAAGAGCCGGGCCGCGAGCATGCGTGGCATTGTGTTGGAGCTAGTCCAACGCAAGACCACCGAAGAAACGCGGCAACTGCAGGCGACCGTCGATCGCTTGCAGGCGGAGGTCAGCCAGCTCCACACAAAGCTAGCTGAAGCCACGGCCCGGCCACAGCAGACCGAACCAAGACCTGCGGCGGAGGCACCCACCCCCACCAACCTTGAGGATGTCATCCGCAAGGTTGTCATGGAGGAGAGGGCCTTCACCAGAGCCTGCCTAGCAGGCATAGAGGACCGGCTCCTGCCGGAGAAGCGCCTTCGACCGCCGCTCGCGGCGGACAAGAGGCGAGCTGAGCCGGGGCCGTCCTCGCAAGGGGAGGACGCCCTTCTCCCTTCGACTACTCCGTCCAACCAGCCGGGTTGGACTGAAGTGGTCCGGAAGGGGAAGGGCCGAGGTAAGAAGACGGCGACGGCCGTCCCTGCCGTCCCCGCCACCACACATACAGGCCAGTCGCAGGCGACTGGTGGGAAAAAGGGAAAGCGGAAGGGCAAAAGGTCGGCAACGCCCGGACCTGCCGTCCCCGTCACCACGCCTCCCAGTCAGTCGCGGGTTGCTGGCGGGGGCAACAAAAAGAAGGGCAAGGGGAAATTGGTTCCCCCGAAGTCCGCGGCCGTCGTGGTGACGCTCACCGCGGAGGCTGCGGAACGCGGGGAAACCTACGCTTCCATTTTGGTGCGGGCGCGTGCCAATGCCGATCCCGCCCAACTGGGGATCGGCAAATTATCTTGCCGGCGTACCGAAACCGGGGCTCGTATTTTCGAGTTCCCGGGGGCGGAGGGCAGCGCCAACGCTGACCTCTTTGCAGCCAAGCTGCAGGAGGTCATCGCGGACGCTGCCAAGGTGGCCCGACCAGTCAAGTTGGTGGCCATCGAGGTGACCGATCTTGACGATTCGGTCACCAAGGAGGAGGTGGTGGCGGCGGTCGCAGCGATTGGTGGCTGCGGCGTCGCGGCGGTGCGGGGTCGGGACATCAGGCCTGGCCGCGGCGGCATGGGCACTATCCGGCTCGAGTGCCCGGTCGCCGCTGCCAAAGCCGTCCTTGACAAAGGACGGCTCGCCGTTGGCTTCAGTTCGGGTGTGGTACGAGCACTTGGGGAGCAGCCTTTGCGCTGCTTCAGGTGTTGCGGCATCGGACACACCCGAGCCCTCTGTCCGTCCACCGTCGACAGGTCCGACGCCTGCTACCGCTGCGGCAAGGAGGGCCACAAAGCCGCCGCCTGCACGGTCGCCACGCCACACTGCGTGGTGTGTGCTGCCAGTGGCCGCCCAGCAGGTCACATCATGCGGGGGAGGTTGTGCAACCCCCCCCCTAAGAGGGGCAAAGCGCAGGTGCCAGTAGGGCCTGCTGCTAGAATCGCCGTTCCCGAGGCTGGAACGGCGGTGGCTGCGGAGGAGGGGGGTGCGATGTCCGATTGATGGATACAATCGAACATCGCATCCTCCAGGCGAACACCAACCACTGCCGGGCTGCACAGGACCTCCTGATGCAGACCATGGCTGAGTGGTTGGTGGACTTGGCGGTGGTCGCCGAGCCTTACTCGGTCCCTGGCCATTGGCTGGGCGACCGAGACGGCCTGGTGGCAATGGTGTCGCGGTCTTCCACAGACTCCCCTCCCCTCTCGCTTTTAGAGAGGGGACCGGGATACGTGGCCGCCGCGTGGGGAGATTTGGCCCTGGTTGGGGTCTATTTCTCCCCAAACCGCCCTCTCTCGGACTTTGAGGATTTCCTGGAGATCCTCACTGCAGCCGTAGGGAGGGCGGCGCCACGCCAGGTCGTGGTGTTGGGCGACCTGAACGCCAAGTCGGTGGCCTGGGGCAATCCAGCTGCCTCTTGCAACGTCCGGGGACGCGCCGTCGAATTTTGGGCGGCGTCATGCGGTGTGTCCCTCCTCAACAGGGGGGCGGTCCACACGTGTGTGCGGCAACGGGGAGGGTCGGTGGTGGACGTTTCGTTCGCCACCACCGTGCTGGCCGCACGCATTGTGAACTGGCGGGTGGAGTTGGTGGAGACCTTGTCGGACCACCGTTATGTGCGGTTCGACATCTCCACCCAGAGCCCCCGTGGGGAGATGGCCCGCTCTGGCAGGTCTCCTTTCCCACGGTGGGCTCTCACTCGCCTGGACCGGGAGGCAGCCAAGGAGGCGGCCTTCCTCCAAGACTGGCTGTCGCCCCCTGTTGGGGCCCCGGACGTTGACGCCGCAGCGGTCCGGCTGAGGGAATCCTTGACCGAGGTGTGCAACTCCAGCATGCCTCGGTCTCGGCGTCCGCCTCCCCGCCGGGCCGTTTATTGGTGGTCAGAGGAGCTGGCGGGCCTACGAGCCACCTGCGTGGCGGCCAGAAGGGCCTACACGCGGAGCCGCCGGCGTAGCGCCCGTAATCAGGCAGAGGAGGACCGCCTCTACGCCTCTTACCGAGAGGCAAAGGCGGTCCTCAAGTCGGCTATGGGCGCTGCCAAGGACTCGGCGAGGGCCGAGATGCTGGAGGGTCTCGACAGGGATCCGTATGGGAGACCATACAGGGCGGCGCGGAACCAACTGCGGCCCCATGGTCCCCCACTTACGGAGACCCTCGAGCCGGCGTTGCTGGATGGGGTGGTCCGGTCTCTGTTTCCGCGCAGGACCGACTTCACCCCTCCAGCGATGGACCCTCCGCAGTCGGCGGCTCCGCAGGAGGAGGAGGAGGCACCTCCAGTGACGGAGGAGGAGTTTCGCGCGGGGGTGCTTAGCCTCCGCGCGAAGAAGACGGCTCCTGGGCCGGACGGCGTCCCCGCACGGGTGGTGGCCATAGCTGCCTCTCAAATGGAGGACAGGTTTCGGGAACTCTTCAGCGCGTGCTTTACGGCTGGAAGGTTCCCGAAACTGTGGAAGGAGGGGCAGCTGTGCCTCCTCCGAAAGGAGGGACGCCCGGCGGATTCCCCCTCGGCATACCGGCCCATCGTTCTGCTCGATGAGGTCGGTAAATTGTTCGAGGGGATCATCGCCGGCCGGCTCAGGAGCCATTTGCAGGGTGTAGGGCCGGACCTGTCGGACGCCCAGTTCGGTTTCCGACAGGGCCGGTCCACCATCGACGCGCTGGCCCTTTTGAAGGACCAGGTGAAAGAGGCGGTCGAGGCGGGGGACGGAGTGTTGGCGGTGTCGTTTGACATCGCCAACGCCTTCAACTCCGTTCCCCACTCCACCATATTGGAGGCACTCCGGTACCACGGAGTGCCCCAATATTTGAGGAGCCTCCTGGCCAGCTACTTGGAGGATCGAGAGGTCCTCCTTGTGGACAAACTGGCCAGGATGCGGAGATACAGCGCGGAGTCCGGTGTTCCGCAGGGGTCAGTCTTAGGACCCCCCCTGTGGAACATAGGATTCGACTGGCTGTTGCGGGGGGCTCTTCTCCCGGGCACGAGTGTCATCTGCTACGCGGATGACACTCTCCTCACTGCCCGGGGGAAGAACTTCGGGGAGGCGGCCTGTTTGGCCTCGGCTGGCGGGTCCTTGGTGGCAGGGAGGATCCGCCGCCTGGGATTGAGGGTGGCGCTGAACAAGACCGAGGCCGTGTTCTTTCACGGGCCTCGGCAGCGCTGCCCTCCCGACGCCCACATTGTGGTGGAGGGCGTCAGGGTGGGCGTCCAGGCCCAGATGAAGTATCTGGGCCTGGTGTTGGACAGCAGGTGGCGCTTCGGCCCGCACTTTAGCGGGCTGTCGACGCGCCTGCTGAGGGCTGCGGACGCCCTCTCCTGGCTCCTCCCCAACCTGGGAGGGCCCAACGCACGATGCCGGCGCCTATATGCCGGCATCCTGCGGAGCATGGCCCTGTACGGGGCCCCCATCTGGGCGGACTCCCTCAACAGGAGGGAGAACGCAACCGCCATGCGCAGGCCCCAAAGGGCCATTGCACTGCGGGTGGCGAGGGCCTACCGCTCGGTGGGCTTTTCGGCGGCGTGCGCTCTGGCGGGCACCCCTCCTTGGGAGTTGGAGGCGTGGGTGCTCGCCAGAGTGTACGAGTGGACGGCGCGGCGAAAGGCCCTCGGGGAGCGCCCCGTCGCGGAGGAGCGGGAGGCCGTGCGGCGGGAGGCGAGGGACGCCATCATCGTCCATTGGACGGACGACCTCGCCTCCGCCACCTTTGGCCGCCGAACCCTGGACGCGCTCGGTCCGGTCCTGCGAGACTGGCTCGAGCGCTCCCACGGGTTCCTCTCATTCCGTCTGGTGCAGGTGTTGTCAGGCCACGGCTGTTTCGGCAAGCACCTGCACCGGATCGGGAGGGAGGAAACCCCGGCGTGTCACGACTGCGGCGCGGCGGAGGACACGGCTCAGCACACCCTCGAGGTGTGCCCGGCTTGGTCTGAGCCGCGCCGCAGTCTAACAGCGGAGATCGGACAGGACCTCTCACTTCCCGGCGTGGTGAATGCCATGCTGGAGAGTGAGGGGTCCTGGGCAGCTGTCGCCTCTTTTTGCGAGGATGTCATCTCGCAAAAGGAGGCGGCGGAGCGTGCGCGGGAGGACGACCCTCTCGCTGCGCCGCTCCGCAGGCGCAGAAGAGGTCGGAGAAGACGCCGTCTTCTCCCTCCTCATGGTGGTGATGGGCGGGCGATAGGCGCGGGGGCGCCTCCACCCGCATTGCACTCCACACCACCTCCGCCGGTAATTCCCAGCCCTCCCCCTGAACGGGGAGGACTTGAGGGGCCCGCCGCTTTAGGCGGGTTGTCGTCGGAGGAGGACTGGACGCTAAGGCTGCGCCGATCTCCCAGTCCTCTTCCATTCGGACGACGCGGGAATAACGCTGGGTCGTTTTAGTGGGTATACCGGGTCTGCCCGGGGAGTCCCACATACCCCTCCCGTTCCCCCGACGGGAGGGTATGCGTAATGCATTTTTTCCCAGCATAAAAAAAAAAAAAAAAAAAAAAAAAAAGGTTAGGTTAGGTTCACTGCGGGTGGCGAGGGCCTACCGCTCGGTGGGCTTTTCGGCGGCGTGCGCTCTGGCGGGCACCCCTCCTTGGGAGTTGGAGGCGTGGGTGCTCGCCAGAGTGTACGAGTGGACGGCGCGGCGAAAGGCCCTGGGCGAGCGCCCCGTCGCGGAGGAGCGGGAGGCCGTGCGGCGGGAGGCGAGGGACGCCATCATCGTCCATTGGACGGACGACCTCGCCTCCGCCACCTTTGGCCGCCGAACCCTGGACGCGCTCGGGCCGGTCCTGCGAGACTGGCTCGAGCGCTCCCACGGGTTCCTCTCATTCCGTCTGGTGCAGGTGTTGTCAGGCCACGGCTGTTTCGGCAAGCACCTGCACCGGATCGGGAGGGAGGAAACCCCGGCGTGTCACGACTGCGGCGCGGCGGAGGACACGGCTCAGCACACCCTCGAGGTGTGCCCGGCTTGGTCTGAGCCGCGCCGCAGTCTAACAGCGGAGATCGGACAGGACCTCTCGCTTCCCGGCGTGGTGAATGCCATGCTGGAGAGTGAGGGGTCCTGGGCAGCTGTCGCCTCTTTTTGCGAGGATGTCATCTCGCAAAAGGAGGCGGCGGAGCGTGCGCGGGAGGACGACCCTCTCGCTGCGCCGCTCCGCAGGCGCAGAAGAGGTCGGAGAAGACGCCGTCTTCTCCCTCCTCATGGTGGTGATGGGCGGGCGATAGGCGCGGGGGCGCCTCCGCCCGCATTGCACTCCACACCACCTCCGCCGGTAATTCCCAGCCCTCCCCCTGAACGGGGAGGACTTGAGGGGCCCGCCGCTTTAGGCGGGTTGTCGTCGGAGGAGGACTGGACGCTAAGGCTGCGCCGATCTCCCAGTCCTCTTCCACTCGGACGACGCGGGAATAACACTGGGTCGTTTTAGTGGGTATACCGGGTCAGCCCGGGGAGTCCCACATACCCCTCCCGTTCCCCCGACGGGAGGGTATGCGTAATGCATTTTTTCCCAGTTTAAAAAAAAAAAAAAAAAAAAAAGGTTAGGTTAACTGGCCAGGATGCGGAGGTACAGCGCGGAGTCCGGTGTTCCGCAGGGGTCAGTCTTAGGACCCCCCCTGTGGAACATTGGCTTTGACTGGCTGTTGCGGGGAGCTCTTCTCCAGGGCACGAGTGTCATCTGCTACGCGGATGACACTCTCCTCACTGCCCGGGGGAAGAGCTTCGGGGAGGCGGCCTGTCTGGCCTCGGCTGGCGGGTCCTTGGTGGCAGGGAGGATCCGCCGCCTGGGATTGAGGGTGGCGCTGAACAAGACCGAGGCCGTGTTCTTTCACGGGCCTCGGCAGCGCTGCCCTCCAGACGCCCACATTATGGTGGAGGGCGTCAGGGTGGGCGTCCAGGCCCAGATGAAGTATCTGGGCCTGGTGTTGGACAGCAGGTGGCGCTTCGGCCCGCACTTTAGCGGGCTGTCGACGCGCCTGCTGAGGGCTGCGGACGCCCTCTCCTGGCTCCTCCCCAACCTGGGAGGGCCCAACGCACGATGCCGGCGCCTATATGCCGGCATCCTGCGAAGCATGGCCCTGTACGGGGCCCCCATCTGGGCGGACTCCCTCCACAGGAGGGAGAACGCAACCGCCATGCGCAGGCCACAAAGGGCCATTGCACTGCGGGTGGCGAGGGCCTACCGCTCGGTGGGCTTTTCGGCGGCGTGCGCTCTGGCGGGCACCCCTCCTTGGGAGCTGGAGGCGTGGGTGCTCGCCAGAGTGTACGAGTGGACGGCGCGGCGAAGGGCCCTCGGCGAGCGCCCCGTCGCGGAGGAGCGGGAGGCCGTGCGGCGAGAGGCGAGGGACGCCATCATCGTCCATTGGACAGAGGACCTCGCCTCCGCCACCTTTGGCCGCCGTACATTGGACGCGCTCGGTCCGGTCCTACGAGACTGGCTCGAGCGCTCCCACGGGTTCCTCTCATTCCGTCTGGTGCAGGTGTTGTCAGGCCACGGCTGTTTCGGCAAGCACCTGCACCGGATCGGGAGGGAGGAAACCCCGGCGTGTCACGACTGCGGCGCGGCGGAGGACACGGCTCAGCACACCCTCGAGGTGTGCCCGGCTTGGTCTGAGCCGCGCCGCAGTCTAACAGCGGAGATCGGACAGGACCTCTCGCTTCCCGGCGTGGTGAATGCCATGCTGGAGAGTGAGGGGTCCTGGGCAGCTGTCGCCTCTTTTTGCGAGGATGTCATCTCGCAAAAGGAGGCGGCGGAGCGCGCGCGGGAGGACGACCCTCTCGCTGCGCCGCTCCGCAGGCGCAGAAGAGGTCGGAGAAGACGCCGTCTTCTCCCTCCTCATGGTGGTGATGGGCGGGCGATAGGCGCGGGGGCGCCTCCGCCCGCATTGCACTCCACACCACCTCCGCCGGTCATTCCCAGCCCTCCCCCTGAACGGGGAGGACTTGAGGGGCCCGCCGCTTTAGGCGGGTTGTCGTCGGAGGAGGACTGGACGCTAAGGCTGCGCCGATCTCCCAGTCCTCTTCCACTCGGACGACGCGGGAATAACACTGGGTCGTTTTAGTGGGTATACCGGGTCAGCCCGGGGAGTCCCACATACCCCTCCCGTTCCCCCGACGGGAGGGTATGCGTAATGCATTTTTTCCCAGTTTAAAAAAAAAAAAAAAAAAAAAAGGTTAGGTTAGGTTAGGGTGGACGTCCAGGCCCAGATGAAGTATCTGGGCCTGGTGCTGGACAGCAGGTGGCGCTTCGGCCCGCACTTCAGCGGGCTGTCAACGCGCCTGCTGAAGGCCGCGGACGCCCTGTCGTGGCTCCTCCCGAATTTGGGGGGGCCGAACGCACGATGCCGGCGTTTATATGCCGGCATCCTGCGGAGCATGGCCCTGTACGGGGCCCCCATCTGGTCGGACTCCCTCAACAGGAGGGAGAACGCTACTATGATGCGGAGGCCCCAGAGGGCCATTGCACTGCGGGTGGCGAGGGCCTACCGCTCCGTGGGCTTTTCGGCGGCGTGCGCTCTGGCGGGCACCCCTCCTTGGGAGTTGGAGGCGTGGGTGCTCGCCAGAGTGTACGAGTGGACGGCGCGACGTAAGGCCCTCGGGGAGCGCCCCGTCGCGGAGGAGCGGGAGGCCGTGCGGCGGGAGGCGAGGGACGCCATCATCGTCCATTGGACAGAGGACCTCGCCTCCGCCACCTTTGGCCGCCGTACATTGGACGCGCTCGGTCCGGTCCTACGAGACTGGCTCGAGCGCTCCCACGGGTTCCTCTCATTCCGTCTGGTGCAGGTGTTGTCAGGCCACGGCTGTTTCGGCAAGCACCTGCACCGGATCGGGAGGGAGGAGACCCCGGCGTGCCACGACTGCGGCGCGGCGGAGGACACGGCTCAGCACACCCTCGAGGTGTGCCCGGCTTGGTCTGAGCCGCGTCGCAGTCTAACAGCGGAGATCGGACAGGACCTCTCGCTTCCCGGCGTGGTCAACGCCATGCTGGAGAGTGAGGGGTCCTGGGCAGCTGTCGCCTCTTTTTGCGAGGATGTCATCTCGCAAAAGGAGGCGGCGGAGTGCGCGCGGGAGGACGACCCTCTCGCTGCGCCGCTCCGCAGGCGCAGAAGAGGTCGGAGAAGACGCCGTCTTCTCCCTCCTCATGGTGGTGATGGGCGGGCGATAGGCGCGGGGGCGCCTCCGCCCGCATTGCACTCCACACCACCCTCGCCGTTAATTCCCAGCCCTCCCCCTGAACGGGGAGGACTTGAGGGGCCCGCCGCTTTAGGCGGGTTGTCGTCGGAGGAGGACTGGACGCTAAGGCTGCGCCGATCTCCCAGTCCTCTTCCACTCGGACGACGCGGGAATAACACTGGGTCGTTTTAGTGGGTATACCGGGTCAGCCCGGGGAGTCCCACATACCCCTCCCGTTCCCCCGACGGGAGGGTATGCGTAATGCATTTTTTCCCAGTTTAAAAAAAAAAAAAAAAAAAAAAAAAAAAAAAAAAAAAAGGTTAGGGTAGGTTGGGGGGGGGGACCCCCCACAGAGCTTGCGTCCTCGTCGCGTCCCCTGGAAACGGCCCAGTTTGTCACCGTAACGGAGTGGCAAACTGGGTACGGCTAAAGTGCTCTGTGCATTCGTAGAAATTTTATTTTATCTTGCTTTGCGTCTACGAACCTGCTGTGGCTATGCCAAAACCCCCGCGGGACGCCTCCGGGCGGTTTTTAAAAGGCCCTTCTCAGGGCCAACCCAAAGGCCCTTCTCAGGGCCAACCAAAAGGCCCTTCTCAGGGCCTATCCGACGCTTCAGCGTCTGAAGCTAGCCGCGCGCCGTCTGCGGCTAGCTTCTTCGGAAGGGCGGACATGTCCGATTCGGACGAGTCCGTCGTAAGCGTCTCGGACGTTGGCGACACTAGGTCGCGAAAGCGGGCCTTCCGTAAGGAAGGGTCCGAGGGCTCCTCCAGTTCGACGAGGAAGTCCACGGCAGCGAAGAAGCCGACGACATCTGCGGACACCCACGTCGTGGGTCTCGCAGATGCCCAGCGGCAGTTGGACCTGGCTCGGCGGACGCAGCACCAGCAAGAGCTGGAAGAGCGTGTTGCTGCGAAGGAGCAGCGGGCGCGTGCTGCTCGGGCCAAGTCCGGGTACGGTGCGTCCCGCGTGCTTTACTCGGACTACACCTTGGCCGAGCTGGCGCGCATGGCGGAGGAGGACGAGGAGGAGATCGCGGAGGTCGCTTCCAAGTCCTCAAACCTTAAGGGCACGTTTCAGAAGGCCCTTAAGGTCCGTGCTGCGAGCATGCGTGGCATTATAGAGGAGTTGGTCCAGCGTGAGGCGACCGACGAATCGCGCAAATTGCAGGCGACCGTCGATCGCCTCAAGCTGGAGGTCAGCCAGCTTCATCAGAAGCTGGCTGATGTCATGGCTCGGCCGATTCAGGCCGAACCGAGACCTGCGGCGGAGGCCCCCTCCTCCACCAACCTTGAGGATGTCATCCGCAAGGTGGTTATGGAGGAGAGGGCCTTCACCAGAGCCTGCTTAGCAGGCATAGAGGACCGGCTCCTGCCGGAGAAGCGCCTTCGACCGCCGCTCGCGGCGGACAAGAGGCGAGCCGAGCCGGGGCCATCCTCGCAAGGGGAGGACGCCCTTCTCCCTTCGACTACTCCGTCCAACCAGCCGGGTTGGACTGAAGTGGTCCGGAAGGGGAAGGGCCGAGGTAAAAAGACGGCGACGGCCGTCCCTGCCGTCCCCGCCACCACACGTACAGGCCAGTCGCAGGCGACTGGTGGGGGAAAGGGAAAGCGGAAGGGCAAAAGGTCGGCAACGCCCGGACCTGCCGTCCCCGTCACCACGCCTCCCAGTCAGTCGCGGGCGGCTGGCAAGGGTAAGAAGAAAGGGAAGCTGGTTCCCCCAAAGTCCGCGGCCGTCGTGGTGACGCTCACCGCGGAGGCTGCGGAACGCGGGGAGACCTACGCCTCTATTTTGGTGCGAGCGCGGGCCAATGCCGATCCCGCCCAACTGGGGATCGGCAAGCTTTCTTGCAGGCGGACCGAAACCGGGGCTCGAATATTCGAGTTCCCGGGGGCGGAGGGCAGCGCCAGCGCTGACCTCTTTGCAGCCAAGCTGCAGGAGGTCATCGCAGACGCTGCCAAGGTGGCCCGACCGGTGAAGTCGGCGACCATCGAAGTGACCGGTCTTGATGACTCGGTCACCAAGGAGGAGGTGGTGGCGGCGGTCGCAGCCATTGGGGGCTGCGGCGTCGCAGCGGTGCGAGGTCGGGACATCAGGCCTGGCCGCGGCGGCATGGGCACTATCCGGCTCGAGTGCCCGGTCGCCGCTGCCAAAGCCGTCCTTGAGAAAGGACGGCTCGCCGTCGGTTTCAGCTCGGGTGCAGTCCGAGCACTTGGGGAGCAGCCTTTACGCTGCTTCAAGTGCTGCGGCATCGGACACACCCGAGCCCTCTGTCCGTCCACCGTCGACAGGTCCGACGCCTGCTACCGCTGCGGCAAGGAGGGCCACAAAGCCGCAGCCTGCACGGTCGCCAAGCCACACTGCGTGGTGTGTGCTGCCAGTGGTCGCCCAGCAGGCCACGTAATGAGGGGGAGGTTGTGCAACCCCCCCCTTAAGAAGGGCAAAGCGCAGGTGCCGGCCGGGCCTGCTGCTAGCACTGTCGTTACCGAGGTCGGAACGGCGGTGGCTGCGGAGGAGGGGGGTGCGATGTCCGATTGATGGATACAATCGAACATCGCATCCTCCAGGCGAACACCAACCACTGCCGGGCTGCACAGGATCTCCTGATGCAGACCATGGCTGAGTGGTTGGTGGACTTGGCGGTGGTCGCCGAGCCCTACTCGGTCCCTGGCCATTGGCTGGGCGACCGAGACGGCCTGGTGGCGTTGGTGTCGCGGTCTTCCACAGACTCCCCTCCCCTCTCGCTTTTAGAGAGGGGACCGGGATACGTGGCCGCCGCGTGGGGGGATTTGGCCCTGGTTGGGGTCTATTTCTCCCCAAACCGCCCTCTCTCGGACTTTGAGGATTTCTTGGAGATCCTCACTGCAGCCGTAGGGAGGGCGGCGCCACGCCAGGTCGTGGTGTTGGGCGACCTGAACGCCAAGTCGGTGGCCTGGGGCAATCCAGCTGCCTCTTGCAACGTCCGGGGACGCGCCGTCGAATTTTGGGCGGCGTCATGCGGTGTGTCCCTCCTCAACGGGGGGGCGGTCCACACGTGTGTGCGGCAACGGGGAGGGTCGGTGGTGGACGTTTCGTTCGCCACCCCCGTGCTAGCCGCACGCATCGTGAACTGGCGGGTGGAGTTGGTGGAGACCTTGTCGGACCACCGTTATGTGCGGTTCGACATCTCCACCCAGAGCCCTCGTGGGGAGATGGCCCGCTCTGGCAGGTCTCCCTTCCCACGGTGGGCTCTCACTCGCCTGGACCGGGAGGCAGCCAAGGAGGCGGCTTTCCTCCAGGACTGGCTGTCGCCCCCTGTTGGGGCCCCGGACGTTGACGCCGCAGCGGTCCGGCTGAGGGAATCCCTGACCGAGGTGTGCAACTCCAGCATGCCTCGGTCTCGGCGTCCGCCTCCCCGCCGGGCCGTTTATTGGTGGTCAGAGGAGCTGGCGGGCCTCCGGGCCACTTGCGTGGCGGCCAGAAGGGCCTACACGCGGAGCCGCCGGCGCAGCGCTCGTAGTCAGGCAGAGGAGGACCGCCTCTACGCCTCTTACCGAGAGGCAAAGGCGGTCCTCAAGTCGGCTATGGGCGCTGCCAAGGACTCGGCGAGGGCCGAGATGCTGGAGGGTCTCGACAGGGATCCGTATGGGAGACCATACAAGGCGGCGCGCAATCAGCTGCGGCCCCATGGTCCCCCACTTACGGAGACCCTCGAGCCGGCGTTGCTGGATGGGGTGGTCCGGTCTCTGTTTCCGCGCAGGACCGACTTCACCCCTCCAGCGATGGACCCTCCGCAGGCGGCGGCTCCGCAGGAGGAGGAAGAGGTGCCTCCAGTAACGGAGGAGGAATTTCGCGCGGGGGTTCTTAGCCTCCGCGCGAAGAAGACGGCTCCTGGGCCGGACGGCGTCCCCGCACGGGTGGTGGCCATAGCTGCCACTCAAATGGAGGACAGGTTTCGGGAACTCTTCAGCGCGTGCTTTACGGCTGGAAGGTTCCCGAAACTGTGGAAGGAGGGGCAGCTATGCCTCCTCCGAAAGGAGGGACGCCCGGCGGATTCCCCCTCGGCATACCGGCCCATCGTTCTGCTCGATGAGGTCGGTAAATTGTTCGAGGGGATCATCGCCGGCCGGCTCAGGAGCCATTTGCGGGGTGTGGGGCCGGACCTGTCGGACGCCCAGTTCGGGTTCCGACAGGGTCGGTCCACAATCGACGCGCTGGCCCTTTTGAAGGGCCAGGTGAAAGAGGCGGTCGAGGCGGGGGACGGAGTGTTGGCGGTGTCGTTCGACATAGCCAACGCCTTCAACTCCGTTCCCCACTCCACCATATTGGAGGCACTCCGGTACCACGGAGTGCCCCAATATTTGAGGAGCCTCCTGGCCAGCTACTTGGAGGATCGAGAGGTCCTCCTTGTGGACAAACTGGCCAGGTTGCGGAGGTACGGCGCGGAGTCCGGTGTTCCGCAGGGGTCTGTCTTAGGGCCCCCCCTGTGGAACATCGGCTTCGACTGGCTGTTACGGGGGGCTCTTCTCCAGGGCACGAGTGTCATCTGCTACGCGGATGACACTCTCCTCACTGCCCGGGGGAAGAGCTTCGGGGAGGCGGCCTGTCTGGCCTCGGCTGGCGGATCCTTGGTGGCAGGGAGGATCCGCCGCCTGGGATTGAGGGTGGCGCTGAACAAGACCGAGGCCGTGTTCTTTCACGGGCCTCGGCAGCGCTGCCCTCCCGACGCCCACATTGTGGTGGAGGGCGTCAGGGTGGACGTCCAGGCCCAGATGAAGTATCTGGGCCTGGTGCTGGACAGCAGGTGGCGCTTCGGCCCGCACTTTAGCGGGCTGTCGACGCGCCTGCTGAAGGCCGCGGACGCCCTGTCGTGGCTCCTCCCGAATTTGGGGGGGCCTAACGCACGATGCCGGCGTTTGTATGCCGGCATATTGCGGAGCATGGCCCTGTACGGGGCCCCCATCTGGTCGGACTCCCTCAACAGGAGGGAGAACGCTACTTTGATGCGGAGGCCCCAAAGGGCCATTGCACTGCGGGTGGCGAGGGCCTACCGCTCGGTGGGCTTTTCGGCGGCGTGCGCTCTGGCGGGCACCCCTCCTTGGGAGCTGGAGGCGTGGGTGCTCGCCAGAGTGTACGAGTGGACGGCGCGACGAAAGGCCCTCGGGGAGCGCCCCGTCGCGGAGGAGCGGGAGGCCGTGCGGCGAGAGGCGAGGGACGCCATCATCGTCCATTGGACGGACGACCTCGCCTCCGCCACCTTTGGCCGCCGAACGTTGGACGCGCTCGGTCCGGTCCTGCGAGACTGGCTCGAGCGCTCCCACGGGTTCCTCTCATTCCGTCTGGTGCAGGTGTTGTCAGGCCACGGCTGTTTCGGCAAGCACCTGCACCGGATCGGGAGGGAGGAGACCCCGGCGTGCCACGACTGCGGCGCGGCGGAGGACACGGCTCAGCACACCCTCGAGGTGTGCCCGGCTTGGTCTGAGCCGCGTCGCAGTCTAACAGCGGAGATCGGACAGGACCTCTCACTTCCCGGCGTGGTCAACGCCATGCTGGAGAGTGAGGGGTCCTGGGCAGCTGTCGCCTCTTTTTGCGAGGATGTCATCTCGCAAAAGGAGGCGGCGGAGCGCGCGCGGGAGGACGACCCTCTCGCTGCGCCGCTCCGCAGGCGCAGAAGAGGTCGGAGAAGACGTCGTCTTCTCCCTCCTCATGGTGGTGATGGGCGGGCGATAGGCGCGGGGGCGCCTCCGCCCGCATTGCACTCCACACCACCCTCGCCGGTCATTCCCAGCCCTCCCCCTGAACGGGGAGGACTTGAGGGGCCCGCCGCTTTAGGCGGGTTGTCGTCGGAGGAGGACTGGACGCTAAGGCTGCGCCGATCTCCCAGTCCTCTTCCACTCGGACGACGCGGGAATAACACTGGGTCGTTTTAGTGGGTATACCGGGTCAGCCCGGGGAGTCCCACATACCCCTCCCGTTCCCCCGACGGGAGGGTATGCGTAATGCA
This sequence comes from Lacanobia oleracea, assembly GCA_950371165.1. Lineage (NCBI taxonomy): Eukaryota > Metazoa > Arthropoda > Insecta > Lepidoptera > Noctuidae > Lacanobia > Lacanobia oleracea. Next base: position 29,701,036 of record OX493389.1, read on the forward strand.
TTTTTTCCCAGTTTAAAAAAAAAATAAAAAAAAAAAAAAAAAAAAAAAAAAAGGTTAGGTTAGGTTAGGTTAGGTTAGGCCCCGGGGGACCCCCCACAGAGTTTGCGTCCACGTCGCGTCCCCTGGAAACGGCCCAGTTTGTCACCGTAACGGAGTGGCATACTGGGTACGGCCAAAGTTCTCTGTGATCTCGTAATTACTGTTTTTATCTTGCCTTTTTAATTGCGAACATGCGGAAGGCTATGCCTATGCCCCCGCGGGACGCCTGCGGGCGTTTTCAAAAAGGCCCTTCTCAGGGCCAACCCAAAGGCCCTTCTCAGGGCCAACCAAAAGGCCCTTCTCAGGGCCACTCCGACGCTTCGGCGTCAGAGGCTAGCCGCGCGCCGTCTGCGGCTAGCTTCTTTGGAAGAGCGGACGACGTTTCGGACTCCGAAAATGAGTCCATTATAAGCGTCTCAGATGCGGGCGATTCACGGTCGCGTAAGCGTGCGTATCGGAAGGGAGGGTCAGAAGGCTCCTCGGGCTCGGGTTCGGTGAGGAAGTCGAAGGCCAAAAAGCCGACGACAGCCGCAGACACACATGATGTGGGTCTCGCGACCGCCCAACGCCAGTTGGACCTGGCTCGGCGAGCACAGAAACAGCAGGACCTAGAAGAGCAGGTTGCTGCCAAGGAGCAGCGGGCGCGCGCCGCCCGAGCAAAGTCCGGTTACGGCGCGTCCCACGTCCTGTACGCGGACTACTCTGTAGCCGACCTGGAACGGTTGGCGGAGGAGGACGAGGAGGAGATCGCGGAGGTCGCCTCCAAGTCCTCCAATCTAAAAGGGACCTTCCAGAAGGCCCTTAAGAGCCGGGCCGCGAGCATGCGTGGCATTGTGTTGGAGCTAGTCCAACGCAAGACCACCGACGAAACGCGGCAACTGCAGGCGACCGTCGATCGCTTGCAGGCGGAGGTCAGCCAGCTCCACACAAAGCTAGCTGAAGCCACGGCCCGGCCACAGCAGACCGAACTGAGACCTGCGGCGGAGGCCCCCACCCCCACCAACCTTGAGGATGTCATCCGCAAGGTTGTCATGGAGGAGAGGGCCTTCACCAGAGCCTGCCTAGCAGGCATAGAGGACCGGCTCCTGCCGGAGAAGCGCCTTCGACCGCCGCTCGCGGCGGACAAGAGGCGAGCTGAGCCGGGGCCGTCCTCGCAAGGGGAGGACGCCCTTCTCCCTTCCACTACTCCGTCCAACCAGCCGGGTTGGACTGAAGTGGTCCGGAAGGGGAAGGGCCGAGGTAAAAAGACGGCGACGGCCGTCCTTGCCGTCCCCGCCACCACACATACAGGCCAGTCGCAGGCGACTGGTGGGAGAAACGGAAAGCGGAAGGGCAAAAGGCCGGCAACGCCCGGACCTGCCGTCCCCGTCACCACGCCTCCCAGTCAGTCGCGGGCGGCTGGCGGGGGCAAGAAGAAGGGGAAGGGGAAATTGGTTCCCCCGAAGTCCGCAGCCGTCGTGGTGACGCTCACCGCGGAGGCTGCGGAACGCGGGGAAACCTACGCTTCGATTTTGGTGCGGGCGCGTGCCAATGCCGATCCCGCCCAACTGGGGATCGGCAAATTATCTTGCCGGCGTACCGAAACCGGGGCTCGTATTTTCGAGTTCCCGGGGGCGGAGGGCAGCGCCAACGCTGACCTCTTTGCAGCCAAGCTGCAGGAGGTCATCGCGGACGCTGCCAAGGTGGCCCGACCAGTCAAGTTGGCAGCCATCGAGGTGACCGATCTTGACGATTCGGTCACCAAGGAGGAGGTGGTGGCGGCGGTCGCAGCGATTGGTGGCTGCAGCGTCGCGGCGGTGCGGGGTCGGGACATCAGGCCTGGCCGCGGCGGCATGGGCACTATCCGGCTCGAGTGCCCGGTCGCCGCTGCCAAAGCCGTCCTTGACAAAGGACGGCTCGCTGTTGGCTTCAGTTCGGGTGTGGTCCGAGCACTTGGGGAGCAGCCTTTGCGCTGCTTCAGGTGTTGCGGCATCGGACACACCCGAGCCCTCTGTCCGTCCACCGTCGACAGGTCCGACGCCTGCTACCGCTGCGGCAAGGAGGGCCACAAAGCCGCCGCCTGCACGGTCGCCACGCCACACTGCGTGGTGTGTGCTGCCAGTGGCCGCCCAGCAGGTCACATCATGCGGGGGAGGTTGTGCAACCCCCCCCCTAAGAGGGGCAAAGCGCAGGTGCCAGTAGGGCCTGCTGCTAGCATCGCCGTTCCCGAGGCTGGAACGGCGGTGGCTGCGGAGGAGGGGGGTGCGATGTCCGATTGATGGACACAATCGAACATCGCATCCTCCAGGCGAACACCAACCACTGCCGGGCTGCACAGGATCTCCTGATGCAGACCATGGCTGAGTGGTTGGTGGACTTGGCGGTGGTCGCCGAGCCTTACTCGGTCCCTGGCCATTGGCTGGGCGACCGAGACGGCCTGGTGGCGTTGGTGTCGCGGTCTTCCACAGACTCCCCTCCCCTCTCGCTTTTAGAGAGGGGACCGGGATACGTGGCCGCCGCGTGGGGAGATTTGGCCCTGGTTGGGGTCTATTTCTCCCCTAACCGCCCTCTCTCGGACTTTGAGGATTTCCTGGAGATTCTCGCTGCAGCCGTAGGGAGGGCGGCGCCACGCCAGGTCGTGGTGTTGGGCGACCTGAACGCCAAGTCGGTGGCCTGGGGCAACCCAGCCGCCTCCTGCAACGTCCGGGGTCGCGCCGTCGAGTTTTGGGCGGCGTCATGCGGCGTGTCCCTCCTCAACAGGGGGGCGGTCCACACTTGTGTGCGGCAACGGGGAGGGTCGGTGGTGGACGTTTCGTTCGCCACCCCCGTGCTAGCCGCACGCATTGTGAACTGGCGGGTGGAGTTGGTGGAGACCTTGTCGGACCACCGTTATGTGCGGTTCGACATCTCCACCCAGAGCCCCCGTGGGGAGATGGCCCGCTCTGGCAGGTCTCCCTTCCCACGGTGGGCTCTCACTCGCCTGGACCGGGAGGCAGCCAAGGAGGCGGCCTTCCTCCAGGACTGGCTGTCGCCCCCTGTTGGGGCCCCGGACGTTGACGCCGCAGCGGTCCGGCTGAGGGAATCCTTGACCGAGGTGTGCAACTCCAGCATGCCTCGGTCTCGGCGTCCGCCTCCCCGCCGGGCCGTTTATTGCTGGTCGGAGGAGCTGGCGGGCCTCCGGGCCACTTGCGTGGCGGCCAGAAGGGCCTACACGCGGAGCCGCCGGCGCAGCGCCCGTAATCAGGCAGAGGAGGACCGCCTCTACGCCTCTTACCGAGAGGCGAGGGCGGTCCTCAAGTCGGCTATGGGCGCTGCCAAGGACTCGGCGAGGGCCGAGATGCTGGAGGGTCTCGACAGGGATCCGTATGGGAGACCATACAGGGCAGCGCGGAATCAACTGCGGCCCCATGGTCCCCCACTTACGGAGACCCTCGAGCCGGCGTTGCTGGATGGGGTGGTCCGGTCTCTGTTTCCGCGCAGGACCGACTTCGCCCCACCAGCAATGGACCCTCCGCAGTCGGCGGCTCCGGAGGAGGAGGAGGAGGCACCTCCGGTGACGGAGGAGGAGTTTCGCGCGGGGGTGCTTAGCCTCCGCGCGAAGAAGACGGCTCCTGGGCCGGACGGCATCCCCGCTCGGGTGGTGGCCATAGCTGCCGCTCAAATGGAGGACAGATTTCGGGAACTTTTCAGCGCGTGCCTTACGGCTGGAAGGTTCCCGAAACTGTGGAAGGAGGGGCAGCTGTGCCTCCTCCGAAAGGAGGGACGCCCGGCGGATTCCCCCTCGGCATACCGGCCCATCGTTCTGCTCGATGAGGTCGGTAAATTGTTCGAGGGGATCATCGCCGGCCGGCTCAGGAGCCATTTGCAGGGTGTAGGGCCGAACCTGTCGGACGCCCAGTTCGGTTTCCGACAGGGCCGGTCCACCATCGACGCGCTGGCCCTTCTCAAGGGCCAGGTGAAAGAGGCGGTCGAGGCGGGGGACGGAGTGTTGGCGGTGTCGTTTGACATCGCCAACGCCTTCAACTCCGTTCCCCACTCCACCATATTGGAGGCACTCCGGTACCACGGAGTGCCCCAATACTTGAGGAGCCTCCTGGCCAGCTACTTGGAGGATCGAGAGGTCCTCCTTGTGGACAAACTGGCCAGGATGCGGAGATACAGCGCGGAGTCCGGTGTTCCGCAGGGGTCAGTCTTAGGGCCCCCCCTGTGGAACATCGGCTTCGACTGGCTGTTGCGGGGAGCTCTTCTCCAGGGCACGAGTGTCATCTGCTACGCAGATGACACTCTCCTCACTGCCCGGGGCAAGAGCTTCGGGGAGGCGGCCTGTCTGGCCTCGGCTGGCGGGTCCTTGGTGGCAGGGAGGATCCGCCGCCTGGGATTGAGGGTGGCGCTGAACAAGACCGAGGCCGTGTTCTTTCACGGGCCTCGGCAGCGCTGCCCTCCCGACGCCCACATTGTGGTGGAGGGCGTCAGGGTGGGCGTCCAGGCCCAGATGAAGTATCTGGGCCTGGTGTTGGACAGCAGGTGGCGCTTCGGCCCGCACTTTAGCGGGCTGTCGACGCGCCTGCTGAGGGCTGCGGACGCCCTCTCCTGGCTCCTCCCAAACCTGGGGGGGCCGAACGCACGATGCCGGCGTTTATATGCCGGCATCCTGCGGAGCATGGCCCTGTACGGGGCCCCCATCTGGTCGGACTCCCTCAACAGGAGGGAGAACGCTACTTTGATGCGGAGGCCCCAAAGGGCCATTGCACTGCGGGTGGCGAGGGCCTACCGCTCGGTGGGCTTTTCGGCGGCGTGCGCTCTGGCGGGCACCCCTCCTTGGGAGCTGGAGGCGTGGGTGCTCGCCAGAGTGTACGAGTGGACGGCGCGGCGAAAGGCCCTCGGGGAGCGCCCCGTCGCGGAGGAGCGGGAGGCCGTGCGGCGAGAGGCGAGGGACGCCATCATCGTCCATTGGACGGAGGACCTCGCCTCCGCCACCTTTGGCCGCCGAACCCTGGACGCGCTCGGTCCGGTCCTGCGAGACTGGCTCGAGCGCTCCCATGGTTTCCTCTCATTCCGTCTGGTGCAGGTGTTGTCAGGCCACGGCTGTTTCGGCAAGCACCTGCACCGGATCGGGAGGGAGGAGACCCCGGCGTGCCACGACTGCGGCGCGGCGGAGGACACGGCTCAGCACACCCTCGAGGTGTGCCCGGCTTGGTCTGAGCCGCGCCGCAGTCTAACAGCGGAGATCGGACAGGACCTCTCACTTCCCGGCGTGGTCAACGCCATGCTAGAGAGTGAGGGGTCCTGGGCAGCTGTAGCCTCTTTTTGCGAGGATGTCATCTCGCAAAAGGAGGCGGCGGAGCGCGCGCGGGAGGACGACCCTCTCGCTGCGCCGCTCCGCAGGCGAAGAAGAGGTCGGAGAAGACGCCGTCTTCTCCCTCCTCACGGTGGTGATGGGCGGGCGATAGGCGCAGGGGCGCCTCCGCCCGCATTGCACTCCACACCACCCTCGCCGGTCATTCCCAGCCCTCCCCCTGAACGGGGAGGACTTGAGGGGCCCGCCGTTTTAGGCGGGTTGTCGTCGGAGGAGGACTGGACGCTAAGGCTGCGCCGATCTCCCAGTCCTCTTCCACTCGGACGATGCGGGAATGCCGCTGGGTTATTTTAGTGGGTATACCGGGTCAGCCCGGGGAGTCCCACATACCCCTCCCGTTCCCCCGACGGGAGGGTATGCGTAATGCATTTTTTCCCAGCTTAAAAAAAAAAAAAAAAAAAAAAAAAAAAAGGTTAGGTTAGGCCCGGGGGACCCCCCACAGAGTTTGCGTCCACGTCGCGTCCCCTGGAAACGGCCCAGTTTGTCACCGTAACGGAGTGGCATACTGGGTACGGCCAAAGTTCTCTGTGTACTCGTAGCTATCATCATTTTAACTTGCGTTGTAGACTGCGATCAAGCGGAAGGTATCATGCCTAAACCCCCGCGGGACGCCTGCGGGCGTTTTCAAAAAGGCCCTTCTCAGGGCCAACCCAAAGGCCCTTCTCAGGGCCAACCAAAAGGCCCTTCTCAGGGCCACTCCGACGCTTCAGCGTCGGAAGCTAGTCGCGCGCCGTCTGCGGCTAGCTTCGTTGGAAGGGCGGACTTGTCGGATTCCGACGACGAGTCCCTCTTAAGCGTCTCGGACGCGGGCGACTGTCGGTCGCGTAAGCGGGCCTTCCTGAAGGAGGGGTCCGAGGGCTCCTCGGGCTCAGCCAGGAGGTCGAAGGCCAAGAGGCCGACGACAGCCGCGGACACCCACGTCGTGGGTCTTGCGGACGCCCAGCGGCAGCTGGACCTGGCTCGGCGGACGCAGCAGCAGCAGGACCTGGAGGAGAGGGTCGCTGCTAAGGAGCAGCGGGCGCATGCTGCTCGGGCCAGGTCCGGTTACGGCGCGTCCCGCGTTCTGTACGCGGACTATTCTCTGGCCGAGCTGGAGCGGATGGCAGAGGAGGACGAGGAGGAGATCGCGGAGGTCGCCTCTAAATCCTCGAACCTTAAGGGTACCTTCCAGAAGGCCCTTAAGTGCCGAGGTGCGAGCATGCGCGGCATCATTGCGGAGCTCGTAAAGAGAAAGGCGACCGACGAGACTCGCCAGTTGCAGGCGGTAGTGGATCGCCTGAAGGTGGAGGTCAGCCAGCTTCATCAGAAGCTGGCTGATGTCACGGCTCGGCTGAGTCAGGCCGAACCGAGACCTGCGGCGGAGGCCCCCACCCCCACCGACCTTGAGGATGTTATTCGCAAGGTTGTCATGGAGGAGAGGGCCTTCACCAGAGCCTGCTTAGCAGGGATCGAGGACCGGCTCCTGCCGGAGAAGCGCCTCCGACCACCGCTCGCGGCGGACAAGAGGCGAGCCGAGCCGGGGCCGTCCTCGCAAGGGGAGGACGCCCTTCTCCCTTCCACTACTCCGTCCAACCAGCCGGGTTGGACTGAAGTGGTCCGGAAGGGGAAGGGCCGAGGTAAGAAGACGGCGACAGCCGTCCCTGCCGTCCCTGCCGTCCCTGCCACCACGACTCCCAGCCGGTCGCAGGCGACTGAGAAGGGAAAGCGGAAGGGGAAGGGCAAAAGGCCGGCAACGCCCGGACCTGCCGTCCCAGCCACCATGCCTCCCAGCCAGTCGCAGGCGACCAAGAAGAGGAAGGGGAAACTCGTTCCCCCAAAGTCCGCAGCCGTCGTTGTGACACTCACTGCGGAGGCTGCGGAACGTGGGGAAACCTACGCTTCCATTTTGGTGCGGGCGCGAGCCAATGCCGATCCCACCCAATTGGGGATCAGCAAGGTTTCTTGCCGGCGGACCGAAACCGGGGCTCGAATATTCGAGTTCCCGGGGGCGGAGGGCAGCGCCAACGCTGACCTCTTTGCAGCCAAGCTGCAAGAGGTCATCGCGGACGCTGCCAAGGTGGCCCGACCAGTCAAGTCGGCGGCCATCGAGGTGACCGGTCTTGACGACTCGGTCACCAAGGAGGAGGTGGTGGCGGCGGTCGCAGCCATTGGGGGCTGCGGCGTCGCAGCGGTGCAAGGCCGGGACATCAGGCCCGGCCGCGGCGGCATGGGCACTATCCGGCTCGAGTGTCCTGTCGCCGCTGCCAAAGCCGTCCTTGCAAAAGGACGCCTCCTTGTCGGCTTCAGCTCGGGTGCAGTCCGGGCCCTTGAGGAGCAGCCTCTGCGCTGCTTCCGGTGCTGCGGCATCGGGCACACCCGAGCTTTGTGCCCGTCAGCGGTAGACAGGTCGGAGAGCTGCTACCGCTGCGGCAAGGAGGGCCACAAAGCCGCCTCCTGCACGGTCGCCAAGCCGCATTGCGCCGTCTGTGCCGCGAGCGGTCGCCCAGCAGGCCACGTAATGAGGGGGAGGTTATGCAACCCCCCCCTTAAGAAGGGCAAAGCGCAGGTGCTGGTCAGGCCTGCTGCTAGCACTGCCGTTCCCGAAGTCGGAACGGCGGTGGCTGCGGAGGAGGGGGGTGCGATGTCCGATTGATGGATTCAATCGAACATCGCATCCTCCAGGCGAACACCAACCACTGCCGGGCTGCACAGGATCTCCTGATGCAGACCATGGCTGAGTGGTTGGTGGACTTGGCGGTGGTCGCCGAGCCCTACTCGGTCCCTGGCCATTGGCTGGGCGACCGAGACGGCCTGGTGGCGTTGGTGTCGCGGTCTTCCACAGACTCCCCTCCCCTCTCGCTTTTAGAGAGGGGACCGGGATACGTGGCCGCCGCGTGGGGAGATTTGGCCCTGGTTGGGGTCTATTTCTCCCCAAACCGCCCTCTCTCGGACTTTGAGGATTTCCTGGAGATTCTCACTGCAGCCGTAGGGAGGGCGGCGCCACGCCAGGTCGTGGTGTTAGGCGACCTGAACGCCAAGTCGGTGGCCTGGGGCAACCCAGCCGCCTCCAGCAACGTCCGGGGTCGCGCCGTCGAGTTTTGGGCGGCGTCATGCGGCGTGTCCCTCCTCAACAGGGGGGCGGTCCACACGTGTGTGCGGCAACGGGGAGGGTCGGTGGTGGACGTTTCGTTCGCCACCCCCGTGCTAGCCGCACGCATTGTGAACTGGCGGGTGGAGTTGGTGGAGACCTTGTCGGACCACCGTTATGTGCGGTTCGACATCTCCACCCAGAGCCCCCGTGGGGAGATGGCCCGCTCTGGCAGGTCTCCCTTCCCACGGTGGGCTCTCACTCGCCTGGACCGGGAGGCAGCCAAGGAGGCGGCCTTCCTCCAAGACTGGCTGTCGCCCCCTGTTGGGGCCCCGGACGTTGACGCCGCAGCGGTCCGGCTGAGGGAATCCTTGACCGAGGTGTGCAACTCCAGCATGCCTCGGTCTCGGCGTCCGCCTCCCCGCCGGGCCGTTTATTGGTGGTCAGAGGAGCTGGCGGGCCTACGAGCCACCTGCGTGGCGGCCAGAAGGGCCTACACGCGGAGCCGCCGGCGCAGCGCCCGTAATCAGGCAGAGGAGGACCGTCTCTACGCCTCTTACCGAGAGGCAAAGGCGGTCCTCAAGTCGGCTATGGGCGCTGCCAAGGACTCGGCGAGGGCCGAGATGCTGGAGGGTCTCGACAGGGATCCGTATGGGAGACCATATAGGGCGGCGCGGAACCAACTGCGGCCCCATGGTCCCCCATTGACGGAAACCCTCGAGCCGGCGTTGCTGGATGGGGTGGTCCGGTCTCTGTTTCCGCGCAGGACCGACTTCACCCCTCCAGCGATGGACCCTCCACAGTCGGCGGCTCCGCAGGAGGAGGAGGAGGAAGCACCTCCGGTGACGGAGGAGGAGTTTCGCGCGGGGGTTTTTAGCCTCCGCGCGAAGAAGACGGCTCCTGGGCCGGACGGCGTCCCCGCACGGGTGGTGGCTATAGCTGCCGCTCAAATGGAGGACAGATTTCGGGAGCTCTTCAGCGCGTGCTTTACGGCTGGAAGGTTCCCGAAACTGTGGAAGGAGGGGCAGCTGTGCCTCCTCCGAAAGGAGGGACGCCCGGTGGATTCCCCCTCGGCATACCGGCCCATCGTTCTGCTCGATGAGGTCGGTAAATTGTTCGAGGGGATCATCGCCGGCCGGCTCAGGAGCCATTTGCAGGGTGTAGGGCCGAACCTGTCGGACGCCCAGTTCGGTTTCCGACAGGGTCGGTCTACCATCGACGCGCTGGCCCTTCTTAAGGGCCAGGTGAAAGGGGCGGTGGAGGCGGGGGACGGAGTGTTGGCGGTGTCGTTCGACATAGCCAACGCCTTCAACTCCGTTCCCCACTCTACAATATTGGAGGCGCTCCGGTATCACGGAGTGCCCCAATACTTGAGGAGGCTCCTGGCCAGCTACTTGGAGGATCGAGAGGTCCTCCTTGTGGACAAACTGGCCAGGTTGCGGAGGTACGGCGCGGAGTCCGGTGTTCCGCAGGGGTCTGTCTTAGGGCCCCCCCTGTGGAACATCGGCTTCGACTGGCTGTTGCGGGGAGCTCTTCTCCAGGGCACGAGTGTCATCTGCTACGCGGATGACACTCTCCTCACTGCCCGGGGGAAGAGCTTCGGGGAGGCGGCCTGTCTGGCCTCGGCTGGCGGGTCCTTGGTGGCAGGGAGGATCCGCCGCCTGGGATTGAGGGTGGCGCTGAACAAGACCGAGGCCGTGTTCTTTCACGGGCCTCGGCAGCGCTGCCCTCCAGACGCCCACATTCTGGTGGAGGGCGTCAGGGTGGGCGTCCAGGCCCAGATGAAGTATCTGGGCCTGGTGTTGGACAGCAGGTGGCGCTTCGGCCCGCACTTTAGCGGGCTGTCGACGCGCCTGCTGAGGGCTGCGGACGCCCTCTCCTGGCTCCTCCCCAACCTGGGGGGGCCGAACGCACGATGCCGGCGTTTATATGCCGGCATCCTGCGGAGCATGGCCCTGTACGGGGCCCCCATCTGGTCGGACTCCCTCAACAGGAGGGAGAACGCTACTATGATGCGGAGGCCCCAAAGGGCCATTGCACTGCGGGTGGCGAGGGCCTACCGCTCCGTGGGCTTTTCGGCGGCGTGCGCTCTGGCGGGCACCCCTCCTTGGGAGTTGGAGGCGTGGGTGCTCGCCAGAGTGTACGAGTGGACGGCGCGGCGAAAGGCTCTCGGGGAGCGCCCCGTCGCGGAGGAGCGGGAGGCCGTGCGGCGGGAGGCGAGGGACGCCATCATCGTCCATTGGACGGAGGACCTCGCCTCCGCCACCTTTGGCCGCCGTACCTTGGACGCGCTCGGTCCGGTCCTACGAGACTGGCTCGAGCGCTCCCACGGTTTCCTCTCATTCCGTCTGGTGCAGGTGTTGTCAGGCCACGGCTGTTTCGGCAAGCACCTGCACCGGATCGGGAGGGAGGAGACCCCGGCGTGCCACGACTGCGGCGCGGCGGAGGACACGGCTCAGCACACCCTCGAGGTGTGCCCGGCTTGGTCTGAGCCGCGCCGCAGTCTAACAGCGGAGATAGGACAGGACCTCTCGCTTCCCGGCGTGGTCAACGCCATGCTGGAGAGTGAGAGGTCCTGGGCAGCTGTCGCCTCTTTTTGCGAGGATGTCATCTCGCAAAAGGAGGCGGCGGAGCGCGCGCGGGAGGACGACCCTCTCGCTGCGCCGCTCCGTAGGCGGAGAAGAGGTCGGAGAAGACGCCGTTTTCTCCCTCCTCATGGTGGTGATGGGCGGGCGATAGGCGCGGGGGCGCCTCCGCCCGCATTGCACTCCACACCACCTCCGCTGGTCATTCCCAGCCCTCCCCCTGAACGGGGAGGACTTGAGGGGCCCGCCGCTTTAGGCGGGTTATCGTCGGAGGAGGACTGGACGCTAAGGCTGCGCCGATCTCCCAGTCCTCTTCCACTCGGACGAGGCGGGAATGCCGCTGGGTTATTTTAGTGGGTATACCGGGTCAGCCCGGGGAGTCCCACATACCCCTCCCGTTCCCCCGACGGGAGGGTATGCGTAATGCATTTTTTCCCAGCATAAAAAAAAAAAAAAAAAAAAAAAAAAGGTTAGGTTAGGCCCAGATGAAGTATCTGGGCCTGGTGCTGGACAGCAGGTGGCGCTTCGGCCCGCACTTCAGCGGGCTGTCGACGCGCCTGCTGAAGGCCGCGGACGCCCTGTCGTGGCTCCTCCCGAATTTGGGGGGGCCGAACGCACGATGCCGGCGTTTATATGCCGGCATCCTGCGGAGCATGGCCCTGTACGGGGCCCCCATCTGGGCGGACTCCCTCAACAGGAGGGAGAACGCAACTGCCATGCGCAGGCCCCAAAGGGCCATTGCACTGCGGGTGGCGAGGGCCTACCGCTCAGTGGGCTTTTCGGCGGCGTGCGCTCTGGCGGGCACCCCTCCTTGGGAGTTGGAGGCGTGGGTGCTCGCCAGAGTGTACGAGTGGACGGCGCGGCGAAAGGCCCTCGGGGAGCGCCCCGTCGCGGAGGAGCGGGAGACCGTGCGGCGGGAGGCGAGGGACGCCATCATCGTCCATTGGACGGACGACCTCGCCTCCGCCACCTTTGGCCGCCGAACCCTGGACGCGCTCGGTCCGGTCCTGCGAGACTGGCTCGAGCGCTCCCACGGGTTCCTCTCATTCCGTCTGGTGCAGGTGTTGTCAGGCCACGGCTGTTTCGGCAAGCACCTGCACCGGATCGGGAGGGAGGAAACCACGGCGTGTCACGACTGCGGCGCGGCGGAGGACACGGCTCAGCACACCCTCGAGGTGTGCCCGGCTTGGTCTGAGCCGCGCCGCAGTCTAACAGCGGAGATCGGACAGGACCTCTCGCTTCCCGGCGTGGTCAACGCCATGCTGGAGAGTGAGGGGTCCTGGGCAGCAGTCGCCTCTTTTTGCGAGGATGTCATCTCGCAAAAGGAGGCGGCGGAGCGTGCGCGGGAGGACGACCCTCTCGCTGCGCCGCTCCGCAGGCGCAGAAGAGGTCGGAGAAGACGCCGTCTTCTCCCTCCTCATGGTGGTGATGGGCGGGCGATAGGCGCGGGGGCGCCTCCGCCCGCATTGCACTCCACACCACCTCCGCCGGTAATTCCCAGCCCTCCCCCTGAACGGGGAGGACTTGAGGTGCCCGCCGCTCTAGGCGGGTTGTCGTCGGAGGAGGACTGGACGCTAAGGCTGCGCCGATCTCCCAGTCCTCTTCCACTCGGACGACGCGGGAATAACGCTGGGTCGTTTTAGTGGGTATACCAGGTCAGCCCGGGGAGTCCCACATACCCCTCCCGTTCCCCCGACGGGAGGGTATGCGTAATGCATTTTTTCCCAGTTTAAAAAAAAAAAAAAAAAAAAAAAAAAAAAAAAAAAAAAAAAAGGTTAGGTTAGGTTGGGGGACCCCCCACAGAGCTTGCGTCCACGTCGCGTCCCCTGGAAACGGCCCAGTTTGTCACCGTAACGGAGTGGCAGACTGGGTACGGCCAAAGAGCTCTGTACCTTCGTAGCTACGTCTTTTATTGTTGCCTGTTTGTTACGAACCTGCTGTGGCTATGCCAAAACCCCCGCGGGACGCCTCCGGGCGGTTTTTAAAAGGCCCTTCTCAGGGCCAACCCAAAGGCCCTTCTCAGGGCCAACCAAAAGGCCCTTCTCAGGGCCAATCCGACGCTTCAGCGTCTGAAGCTAGCCGCGCGCCGTCTGCGGCTAGCTTCTTTGGAAGGGCGGACCTGTCCGATTCGGACGAGTCCGTCATAAGCGTCTCGGACGCAGGCGACCTCAGGTCGCGAAAGCGGGCCTTCCGCAAGGAAGGGTCCGAGGGCTCCTCGAGTTCGGCGAGGAAGCCCAGGGCCAAGAAGCCGACGACAGCCGCGGACACCCACGTGGTGGGTCTCGCGGACGCCCAGCGGCAGCTGGACTTGGCTCGGCGGACGCAGCAGCAGCAGGACCTAGAGGAGCGGGTCGCTGCTAAGGAGCAGCGGGCGCGTGCTGCTCGGGCCAAGTCCGGTTACGGCGCGTCCCGCGTGCTATACGCGGACCAGTCCTTGGCCGAACTGGCGCGCATGGCGGAAGAGGACGAGGAGGAGATCGCGGAGGTCGCCTCCAAGTCCTCTAATCTTAAGGGCACTTTTCAAAAGGCCCTTAAGTGCCGTGCCGCAAGCATGCGCGCCATCATAGAGGAGTTGGTACAGCGTGAGGCGACCGACGAATCGCGCAAATTGCAGGCGACCGTCGATCGCCTCAAGCTGGAAGTCAGCCAGCTTCATCAGAAGCTGGCTGATGTCATGTCTCGGCCAAGTCAGGCTGATCCAAGACCTGCGGCGGAGGCCCCCACCCCTAACAACCTTGAGGATGTCATCCGCAAGGTGGTTATGGAGGAGAGGGCCTTCACCAGAGCCTGCTTGGCAGGCATTGAGGACCGGCTCTTGCCGGAGAAGCGCCTCCGACCACCGCTTGCGGCGGACAAGAGGCAGGCCCAGCCGGGGCCGTCCTCGCAAGAGGATGACGCCCTTCTCCCTTCCACCACTCCGTCCAACCAGCAGGGTTGGACCGAAGTGGCCCGGAAGGGGAAGGGCAAGGGGAAAAAGACGGCAACAGCCGTCCCTGCCGTCCCTGCCACGATGACTCCCAGCCGGTCGCGGGCGACTGAGAAGGGAAAGGGGAAGGGGAAGGGCAAAAGGCCGGCAACGCCCGGACCTGCCGTCCCCGTCACCACGCCTCCCAGTCAGTCGCGGGCGGCTGGCGGGAGCAAGAAGAAGGGGAAGGGGAAATTGGTTCCCCCGAAGTCCGCAGCCGTCGTGGTGACGCTCACCGCGGAAGCTGCGGAACGCGGGGAAACCTACGCTTCCATTTTGGTGCGGGCGCGTGCCAATGCCGATCCCGCCCAATTGGGGATCAGCAAAGTTTCTTGCCGGCGGACAGAAACCGGGGCTCGAATTTTCGAGTTCCCGGGAGCGGAGGGCAGCGCCAACGCTGACCTCTTTGCAGCCAAGCTGCAAGAGGTCATCGCGGACGCTGCCAAGGTGGCCCGACCGGTAAAGTTGGCGACCATTCAGGTGACCGATCTTGATGACTCGGTCACCAAGGAGGAGGTGGTGGCGGCGGTCGCAGCCATTGGGGGCTGCGGCGTCGCAGCGGTGCAAGGCCGGGACATCAGGCCTGGCCGCGGTGGCATGGGCACTATTCGGCTCGAGTGCCCTGTCGCCGCTGCCAAAGCCGTCCTTGCAAAAGGACGCCTCCTTGTCGGATTTAGCTCGGGTGCAGTCCGGGCCCTAGAGGAGCAGCCTCTGCGCTGCTTCCGGTGCTGCGGCATCGGGCACACCCGAGCCCTGTGCCCGTCAGCGGTGGACAGGTCGCAGACCTGCTACCGCTGCGGCAAGGAGGGCCACAAAGCCGCCTCCTGCACGGTCGCCAAGCCGCAATGCGCCGTCTGTGCCGCGAGCGGTCGCCCAGCAGGCCACGTAATGAGGGGGAGGTTGTGCAATCCTCCCCCTCAGAGGGGTAAAGCGCAGGTGCCGGTCGGGCCTGCTGTTAGCATCGCCGTTCCCGAGGTTGGAACGGCGGTGGCTGCGGAGGAGGGGGGTGCGATGTCCGATTGATGGATTCAATCGAACATCGCATCCTCCAGGCGAACACCAACCACTGCCGGGCTGCACAGGATCTCCTGATGCAGACCATGGCTGAGTGGTTGGTGGACTTGGCGGTGGTCGCCGAGCCTTACTCGGTCCCTGGCCATTGGCTGGGCGACCGAGACGGCCTGGTGGCGTTGGTGTCGCGGTCTTCCACAGACTCCCCTCCCCTCTCGCTTTTAGAGAGGGGACCGGGATACGTGGCCGCCGCGTGGGGAGATTTGGCCCTGGTTGGGGTCTATTTCTCCCCAAACCGCCCTCTCTCGGACTTTGAGGATTTCCTGGAGATCCTCACTGCAGCCGTAGGGAGGGCGGCGCCACGCCAGGTCGTGGTGTTGGGCGACCTGAACGCCAAGTCGATGGCCTGGGGCAATCCAGCTGCCTCTTGCAACGTCCGGGGACGCGCCGTCGAATTTTGGGCGGCGTCATGCGGTGTGTCCCTCCTCAACAGGGGGGCGGTCCACACGTGTGTGCGGCAACGGGGAGGGTCGGTGGTGGACGTTTCGTTCGCCACCCCCGTGCTGGCCGCACGCATTGTGAACTGGCGGGTGGAGTTGGTGGAGACCTTGTCGGACCACCGTTATGTGCGGTTCGACATCTCCACCCAGAGCCCCCGTGGGGAGATGGCCCGCTCTGGCAGGTCTCCTTTCCCACGGTGGGCTCTCACTCGCCTGGACCGGGAGGCAGCCAAGGAGGCGGCCTTCCTCCAAGACTGGCTGTCGCCCCCTGTTGGGGCCCCGGACGTTGACGCCGCAGCGGTCCGGCTGAGGGAATCCTTGACCGAGGTGTGCAACTCCAGCATGCCTCGGTCTCGGCGTCCGCCTCCCCGCCGGGCCGTTTATTGGTGGTCAGAGGAGCTGGCGGGCCTACGAGCCACCTGCGTGGCGGCCAGAAGGGCCTACACGCGGAGCCGCCGGCGCAGCGCCCGTAATCAGGCAGAGGAGGACCGCCTCTACGCCTCTTACCGAGAGGCAAAGGCGGTCCTCAAGTCGGCTATGGGCGCTGCCAAGGACTCGGCGAGGGCCGAGATGCTGGAGGGTCTCGACAGGGATCCGTATGGGAGACCATATAGGGCGGCGCGGAACCAACTGCGGCCCCATGGTCCCCCATTGACGGAAACCCTCGAGCCTGCGTTGCTGGATGGGGTGGTCCGATCTCTGTTTCCGCGCAGGACCGACTTCACCCCTCCAGCGATGGACCCTCCGCAGTCGGCGGCTCCGCAGGAGGAGGAGGAGGAAGCACCTCCGGTGACGGAGGAGGAGTTTCGCGCGGGGGTTCTTAGCCTCCGCGCGAAGAAGACGGCTCCTGGGCCGGACGGCGTCCCCGCACGGGTGGTGGCCATAGCTGCCACTCAAATGGAGGACAGGTTTCGGGAACTCTTCAGCGCGTGCTTTACGGCTGGAAGGTTCCCGAAACTGTGGAAGGAGGGGCAGCTGTGCCTCCTCCGAAAGGAGGGACGCCCGGCGGATTCCCCCTCGGCATACCGGCCCATCGTTCTGCTCGATGAGGTCGGTAAATTGTTCGAGGGGATCATCGCCAGCCGGCTCAGGAGCCATCTGCAGGGTGTAGGGCCGGACCTGTCAGACGCCCAGTTCGGTTTCCGACGGGGCCGGTCCACCATCGACGCGCTGGCCCTTCTTAAGGGCCAGGTGAAAGGGGCGGTGGAGGCGGGGGACGGAGTGTTGGCAGTGTCGTTCGACATAGCCAACGCCTTCAACTCCGTTCCCCACTCCACCATATTGGAGGCACTCCGGTACCACGGAGTGCCCCAATATTTGAGGAGCCTCCTGGCCAGCTACTTGGAGGATCGAGAGGTCCTCCTTGTGGACAAACTGGCCAGGATGCGGAGATACAGCGCGGAGTCCGGTGTTCCGCAGGGGTCGGTCTTGGGGCCCCCCCTGTGGAACATCGGATTCGATTGGCTGTTGCGGGGAGCTCTTCTCCAGGGCACGAGTGTCATCTGCTACGCGGATGACACTCTCCTCACTGCCCGGGGGAAGAGCTTCGGGGAGGCGGCCTGTCTGGCCTCGGCTGGCGGGTCCTTGGTGGCAGGGAGGATCCGCCGCCTGGGATTGAGGGTGGCGCTGAACAAGACCGAGGCCGTGTTCTTTCACGGGCCTCGGCAGCGCTGCCCTCCCGACGCCCACATTGTGGTGGAGGGCGTCAGGGTGGACGTCCAGGCCCAGATGAAGTATCTGGGCCTGGTGCTGGACAGCAGGTGGCGCTTCGGCCCGCACTTCAGCGGGCTGTCGACGCGCCTGCTGAAGGCCGCGGACGCCCTGTCGTGGCTCCTCCCGAATTTGGGGGGGCCTAATGCACGATGCCGGCGTTTGTATGCCGGCATATTGCGGAGCATGGCCCTGTACGGGGCCCCCATCTGGGCGGACTCCCTCCACAGGAGGGAGAACGCTACTTTGATGCGGAGGCCCCAAAGGGCCATTGCACTGCGGGTGGCGAGGGCCTACCGCTCGGTGGGCTTTTCGGCGGCGTGCGCTCTGGCGGGCACCCCTCCTTGGGAGTTGGAGGCGTGGGTGCTCGCCAGAGTGTACGAGTGGACGGCGCGGCGAAAGGCCCTCGGGGAGCGCCCCGTCGCGGAGGAGCGGGAGGCCGTGCGGCGGGAGGCGAGGGACGCCATCATCGTCCATTGGACGGACGACCTCGCCTCCGCCACCTTTGGCCGCCGAACGTTGGACGCGCTCGGTCCGGTCCTGCGAGACTGGCTCGAGCGCTCCCACGGGTTCCTCTCATTCCGTCTGGTGCAGGTGTTGTCAGGCCACGGCTGTTTCGGCAAGCACCTGCACCGGATCGGGAGGGAGGAGACCCCGGCGTGCCACGACTGCGGCGCGGCGGAGGATACGGCTCAGCACACCCTCGAGGTGTGCCCGGCTTGGTCTGAGCCGCGTCGCAGTCTAACAGCGGAGATCGGACAGGACCTCTCACTTCCCGGCGTGGTCAACGCCATGCTGGAGAGTGAGGGGTCCTGGGCAGCAGTCGCCTCTTTTTGCGAGGATGTCATCTCGCAAAAGGAGGCGGCGGAGCGTGCGCGGGAGGACGACCCTCTCGCTGCACCGCTCCGCAGGCGCAGAAGAGGTCGGAGAAGACGCCGTCTTCTCCCTCCTCATGGTGGTGATGGGCGGGCGATAGGCGCGGGGGCGCCTCCGCCCGCATTGCACTCCACACCACCTCCGCCGGTAATTCCCAGCCCTCCCCCTGAACGGGGAGGACTTGAGGGGCCCGCCGCTTTAGGCGGGTTGTCGTCGGAGGAGGACTGGACGCTAAGGCTGCGCCGATCTCCCAGTCCTCTTCCACTCGGACGACGCGGGAATAACACTGGGTCGTTTTAGTGGGTATACCGGGTCAGCCCGGGGAGTCCCACATACCCCTCCCGTTCCCCCGACGGGAGGGTATGCGTAATGCATTTTTTCCCAGTTTAAAAAAAAAAAAAAAAAAAAAAAAAAAAAAAGGTTAGGTTAGGTTAGGTTAGGTTGGGGGACCCCCCACAGAGCTTGCGTCCACGTCGCGTCCCCTGGAAACGGCCCAGTTTGTCACCGTAACGGAGTGGCAGACTGGGTACGGCTAAAGTGCTCTGTGATCTCGTAGTTGCTGTTTTTATCTTGCGTTTTAACTGCGAACATGCGGAAGGCTATGCCTATGCCCCCGCGGGACGCCTGCGGGCGTTTTAAAAAAGGCCCTTTTCAGGGCCAACCCAAAGGCCCTTCTCAGGGCCAACCAAAAGGCCCTTCTCAGGGCCACTCTGACGCTTCAGCGTCTGAAGCTAGCCGCGCGCCGTCTGCGGCTAGCTTCTTTGGAAGGGCGGACCTGTCCGATTCGGATGAGTCCCTCATCAGCGTTTCGGACGCGGGCGACTCCCGGTCGCGGAAGCGGGCCTTCCTCAAGGAGGGGTCCGAGGGCTCCTCGGGCTCAGCCAGGAGGTCAAAGGCCAAAAAGCCGACGACAGCCGCAGATACCCACGTAGTGGGTCTCGAGGATGCACAACGCCAGTTAGACCTGGCTCGGCGGGCGCAGCACCAGCAGGACCTGGAGGAGCGGGTCGCTGCAAAGGAGCAGCGGGTGCGTGCCGCTCGGGCCAAGTCCGGGTACGGAGCGTCCCGCGTACTATACGCAGACCAATCCGTGGCGGAGCTGGAGCGAATGGCGGAGGAGGACGAGGAGGAGATCGTGGAAGTCGCCTCTAAGTCCTCAAATCTTAAGGGCACTTTCCAGAAGGCCCTTAAGTGCCGGGCTGCGAGCCTTCGTGGTATTGTGTTGGAGTTGGTCCAGCGCAATACCACCGAAGAAACGCGGCAATTGCAGGCGACCGTCGATCGCCTCAAGCTGGAGGTCAGCCAGCTTCATCAGAAGCTGGCTGATGTCATGGCTCGGCCGATTCAGGCCGAACCGAGACCTGCGGCGGAGGTCCCCTCCTCCACCAACCTTGAGGATGTCATCCGCAAGGTGGTTATGGAGGAGCGGGCCTTCACCAGAGCCTGCCTAGCAGGCATAGAGGACCGGCTCCTGCCGGAGAAGCGCCTCCGATGGGCGCTGCCAAGGACTCGGCGAGGGCCGAGATGCTGGAGGGTCTCGACAGGGATCCGTATGGGAGACCATACAGGGCGGCGCGGAACCAACTGCGGCCCCATGGTCCCCCACTTACGGAGACCCTCGAGCCGGCGTTGCTGGATGGGGTGGTCCGGTCTCTGTTTCCGCGCAGGACCGACTTCGCCCCACCAGCAATGGACCCTCCGCAGTCGGCGGCTCCGGAGGTGGAGGAGGAGGCACCTCCGGTGTCGGAGGAGGAGTTTCGCGCGGGGGTGCTTAGCCTCCGCGCGAAGAAGACGGCTCCTGGGCCGGACGGCGTCCCCGCACGGGTGGTGGCCATAGCTGCCGCTCAAATGGAGGACAGGTTTCGGGAACTCTTCAGCGCGTGCTTTACGGCTGGAAGGTTCCCGAAACTGTGGAAGGAGGGGCAGCTATGCCTCCTCCGAAAGGAGGGACGCCCGGCGGATTCCCCCTCGGCATACCGGCCCATCGTTCTGCTCGATGAGGTCGGTAAATTGTTCGAGGGGATCATCGCCGGCCGGCTCAGGAGCCATTTGCGGGGTGTGGGGCCGGACCTGTCGGACGCCCAGTTCGGGTTCCGACAGGGTCGGTCCACAATCGACGCGCTGGCCCTTTTGAAGGGCCAGGTGAAAGAGGCGGTCGAGGCGGGGGACGGAGTGTTGGCGGTGTCGTTCGACATCGCCAACGCCTTCAACTCCGTTCCCCACTCCACCATATTGGAGGCACTCCGGTATCACGGAGTGCCCCAATATTTGAGGAGACTCCTGGCCAGCTACTTGGAGGATCGAGAGGTCCTCCTTGTGGACAAACTGGCCAGGATGCGGAGATACAGCGCCGAGTCCGGTGTTCCGCAGGGGTCAGTCTTAGGGCCCCCCCTGTGGAACATCGGATTCGACTGGCTGTTGCGGGGAGCTCTTCTCCAGGGCACGAGTGTCATCTGCTACGCGGATGACACTCTCCTCACTGCCCGGGGGAAGAGCTTCGGGGAGGCGGCCTGTCTGGCCTCGGCTGGCGGGTCCTTGGTGGCAGGAAGGATCCGCCGCCTGGGATTGAGGGTGGCGCTGAACAAGACCGAGGCCGTGTTCTTTCACGGGCCTCGGCAGCGCTGCCCTCCCGACGCCCACATTGTGGTGGAGGGCGTCAGGGTGGACGTCCAGGCCCAGATGAAGTATCTGGGCCTGGTGCTGGACAGCAGGTGGCGCTTCGGCCCGCACTTTAGCGGGCTGTCGACGCGCCTGCTGAAGGCCGCGGACGCCCTGTCGTGGCTCCTCCCGAATTTGGGGGGGCCTAACGCACGATGCCGGCGTTTGTATGCCGGCATATTGCGGAGCATGGCCCTGTACGGGGCCCCCATCTGGGCGGACTCCCTCCACAGGAGGGAGAACGCTACTTTGATGCGGAGGCCCCAAAGGGCCATTGCACTGCGGGTGGCGAGGGCCTACCGCTCGGTGGGCTTTTCGGCGGCATGCGCTCTGGCGGGCACCCCTCCTTGGGAGTTGGAGGCGTGGGTGCTCGCCAGAGTGTACGAGTGGACGGCGCGGCGAAAGGCCCTCGGGGAGCGCCCCGTCGCGGAGGAGCGGGAGGCCGTGCGGCGGGAGGCGAGGGACGCCATCATCGTCCATTGGACGGACGACCTCGCCTCCGCCACCTTTGGCCGCCGAACCCTGGACGCGCTCGGTCCGGTCCTGCGAGACTGGCTCGAGCGCTCCCACGGGTTCCTCTCATTCCGTCTGGTGCAGGTGTTGTCAGGCCACGGCTGTTTCGGCAAGCACCTGCACCGGATCGGGAGGGAGGAAACCCCGGCGTGTCACGACTGCGGCGCGGCGGAGGACACGGCTCAGCACACCCTCGAGGTGTGCCCGGCTTGGTCTGAGCCGCGCCGCAGTCTAACAGCGGAGATCGGACAGGACCTCTCACTTCCCGGCGTGGTCAACGCCATGCTGGAGAGTGAGGGGTCCTGGGCAGCTGTCGCCTCTTTTTGCGAGGATGTCATCTCGCAAAAGGAGGCGGCGGAGCGTGCGCGGGAGGACGACCCTCTCGCTGCGCCGCTCCGCAGGCGCAGAAGAGGTCGGAGAAGACGCCGTCTTCTCCCTCCTCATGGTGGTGATGGGCGGGCGATAGGCGCGGGGGCGCCTCCGCCCGCATTGCACTCCACACCACCTCCGCCGGTAATTCCCAGCCCTCCCCCTGAACGGGGAGGACTTGAGGGGCCCGCCGCTTTAGGCGGGTTGTCGTCGGAGGAGGACTGGACGCTAAGGCTGCGCCGATCTCCCAGTCCTCTTCCACTCGGACGACGCGGGAATAACACTGGGTCGTTTTAGTGGGTATACCGGGTCAGCCCGGGGAGTCCCACATACCCCTCCCGTTCCCCCGACGGGAGGGTATGCGTAATGCATTTTTTCCCAGTTTAAAAAAAAAAAAAAAAAAAAAGGTTAGGTTAGGTTAGGTTGCGACAGTAATGCGCAGGCCCCAAAGGGCCATTGCACTGCGGGTGGCGAGGGCCTATCGCTCGGTGGGCTTTTCGGCGGCGTGCGCTCTGGCGGGCACCCCTCCTTGGGAGTTGGAGGCGTGGGTGCTCGCTAGAGTGTACGAGTGGACGGCGCGACGAAAGGCCCTCGGGGAGCGCCCCGTCGCGGAGGAGCGGGAGGCCGTGCGGCGGGAGGCGAGGGACGCCATCATCGTCCATTGGACGGACGACCTCGCCTCCGCCACCTTTGGCCGCCGAACCCTGGACGCGCTCGGTCCGGTCCTGCGAGACTGGCTCGAGCGCTCCCATGGTTTCCTCTCATTCCGTCTGGTGCAGGTATTGTCAGGCCACGGCTGTTTCGGCAAGCACCTGCACCGGATCGGGAGGGAGGAGACCCCGGCGTGCCACGACTGCGGCGCGGCGGAGGACACGGCTCAGCACACCCTCGAGGTGTGCCCGGCTTGGTCTGAGCCGCGTCGCAGTCTAACAGCGGAGATCGGACAGGACCTCTCACTTCCCGGCGTGGTGAATGCCATGCTGGAGAGTGAGGGGTCCTGGGCAGCTGTCGCCTCTTTTTGCGAGGATGTCATCTCGCAAAAGGAGGCGGCGGAGCGCGCGCGGGAGGACGACCCTCTCGCTGCGCCGCTCCGCAGGCGCAGAAGAGGTCGGAGAAGACGCCGTCTTCTCCCTCCTCATGGTGGTGATGGGCGGGCGATAGGCGCGGGGGCGCCTCCGCCCGCATTGCACTCCACACCACCTCCGCCGGTAATTCCCAGCCCTCCCCCTGAACGGGGAGGACTTGAGGGGCCCGCCGCTTTAGGCGGGTTGTCGTCGGAGGAGGACTGGACGCTAAGGCTGCGCCGATCTCCCAGTCCTCTTCCACTCGGACGACGCGGGAATAACACTGGGTCGTTTTAGTGGGTATACCGGGTCAGCCCGGGGAGTCCCACATACCCCTCCCGTTCCCCCGACGGGAGGGTATGCGTAATGCATTTTTTCCCAGTTTAAAAAAAAAAAAAAAAAAAAAAAAAAAAAAAAAAAAAAAAAAGGTTAGGTTGGGGGGGGGGGGACCCCCCACAGAGCTTGCGTCCTCGTCGCGTCCCCTGGAAACGGCCCAGTTTGTCACCGTAACGGAGTGGCAGACTGGGTACGGCCAAAGAGCTCTGTGCTTTCGTAGAATTTTATCTTGCGTGTTACTACGATCCTGCTGTGGCTATGCCGAAACCCCCGCGGGACGCCTCCGGGCGGTTTTTAAAAGGCCCTTCTCAGGGCCAACCAAAAGGCCCTTCTCAGGGCCAATCCAAAGGCCCTTCTCAGGGCCAACCAAAAGGCCCTTCTCAGGGCCACTCCGACGCTTCAGCGTCGGAAGCTAGTCGCGCGCCGTCTGCGGCTAGCTTCGTTGGAAGGGTGGACTTGTCGGATTCCGACGACGAGTCCCTCTTAAGCGTCTCGGACGCGGGCGACTGTCGGTCGCGGAAGCGGGCCTTCCTTAAGGAGGGGTCCGAGGGCTCCTCGGGCTCAGCCAGGAGGTCGAAGGCCAAGAGGCCGACGACAGCCGCGGACACCCACGTGGTGGGTCTCGCGGACGCCCAGCGGCAGCTGGACTTGGCTCGGCGGACGCAGCAGCAGCAGGACCTGGAGGAGAGGGTCGCTGCTAAGGAGCAGCGGGCGCGTGCTGCTCGGGCCAAGTCCGGTTACGGCGCGTCCCGCGTGTTGTACGCGGACTACACATTGGCCGACCTGGAGCGGATGGCGGAGGAGGACGAGGAGGAGATCGCGGAGGTCGCCTCCAAGTCCTCCAATCTGAAGGGTACCTTTCAGAAGGCCCTAAAGTTCCGAGCTGCAAGCATGCGCAGCGTCATTGCGGAGCTCGTGAAGCGCAAGGCGACCGACGAATCGCGCAAATTGCAGGCGACCGTCGATCGCCTCAAGCTGGAAGTCAGCCAGCTTCATCAGAAGCTGGCTGATGTCATGGCTCGGCCAATTCAGGCCGAACCGAGACCTGCGGCGGAGGCCCCCTCCTCCACCAACCTTGAGGATGTCATCCGCAAGGTGGTTTTGGAGGAGAGGACCTTCACCAGAGCCTGCCTGGCCGGTATAGAGGACCGGCTCCTGCCGGAGAAGCGCCTCCGACCGCCGCTCGCGGCGGACAGGAGGCGTGGCGAGCCGGGGCCGTCCTCGCAAGGGGAGGACGCCCTTCTCCCTTCCACTACTCCGTCCAACCAGCCG
The DNA here is from genome assembly GCA_950371165.1 of Lacanobia oleracea. Taxonomy (NCBI): domain Eukaryota; kingdom Metazoa; phylum Arthropoda; class Insecta; order Lepidoptera; family Noctuidae; genus Lacanobia; species Lacanobia oleracea. Next base: position 29,725,336 of record OX493389.1, read on the forward strand.
AGTTGGACTGAAGTGGTCCGGAAGGGGAAGGGCCGAGGTAAGAAGACGATGACAGCCGTCCCTGCCGTCCCTGCCACCATGACTCCCAGCCGGTCGCAGGCGACTGGAAAGGGAAAGGGGAAGGGGAAGGGCGGAAAGACGGCAACGGCCGCACCTGTCGTCCCCGCCACGCCTCCTACTCAGTCGCGGACGGCTGGCAGGAGTAAAGGGAAAAGGAGGGGAAAGGGGAAACTGGTTCCCCCGAAGACCGCAGCCGTCGTGGTGACGCTCACCGCGGAGGCTGCGGAGCGGGGTGAGACCTACGCCTCAATCCTGGTGCGGGCGCGTACTAACGCCGATCCCACCCAATTGGGGATCAGCAAAGTATCATGCAGGCGGACCGAAACCGGGGCTCGTATTTTCGAGTTCCCGGGGGCGGAGGGCAGCGCCAACGCTGACCTCTTTGCAGCCAAGCTGCAAGAGGTCATCGCGGACGCTGCCAAGGTGGCCCGACCCATAAAGACAGCGACCATCGAGGTGACCGATTTGGACGATTCGGTCACCAAGGAGGAGGTGGTGGCGGCGATCGCAGCCATTGGGGGCTGCGGCGTCGCAGCGGTGCAAGGCCGGGACATCAGGCCCGGCCGCGGCGGCATGGGCACTATTCGGCTCGAGTGCCCAGTCGCCGTTGCAAAAGCGGTCGTTAGCAGGGGTCGGCTCTGCGTCGGCTTCAGCTCGGGTGCAGTCCGGGCCCTTGAGGAGCAGCCTCTGCGCTGCTTCAGGTGCTGCGGCATCGGCCACACCCGAGCCCTGTGCCCGTCGGCGGTGGACAGGTCGGAGACCTGCTACCGCTGCGGCACAGAGGGCCACAAAGCCGCCTCCTGCGCGGTCGCCAAGCCGCACTGCGCCGTCTGTGCCGCGAGGGGACGCCCGGCAGGCCATGTGATGAGGGGGAGGTTGTGCAATCCTCCCCCTCAGAGGGGTAAAGCGCAGGTGCCAGTCGGGCCTGTTGCTAGCACTGCCGTTCCCGAGGTAGGAACGGCGGTGGCTGCGGAGGAGGGGGGTGCGATGTCCGATTGATGGATACAATCGAACATCGCATCCTCCAGGCGAACACCAACCACTGCCGGGCTGCACAAGATCTCCTGATGCAGACCATGGCTGAGTGGTTGGTGGACTTGGCGGTGGTCGCCGAGCCTTACTCGGTCCCTGGCCATTGGCTGGGCGACCGAGACGGCCTGGTGGCGTTGGTGTCGCGGTCTTCCACAGACTCCCCTCCCCTCTCGCTTTTAGAGAGGGGACCGGGATACGTGGCCGCCGCGTGGGGAGATTTGGCCCTGGTTGGGGTCTATTTCTCCCCAAACCGCCCTCTCTCGGACTTTGAGGATTTCTTGGAGATCCTCACTGCAGCCGTAGGGAGGGCGGCGCCACGCCAGGTCGTGGTGTTGGGCGACCTGAACGCCAAGTCGGTGGCCTGGGGCAACCCAGCCGCCTCCTGCAACGTCCGGGGTCGCGCCGTCGAGTTTTGGGCGGCGTCATGCGGCGTGTCCCTCCTCAACAGGGGGGCGGTCCACACGTGTGTGCGGCAACGGGGAGGGTCGGTGGTGGACGTTTCGTTCGCCACCCCCGTGCTAGCCGCACGCATCGTGAACTGGCGGGTGGAGTTGGTGGAGACCTTGTCGGACCACCGTTATGTGCGGTTCGACATCTCCACCCAGAGCCCCCGTGGGGAGATGGCCCGCTCTGGCAGGTCTCCCTTCCCACGGTGGGCTCTCACTCGCCTGGACCGGGAGGCAGCCAAGGAGGCGGCCTTCCTCCAGGACTGGCTGTCGCCCCCTGTTGGGGCCCCGGACGTTGACGCCGCAGCGGTCCGGCTGAGGGAATCCCTGACCGAGGTGTGCAACTCCAGCATGCCTCGGTCTCGGCGTCCGCCTCCCCGCCGGGCCGTTTATTGGTGGTCAGAGGAGCTGGCGGGCCTCCGGGCCACTTGCGTGGCGGCCAGAAGGGCCTACACGCGGAGCCGCCGGCGCAGCGCTCGTAGTCAGGCAGAGGAGGACCGCCTCTACGCCTCTTACCGAGAGGCAAAGGCGGTCCTCAAGTCGGCTATGGGCGCTGCCAAGGACTCGGCGAGGGCCGAGATGCTGGAGGGTCTCGAAAGGGATCCGTATGGGAGACCATATAGGGCGGCGCGGAACCAACTGCGGCCCCATGGTCCCCCATTGACGGAAACCCTCGAGCCGGCGTTGCTGGATGGGGTGGTCCGGTCTCTGTTTCCGCGCAGGACCGACTTCGCCCCACCAGCGATGGACCCTCCACAGTCGGCGGCTCCGCAGGAGGAGGAGGAAGCACCTCCAGTGACGGAGGAGGAGTTTCGCGCGGGGGTTCTTAGCCTCCGCGCGAAGAAGACGGCTCCTGGGCCGGACGGCGTCCCCGCACGGGTGGTGGCCATAGCTGCCGCTCAAATGGAGGACAGGTTTCGGGAACTCTTCAGCGCGTGCTTTACGGCTGGAAGGTTCCCGAAACTGTGGAAGGAGGGGCAGCTATGCCTCCTCCGAAAGGAGGGACGCCCGGCGGATTCCCCCTCGGCATACCGGCCCATCGTTCTGCTCGATGAGGTCGGTAAATTGTTCGAGGGGATCATCGCCGGCCGGCTCAGGAGCCATTTGCAGGGTGTAGGGCCGGACCTGTCGGACGCCCAGTTCGGTTTCCGACGGGGCCGGTCCACCATCGACGCGCTGGCCCTTCTTAAGGGCCAGGTGAAAGAGGCGGTCGAGGCGGGGGACGTAGTGTTGGCGGTGTCATTCGACATAGCCAACGCCTTCAACTCCGTTCCCCACTCCACCATATTGGAGGCACTCCGGTATCACGGAGTGCCCCAATACTTGAGGAGCCTCCTGGCCAGTTACTTGGAGGATCGAGAGGTCCTCCTTGTGGACAAACTGGCCAGGTTGCGGAGGTACAGCGCGGAGTCCGGTGTTCCGCAGGGGTCAGTCTTAGGACCCCCCCTGTGGAACATCGGCTTCGACTGGCTGTTGCGGGGAGCTCTTCTCCCGGGCACAAGTGTCATCTGCTACGCGGATGACACTCTCCTCACTGCCCGGGGGAAGAGCTTCGGGGAGGCGGCCTGTCTGGCCTCGGCTGGCGGGTCCTTGGTGGCAGGGAGGATCCGCCGCCTGGGATTGAGGGTGGCGCTGAACAAGACCGAGGCCGTGTTCTTCCACGGGCCTCGGCAGCGCTGCCCTCCAGACGCCCACATTGTGGTGGAGGACATCAGGGTGGGCGTCCAGGCCCAGATGAAGTATCTGGGCCTGGTGTTGGACAGCAGGTGGCGCTTCGGCCCGCACTTTAGCGGGCTGTCGACGCGCCTGCTGAGGGCTGCGGACGCCCTCTCCTGGCTCCTCCCGAACCTGGGAGGGCCGAACGCACGATGCCGGCGTTTATACGCCGGCATCCTGCGGAGCATGGCCCTGTACGGGGCCCCCATCTGGGCGGACTCCCTCCAAAGGAGGGAGAATGCGACCGTGATGCGCAGGCCTCAAAGGGCCATTGCACTGCGGGTGGCGAGGGCCTACCGCTCGGTGGGCTTTTCGGCGGCGTGCGCTCTGGCGGGCACCCCTCCTTGGGAGTTGGAGGCGTGGGTGCTCGCCAGAGTGTACGAGTGGACGGCGCGGCGAAAGGCCCTGGGCGAGCGCCCCGTCGCGGAGGAGCGGGAGGCCGTGCGGCGGGAGGCGAGGGACGCCATCATCGTCCATTGGACGGACGACCTCGCCTCCGCCACCTTTGGCCGCCGAACCCTGGACGCGCTCGGTCCGGTCCTGCGAGACTGGCTCGAGCGCTCCCACGGGTTCCTCTCATTCCGTCTGGTGCAGGTGTTGTCAGGCCACGGCTGTTTCGGCAAGCACCTGCACCGGATCGGGAGGGAGGAAGCCCCGGCGTGTCACGACTGCGGTGCGGCGGAGGACACGGCTCAGCACACCCTCGAGGTGTGCCCGGCTTGGTCTGAGCCGCGCCGCAGTCTAACAGCGGAGATCGGACAGGACCTCTCGCTTCCCGGCGTGGTGAATGCCATGCTGGAGAGTGAGGGGTCCTGGGCAGCTGTCGCCTCTTTTTGCGAGGATGTCATCTCGCAAAAGGAGGCGGCGGAGCGTGCGCGGGAGGACGACCCTCTCGCTGCGCCGCTCCGCAGGTGCAGAAGAGGTCGGAGAAGACGCCGTCTTCTCCCTCCTCATGGTGGTGATGGGCGGGCGATAGGCGCGGGGGCGCCTCCGCCCGCATTGCACTCCACACCACCCTCGCCGTTAATTCCCAGCCCTCCCCCTGAACGGGGAGGACTTGAGGGGCCCGCCGCTTTAGGCGGGTTGTCGTCGGAGGAGGACTGGACGCTAAGGCTGCGCCGATCTCCCAGTCCTCTTCCACTCGGACGACGCGGGAATAACACTGGGTCGTTTTAGTGGGTATACCGGGTCAGCCCGGGGAGTCCCACATACCCCTCCCGTTCCCCCGACGGGAGGGTATGCGTAATGCATTTTTTCCCAGTTTAAAAAAAAAAAAAAAAAAAAAAAAAAAAAAAGGTTAGGTTGGGGGGCGGGGGACCCCCCACAGAGCTTGCGTCCTCGTCGCGTCCCCTGGAAACGGCCCAGTTTGTCACCGTAACGGAGTGGCAGACTGGGTACGGCCAAAGAGCTCTGTACCTTCGTAGCTACTTATTTTATTGCCTGTGTTCTACGATCCTGCTGTGGCTATGCCGAAACCCCCGCGGGACGCCTCCGGGCGGTTTTTAAAAGGCCCTTCTCAGGGCCAACCCAAAGGCCCTTCTCAGGGCCAACCAAAAGGCCCTTCTCAGGGCCAATCCGACGCTTCAGCGTCTGAAGCTAGCCGCGCGCCGTCTGCGGCTAGCTTCTTCGGAAGGGCGGACTTGTCCGATTCGGACGAGTCCGTCATAAGCGTCTCGGACGCAGGCGACCTCAGGTCGCGAAAGCGGGCCTTCCGCAAGGAAGGGTCCGAGGGCTCCTCGAGTTCGGCGAGGAAGCCCAGGGCCAAGAAGCCGACGACAGCCGCGGACACCCACGTGGTGGGTCTCGCGGACGCCCAGCGGCAGCTGGACTTGGCTCGGCGGACGCAGCAGCAGCAGGACCTAGAGGAGCGGGTCGCTGCTAAGGAGCAGCGGGCGCGTGCTGCTCGGGCCAAGTCCGGTTACGGCGCGTCCCGCGTGCTATACGCGGACCAGTCCTTGGCCGAACTGGCGCGCATGGCGGAAGAGGACGAGGAGGAGATCGCGGAGGTCGCCTCCAAGTCCTCTAATCTTAAGGGCACTTTTCAAAAGGCCCTTAAGTGCCGTGCCGCAAGCATGCGCGCCATCATAGAGGAGTTGGTCCAGCGTGAGGCGACCGACGAATCGCGCAAATTGCAGGCGACCGTCGATCGCCTCAAGCTGGAAGTCAGCCAGCTTCATCAGAAGCTGGCTGATGTCATGGCTCGGCCAAGTCAGGCTGATCCAAGACCTGCGGCGGAGGCCCCCACCCCTAACAACCTTGAGGATGTCATCCGCAAGGTGGTTATGGAGGAGAGGGCCTTCACCAGAGCCTGCTTGGCAGGCATTGAGGACCGGCTCTTGCCGGAGAAGCGCCTCCGACCACCGCTTGCGGCGGACAAGAGGCGGGCCCAGCCGGGGCCGTCCTCGCAAGAGGATGACGCCCTTCTCCCTTCCACCACTCCGTCCAACCAGCAGGGTTGGACCGAAGTGGCCCGGAAGGGGAAGGGCAGGGGGAAAAAGACGGCAACAGCCGTCCCTGCCGTCCCTGCCACGATGACTCCCAGCCGGTCGCGGGCGACTGAGAAGGGAAAGGGGAAGGGGAAGGGCAAAAGGCCGGCAACGCCCGGACCTGCCGTCCCCGTCACCACGCCTCCCAGTCAGTCGCGGGCGGCTGGCGGGAGCAAGAAGAAGGGGAAGGGGAAATTGGTTCCCCCGAAGTCCGCAGCCGTCGTGGTGACGCTCACCGCGGAAGCTGCGGAACGCGGGGAAACCTATGCTTCCATTTTGGTGCGGGCGCGTGCCAATGCCGATCCCGCCCAATTGGGGATCAGCAAAGTTTCTTGCCGGCGGACAGAAACCGGGGCTCGAATTTTCGAGTTCCCGGGGGCGGAGGGCAGCGCCAACGCTGACCTCTTTGCAGCCAAGCTGCAAGAGGTCATCGCGGACGCTGCCAAGGTGGTCCGACCGGTGAAGTCGGCGACCATCGAGGTGACCGGTCTTGATGACTCGGTCACCAAGGAGGAGGTGGTGGCGGCGGTCGCAGCCATTGGGGGCTGCGGCGTCGCAGCGGTGCAAGGCCGGGACATCAGGCCCGGCCGCGGCGGCATGGGCACTATCCGGCTCGAGTGCCCAGTCGCCGCTGCCAAAGCCGTCCTTGCAAAAGGACGCCTCCTTGTCGGCTTTAGCTCGGGTGCAGTCCGGGCCCTAGAGGAGCAGCCTCTGCGCTGCTTCCGGTGCTGCGGCATCGGGCACACCCGAGCCCTGTGCCCGTCGGCGGTGGACAGGTCGGAGACCTGCTACCGCTGCGGCAAGGAGGGCCATAAAGCCGCCTCCTGCACGGTCGCCAAGCCACACTGCGTGGTGTGTGCTGCCAGTGGCCGCCCAGCAGGCCACGTAATGAGGGGGAGGTTGTGCAACCCCCCCCTTAAGAAGGGCAAAGCGCAGGTGCCAGTAGGGCCTGCTGCTAGCATCGCCGTTCCCGAGGCTGGAACGGCGGTGGCTGCGGAGGAGGGGGGTGCGATGTCCGATTGATGGATACAATCGAACATCGCATCCTCCAGGCGAACACCAACCACTGCCGGGCTGCACAGGATCTCCTGATGCAGACCATGGCTGAGTGGTTGGTGGACTTGGCGGTGGTCGCCGAGCCCTACTCGGTCCCTGGCCATTGGCTGGGCGACCGAGACGGCCTGGTGGCATTGGTGTCGCGGTCTTCCACAGACTCCCCTCCCCTCTCGCTTTTAGAGAGGGGACCGGGATACGTGGCCGCCGCGTGGGGAGATTTGGCCCTGGTTGGGGTCTATTTCTCCCCAAACCGCCCTCTCTCGGACTTTGAGGATTTCTTGGAGATCCTCACTGCAGCCGTAGGGAGGGCGGCGCCACGCCAGGTCGTGGTGTTGGGCGACCTGAACGCCAAGTCGGTGGCCTGGGGCAATCCAGCTGCCTCTTGCAACGTCCGGGGACGCGCCGTCGAATTTTGGGCGGCGTCATGCGGTGTGTCGCTCCTCAACAGGGGGGCGGTCCACACGTGTGTGCGGCAACGGGGAGGGTCGGTGGTGGACGTTTCGTTCGCCACCCCCGTGCTAGCCGCACGCATCGTGAACTGGCGGGTGGAGTTGGTGGAGACCTTGTCGGACCACCGTTATGTGCGGTTCGACATCTCCACCCAGAGCCCCCGTGGGGAGATGGCCCGCTCTGGCAGGTCTCCCTTCCCACGGTGGGCTCTCACTCGCCTGGACCGGGAGGCAGCCAAGGAGGCGGCCTTCCTCCAGGACTGGCTGTCGCCCCCTGTTGGGGCCCCGGACGTTGACGCCGCAGCGGTCCGGCTGAGGGAATCCCTGACCGAGGTGTGCAACTCCAGCATGCCTCGGTCTCGGCGTCCGCCTCCCCGCCGGGCCGTTTATTGGTGGTCGGAGGAGCTGGCGGGCCTCCGGGCCACTTGCGTGGCGGCCAGAAGGGCCTACACGCGGAGCCGCCGGCGCAGCGCTCGTAGTCAGGCAGAGGGGGACCGCCTCTACGCCTCTTACCGAGAGGCAAAGGCGGTCCTCAAGTCGGCTATGGGCGCTGCCAAGGACTCGGCGAGGGCCGAGATGCTGGAGGGTCTCGACAGGGATCCGTATGGGAGACCATATAGGGCGGCGCGGAACCAACTGCGGCCCCATGGTCCCCCATTGACGGAAACCCTCGAGCCGGCGTTGCTGGATGGGGTGGTCCGGTCTCTGTTTCCGCGCAGGACCGACTTCGCCCCACCAGCGATGGACCCTCCACAGTCGGCGGCTCCGCAGGAGGAGGAGGAAGCACCTCCAGTGACGGAGGAGGAGTTTCGCGCGGGGGTTCTTAGCCTCCGCGCGAAGAAGACGGCTCCTGGGCCGGACGGCGTCCCCGCACGGGTGGTGGCAATAGCTGCCGCTCAAATGGAGGACAGGTTTCGGGAACTCTTCAGCGCGTGCTTTACGGCTGGAAGGTTCCCGAAACTGTGGAAGGAGGGGCAGCTATGCCTCCTCCGAAAGGAGGGACGCCCGGCGGATTCCCCCTCGGCATACCGGCCCATCGTTCTGCTCGATGAGGTCGGTAAATTGTTCGAGGGGATCATCGCCGGCCGGCTCAGGAGCCATCTGCAGGGTGTAGGGCCGGACTTGTCGGACGCCCAGTTCGGTTTCCGACAGGGCCGGTCCACCATCGACGCGCTGGCCCTTCTTAAGGGCCAGGTGAAAGAGGCGGTCGAGGCGGGGGACGGAGTGTTGGCGGTGTCGTTTGACATCGCCAACGCCTTCAACTCCGTTCCCCACTCCACCATATTGGAGGCACTCCGGTATCACGGAGTGCCCCAATACTTGAGGAGCCTCCTGGCCAGCTACTTGGAGGATCGAGAGGTCCTCCTTGTGGACAAACTGGCCAGGATGCGGAGGTACAGCGCGGAGTCCGGTGTTCCGCAGGGGTCAGTCTTAGGACCCCCCCTGTGGAACATCGGCTTCGACTGGCTGTTGCGGGGAGCTCTTCTCCAGGGCACGAGTGTCATCTGCTACGCGGATGACACTCTCCTCACTGCCCGGGGGAAGAGCTTCGGGGAGGCGGCCTGTCTGGCCTCGGCTGGCGGGTCCTTGGTGGCAGGGAGGATCCGCCGCCTGGGATTGAGGGTGGCGCTGAACAAGACCGAGGCCGTGTTCTTTCACGGGCCTCGGCAGCGCTGCCCTCCAGACGCCCACATTGTGGTGGAGGGCGTCAGGGTGGGCGTCCAGGCCCAGATGAAGTATCTGGGCCTGGTGTTGGACAGCAGGTGGCGCTTCGGCCCGCACTTTAGCGGGCTGTCGACGCGCCTGCTGAGGGCTGCGGACGCCCTCTCCTGGCTCCTCCCGAACTTGGGGGGGCCGAACGCACGATGCCGGCGTTTATATGCCGGCATCCTGCGGAGCATGGCCCTGTACGGGGCCCCCATCTGGGCGGACTCCCTCAACAGGAGGGAGAACGCAACTGCCATGCGCAGGCCCCAAAGGGCCATTGCACTGCGGGTGGCGAGGGCCTACCGCTCAGTGGGCTTTTCGGCGGCGTGCGCTCTGGCGGGCACCCCTCCTTGGGAGTTGGAGGCGTGGGTGCTCGCCAGAGTGTACGAGTGGACGGCGCGGCGAAAGGCCCTAGGAGAGCGCCCCGTCGCGGAGGAACGGGAGGCCGTGCGGCGGGAGGCGAGGGACGCCATCATCGTCCATTGGACGGACGACCTCGCCTCCGCCACCTTTGGCCGCCGAACGTTGGACGCGCTCGGTCCGGTCCTGCGAGACTGGCTCGAGCGCTCCCACGGGTTCCTCTCATTCCGTCTGGTGCAGGTGTTGTCAGGCCACGGCTGTTTCGGCAAGCACCTGCACCGGATCGGGAGGGAGGAGACCCCGGCGTGCCACGACTGCGGCGCGGCGGAGGATACGGCTCAGCACACCCTCGAGGTGTGCCCGGCTTGGTCTGAGCCGCGTCGCAGTCTAACAGCGGAGATCGGACAGGACCTCTCACTTCCCGGCGTGGTCAACGCCATGCTGGAGAGTGAGGGGTCCTGGGCAGCTGTCGCCTCTTTTTGCGAGGATGTCATCTCGCAAAAGGAGGCGGCGGAGCGCGCGCGGGAGGACGACCCTCTCGCTGCGCCGCTCCGCAGGCGCAGAAGAGGTCGGAGAAGACGCCGTCTTCTCCCTCCTCATGGTGGTGATGGGCGGGCGATAGGCGCGGGGGCGCCTCCGCCCGCATTGCACTCCACACCACCTCCGCCGGTAATTCCCAGCCCTCCCCCTGAACGGGGAGGACTTGAGGGGCCCGCCGCTTTAGGCGGGTTGTCGTCGGAGGAGGACTGGACGCTAAGGCTGCGCCGATCTCCCAGTCCTCTTCCACTCGGACGACGCGGGAATAACGCTGGGTCGTTTTAGTGGGTATACCGGGTCAGCCCGGGGAGTCCCACATACCCCTCCCGTTCCCCCGACGGGAGGGTATGCGTAATGCATTTTTTCCCAGCATAAAAAAAAAAAAAAAAAAAAAAAAAAAAAAAAAAAAGGTTAGGTTGGGGGAGGGGGACCCCCCACAGAGTTTGCGTCCTCGTCGCGTCCCCTGGAAACGGCCCAATCTGTCACCGTAACGGAGTGGCAGATTGGGTACGGCTAAAGAACTCTGTGCTCTCGTAGCTACATTTTATATTCTTGCGGTTTTAACTACGAGCTTGCGGAAGGCTATGCCTACGCCCCCGCGGGACGCCTGCGGGCGTTTTAAAAAAGGCCCTTCTCAGGGCCAACCAAAAGGCCCTTCTCAGGGCCAACCAAAAGGCCCTTCTCAGGGCCAACCAAAAGGCCCTTCTCAGGGCCAACCAAAAGGCCCTTCTCAGGGCCAATCCGACGCTTCAGCGTCTGAAGCTAGCCGCGCGCCGTCCGCGGCTAGCTTCTTCGGAAGGGCGGACCTGTCCGATTCGGACGAGTCCGTCATAAGCGTCTCGGACGCAGGCGACACCAGGTCGCGAAAGCGGGCCTTCCGTAAGGAAGGGTCCGAGGGCTCCTCAAGTTCGACGAGGAAGTCCACGGCCGCGAAGAAGCCGACGACATCTGCGGACACCCACGTCGTGGGTCTCGCAGATGCCCAGCGGCAGTTGGACCTGGCTCGGCGGGCGCAGCACCAGCAAGAGCTCGAAGAGCGCGTTGCTGCGAAGGAGCAGCGTGCGCGTGCTGCTCGGGCCAGGTCAGGGTATGGTGCGTCCCGCGTGCTATACGGGGACCAATCCTTGGCCGAACTGGCGCGCATGGCGGAAGAGGACGAGGAGGAGATCGTGGAGGTCGCCTCCAAGTCCTCCAATCTTAAGGGCACTTTTCAAAAGGCCCTTAAGTGCCGTGCCGCAAGCATGCGCGCCATTATAGAGGAGTTGGTCCAGCGTGAGGCGACCGACGAATCGCGCAAATTGCAGGCGACCGTCGATCGCCTCAAGCTGGAGGTCAGCCAGCTTCATCAGAAGCTGGCTGATGTCATGGCTCGGCCGATTCAGGCCGAACCGAGACCTGCGGCGGAGGCCCCCTCCTCCACCAACCTTGAGGATGTCATCCGCAAGGTTGTTATGGAGGAGAGGGCCTTCACCAGAGCCTGCCTTGCAGGCATAGAGGACCGGCTCCTGCCGGAGAAGCGCCTTCGACCGCCGCTCGCGGCGGACAAGAGGCGAGCCGAGCCGGGGCCATCCTCGCAAGGGGAGGACGCCCTTCTCCCTTCGACTACTCCGTCCAACCAGCCGGGTTGGACTGAGGTGGTCCGGAAGGGGAAGGGCCGAGGTAAAAAGACGGCGACGGCCGTCCCTGCCGTCCCCGCCACCACACATACAGGCCAGTCGCAGGCGACTGGTGGGAGAAAGGGTAAGCGGAAGGGCAAAAGGCCGGCAACGCCCGGACCTGCCGTCCCCGTCACCACGCCTCCCAGTCAGTCGCGGGCGGCTGGCGGGGGCAACAAGAAGAAGGGGAAGGGGAAATTGGTTCCCCCGAAGTCCGCAGCCGTCGTGGTGACGCTCACCGCGGAGGCTGCGGAACGCGGGGAAACCTACGCTTCCATTTTGGTGAGGGCGCGTGCCAATGCCGATCCCGCCCAATTGGGGATCGGCAAATTATCTTGCCGGCGTACCGAAACCGGGGCTCGTATTTTCGAGTTCCCGGGGGCGGAGGGCAGCGCCAACGCTGACCTCTTTGCAGCCAAGCTGCAGGAGGTCATCGCGGACGCTGCCAAGGTGGCCCGACCAGTCAAGTTGGTGGCCATCGAGGTGACCGATCTTGACGATTCGGTCACCAAGGAGGAGGTGGTGGCGGCGGTCGCAGCGATTGGTGGCTGCGGCGTCGCGGCGGTGCGGGGTCGGGACATCAGGCCTGGCCGCGGCGGCATGGGCACTATCCGGCTCGAGTGCCCGGTCGCCGCTGCCAAAGCCGTCCTTGAGAAAGGACGGCTCGCCGTCGGTTTCAGCTCGGGTGCAGTCCGAGCACTTGGGGAGCAGCCTTTACGCTGCTTCAAGTGCTGCGGCATCGGACACACCCGAGCCCTCTGTCCGTCCACCGTCGACAGGTCCAACGCCTGCTACCGCTGCAGCAAAGAGGGCCACAAAGCCGCCGTCTGCATGGTCGCCACGCCACATTGCATAGTGTGTGCTACCAGTGGCCGCCCAGCAGGTCACATCATGCGGGGGAGGTTATGCAACCCCCCATCTAAGAGGGGCAAAGCGCAGGTGGCAGTCGGGCCTGCTGCTGGCAACGCCGTTCCCGAGGCCGGAACGGCGGTTGCTGCGGAGGAGGGGGGTGCGATGTCCGATTGATGGATACAATCGAACATCGCATCCTCCAGGCGAACACCAACCACTGCCGGGCTGCACAGGATCTCCTGATGCAGACCATGGCTGAGTGGTTGGTGGACTTGGCGGTGGTCGCCGAGCCCTACTCGGTCCCTGGCCATTGGCTGGGCGACCGAGACGGCCTGGTGGCGTTGGTGTCGCGGTCTTCCACAGACTCCCCTCCCCTCTCGCTTTTAGAGAGGGGACCGGGATACGTGGCCGCCGCGTGGGGGGATTTGGCCCTGGTTGGGGTCTATTTCTCCCCAAACCGCCCTCTCTCGGACTTTGAGGATTTCTTGGAGATCCTCACTGCAGCCGTAGGGAGGGCGGCGCCACGCCAGGTCGTGGTGTTGGGCGACCTGAACGCCAAGTCGGTGGCCTGGGGCAATCCAGCTGCCTCTTGCAACGTCCGGGGACGCGCCGTCGAATTTTGGGCGGCGTCATGCGGTGTATCCCTCCTCAACAGGGGGGCGGTCCACACGTGTGTGCGGCAACGGGGAGGGTCGGTGGTGGACGTTTCGTTCGCCACCCCCGTGCTAGCCGCACGCATCGTGAACTGGCGGGTGGAGTTGGTGGAGACCTTGTCGGACCACCGTTATGTGCGGTTCGACATCTCCACCCAGAGCCCCCGTGGGGAGATGGCCCGCTCTGGCAGGTCTCCTTTCCCACGGTGGGCTCTCACTCGCCTGGACCGGGAGGCAGCCAAGGAGGCGGCCTTCCTCCAAGACTGGCTGTCGCCCCCTGTTGGGGCCTCGGACGTTGACGCCGCAGCGGTCCGGCTGAGGGAATCCTTGACCGAGGTGTGCAACTCCAGCATGCCTCGGTCTCGGCGTCCGCCTCCCCGCCGGGCCGTTTATTGGTGGTCAGAGGAGCTGGCGGGCCTCCGGGCCACCTGCGTTGCGGCCAGAAGGGCTTACACGCGGAGTCGCCAGCGCAGCGCCCGTAATCAGGCAGAGGAGGACCGCCTCTACGCCTCTTACCGAGAGGCAAAGGCGGTCCTCAAGTCGGCTATGGGCGCTGCCAAGGACTCGGCGAGGGCCGAGATGCTGGAGGGTCTCGACAGGGATCCGTATGGGAGACCATACAGGGCGGCGCGGAACCAACTGCGGCCCCATGGTCCCCCACTTACGGAGACCCTCGAGCCGGCGTTGCTGGATGGGGTGGTCCGGTCTCTGTTTCCGCGCAGGACCGACTTCACCCCTCCAGCGATGGACCCTCCGCAGTCGGCGGCTCCGCAGGAGGAAGAGGAAGCACCTCCGGTGACGGAGGAGGAGTTTCGCGCGGGGGTGCTTAGCCTCCGCGCGAAGAAGACGGCTCCTGGGCCGGACGGCGTCCCCGCACGGGTGGTGGCCATAGCTGCCGCTCAAATGGAGGACAGATTTCGGGAACTCTTCAGCGCGTGCCTTACGGCTGGAAGGTTCCCGAAACTGTGGAAGGAGGGGCAGCTATGCCTCCTCCGAAAGGAGGGACGCCCGGCGGATTCCCCCTCGGCATACCGGCCCATCGTTCTGCTCGATGAGGTCGGTAAATTGTTCGAGGGGATCATCGCCGGCCGGCTCAGGAGCCATTTGCAGGGTGTAGGGCCGAACCTGTCGGACGCCCAGTTCGGTTTCCGACAGGGCCGGTCCACCATCGACGCGCTGGCCCTTCTTAAGGGCCAGGTGAAAGGGGCGGTGGAGGCGGGGGACGGAGTGTTGGCGGTGTCGTTCGACATAGCCAACGCCTTCAACTCCGTTCCCCACTCTACAATATTGGAGGCGCTCCGGTATCACGGAGTGCCCCAATACTTGAGGAGGCTCCTGGCCAGCTACTTGGAGGATCGAGAGGTCCTCCTTGTGGACAAACTGGCCAGGATGCGGAGATACAGCGCCGAGTCCGGTGTTCCGCAGGGGTCAGTCTTAGGGCCCCCCCTGTGGAACATCGGATTCGACTGGCTGTTGCGGGGAGCTCTTCTCCAGGGCACGAGTGTCATCTGCTACGCGGATGACACTCTCCTCACTGCCCGGGGGAAGAGCTTCGGGGAGGCGGCCTGTCTGGCCTCGGCTGGCGGGTCCTTGGTGGCAGGGAGGATCCGCCGCCTGGGATTGAGGGTGGCGCTGAACAAGACCGAGGCCGTGTTCTTTCACGGGCCTCGGCAGCGCTGCCCTCCCGACGCCCACATTGTGGTGGAGGGCGTCAGGGTGGACGTCCAGGCCCAGATGAAGTATCTGGGCCTGGTGCTGGACAGCAGGTGGCGCTTCGGCCCGCACTTTAGCGGGCTGTCGACGCGCCTGCTGAAGGCCGCGGACGCCCTGTCGTGGCTCCTCCCGAATTTGGGGGGGCCTAACGCACGATGCCGGCGTTTGTATGCCGGCATATTGCGGAGCATGGCCCTGTACGGGGCCCCCATCTGGGCGGACTCCCTCCACAGGAGGGAGAACGCTACTTTGATGCGGAGGCCCCAAAGGGCCATTGCACTGCGGGTGGCGAGGGCCTACCGCTCGGTGGGCTTTACGGCGGCGTGCGCTCTGGCGGGCACCCCTCCTTGGGAGTTGGAGGCGTGGGTGCTCGCCAGAGTGTACGAGTGGACGGCGCGGCGAAAGGCCCTCGGGGAGCGCCCCGTCGCGGAGGAGCGGGAGGCCGTGCGGCGGGAGGCGAGGGACGCCATCATCGTCCATTGGACGGACGACCTCGCCTCCGCCACCTTTGGCCGCCGAACCCTGGACGCGCTCGGTCCGGTCCTGCGAGACTGGCTCGAGCGCTCCCACGGGTTCCTCTCATTCCGTCTGGTGCAGGTGTTGTCAGGCCACGGCTGTTTCGGCAAGCACCTGCACCGGATCGGGAGGGAGGAAACCCCGGCGTGTCACGACTGCGGCGCGGCGGAGGACACGGCTCAGCACACCCTCGAGGTGTGCCCGGCTTGGTCTGAGCCGCGCCGCAGTCTAACAGCGGAGATCGGACAGGACCTCTCACTTCCCGGAGTGGTGAATGCCATGCTGGAGAGTGAGGGGTCCTGGGCAGCTGTCGCCTCTTTTTGCGAGGATGTCATCTCGCAAAAGGAGGCGGCGGAGCGTGCGCGGGAGGACGACCCTCTCGCTGCGCCGCTCCGCAGGCGCAGAAGAGGTCGGAGAAGACGCCGTCTTCTCCCTCCTCATGGTGGTGATGGGCGGGCGATAGGCGCGGGGGCGCCTCCGCCCGCATTGCACTCCACACCACCTCCGCCGGTAATTCCCAGCCCTCCCCCTGAACGGGGAGGACTTGAGGGGCCCGCCGCTGTAGGCGGGTTGTCGTCGGAGGAGGACTGGACGCTAAGGCTGCGCCGATCTCCCAGTCCTCTTCCACTCGGACGACGCGGGAATAACACTGGGTCGTTTTAGTGGGTATACCGGGTCAGCCCGGGGAGTCCCACATACCCCTCCCGTTCCCCCGACGGGAGGGTATGCGTAATGCATTTTTTCCCAGTTTAAAAAAAAAAAAAAAAAAAAAAAAAAAAGGTTAGGTTGGGGGACCCCCCACAGAGTTTGCGTCCACGTCGCGTCCCCTGGAAACGGCCCAGTTTGTCACCGTAACGGAGTGGCATACTGGGTACGGCCAAAGTTCTCTGTGATCTCGCAGTTAGTGTTTTCTTTTATCGTGCCTTGTTGACTGCGTATTTGCCGAAGGCGTCATGCCTATGCCCTCGCGGGACGCCTCCGGGCGGTTTTTAAAAGGCCCTTCTCAGGGCCAACCCAAAGGCCCTTCTCAGGGCCAACCCAAAGGCCCTTCTCAGGGCCAACCAAAAGGCCCTTCTCAGGGCCAATCCGACGCTTCAGCGTCGGAAGCTAGTCGCGCGCCGTCTGCGGCTAGCTTCGTTGGAAGGGTGGACTTGTCGGATTCCGACGACGAGTCCCTCTTAAGCGTCTCGGACGCGGGCGACCTTAGGTCGCGGAAGCGGGCCTTCCTCAAGGAGGGGTCCGAGGGCTCCTCGGGCTCAGCCAGGAGGTCGAAGGCCAAGAGGCCGACGACAGCCGCGAACACCCACGTGGTGGGTCTCGCGGACGCCCAGCGGCAGCTGGACTTGGCTCGGCGGACGCAGCAGCAGCAGGACCTGGAGGAGAGGGTCGCTGCTAAGGAGCAGCGGGCGCGTGCTGCTCGGGCCAAGTCCGGTTACGGCGCGTCCCGCGTGTTGTACGCGGACTACACATTGGCCGACCTGGAGCGGATGGCGGAGGAGGACGAGGAGGAGATCGCGGAGGTCGCCTCCAAGTCCTCCAATCTGAAGGGTACCTTTCAGAAGGCCCTAAAGTTCCGAGCTGCGAGCATGCGCAGCGTCATTGCGGAGCTCGTGAAGCGCAAGGCGACCGACGAATCGCGCAAATTGCAGGCGACCGTCGATCGCCTCAAGCTGGAAGTCAGCCAGCTTCATCAGAAGCTGGCTGATGTCATGGCTCGGCCAATTCAGGCCGAACCGAGACCTGCGGCGGAGGCCCCCTCCTCCACCAACCTTGAGGATGTCATCCGCAAGGTGGTTATGGAGGAGCGGGCCTTCACCAGAGCCTGCCTAGCAGGAATAGAGGACCGGCTCCTGCCGGAGAAGCGCCTCCGACCGCCGCTCGCGGCGGACAAGAGGCGGGCCGAGCCGGGGCCGTCCTCGCAAGGGGAGGACGCCCTTCTCCCTTCCACTACTCCGTCCAACCAGCCGGGTTGGACTGAAGTGGTCCGGAAGGGGAAGGGCCGAGGTAAGAAGACGGTGACAGCCGTCCCTGCCGTCCCTGCCACGACGACTCCCGGCCGGTCGCAGGCGGCTGGAAAGGGGAAGGGGAAGGGGAAGGGCGGAAAGACGGCAACGGCCGCACCTGCCGTCCCCGCCACCTCGCCTCCCAGTCAGTCGCGGGCGGCTGGCAGGGGCAAGAAGGGAAAGGGGAAACTTGTTCCCCCAAAGTCCGCGGCCGTCGTGGTGACACTCACCGCGGAGGCCGCGGAGCGAGGCGAGACGTACGCGTCAATTTTAGTGCGGGCGCGTGCAAATGCCGATCCCACCCAATTGGGGATCGACAAGGTTTCTTGCCGGCGGACCGAAACCGGGGCTCGAATATTCGAGTTCCCGGGGGCGGAGGGCAGCGCCAACGCTGACCTCTTTGCAGCCAAGCTGCAAGAGGTCATCGCGGACGCTGCCAAGGTGGCCCGACCGGTAAAAACGGCGACCATCGAGGTGACCGATTTGGACGATTCGGTCACCAAGGAGGAGGTGGTGGCGGCGATCGCAGCCATTGGGGGCTGCGGCGTCGCAGCGGTGCAAGGCCGGGACATCAGGCCCGGCCGCGGTGGCATGGGCACTATCCGGCTCGAGTGTCCTGTCGCCGCTGCCAAAGCCGTCCTTGCAAAAGGACGCCTCCTTGTCGGCTTCAGCTCGGGTGCAGTCCGGGCCCTTGAGGAGCAGCCTCTGCGCTGCTTCCGGTGCTGCGGCATCGGGCACACCCGAGCTTTGTGCCCGTCGGCGGTAGACAGGTCGGAGAGCTGCTACCGCTGCGGCAAGGAGGGCCACAAAGCCGCCTCCTGCACGGTCGCCAAGCCGCATTGCGCCGTCTGTGCCGCGAGAGGACGCCCAGCAGGCCATGTGATGAGGGGGAGGTTGTGCAATCCTCCCCCTCAGAGGGGTAAAGCGCAGGTGCCGGTCAGGCCTGCTGCTAGCATCGCCGTTCCTGAGGCAGGAACGGCGGTGGCTGCGGAGGAGGGGGGTGCGATGTCCGATTGATGGATTCAATCGAACATCGCATCCTCCAGGCGAACACCAACCACTGCCGGGCTGCACAGGATCTCCTGATGCAGACCATGGCTGAGTGGTTGGTGGACTTGGCGGTGGTCGCCGAGCCCTACTCGGTCCCTGGCCATTGGCTGGGCGACCGAGACGGCCTGGTGGCGTTGGTGTCGCGGTCTTCCACAGACTCCCCTCCCCTCTCGCTTTTAGAGAGGGGACCGGGATACGTGGCCGCCGCGTGGGGGGATTTTGCCCTGGTTGGGGTCTATTTCTCCCCAAACCGCCCTCTCTCGGACTTTGAGGATTTCCTGGAGATCCTCACTGCAGCCGTAGGGAGGGCGGCGCCACGCCAGGTCGTGGTGTTGGGCGACCTGAACGCCAAGTCGGTGGCCTGGGGCAACCCAGCCGCCTCCTGCAACGTCCGGGGTCGCGCCGTCGAGTTTTGGGCGGCGTCATGCGGCGTGTCCCTCCTCAACAGGGGGGCGGTCCACACGTGTGTGCGGCAACGGGGAGGGTCGGTGGTGGACGTTTCGTTCGCCACCCCCGTGCTAGCCGCACGCATTGTGAACTGGCGGGTGGAGTTGGTGGAGACCTTGTCGGACCACCGTTATGTGCGGTTCGACATCTCCACCCAGAGCCCCCGTGGGGAGATGGCCCGCTCTGGCAGGTCTCCTTTCCCACGGTGGGCTCTCACTCGCCTGGACCGGGAGGCAGCCAAGGAGGCGGCCTTCCTCCAAGACTGGCTGTCGCCCCCTGTTGGGGCCCCGGACGTTGACGCCGCAGCGGTCCGGCTGAGGGAATCCTTGACCGAGGTGTGCAACTCCAGCATGCCTCGGTCTCGGCGTCCGCCTCCCCGCCGGGCCGTTTATTGGTGGTCAGAGGAGCTGGCGGGCCTACGAGCCACCTGCGTGGCGGCCAGAAGGGCCTACACGCGGAGCCGCCGGCGCAGCGCCCGTAATCAGGCAGAGGAGGACCGCCTCTACGCCTCTTACCGAGAGGCAAAGGCGGTCCTCAAGTCGGCTATGGGCGCTGCCAAGGACTCGGCGAGGGCCGAGATGCTGGAGGGTCTCGACAGGGATCCGTATGGGAGACCATATAGGGCGGCGCGGAACCAACTGCGGCCCCAAGGTCCCCCATTGACGGAAACCCTCGAGCCGGCGTTGCTGGATGGGGTGGTCCGGTCTCTGTTTCCGCGCAGGACCGACTTCACCCCTCCAGCGATGGACCCTCCGCAGTCGGCGGCTCCGCAGGAGGAGGAGGAGGAAGCACCTCCGGTGACGGAGGAGGAGTTTCGCGCGGGGGTACTTAGCCTCCGCGCGAAGAAGACGGCTCCTGGGCCGGACGGCGTCCCCGCACGGGTGGTGGCCATAGCTGCCACTCAAATGGAGGACAGGTTTCGGGAACTCTTCAGCGCGTGCTTTACGGCTGGAAGGTTCCCGAAACTGTGGAAGGAGGGGCAGCTGTGCCTCCTCCGAAAGGAGGGACGCCCGGCGGATTCCCCCTCGGCATACCGGCCCATCGTTCTGCTCGATGAGGTCGGTAAATTGTTCGAGGGGATCATCGCCAGCCGGCTCAGGAGCCATCTGCAGGGTGTAGGGCCGGACCTGTCAGACGCCCAGTTCGGTTTCCGACAGGGCCGGTCCACCATCGACGCGCTGGCCCTTCTTAAGGGCCAGGTGAAAGGGGCGGTGGAGGCGGGGGACGGAGTGTTGGCAGTGTCGTTCGACATAGCCAACGCCTTCAACTCCGTTCCCCACTCCACCATATTGGAGGCACTCCGGTACCACGGAGTGCCCCAATATTTGAGGAGCCTCCTGGCCAGCTACTTGGAGGATCGAGAGGTCCTCCTTGTGGACAAACTGGCCAGGTTGCGGAGGTACGGCGCGGAGTCCGGTGTTCCGCAGGGGTCTGTCTTAGGGCCCCCCCTGTGGAACATCGGCTTCGACTGGCTGTTACGGGGGGCTCTTCTCCAGGGCACGAGTGTCATCTGCTACGCGGATGACACTCTCCTCACTGCCCGGGGGAAGAGCTTCGGGGAGGCGGCCTGTCTGGCCTCGGGTGGCGGGTCCTTGGTGGCAGGGAGGATCCGCCGCCTGGGATTGAGGGTGGCGCTGAACAAGACCGAGGCCGTGTTCTTTCACGGGCCTCGGCAGCGCTGCCCTCCAGACGCCCACATTGTGGTGGAGGGCGTCAGGGTGGGCGTCCAGGCCCAGATGAAGTATCTGGGCCTGGTGTTGGACAGCAGGTGGCGCTTCGGCCCGCACTTTAGCGGGCTGTCGACGCGCCTGCTGAGGGCTGCGGACGCCCTCTCCTGGCTCCTCCCGAACCTGGGGGGGCCGAACGCACGATGCCGGCGTTTATACGCCGGCATCCTGCGGAGCATGGCCCTGTACGGGGCCCCCATCTGGGCGGACTCCCTCCAAAGGAGGGAGAATGCGACCGTTATGCGCAGGCCTCAAAGGGCCATTGCACTGCGGGTGGCGAGGGCCTACCGCTCGGTGGGCTTTTCGGCGGCGTGCGCTCTGGCGAGCACCCCTCCTTGGGAGCTGGAGGCGTGGGTGCTCGCCAGAGTGTACGAGTGGACGGCGCGGCGAAAGGCCCTGGGCGAGCGCCCCGTCGCGGAGGAGCGGGAGGCCGTGCGGCGGGAGGCGAGGGACGCCATCATCGTCCATTGGACGGACGACCTCGCCTCCGCCACCTTTGGCCGCCGAACCTTGGACGCGCTCGGTCCGGTCCTACGAGACTGGCTCGAGCGCTCCCACGGTTTCCTCTCATTCCGTCTGGTGCAGGTATTGTCAGGCCACGGCTGTTTCGGCAAGCACCTGCACCGGATCGGGAGGGAGGAGACCCCGGCGTGCCACGACTGCGGCGCGGCGGAGGACACGGCTCAGCACACCCTCGAGGTGTGCCCGGCTTGGTCTGAGCCGCGCCGCAGTCTAACAGCGGAGATCGGACAGGACCTCTCACTTCCCGGCGTGGTCAACGCCATGCTGGAGAGTGAGGGGTCCTGGGCAGCAGTCGCCTCTTTTTGCGAGGATGTCATCTCGCAAAAGGAGGCGGCGGAGCGCGCGCGGGAGGACGACCCTCTCGCTGCGCCGCTCCGCAGGCGCAGAAGAGGTCGGAGAAGACGCCGTCTTCTCCCTCCTCATGGTGGTGATGGGCGGGCGATAGGCGCGGGGGCGCCTCCGCCCGCATTGCACTCCACACCACCCTCGCCGGTCATTCCCAGCCCTCCCCCTGAACGGGGAGGACTTGAGGGGCCCGCCGCTTTAGGCGGGTTGTCGTCGGAGGAGGACTGGACGCTAAGGCTGCGCCGATCTCCCAGTCCTCTTCCACTCGGACGACGCGGGAATAACGCTGGGTCGTTTTAGTGGGTATACCGGGTCAGCCCGGGGAGTCCCACATACCCCTCCCGTTCCCCCGACGGGAGGGTATGCGTAATGCATTTTTTCCCAGCTTAAAAAAAAAAAAAAAAAAAAAAGGTTAGGTTAGGTTAGGTTAGGTTAGGTTAGGTTAGGTTAGGTTAGGTTAGGTTAGGTTAGGTTAGGTTAGGTTAGGTTAGGTTAGGTTAGGTTAGGTTAGGTTAGGTTAGGTTAGGTTAGGTTAGGTTAGGTTAGGTTAGGTTAGGTTAGGTTAGGTTAGGTTAGGTTAGGTTAGGTTAGGTTAGGTTAGGTTAGGTTAGGTTAGGTTAGGTTAGGTTAGGTTAGGTTAGGTTAGGTTAGGTTAGGTTAGGTTAGGTTAGGTTAGGTTAGGTTAGGTTAGGTTAGGTTAGGTTAGGTTAGGTTAGGTTAGGTTAGGTTAGGTTAGGTTAGGTTAGGTTAGGTTAGGTTAGGTTAGGTTAGGTTAGGTTAGGTTAGGTTAGGTTAGGTTAGGTTAGGTTAGGTTAGGTTAGGTTAGGTTAGGTTAGGTTAGGTTAGGTTAGGTTAGGTTAGGTTAGGTTAGGTTAGGTTAGGTTAGGTTAGGTTAGGTTAGGTTAGGTTAGGTTAGGTTAGGTTAGGTTAGGTTAGGTTAGGTTAGGTTAGGTTAGGTTAGGTTAGGTTAGGTTAGGTTAGGTTAGGTTAGGTTAGGTTAGGTTAGGTTAGGTTAGGTTAGGTTAGGTTAGGTTAGGTTAGGTTAGGTTAGGTTAGGTTAGGTTAGGTTAGGTTAGGTTAGGTTAGGTTAGGTTAGGTTAGGTTAGGTTAGGTTAGGTTAGGTTAGGTTAGGTTAGGTTAGGTTAGGTTAGGTTAGGTTAGGTTAGGTTAGGTTAGGTTAGGTTAGGTTAGGTTAGGTTAGGTTAGGTTAGGTTAGGTTAGGTTAGGTTAGGTTAGGTTAGGTTAGGTTAGGTTAGGTTAGGTTAGGTTAGGTTAGGTTAGGTTAGGTTAGGTTAGGTTAGGTTAGGTTAGGTTAGGTTAGGTTAGGTTAGGTTAGGTTAGGTTAGGTTAGGTTAGGTTAGGTTAGGTTAGGTTAGGTTAGGTTAGGTTAGGTTAGGTTAGGTTAGGTTAGGTTAGGTTAGGTTAGGTTAGGTTAGGTTAGGTTAGGTTAGGTTAGGTTAGGTTAGGTTAGGTTAGGTTAGGTTAGGTTAGGTTAGGTTAGGTTAGGTTAGGTTAGGTTAGGTTAGGTTAGGTTAGGTTAGGTTAGGTTAGGTTAGGTTAGGTTAGGTTAGGTTAGGTTAGGTTAGGTTAGGTTAGGTTAGGTTAGGTTAGGTTAGGTTAGGTTAGGTTAGGTTAGGTTAGGTTAGGTTAGGTTAGGTTAGGTTAGGTTAGGTTAGGTTAGGTTAGGTTAGGTTAGGTTAGGTTAGGTTAGGTTAGGTTAGGTTAGGTTAGGTTAGGTTAGGTTAGGTTAGGTTAGGTTAGGTTAGGTTAGGTTAGGTTAGGTTAGGTTAGGTTAGGTTAGGTTAGGTTAGGTTAGGTTAGGTTAGGTTAGGTTAGGTTAGGTTAGGTTAGGTTAGGTTAGGTTAGGTTAGGTTAGGTTAGGTTAGGTTAGGTTAGGTTAGGTTAGGTTAGGTTAGGTTAGGTTAGGTTAGGTTAGGTTAGGTTAGGTTAGGTTAGGTTAGGTTAGGTTAGGTTAGGTTAGGTTAGGTTAGGTTAGGTTAGGTTAGGTTAGGTTAGGTTAGGTTAGGTTAGGTTAGGTTAGGTTAGGTTAGGTTAGGTTAGGTTAGGTTAGGTTAGGTTAGGTTAGGTTAGGTTAGGTTAGGTTAGGTTAGGTTAGGTTAGGTTAGGTTAGGTTAGGTTAGGTTAGGTTAGGTTAGGTTAGGTTAGGTTAGGTTAGGTTAGGTTAGGTTAGGTTAGGTTAGGTTAGGTTAGGTTAGGTTAGGTTAGGTTAGGTTAGGTTAGGTTAGGTTAGGTTAGGTTAGGTTAGGTTAGGTTAGGTTAGGTTAGGTTAGGTTAGGTTAGGTTAGGTTAGGTTAGGTTAGGTTAGGTTAGGTTAGGTTAGGTTAGGTTAGGTTAGGTTAGGTTAGGTTAGGTTAGGTTAGGTTAGGTTAGGTTAGGTTAGGTTAGGTTAGGTTAGGTTAGGTTAGGTTAGGTTAGGTTAGGTTAGGTTAGGTTAGGTTAGGTTAGGTTAGGTTAGGTTAGGTTAGGTTAGGTTAGGTTAGGTTAGGTTAGGTTAGGTTAGGTTAGGTTAGGTTAGGTTAGGTTAGGTTAGGTTAGGTTAGGTTAGGTTAGGTTAGGTTAGGTTAGGTTAGGTTAGGTTAGGTTAGGTTAGGTTAGGTTAGGTTAGGTTAGGTTAGGTTAGGTTAGGTTAGGTTAGGTTAGGTTAGGTTAGGTTAGGTTAGGTTAGGTTAGGTTAGGTTAGGTTAGGTTAGGTTAGGTTAGGTTAGGTTAGGTTAGGTTAGGTTAGGTTAGGTTAGGTTAGGTTAGGTTAGGTTAGGTTAGGTTAGGTTAGGTTAGGTTAGGTTAGGTTAGGTTAGGTTAGGTTAGGTTAGGTTAGGTTAGGTTAGGTTAGGTTAGGTTAGGTTAGGTTAGGTTAGGTTAGGTTAGGTTAGGTTAGGTTAGGTTAGGTTAGGTTAGGTTAGGTTAGGTTAGGTTAGGTTAGGTTAGGTTAGGTTAGGTTAGGTTAGGTTAGGTTAGGTTAGGTTAGGTTAGGTTAGGTTAGGTTAGGTTAGGTTAGGTTAGGTTAGGTTAGGTTAGGTTAGGTTAGGTTAGGTTAGGTTAGGTTAGGTTAGGTTAGGTTAGGTTAGGTTAGGTTAGGTTAGGTTAGGTTAGGTTAGGTTAGGTTAGGTTAGGTTAGGTTAGGTTAGGTTAGGTTAGGTTAGGTTAGGTTAGGTTAGGTTAGGTTAGGTTAGGTTAGGTTAGGTTAGGTTAGGTTAGGTTAGGTTAGGTTAGGTTAGGTTAGGTTAGGTTAGGTTAGGTTAGGTTAGGTTAGGTTAGGTTAGGTTAGGTTAGGTTAGGTTAGGTTAGGTTAGGTTAGGTTAGGTTAGGTTAGGTTAGGTTAGGTTAGGTTAGGTTAGGTTAGGTTAGGTTAGGTTAGGTTAGGTTAGGTTAGGTTAGGTTAGGTTAGGTTAGGTTAGGTTAGGTTAGGTTAGGTTAGGTTAGGTTAGGTTAGGTTAGGTTAGGTTAGGTTAGGTTAGGTTAGGTTAGGTTAGGTTAGGTTAGGTTAGGTTAGGTTAGGTTAGGTTAGGTTAGGTTAGGTTAGGTTAGGTTAGGTTAGGTTAGGTTAGGTTAGGTTAGGTTAGGTTAGGTTTTTTTTTTTTTTTTTTTTTTTTTTTTTTTTTTTTTTTTTTTTTTAATTCTGGCTACCTCCGACGTTATCGGAGTCTACGTCTATTCCTAATTCTCTTTGTCATACCAGTTCTCGCAGTTGTTCCTCTCGCACATTCATGCCGCATACTTGTATCTTTCTCCATTCATCATCTTTCATTCATTTATTGTGGGTGGGATTCCCATCACGAGCCTATTCTATCTATCTACTTTTTATTCATTTTTATTTCTAATATAATGTGGGGGGAATAACGGTCACATTTAGTCTTTTATTTTCTTAACATTTTCTCTTAATCTATACAGTTTTTCATATTTCCTTTGTTTAACAATATATTTTTGCTTCTTTTGTACTTATACAACTAAAGCTTTATCTAATTATATTGTTTACTTATTTCTATGCTTAATGAGAAAAGGCTCGCAGTGGGGTTACCATTACGAGCCGATTCCATCTGTCTACTTCTTATTTATTTGCTTTCTTTACAATTTCTCTTAATCTATACAATTCCTCTTATTCAACAACATTTTTCTACTTACTTTCTACTTACACAAACTAATGTCTTATCCAATTATATTTCATACTTATTTCTATGCTTAATATATATATTACTAAATATACTACCAGCATACTTTCTTAAGCTGTCTTATTTCTATCTATCGCCTTTTGTGCAATCTTTACGCAATACTCAAGGAATGTTTCCCTTTGTTTTCCTCGCATCACCTCCCCCACTATCTCCTTATCCAGTTTTATTTGTAGTGCCTGCTCCAGTTCATATCTGTCCACTGCATGTACGGGGCATTCGAAGAGAAGGTGTGGCACGGTTTCGTCTTTGTCCGGATCGCAGATGCACGATGGACTCTCCTTGCACTTGAAGCGATTCAAGTACTCGGAGAATCCACCGTGCCCCGTCATGATTTGTGCCCTGATGTTGGTTAATTCCATCTTTCTTATTATTCTATACGCCGCCACCGCATCTGGGAAAAAGATTTTTGTGATACCGGCGGTTTGGCCAGACCCGTATCTCCGATTCCACTCGTCAAGCGTCGCCATACGTAAGCGGCGCTTGACGAATGAAATCGGGCACTGGTCATAGTCCGGTTTTTTCTTGAGATTCGTGGCGGCCTCTTTGGCCAGCTGATCCGCTCTTTCGTTGCCCTCCAACCCCGCGTGGGCCTTTATCCAGAACAAGGATACTACCTTGTTCTGGAGAGACGCAGCTTTTATATTTTCTCTGGCCTCCACTGCCAGGGGATGAAGGCAACTAGGGTTTTTCACTGTCAAAAGAGCCGCCATGGAGTCGCTGAAGACCCCGAAAGTAGGCGCCGTGCTTTTCGTAATTTCCCACGTTGCTCGGCAGATCGCGAGCAATTCAGCCTGGTAAACCGTACAGTATTCCGGTAGCGCCAACTTCAAGGCGCGCGTCTCGGCCTCTCTGTTCCATATGGACAGCGCCGCACCGACACGCCCCGCAATCTTACTACCGTCTGTAAAGATTTTAACCTGTTGGTCTGAATTGGCCTCAACCTCCTCACGGTTTACCAGGCTGACTATCTTTAGGTCGCTTCGCTCCGCGGGATGCGGGGATTCCAGTGCAGAGGACATCCGTTCCACCTCCCTGTCCCCCAATATGGCCTGTGGTACCCCTTTTTTGGCTTTGTATAGCGATGCCACCTCGTGGATTCGAAGATCCAGGGGAAGTATCCCTGCTAGTAGGAGCACTGAGTTCAAGGAGACGGTCCGGTACGCCCTGCACATTTTTTGTGCTATGCCCGGTTAGGTTAGGTTAGGTTAGGTTAGGTTAGGTTAGGTTAGGTTAGGTTAGGTTAGGTTAGGTTAGGTTAGGTTAGGTTAGGTTAGGTTAGGTTAGGTTAGGTTAGGTTAGGTTAGGTTAGGTTAGGTTAGGTTAGGTTAGGTTAGGTTAGGTTAGGTTAGGTTAGGTTAGGTTAGGTTAGGTTAGGTTAGGTTAGGTTAGGTTAGGTTAGGTTAGGTTAGGTTAGGTTAGGTTAGGTTAGGTTAGGTTAGGTTAGGTTAGGTTAGGTTAGGTTAGGTTAGGTTAGGTTAGGTTAGGTTAGGTTAGGTTAGGTTAGGTTAGGTTAGGTTAGGTTAGGTTAGGTTAGGTTAGGTTAGGTTAGGTTAGGTTAGGTTAGGTTAGGTTAGGTTAGGTTAGGTTAGGTTAGGTTAGGTTAGGTTAGGTTAGGTTAGGTTAGGTTAGGTTAGGTTAGGTTAGGTTAGGTTAGGTTAGGTTAGGTTAGGTTAGGTTAGGTTAGGTTAGGTTAGGTTAGGTTAGGTTAGGTTAGGTTAGGTTAGGTTAGGTTAGGTTAGGTTAGGTTAGGTTAGGTTAGGTTAGGTTAGGTTAGGTTAGGTTAGGTTAGGTTAGGTTAGGTTAGGTTAGGTTAGGTTAGGTTAGGTTAGGTTAGGTTAGGTTAGGTTAGGTTAGGTTAGGTTAGGTTAGGTTAGGTTAGGTTAGGTTAGGTTAGGTTAGGTTAGGTTAGGTTAGGTTAGGTTAGGTTAGGTTAGGTTAGGTTAGGTTAGGTTAGGTTAGGTTAGGTTAGGTTAGGTTAGGTTAGGTTAGGTTAGGTTAGGTTAGGTTAGGTTAGGTTAGGTTAGGTTAGGTTAGGTTAGGTTAGGTTAGGTTAGGTTAGGTTAGGTTAGGTTAGGTTAGGTTAGGTTAGGTTAGGTTAGGTTAGGTTAGGTTAGGTTAGGTTAGGTTAGGTTAGGTTAGGTTAGGTTAGGTTAGGTTAGGTTAGGTTAGGTTAGGTTAGGTTAGGTTAGGTTAGGTTAGGTTAGGTTAGGTTAGGTTAGGTTAGGTTAGGTTAGGTTAGGTTAGGTTAGGTTAGGTTAGGTTAGGTTAGGTTAGGTTAGGTTAGGTTAGGTTAGGTTAGGTTAGGTTAGGTTAGGTTAGGTTAGGTTAGGTTAGGTTAGGTTAGGTTAGGTTAGGTTAGGTTAGGTTAGGTTAGGTTAGGTTAGGTTAGGTTAGGTTAGGTTAGGTTAGGTTAGGTTAGGTTAGGTTAGGTTAGGTTAGGTTAGGTTAGGTTAGGTTAGGTTAGGTTAGGTTAGGTTAGGTTAGGTTAGGTTAGGTTAGGTTAGGTTAGGTTAGGTTAGGTTAGGTTAGGTTAGGTTAGGTTAGGTTAGGTTAGGTTAGGTTAGGTTAGGTTAGGTTAGGTTAGGTTAGGTTAGGTTAGGTTAGGTTAGGTTAGGTTAGGTTAGGTTAGGTTAGGTTAGGTTAGGTTAGGTTAGGTTAGGTTAGGTTAGGTTAGGTTAGGTTAGGTTAGGTTAGGTTAGGTTAGGTTAGGTTAGGTTAGGTTAGGTTAGGTTAGGTTAGGTTAGGTTAGGTTAGGTTAGGTTAGGTTAGGTTAGGTTAGGTTAGGTTAGGTTAGGTTAGGTTAGGTTAGGTTAGGTTAGGTTAGGTTAGGTTAGGTTAGGTTAGGTTAGGTTAGGTTAGGTTAGGTTAGGTTAGGTTAGGTTAGGTTAGGTTAGGTTAGGTTAGGTTAGGTTAGGTT